>JBAWJQ010004250.1:0-602500 GCA_037783105.1 Bactrocera zonata | reverse complement strand
GTAGGTAATCAAGCATTTACGTTGATCGCGCCATTGCTCATCGATCATCTTTGCCCGCAAATGGTCACCAGCTGCGGACGAGCGCAGATTGCATCAGTGCAGCGGGCGCAACAGTGCGCATGACCATAAGCTGCTACAACTCACTCTAGGCTTGAGTTGGTCAGACGCGCTGCTGTGATTGCTGCTGATCGTTTACCGATCAGTGATCAGTGATCACCAAGCGCTGGGCAACGATCAGCAACAGTGGCAAGCGCAGCAGTTAAAGTGATAGTTTGTGCCATATGTGGCAACACCAAAAACTGCTTAAACGTTTGCTCGACTTGTGATTGTTGCTGCTGCATGAACAGCGTTGGTGTATATGTCCACTGATCGATACTAGCAGCTACAGGCGCGCAGTGATCACTATGAATGCTGTTGAATGTTTTCAACCGTGTGTGCGTGTGATACGGCGAAGGCGGCACCGACTAGATCGTATATGGCGCGTACGCCAACAATCTAGTAAATGCGAAGTGATCTATGCGGTCGAACGGTTATTGATTTTTTCTGCACGAACTTTGGCGTCTTCGCCGCGCTTAACACGCCAATGCCATTTTTGCTGCTCATTGTTGTTGCGTTAATTTTCTTAAGACATATTTGTATACAGGTTTTGTTGTTGTTTTGGCACATTTATTATATTAAATATCATCAGCAGCTTGCATTCGGTGCGCGCCCATCTATTTCTTTAATTTTTATTGAAAGCGCTCCCCGCGTTCCCCTTTGGCGTTGCGATCGCCTGCCTATGTGACTTTGTCTAGTTGGCGCGCATGCGTCTGTCGCTTGCAATTTTTGTAATTTATGAGCTTCAGTTATGCCTTTTGGGTATTTCGAGAATTTAGTCGTGAGCGCGCACACACCAGCAATTAATGCCCAAATTAGGTGGCAAACGATCAACGCAATGCGACTCCAACGCTGCACTGCCGCCCGACTCCACCTGATGGCTGGTGCTGCTGCTGCTGCGCACTTCCAAATTGCATGCAACATCTTGCTTCGGTTGCAATTGTGACAGTCGCTGTGTTTGTTGGTTTCCTCACTTGGTTCGTCAGTTTGGTGCAATGGTTGGTTGGTCGATCTGGTTGATCGGTCGCTTAGCTGACCACTTTTGGGTTGCATTTTTCTTCTGTCATTGCAGACTTCTGTTGCTCCCATTGCTTATGTTGCATTTGTTGTTGCTTGTGGTGTTGTTGTGTGATTTATTTCATTTAACGTTAGTCCCAAGCGTATTTTTCCATTTCGTTGGAAATTAATAGTTGTGCAAAAACAAAAAAAAAAAACTTCACTCACTAAAAATTATAAAAACAAGAAGAAGCATGTCTAAATGATACTGTCGGCTCATTTGGTAATAAAAAAGTTGTGATAATAAAAAATTAGCTTTTGAAGTCCGCACAGATTAGAGTCAAGTTTATCAAATCACTGGTGTTTATATATTCAAGATTATTTTATCTGATCGTGAAGACTGTATGTATGTATATATTTTGAAATTTTATTTTCGGAGTCTTATCATATTGTACTATGACACTAAAGGCTAAAGCTTCCGAGAGATCCCTCATTTTTCATATTATGTGCAGAAGCATTGTTGCTTGATAAAATTAAATTTATAAGATCTTTTAGAAATAAGTGCGCTGCTGGTGTTCAGAGACCATTTAAGGTTTCAGCTAAAAGCAACATTATGACCGGCTTAGTTTTAAGAAGTATGGATCACTGATTCCCTCTGCCCATGGATCACACCAAGCAATGCCTTTTTGAGGAAAAGAAATCTAAAGGAGTCTCAACAATGGCTCATAGATTAACATTATTCTGAGTTATTTTAATTTGTTAACATATCCATTCAACCAAAAGTAGGGTTATCGCTGCACAAAATTTTCTTGTGAAAATTGAGATCGGTGGCCAACTAATTTCGGGCCCATTCGCCGAACGTTCGACGCGTTTGATAGTAGCTCTACTGCAGTTCAGGCACGAGTTGGATTTTATAAGCCCGCAAATAAAGATTCTTCCGAAAAATTTGTCCCTAAAGTGGATGGTCCCGGAATAAGTCTGTATAGTATTCTGAAATGGCAAACCAAACTGTATATAAATAAAAGAGACTAACTCCGAAAACAGTACGGCCTCTTTGAAAAGCACATATCTGAAAAAATACTGTTGAAATGTAAATAAAGTACAACATAGACGAGTATAATATTTAACAAGAAAGGAAGAGTTAAGTTCTTGCAACTTGCAAGAATCAAAGCCGGTGAAATACCTTAAGGTGCAAAAAGTCAACCAGAAGATCGGAATCCAAGCAATTATATATACATATATATATCAAACTCATTTACACTGAGCGACTTAAACGATATAATGTACCTTCAAAGATCGAAAATAAACCCGATTGTATCTATTTTTGTCAATACTAGATACTATTTACATGACACATACTAATAAAGTGTTCCCTGATATTCATTATCAACGTCACATACCATCACCAATCACATGAATATGTTTATTATATCGAGGCAAGGTAAAATTTTCGCTTAATTTTATTCATTTTAGACCCAAAGATACACTGTTAGCAGTAAAACACCTTCTCTCTTTTGCATTGAGATAACTCACAAGTTGGCATATACATACTATATATGCGATATAAAGTCACCCCGAAAGTTTAAAAATCGTTTTGGTGGTTATATGGAAGCTAAAATAAGTATTGGTCCGATTCAACTAATTTTTGACACACAGAATTACAATTGTTTGAAAACGATAATCCCTGAACTTCAAATATACTACTGTGTCCAAGAATTTGGAAAACTATTTTTTTTTTTAGGTTGGTAGTACTGTCAGTCACATTTATGTCAAATTTCATGTCAAAATATTCATTAGTGTTTGGGATACGTGTCGTTTTGTGAGCTGCTAAAAGTGAGTTTTTCGTTTTTTGCGATGTCGAAATTTGTTGAGCAAAGAATTTGCATTAAATTTTGTTTACGGAATCAATTTTCTGCTACGGATACGTTGAGGATGGTGCATAAAGCCTCTGGTGATGAGGCTATGTCAAAAAAAATGTTTACAAGTGGTATAGTGAGTTCCAAGCTGGCCGTGAATGTGTCGAAGACGAAGAGCGTCCAGGGCGACCATCAATCTCAACCAACGAAGCTCATGTTCAACAAATCAAAAGTTTGGTGTTGGAAACCCGTCGATTAACAATTAGAGACCTTGCTGATGAAGTTGGCATATTGAAAGGCGCAGCCAATACCATTTTGAAGGATGTTTTGGGCCTCAAGCGCGTCAAATCTCGACTGGTACCGAAAACATTGAATTTTTTGGAAAAAAGGCGTCGCGTTGAAGTGTGTGAAACGATGCTTTCCGACTACCAGGGTCAATCGAGCGAATATCGTGCCAAACGAGAGCCAAGACCAAAAAAATCGCACCAAAGTTGCTCAAAAATCAAGGTCATGTTGACTGTTTTCTTCGATTATCGTGGTGTTGTGCATTATGAATTCCTTCCAACCTGTCAAACAGTCAACAAGAAATATTATTTGAACGTTATGCATCGTTTGCGTAACGGTATCCACCTAAAAAGGCCGGAATTGTGGAAAGACAATTCTTGGTTTTTACACCACGATAATGCACCATCCCATACTGCCCTCGTAATTCGTATTCATTTCGCCAAAAACTCAACCCGTATCGTTCCGCAACCACCGTATTCACCTGATCTGGCGCCGTGCGACTTCTGGCTGTTCACCAAGCTTGAAAGACCGCCGCGAAGCCGCAGCGAAGACGGAACTGAAGGCCATCCCGGAAAGTGACTACAACCAGTGTTTCGAAGATTGGAAAATTCGTTGGCATAAGTGCATTGCATCGGGAGGGGATTACTTTGAAGGGGATGAAATTGATTTGGATGAATAAATAAAAAATTTTCAAAATAAATACAATGTCACCTTATTTTTTGGGCACAGTAGTATATCTAGCGATTTTGCGGTAAAAATTCAAATGAAGGCACTGGTTTAAATACCTGGTACCTTAAGCAGTTTTTGTTTGAATTTTTGATCATAAGATGACACACTTCACAGGCATTATCCGTGCAAAGTCTTTTCCCGTTATATTAATTGTTTCTTGATTGGTGAAAGTTTCAAATGGAATTCAAAATTTCGTTTTAAGGGAAATAGACATGCTTGCAGTCAGATTGCGGTCCATTTTCGCACTGTGGCATTAGAATGTTAGAAGAATATCACTTGAAAAATTTGGTTGAAAGCAGTCGAGAAGTTCCTGAAATACGATATTTTACTTAAAGGTGAGCAGTGCCACGCCAATTTTCCAATTACATCGGCTCCTATTAACCCTTTGGGTATAAAATTTTATATCTCTGGCGAATTCAGTTATTGATTTATCGCTCTTTTAGTAGAATTTAACAGTACTGTTATATGGGACAAGGTCATCTTCCCATATCTTCTTTTTTACAGTGTCGGTAGAGATCCAAAGGGATTTGTCCAAGAAATAAAAGTTTGTTAATCAGGATTGTATATAGCAGTCCCGTAAAGCAGGATTAGATGCAGGTGGACTTTCTAAATGAGAGGGTGAATAAACAAAAACTTTGGTACTTAGTTCATTGCTTTTAATAAAAAAATAATTTGTTCCTACTTTTGTGGTACAAACTGATAGGTACGCCATTTGACGGTGACGTTATTGAAAGCCAATCCTGGTAATTTTCGCGATATTTATGTATACATACTTGTATATTCGTCATAAGGTCTCTTGAAAGTAGGTGGCATCAGAGATGTTTGTCATGTTAAGAGCGATTATACTTGTATAATAGAAGGAATAGAAATGCCACTAGGAAGGAGAGCATATAAAAGGCATAAAGTATACAATATCACTCTCTCGATTATCGAGTTATCATGACTGAAATGAACCCGGTCACACCATATTATTAAAGTTAACAGATAGAACTTTTTCGATTATTATATATGTACATATATCAATTAGAGCAGCTATTTTTTTAATAGGCGAAAAGTTTGTCTGGCGATATTTATTATGTAAATAAAAAACCTTAACTACGAGTTTACTCTGTAAATTTTTGAATTTTGGTTATTGAATCATTGAAATATTGCAGTCATGTTTAAAGATTTCTTTTTGAGCATGAACACAAGTTTTTGATTGGCACAAAGTATTCGATGAAGATCGAGATACATCAAAAACTAGCCACATGCGAGTCATTTCTCTCAGAGATGATAAAATCGAAAATTTTAAAGAAAGAGTACTTGAAAGCCATCTTATTGGCATCAAAGAGACAGCAGATGATCTGATAAGTGTATCTTATGCATTAGTTCAGTTCAAATTCATTTTGGTTATTGTCTTGGTTGTGAGGCTTGTCAAAAGACCTGGATATTTGCGAGTAGCTCTATCTTAAATTTTTGAATTTTATCGTTGATAGAGCAGGATCAGAATTCGCATAAGGAACTTAAGGCCATCCAACCGGAGGCTGATAATCTTCGATTCAGCTTTTATATTCTCAATTGAGTCAAAACGGTGTCTTCGGAGTAGTCATGTGAATTTGCTGAATAGCCAGAAGTTACACGAAGGAAAATCAGGCTACGAAAGGTAAATACCAATTTTTATACTATTTTTTTTAATTTTTTCGATTTTTTTTTAAATATTGAAAATTTTATTTTTCATTCTTTTTTGTTGCTTCATGTCATAGAGTGATATTTACTACAAAGAATACTCATAGCAAATTTTAAGTAAATGGGCTGATAAGAACTTGAGATATTGTGGTAACTGCAAGCAAAAAACTAGTTTCGAGAAAAATAAGCCTAATGTTGCATTCATCCGGTAAACTGCTTAAGTTGCCACGAAGCTTAAATAGCTGTAATTTTGGTTATAATTTGTGTTTTGAAAAATCTCTTTAAGGAGATAGATTTTGAATATATAAACCATAAAATTATGTAAAAAACATTCGATTATTTTTTTCAAACTTTTTTTAGGCATTCCATGTCAGCCAAGTGCTTTTAGACCATCAATGTTCCCAAAATTGTTTGAGGAACATTTTCTGCCTCTACAATTACAACAAAATATTATTGTTTACTTCATAAATGTTTAGAAAAAAGCATTCAACAATAGAACAAATTCACAGAATAACATCAGAAATAGAAAAATCCCTGGAGGAGGGAAACTTACAGCTGAACATAGCTGTATTCCTTGACGTTGCACAAGCGTTTGACAAGGTATGGCACGAAGGCCTTATGCAAAAACTAAAATCATGTCTTCCGGGATGATAAGTGGCAACATTCCAATTGCCCGAAGGACGGGATTACAAAAACAATAAATTTCACGAGGAATTTCAAGGTTACCCTTGGCAGCAAGAGCGAGTGGAATGATTCCACTCTTGAGCTGGTGCTGAGGGATAGTACACTAAAGTGGTACACTAACGGCTCCAAGACGTCGGAAGGTATTGGTGCAGGGATCGCAGGTCCACGCACGAGGTTATCCATACCGATGGGCAGATTCCCCAGTATCTTCCAGGCCGAAGTCTTGGCCATAAGTCGGTGCATAGAGATAAATCTCCATCGCAACTATCGAAATGAGCGTATATCCATACTCAGCGATAGCCAAGCGGCACTGAAAGCGATCTCCGCTTACGAGATCAGATCGCTGCTAGTGCAGGAGTGCAGAGAACGGCTAAACAGGTTAGCGGAAGTGAACCAGGTACACCTAATCTGGGTACCAGGTCATAAAGACATAGCCGGCAATGAACTGGCTGACGAGCTAGCCCGCTCCGCAGCCTCCACAAACATGGTAGGGCCCGAACCGTTCACTGGGGTGGGCCCCCACACTATAAAGGAGCTGCTGCGTAAGGAAGAAAGAGTGGGTAGAGAAGGTCATTGGCAATGGGCGCATGGCATGCGGCAAGCCAAGTTGCTAATAGGGGGGTACAACCTTAACAGGTTTAAATCAGTAATCAACCTCCCAAGGACTAAACTCAGGTTCTTGGTCGCATTCTATACCGGCCACTGCAAGTTAAATAGGCACCTACATAACCTAGGACTAGCCTCTTGCGACAACTGCCGGTTCTGCGACAGGGAGCCTGAAACCCCGGAGCATCTGCTAATCGACTGCATCGCAGTCTGGAGACGCAGGTCTAAGGCCCTTGGAACCATATTTCCAGATAGGGATCGCATCGACTCACTAGCTCCCAGCAAAATCCTAGAATTCATCGATTTGCTGGGGCTTGGGGAGTCCCTGTGAGCTAGGAGAGGGCACAATAGACCCAAGGTCGCAGTGCATACCTCAATCTAATTCTATGTTCTATGTCTTCCGGTTGAGTATTGTGCTCTTTTAGAATCGTATATGACCATGAGATTTTTCCGTGTAAAACGAGGAAATTTATTCTCCAAACTAAAAGAAATTGAAGCAGGAGTTCCTCAGGGAAGTATCGTAGGTCCACTTTTATATATATCTGTATATAAGAGCCTTACCGTTAGCACCAAACAGTATGACTGCCACTTTTGCTGATGACACCGCAAAGAAGTAAGTTGGACTAAAAAATGGAGAATAAAACTAAACGGTGCCAAATCGGTTCATGTAAATTTTACAAACAAAAGAATCACTTATCAACCTATAAGTATTCTAGATGTCTGCATACCATACGCAAATACAGCTAAATACTTATCTTGGCATCACGTTCGATGGTAGATTACATTGGAAAGAGCATATTAAAATAAAAAGTATTGAACTTAATGTGAAATTGTCGAAAATGAAATGGCTAATTGAGCGAAGGTCAAACCTGTCCATACACAACAAATTACTTCTTTATAAACAAATAATCAAGCCGGTAAGGACATATGGTGCACAACTGTGGGGATGTGCCAATGATGGCAGTATTAATATTATACAACGTTTTCAAAACAAGGTGCTAAGCGGCATTGGAAATGCTACTTGGTATTGCAAAAATTTTGATATTCATCGAGACCTAAGGATGAATACAGTCGCCGAAGAAATAAGGAGTCAGGCAGATGCCCACTACAAAAGGCTTAATGCACATGTGAAGGAGGAGGCGAGAATTCTTCTTTTAGACACATGCCGCTCTAGTCGATTATTCAAATTCAACTGCGCGTTAGTTTTTGTAACTAGTTGTAGTGATATCAAACATTGTTAAAATTTTCAAAATGTTTGTGAAAAAAAAATCTTCATAACTATACTCTCACATGAACCTAAGTAATTATTGATCAATAAAATTATTGATTAAATAAGTTTTTTTTTTAAGTAAAAGAGAATATGCAACCGATATTATATATTTTAAACAACACACTGCTACATTTTGGTGCGCACTTAAGCGCCAGCAAGTGAAATACGCGAACTAATATGTATGTATGTATTATATATACCAAAGCGATGTCCAACCCTAGGATGTGCGACCAACAACCTCTGCGCGCCACATAACCGCATCACACAATTGGTACTAAAAATTTGTGGCAAGTCAGTGCAGCCGGCCCTTTGAAGTATGCCGGTCGGCAGTAGTAGTAGTAGAGATGCGCTATGCTTGTGGCCAAGGCGGCGCACTAATCGAAATAGTAACTGGCAGACGGCAGGTCGATTGTTTAGAAGATTCATTCGGCGCCTTTGACTGCGCGCAAATATTTCACTATGGCAGCCTGCTACAAACAGCCATCGCGCGGAAACGCCACAATAACTGCTATAAGCTTTTGTTGTTGTTGCTATTATTATTGTTGTTTGATGATTTTGTTGTTGTTGCTGCAATTGCTTAGTACTTTATTTTCATGTGAGTTGAGCACACAGCGCTACCGATATTGTCAACATGCGGCATGTCCCATTGTGACTTGTCCCACAGTGTTGCTGCCACTACCGCAACAACAACAAAAATAACAAAAACAACGTGTAGTTATTGCGCTGCTGTAAATGTTGCTGGTGACTTAGCGCGTCCACCGCTGGTGACACTAAATGTCAGTGGTTCATGTGATAGCGTAAGCTGGCCGGCTGGGAAAGGGGTTTTCTCGAGACACGCTTGTGTTGCCATTGGATCAAAGTGACCACGTAGTTTTTGATGATGTTGTTGTTTTTGCTTATCCTGTAGTCCAGTTTGTTTTTGCTTTCGCCGCACTCTACAATTGCTTCGTTGTAATTGTTGTTGTAATAGTTGGTTTCCCTGTTGTGTGGTTGTTGTTGTAACTCTTGTTTGTAGTAATTGTTGTTTTCGTTATTGTTGTTGTTGTCGTTGCTGTTGTTGTCCCTAATGGCGCTTTCTGTTTGAGTTAATTGTTACAGCTGCCCATCAGCTTGCCACACAACAAGGGCGCTTCACACAATTACTTGCCACAGCTGAAATCCGTACAACAAATATGAAGTTCAGAGCAGCAAAAACCAAAGCGGACATCGGCCGCTTGCAAACCTTTGTGACACAATGAGCGAGCGCAGAAAAATTGGTGTGAGAAAAGCGCACGTCCGAGTGAGCAGCACACCGATACCAACAGCGGTGGTACGTGTTGCATGTTTTGATTGCAGAAAGCTGCTGCAGGATAAGTTTGTTTAGTTGTTGTTTTTTGTTATTGTATATATTTTTCCAATAGTTCTCAAACTATTCCATACTTTAAAGCGGACTTTTGTCTGACTGTTTCGCTGTTGTTGTTGTTGCGCTGTTGTTTTCCCGTGTCGCTATTGCTGACAGCGATCTTGGCGTTCTGTCGGCTTTGTTTTCATGTGATCTGGTGCGATTTGTATTGATTGGCGGCTAATTGTGCCGCGGTGTTGCTGTGCATTTATAAAATGTCTGCAACAAATAAGAATCGAAAGAAAGCAGCAGACGATCGTGGCGTCAGTTAGCCATTGGTTAGATTTCTGCTCTTCTTTTATGTTTTTTTTTTCGTCTTTTGTACAAGTTGTATGATTATTAGATGTTGAATTTAGCTACTCCTTATAGTCGAGGTTATTATGGTTATGATGAGACAGTTTCGAGTTGATTAAAGTCAGATATTTTCTAAAATCGTAAAAAGAAATCCAGTAGACAGTAACAGAAAATATTACTTTTGGACTCTGCTAAATTTGAGATAGATTTAAAAATTAACCGCGAAATATAACCGTTATGGATTTTGGTTTCAGACGTTTATCGATATACATATACACAGCAGTTATGATCTCTTGATTGAGACATACTCATTTGCTCCAAGTTAAGAAATTCCTTTGCCATGTGCATAAAAGAAATTTCCTCAAAGAGTTCTCTAAACTCACGAGACACAATAATCTGTTTTTCATTATTTAAATATCTTTTCATTCATCAGAATCTTCATTTTAGCGAGACCAATTTTGTTACTAGTGAAAGGAGATTGAGGTGGCATCTCTCACGAAAAGTTGTGTTTCGACTTTAAAAATCGCAATGCATTACTGGGTGGGGTAGAGTTCCTCACAGAAGGGGCGCAATCGATTTTTCATGAATCGAAGGTCAAAGAAAAGGTCAAAGTCTTCTATCGGGAGCTCTTAATTAACCCTTGCTTCAGACGGTGAGACCATTGAAGCGCCTTTCAAGAAGAAATGGCAGCCATCTAGAGAGTTACAGATGTGCTTCTCCGAAGTGTGACTTTTAGGGAGGTGTGCAACCGCTCCGATAGCAAAGTTGCTTTACAGCCCTTGAGTTGGTTCAAAGTGAGCTCATAGCTAATCAAGGAGTATATGATGCTGAGGGCTGTCATGACATAGATTTTTGGAAATTTTATTCTACTTGTATGCAGCGGTAAGATAATATTGAGATTAATTCAAGCGGTGAGCAAAAAATTAATGTGCCTAATGTCAGCGCACTCTAGATTAAAGCTAATCCACAAATAAAATGTTATCCATTTCGAGCTTTCATACTTCATTGAAGTAAAAACACAGAAACTTCAAATTCAATGGGGAATGTTGATTAAGATTCGAAAGAACATTATTTGACATTTATTTTTCGAAGATTATCTCTTGCTGGACGTATTCTATTCGGTTGAATATTATCCAATAATTGTACCCACAGTAGGCCGACCTTATTAGTTTCTCAAGCATTTACCGAAGGAGTTTTGGTTCGAAAACTATATTTCTCCCGCTTACGAGTGGCAAACCCAACAAGCGCTATTCACTCATTTAAGTCAAAAGAAGAAAAAACATTATTTTCGGCTACACCGCATCGATGATATTACTCCCAGGAGTATTTTTTAAAGCATAGTAGTCCCATTCTGATACTATAACGTTGCCTTCAAAAATAATCTCTGTCAAATTTCGTGAAAAAAACAACTTTTCCATACAAAAATTCTATTTTGATAGATCAGTTTGCATATAGCTATAGTGGTCCGGCATCGGCAACTAAGCAGCTTCTTTAGAAAAACGGTCATATACAAACTTTCTAAGCGATATCTCGACTGTTCACGTATATACAGACAGACATATTTACAGAAGGACATGGTTAAATCACTCAGCACCTTTCCGACGTTGTTATCTGAGTACCACGAATATCGTGTCAAACTTTGATTACCCAGTGCAAGGTATAATTATCATGTAAAGGAACAGTTGGAATAAATTTTATCAAATATGAATTCTCATCATGCTTTATCTTGCCACACAGCGCCCATAAGCCCTACAGATTATGGAACTCAAAGTGAAATCGCTCCAAATCGTATATCTGTTTAACACAATATACAAGGAGACACGCTTACATTTATTGCCACCCGTTCGGTAACTACGCGACGCTAATGGCGACAAAGTGCCGTTGAGCGCAAAATTGCCGCACAGCAAAACCTTGATGGCTGTGGCACCAACGCGCATGCAATGAGCAAGCAAAGCGCGAGCGCAAACTAAATATACCCAGCACACATAAGCGCACATGTAGGCCAGTGTTGCCACTTGCTTGCGCCTGGCTTTATGTAATGCGAGTACGCCTTGCACTGCCTCATACTGGCGCGTATACATGCGCCAACATATTTGTAGCTGTAACAGCAGTCGTTGTCGGGCCCCTTGTGACTTTGGTGACTGTTGTGCATCAAACAGCGTCGATTGGCACTGACACGAGCAACAATTTATCCATTTAGTTGTCATCAATCGTGTGACATTCGCGCTTCTGCCAGCGATTGCAATGATCTGCTTGCTTTTGTTTCAAGTTGTTGCTGCTGCTATTTTTCGACGATTACGTGTACCATTGTTCGAATTGATTGTTGCAGCTCTTTTGGCTTGTTTTCTATAGCTGTTGTTTGTTGTTTTCTCCGGTTGCAAGTTCTAGTCAGCGGTGTGTTTGTTTTTGTGGTTTTATTTCGCTTTCATGTTGCAAAGCGATTTATTGTGGGAATAGACAGTTGGCACTTTGATTTGTCAGTGATGAAAGCTTATCCACAGATTGATCACAGAGTTAACAATATATTAGAGAGACTCCTTTGGTGCAACTAGATTGTGGCAAAGATAAAACTAATGGAACTCAAGCTTTTGTACAAATGTACGTGGATATGTGTACATACACACATATATTGCATTTATAAATGTGCTCAGCTAACTAGTAAGAAACTAAAAATACAAATACGTCTCAAACAATTTCCACAAACTTGTGAAGTTATGCTAGCTTAAAATGCTTTAGAAAACTTTACAAAAGTATAAACCTGTTACTTAACAAAATTTAAAATTATTTATAGGCTTTTAGTACACAAATAGTATGGAAAGCATAAAGTTGTTAACATTTTTCAAGATTTGAAGATTTTTATAATTATTACGAAAAGCACAGAATAACATAAATTAACACTTTCTCGAAAAAAGTTGATCATTTATTATTTTTATTAAATATTATAATGTGGAGACTTTCAAAAGGTGAATATTTTTAATCTTAAACTAACTTTAATTCTATTTACAAACAAATAATTATATTTTTTGAAATTTCGTAACTCTCCAAAATTGGAGACTTTTACAAAACTTTCTACTTGCGTAAAGAACTTTTCAATGTACATCATATAAGTAGTCTCTACTGATATTCATACCATTTGTAATAAGTATAGCATTATAAATTTAAATTTCCTTCAAAAATATCTATGAACAAATATATGTACATATGTTATGTGAGGATTGACGTTAATTCAGCACTGCTTTAAAATTTTTTGATTATTTATTCATTTAAATAAAAATAATTTCTTGGAGACTTTCGGAAAGCAAAAATTTTTGACTATAAACGTATCTTTAATTCTGTTTGCTATCAATTTTATGTAGTTTTTCGAATTTCGCAACTCTCCAAAATTTGGAGACTTTTGGAAAAAGTTCATAATTGCTTATAAGTAATTCGAAGCTGATATTTTTAAGTCCTAATTCCATTTGCTATCAATTTTATGTAGTTTTTTGAATTTCGTAACTCTCCAAAATTTGGAGACTTTTGGAAAACTTCATAATTGCTTATAAGTAATCCGAAGCTGATATTTGTAAGTTCTAAAAAAATATAATATTTCTGCAACCTCATTACGTCACTAATTTTACTAGAAATACATATATTGATGGTTGACTGTTATTATAGCAACTTATACGCTTATATACCTAATTACGTGTAAATGTATGTCTATAATTACATTTGAAAGCATGTATGTATATGTCCACCATCAGTAATCTGAGCTCACTCTTAATTCAATTTGCATAATGTTGCACAAACAATGTTTCATGCCAAAAGAATGTTGCAGTTACATCATAGTATAAGCATGCTTTAATGTATAAACGAGTATGGTATATGTATGTGCCATAATGTTTGTGCAACATTGTTGTTAAGCGCAAAAAAGAGCAACACCCTCAAACCACTTTAATACCATACAAATCCAATTTTAATGTGCAACATAAAGATAAGTTTGATGCGCGACTTATTAGCGCAACAATGAATGTACGCGCATCATCGCACATTTATAAATAAATAAAATGTGCTATCGAGTGACCGCTGAGTAGAATAAGCTCTAAAAAACTACAAAAAATAATTTTGCTTAAGTGTGCGATATTGGGGCAAAGTTTAACGGTGTGTAGATTTGTGTGACAAGCTGTTCCAACATAAAGTTTGGCAACAGTCAGCGTCCGAATTCATTAAGGTCTCACTTGAAACAAGGCCTCTTTGCTTGGCATTACAAAGTTCTCATACTCGTAAATATGGATGAAAGAATTTTATATATCGACGTAGCGCTTTCCGGATATCGCAAATTTTTCAAGGGCTCTAGTCAGTTCGGTGTATTCAACGTGTATTTGAATTTACGGGTTCAACAGTTTGCAAAAGCTAAACTTTCGAGAAGTAAATGCCTAAATCTTACAATCTTAAACCTCTGGAGAGTACAAAATCAAAAGTTTACTGCAAAGTTTTTCATGTAATGTTGGTGTTACTTTCAAATTATGCTTCGATTTTGTCTCAAGATCATCGAAGTCTTTACGGTTATGTTAGCTTGCTTCAACATTGCTTTGCTACCTTGCTACCATAATACATAGTCAATTATTTGGAGCCTCAACTATCTGAGGATAGTCCATTGCACCCAGTTAGTTATTATAAATTTCGCCATGAAAGCGGGGTATGAAACTTGTTTTGAAATGTTGACTGTTCAAAGGGGCAGTGGTTTTGGAACTATTCCATAGTGACACTTTACTTGTACTATAGCGGCCCTATCTTAAACGGTCCTTAACCGGTGGATTTTTTTTTTTTTATTGTTTTACATTGTATTTAGTATATAAAAAATAAAATACTAACAACAATTCTTGTCTAAATAATTAGGAGAGATACTTAAACGCTAAATATTAAGAAATACATTTGCTGCTAGTGTTGTCTTACTAGGTCGGAAGGCTTCTTGCATTTCAACCGGATTTCTCGCCCAGTCTGGAGGCTTCCTCATTAACGTGCTGTCTAAGCCTCAGTTCGTGAGACTTTGCTATTTTGAAGATTTCATTTACCACTGAGTTCACGCCAGGATCACGGTGCAAGTCAGCAGATCTAATGTACCAAGTAGAATTAATTAAAGTCCTTAGCACCTTACTTCGAAAGCGCTGAATGCTGGCAATACAGCATTGACTTGAGCAACCCCATAGTTGAGCTCCGTAAGCCCAAACTGGCTTTAGAACTTGATTATATAATAACAGTTTGTTTTGAATTGATGGCGTGGATTTCCTGCCAACTCGGTGGTAAAGTTTGCCAAATTTCATATAAAGCGCGCTCCTTTCTTGACAAGCTCTTTCCAGCGTAGCTTAGCATCTAAGTTGATACCTAGGTACTTAACACTGTTATACTGTGGTATAGGAATGTTATTTATATAAATTGGATAATATGCCGGAGTTTTGAAGGTAAAGTCGACATTAATTGATTTGGTGTCGTTTAATTTTATGCGCCACTTAGATGCCCATTTAGTAATTGTATTGAGTGCTTTTTGCACTCATCGACTAGATACTGAAGTTGTCTCTCAAGGTGCTAACAAAGCTGTGTCATCCGCAAATGTCGCTGTCATATAACTGGAATCAAATGGGAGGACACTGGTAAAAAGCAAATAAAGCATTGGGCCCCAACACGCTTCCCTGGGGAACACCCGCTTCTATCGGTTGCAAGTTTGAATATGCATCCTCTTGTTTAATGCGGAAGTATCTATCTTTTAGGTATGAAGCAATTATTTCACAAAATTGTTTGGGTAGCATGTATTTCAATTTGAGCAGTAGACCCGTATGCCAAACTTTGTCAAAAGCTTGAAACGCATTCAAAAAGACCGCCATGCAAACGTTCTTTTATCAATTGTATTTTCAATGAAATTAACGATTCGGAGTACCTGGTCAATTGTTGAATGGTGGTCACGGAAGCCAAATTGATGTTTTGGTATTCGATTTTTATGAGCGATAATTGGTTTGAGCCTATTTATGAGTACATTCTCAAAGATTTTAGAAAAGGCTGGCAGCAGTGAAATTGGTCTATATGATGTAACAGCGTATATTGGCTTGCCCGGCTTGTGTATCATTATGACTTCAGATACTTTCCAAAGCGATGGGACGTATCTTAGGCATAAAGCACTATTTATGATGTTTACAAGTTTTTTACACAATTCTTTGGTAATATTGGCGTAATATTTCTCCAGTTACTAAATCAAACCCAGGTACTTTTTTGAGTCTTGTGTTCCCGATAAGATTTTTAATTTCTTTAATAGTAACTGGGGAATTACAGATGTGTGGATTCAACCAATTATTTTCACAGTTTGTCTCATACCCATCGTTAGGCGTTAATGTGTTTCTCAAATGATTTGCAAATACGGCAGCTTTCTGTTCATTCCTTTTGGCCCATGCAGTTTCATTTAGTTTTAATGGTTCTACATGTTTTATTTGTTTATTAATATTTCTTACAGCTTTCCAGAGTGAATAGTCGGTGGACTTATCAGCTGTGAGTTTACACAGATAAGTTTTGAAGGAATAATTTTTAAACTGTTTAATTTGTGTTCTTAGTTTCGCTGTACATTTCATAAGCTCAGTTTTGAGAGCAGAGGACCTAGTTTGCTGCCATCTCCTTCGAAGCTTTTTATGGATACTTTCTGAGATGTGTTTTGGGTATTTGCTACCACTTAGATTCACACGGGTATTTGGTGTACTCTTCCACGCAGCGTTTTGAATTATTTTTGTGAAATCTTCAACCTCACAGTCCAACTCAATACCAGTCGATATGTGCTTAAGCTTTGGGTCTACTTTATTCACTATACTTTTAAATTTATACCAATTAGTGTGTTTATTACTTAACGTTGGCTTGGCGGCCGAAATAAATGGCTTTTCATACAGACTTAATATCACTGGGGAATGGTCAGAGCTTAGGTCTGAGCAATCTTTAATATCTAAATTGAGTTTCGGTAGTTTATTAATTATAAAAAAGTCAAGAAGGTCTGGCAATTTCTGTCTATCTGTAGGCCAATAAGTGGGTGTTCCTGTAGAAACAAAATTGCATCCAACTGCTTGTATAGCTTTGAGAAGTTCTCGACCTTTGGTTGTAGTTAAACGAGATCCATAATGAGTGTGTTTTGCCTTAAAGTCGCCACCAATGATGTACCTTCCATCATATTTTTTTAATAAATTCATATACGTTTCTAGTTTTATATTGTGTCTAGGTGGACTATACAGAGCAATAAGATACAATGGGTGATTGTGCAATTTAACTAAAATTGTTGTAGCTTGAATTTCTTCTATCTTAATAGGATCTTCCTCGCAGTGTTCAATATTGCTTTTGATAATTATAGCACTCGCTCCTCGTGTTGAGTTTGCCGGGTGTGGTGTGTGATATAATTCATAATTTTTAAATTTAAAAAATGAATGGTTCGTAAAATGCGTTCCCGTTAATAGACATATATCAATATTTCTGTCGTGTAGAATAACTTCTAATTCATTTTTACTTTTGGAAAGACCATTAGCGTTCCATAGCATAATTCTCAAAGAGTTACTGTTCATCAATAAATTGTATATGGTACTCAAGAGCGTTGAGCCGCTGATTAAAGGAATTAAATAGTTTACTCTATTATGAAAAAATAAATAAAATTCATAGACACTTTTTTGAAGGACCAATAAAGATTATTATAACCCTTGTGAAAACGAGAAAAAGTAAAACGAATGACTTATTACTTAAACCAGAGAACATGTAATGCAATGGAACGAGGTAATCTCAACCAATTAAAAGCCGTTGCAGCAAAGTAAACAAAAGATCTATATAAAAGTGCAGCAAGCAGAGTTGTCACAGCATTACTGCAGCATCCATCACCACCTAAGCCACGGCGCAGCAATCAATTGGTTCAAGCGCCAACTTAAAGCGATTAATGGTGATTAATTGATGACAAAGCGCAGTCAAATCAAGTGGCAATTGACAAAACTCATTGCCAACAAGGTGCTATACAAATACAATAACAACAACACTAAAATATAAACGGCAACAAGAAGTCAGTGACAACAAAATAAATAACACGAACAATAAATGCAGAGCAGTTGCCACTTAACCAAGAAGAAACGCTGTGTGTATGTGTGCGTGTGGTAGCTGCAACTTAGCAGCCAGCCGACAAAGCGTGCAACCAATATGTTGTGGCATGTCACCGTGCACCGCATGTTGCATGTGGCCGCACAAACGGCCAAACACGTAGCTAGAAGCCTAGTATATAAACCAAAAAGCAATCAAATAGAAGTTGTTGCTGCCGCCGCTGCTGCTGCTGCCGCCACAGTGGCAACGAATGAAGTGTAGGAAAATTAATGGTTTGCATGTTGGTCATTTGTCTTCATTTGTTGCCAGCGCTGCTGTATGTAGCACCACCAAGCTGTGGCAACAATTTTCAGACACTCCAACCAGCTTGATATACTTGCGGCAACTGCGTGCAACATAGTATTTTTTTTTATCTTTGCGGCATGTGTGTCCAGCTGTTGGTGTTTGTTGTGCGGCATTCATGTCGCCTTCACTTGATGTTGTTGTCATTATTTGAAGTTGTTGCGGTACATGTTGCATTCGTTTTTTTCACTTATGTTGCCAGTCGCTGATATTTCTGCGCCATTCTAGTTGTGGTGTGCATATGTTTGTCGTCACACCAACGCCAACACTCAACGTGCCACCACAGCTGGAGCAAAGGCGTTCAAATCGTTCACTACAGCAAACTATTTTTTTTTCTTGCGGCATGCTGCTGCAACATGCAGCTGTGTTTGTGTGGCATTGTGCATGCACTCGCAAATTAATTACATTTTAAAAGTTGCACGTGAGCAAGCGGCGCATATTGAGTTCAACATTGATCATCATGCAACATTGACTTATTAAGTGATTACATGCGCCTAAACATGCAACGTTGCACAGAAATGAGTACGCAAATTAATGTTGCATGACATACGCTGTGTGCTGATGTTGCTCAATGCTCCTGCATGCACTGGGTGGTAATTGCCTGAAGCAAAGCTATTGCAACACGGTTGTAATTAATTAAATATTTGCATGTTGCACTTATAGAAAAGTGATTTGAATAGATAAATGTGGCAATTTTCAAACCAAATATAATTAGAAGTTGTAAAATTCAGAAAAATTAATAATTTTGCACTTGTGACGTCGAACAGAACATTGCATTTAAAAAAATATTTTAATTACTATGATTTAAAAATGCACATGCATTAAATAAAATAGATTTTGTAGCACCATAATTTTTGCTTATGGCATTAAATACAACTTGCAACATTGCATATAACTAAAATTTTTATTACTGTGAATTAAAAATGTATATACATTATATTATATAATTTATGTAACAACATTTTTGTGGCCTGTGGCATCAAATAGATCCTTGCAACACTGCCTTTTAATAAACTTTTAATTTAAAAATTTAGTTGTACGAAAGAATGTAATGTAAATAATACCATATTTTTCCCGTGTGGCATCAAATACAACTTGCAACATAAGAATTTGAGTACCATGAGTTAAAAATTTAGTTATATTACAGTAGTAGATAACGCTAATTACAGTGCCCTTGTCTATATTTTTTGATGTTGCAACATCAAGATTTGCATGTATAGTATCACTTAATGCTAGTAGATCAGCACTAATTACAGTTCTCTTGCATAATATTGAGACTTTTCAATATCTTTGGATGTTGCAACTTCAAAATTTGCTTTTATAGTTTCATTTAATGGTAGCAGATCAGCACTAATTACAGTTTTCTTGCATAACATTGAGATTTTTCAATTATTTTTGATGTTGCAACATCAAAATTTGCATGTATAGTATCATTTAATGGTAGTAGATCAGCTCTAATTACAGTTTTTTGCTTAATATTGAGGTTATTGAACCATTTCTTGATGTTGCAACATCATAAAATATTTACCGATTTATTTTTTATCTTCATAAACAATTAGTCTCCATAAGTACGTCGTAAGACCAAGAATATGGGCATAAAGACAAGTTGATGTTGCTATTTTTATTCTGCAACAACAAAATAGACGAAACAGTCAACTTGCCACCTCCGTACGAGTAAATTTTATTTAAACTGCTAGTATAGTATACATATGTAAGTACAACTCTAGTCGCACAAACACTATAAGAAAATCTGCATCAGGCTGCAACATATTCAACTTTTACTTGCTTTTTGCTTTACTTTTTTGTTTTTGTACCTTAGTAAATATGTATATACATGTATTATGTGCGCCGCCACTAAGTGTTGCCGCTATTGTTGCACGCCCTGCTGTTGGGCTTGCTTTGTAGTGGCACCACCAGCAGCGCTTGTCTTTGTCGACACAACCAACAGCTCCCTAGAGACGGAGGCACAAGTGAGCATGCAACACACAGTCATATCTCCTTCTTGTTGCAAGTGTGTGCAACTTTCCGCCAAAACAATTGTTTTTCGTTTTAACTGTGTTGCATTGTTGCAAAGCGGCGATTTGTTAGCAGCCAATGAATTTGTGGCGCGCTCGTTTTGCCTACAAATTGTTGCACTTACAAGAGTTATTTATTACTTGCAACGCACTGTGCAACATGCAGCAAGCGTGTATAAACACAAAAAAACAACAGAAAGTATATTTATATTGAAAAAGTATACGTTGCAACCAATGTGCAACTAGCTGTGTTCCCGTTATGCACATTTATGTGTATACAACAACAAAAAAATAAACCGCCAACGAACCTGCCACAAAATTTCATTTCACATTTTCTAACCATTTCGCCGCCACACTTTGTGGCATGCCGCACAATGGCTGCGCTTTGTGGCATTGTTCGCGCCACTTTTCGCATATTTATCAAAATATTGTTACACTTATGTTTGGCATTGCTGAATTTATGCGCGTCGGCAATTCAACAGCGACCACAGCAGTGCCACTATACAACGCATTGAATTGTTAGCTGCAACAGCAGAGAAAATAGAGAAGCAAAGTAAGGCAGCTAAACAACAACAAATACTCGTATACTCGCCAGCTTTCACACATATTCACCGCTTCCTGTTACTTTTTGTGTTTTTCCATTGAGTTTACTGTTGTTGTTGTTTTTTTTTTGCTCGAATACTCATTTTATGCTTGTTGCCGCTGTTGTTGGCGCGTCTGCCCGTTTGTGATTTTCACAGAATTTGCAATGCATAAATTTCCGCAAATCAATAAATGACAACTACAAATACCGCTAAATGCAGTGCTTTCCACGAATTCGTACATAGCGGCGATGCTGTTACGCAGCACAGTTCGTTTGCCAGCACAACTGCAAAGTGGGTTACGGCGCACAAAAGACTTAGGCGACGAACTTGCGAGTTTAGTAAAACTAGGAAACTTGACGTAAATATGAATATTATGTAAAGTATACAAGTGCAGTTACTTATAACGGTATATTTATGAATTTATACGTATATATTCCTTATATAAATTTGTTAAATATTCAATTTTTTCAGAAAATCTTGAGAAACTGTTAATTCAAAGTTTCCTCCCCGTTAGTAATCAATTCTACACTTTTTGGAAAAACCGCGGTCTATATACACCGCTGATAATCCTTCTACACTTTCTAGTTGTGAGGATGAGGTGACAGGCTGTAAGTAATTCAAATTCTGGCAGTAGCAGAAAGGAAAATAATTTCGAGAAGACATTGAGGTCTCGAATAGTATCTCTGCTTCGTTGTCTTGAATATAAGTTATAATCTTGTTCAGTAATTCCAGCGGACAGATGCTTTATTATGATAAATTATCAAGGTTAGACAGCATACGCGAATAGATACTTGAGATTCCAACTGCTAATTTGATAGTAGCTTATTTTAACTTGATTTAAATTAAATTATACATTTTGTTTCATTGCTGTAAAAACATTATATTTCTGTGAAATGCTGAAAAAAATATGTTTCCTTTCCAAAACCCAAAGACATCATTTTGAAGCTCTATTAACTCTTTCAATTTTATAAAAACAATTTTTTTTTTAACGTTGCTTTCCCTACTATCGTAGGTAGTAAACGCAATGCTCTAAAAATGTGTTTCATTGCAAGAATCCATACGAGCGGGTCACAAAGAAACGTGACTTCAACGTAAAGACGTTTGAAATGGCCAGCTTCTTCTCCTGATGTAAGTTCATAGTTATATCATTAATTAATATTTTTTTTTCGTCCAAAGCATATTTATCTTTCTCGTCACGGGGACGTCAACATTATTTACACTCTTACTTCTGAATTTTTGAATGATAAATGTTACAGACAATGAAAAAGAACAGTATTGCTTTACAACTTCAAGGAAATTTTAACTAACTTGAAACACTTTGCTTTGGAGTCACTTTAAGACCAGACAATTTCAATTGCAGAATTTAAGAAAAGATCTCTACATTGGTAACTAACGGGAAAATTCACCAAACTATTATTTTGCAAACCAATAATTTATTACAGAAGGGAAGTGCCCAACACTAAATACAGAAGATCATATTCTGTTATTTATTTGGAACACAACTTATCATATCGAAATCATTCTGTCACAGTCCTGAGAGACAAAATATTGTATTTCGAGCAAAAATCAGTGAAGCTACCTAGAAAGAGCAGCACGCTCTATAAAGTTTTGCAAAGTTAAGTAAAAGTTTAACAAATTTGGTACGATTTAAGGGTACACCTAATTTGACAGCATAAAACTCGATATTTTTAATACAATTTTTACGAATACACTGTAAATTTTTACAAGAAAAATATGAAATTTTTTTTGAGTAAGACGCGAGATCCATTTTCTCTGCCAATAAAAGCGAAAGGAAAATTATTCATACCACAAATTATTGTCCGTACAATGACCTACGGTAAAAAATTAATTAGAAAAATGGGGAGTTATTAAAACTAAGTTAAATTTTACAGAAAATTTCGGTCGCTTGTAGCCTGCCCAAATTCGAGTTTTCATCAGGCACTATAAGTTTTGCATAACTGCACAAAAGCTCTTTAAATTTAAATTCCGAATATTCCAAGTAATAACTCAAGAAAATATGAAAAGAATAGTTGGCTTCTAAAGATAAAATGATATAACAAAGTGAGCTGATTGAACTAAGCGGCTACATATTATGGGCTATAACTCAAAAACTATTTGACATAAATATTTAATATTTTTAAATGTTATTATTGGTCGAAATGCTTAACTGACAGTGAAAAAAATTACATCAAAATAGACTTAATTGGCTTCTATGGAATATTTAAATAGTATAAAGTGAATATTAGGTTTGATCACGTCTTAGCCCAAAATAGTCCCGTCCACGAAATTTAGGTCCCTGCCCGGCTTCAGGAACATAAAGGATTGTTAGGTGGTTGTACACTATGATCGTGTGACCAATAATCACGAATGGAGCGGTGGCTTGCTTGCTCAAAAGCTTCACAGGCTTCGGTAGAGCTCCAACTACCGGCAGCACTTGAAGTCATACTTGGGCTCACTCCTCTTTTCCTAATAATCGATCTCGTAGTCATACACTGCTTCAAATGACAGCTGAAAGGTGTGGTACGGGTAAGGTAATCTCATCCCAGCGGATGAAAGAGTTAAGCGGTGTTATATTATTGCCTCTTCTCCCAAGGGATAGCATTATCAAAAGGTAAGCATCGCCAAAAAGTTTAAGGTTACCCTTAGCAGCAAAACTGAATGGAATGAATACACTCTCAAGCTACTGCTTAGGGATAGTATAATCAAGTGTTAGACAGACGGCAGAAAAACGTCGAAGTGAATTGGTGCAGAGGTCGCCAGAAGACCACGCACCATACTATCAATATATAAGCGACGTTTTCCTAGCATTTTTTAAGCAGAAGTTTTTGCCGTAAGTCGGTGCGTAGAGACAAATCTTCAACGCAATAAATCGGCACTTAAAGCAATCTCTATCACAAAAGTATAGCCGAAAATGAACTGACTGATCAGCGCGCCCGTTCCGCAGCATCCAATAACATGGTAGGAGATGCTGGAGCTAGATGAGTCTTTGTGATTTAGGAAAGTGTGCAATAGACTAAGGTTGCGATACAATCCTTGTCTATTTATGTATTTTATCTCATCTTAGTTCG
Organism: Bactrocera zonata; assembly: GCA_037783105.1. Classification (NCBI taxonomy): domain Eukaryota; kingdom Metazoa; phylum Arthropoda; class Insecta; order Diptera; family Tephritidae; genus Bactrocera; species Bactrocera zonata. The sequence goes on along the minus strand of JBAWJQ010004250.1, from coordinate 578,550 downwards.
AAATTGCATTAAACATTATTCAGTGAAAGCGATAATCACAGAATCACCGTACATAATTGGATCTGCATTAAAATAAGGCGTCACTTCGAAAATTTCTACAAGAATTATTAACTAATGGGAGCTTTTTTTCGAAGTGTGGTTTTCAATGAGGCAATACTTTTTTCGAAGTCGGTTTTTTGGCAGCTGTTATTCGATAATATACCCAGTTTGGTGTGTCATTTGGTAATGAAAAGCCTTAATTTGGAATAAACGTCATGAATCGATTTCGAAACACGTTTACTCTAGTGATCAATGCGCATACTTTGAAATCCTGGAATGTGCGCACCAAAGACACTATTGCTGATATGCAGCAGAGTATCGAAGAAGACTCGAATGAGGCGATGCGATATTCCGCGCAACAATTGGAGTAGTGCCCGTTTACTTTATGGAATATTATTCGGAATGATCTACGTTTGGCAGGGCCCAAAACGATATAACATCGATATGGATTTTCATAAGAAAAATTCTTTTCAGCGACTAAGTTCGCTTTTGGTTAAATACACCATTGTTACAACGCCGTTACATCCCAAATCAGAATTACTCCATTATTCATATTCCTTTGAAAATGTAAAAAAAAACAAAATCAGGGTCATTGTGGAACGCAACGCTACAATGCCATAACTAATGACTTTTTCGTGCCTGAATTGGAGAATATTGATGTGAACGACCTCCCTCCCACATTTTTTTATGTTTTTTTAGCAAATTGCTTCGCTTCCTGCGTCAATAGCGAGGCCTCTAAGATCGCGCGGTTCTATATTCCATATTTTGTAGAGTGTTTTAAAAGCGCTTGTCTACGCTTATAAGCCCGAGATGACTAACGCCTTGGAAGAGAATATTCGGCAACCCTAATCGCTGCGAAAAGAGGTCAAAAATTGGGACTCCCGGGTAAAGTTCATAAGAGACAGATGCAGCGATTATTTAAGGGGGTATTCTAGTCTAGAAATCAAATTTTGGACAGTTTTTTTAATTTTATTTAAAAAAAAAATATTTTTAGTATCCATTTTTTTACGGTGTTTTTATTGATATCTTAAATATACAGAAAAAAATTTTACAAAAAAATATTAAAAATTAAAATAATTAGAGGGGGGGGAAGAGACAGGTGTAAAAAAATGGCGCATCCTGGTGACATTGATCCTGACTCTCCTGGTGATCTGAAAAAAAATCAAAAGAAATTCTTAATCAGTAAGGATGCTGTTATAGTCCCTACCTCAGGGAACATGAAAAAAACATTTTTTGAAAAATGGCGGCTGCCACAAATAAAAATCAATTTTTCCGCTTTTTTTTAAATTCCTGAATTTATGATATTAAAAACAGTAAAAAACGATAAAGGATTATATAAAGAAGATTCACACAAAATTTCAAGTAAATCGGTTGTATAGAACTTGAGATAATGCCGGTACCGTGTAGAAAAAAGTACTTTCGAGAAAAACGCGTTTAAAGTGTATCTCTTAAAATAATTTTATTTTTTAAAAATCCTTTGGAGGATATGTTCTCAAGGGTCTAAACTTTAAATATATGAAAACAAAATCGAATTTTTCAAAATTCTAGAGTAGAATACCCCTATAATCGATTTTTTCTAAACATAATGACAAATGCTAAATAGAGTTTTGTCTTAGCCACGTCAATAAAATGTATGCTTTTTATTTCTCCTTGAACACTACATCTCTTAAAAAACACACTTTATTTAAAAATCTTCAATTTTTCCTTCGTTTCAAAATATTTTTAAAGTAGAAAAAGTTGCAGAAAAGATATGTCATATATTTTTTATTACAAACTCCACAACACCACCAACGCATCTAGGCAATCCCGCCTCCTAAGTTATACAACAATGTGCACAATTTTATCGCAAATAATTTCATGTTTTCATGCAACAACTCAATTTGAGTGCACCAGAACAGTCAGGCAACGATGATGTTTACAGCAACTAATTTCATAGCAAGATGTCGACTCCGAGTGCACCGGCAGCACAGCGAGCGAGCTACAAGCGCTGGCGACTCATGTGTGACCATGACTAAAAAATCCACATAAACGCACATATAAAATGCGAACATTCGTGCGCATGTGTGTGTACGTCTGCCATAGTTTAAATGCATACATTCTATTTATCTGCAAGCAGCGAGATAGACAAACAGCAACATGACTTAAATGCTGAGATATGAATAAATGGTGTGGGGCGCTGTGACAGCTGGCATGGAATGGAGGGGAATGCACAAGAGTAGTTTGCTAGAAGGATGGAGTGCGAAGCTCGAAAACTAAAGCGCCGTTGGTGCAACAGGATGGCGGCTGCTTCAACGGCAGCGCGACTCGACAGCGGATGGTAGCTGCAACGCGTACATTTCTGCTCGACGTAGCAAATGCGAGCAAACGACTATATATATGTGTGTGTGTGTGCGGAGATAAAAATGAAAATGCGCAAGCCAATTACTAATTAGCGCCGTCAACCGAACATGATTGCTTGACAGCCGGCTAAATGTGCAGGCAATGTGACAGCCAACTACCGCTGGAATCGCAGCGATAAATAAGAATTGCGGCAACAAAAGTGCAGCAAAGTGCGGAAAATAAAAGCAAAGTATAATAAATTGATTATGAATAAGTTAGCTTATGGCGAGCAGTGGCTGCTGGAGCGTTTAAAGGCGGCAATATAAAAGTGCTGCTGCAAAACGGCGATTAAATGATATGTCAGCAACATACTACGTATTATATTAGTTGTAGTTGTTGTCGCTTTTGTACAATGTTATTGAAGGTACAAATAAGCAAATATTTACTTTTATAAGTGGATTTACAACAAATCGCTTGTGAATGAGGCTGCGCATGCGCAACTGTCAATATAAGTAAGAATTACTGCTGACATTTCGAACCTATTGCCATAATCGTCATAAATGAGTTGTAAGTAAATTGAAGGTTATGCTCAGAGCTTAAATAAGTACTCGAGTGTACTTCAGTAAATGCGAAAGAGTCTTAATTCGGCTTCAATATTCCCAAAAGTGAATATTTCAATAAAAATGAATATTTTGAATTAGCTTCGATTTTTTTTTTATTTAAAAAAAGTATTATTTATCACCCTCACGATAGGCTATTTTAGAGCTAATACAAGCATCTCAGCATTCAATCCGATTTTCAAACATTAATTGTAAGGCACGGCAAGGACGGCTCTCAGTGCTTCAGCAAATTTCTTTAAGTGGTTAAGTGTCTGCCGTTTCGTCTTCGACCAAACAGTATGCCCCAATCTTAAATATGACACCGCAATATGTGGTAAACAAGACATTTTGGCTAACAAATTTGGTGAATTATTTCATAATGGCGAGGAAGTTGTATTTCTTATTGACCATTTGAATCTTCCGCACGAATTCATTGTGAGCTGCAGCGCTATGGTATTGAAAGAAAACAATGAGCATCTCCTAGATTTTTGACCGACTATGGTGCGATTTCCGTATTTAGCACCAATTCGAGATATCAAATTCAGCCAGGTCCTTCTCCACCTGGTTTCTCCAACGGAGTGAAGGTCAGTTTTTTGCGCCGTATTTAAATAGCTCGACCGGAAAATCATCTGTCCCTGCCGCTTGTTGTTCTTCAGGCGGGTAATTGCTATTGGAAGCTCATCATATTCGGACAATGGCACATCTATTCCTTCGTCATCAATTGGGGAATCGCTGTCGTTGAGTAGGCCGGAGAAGTGTACGCTCCAAAACTTCAATACATCAACCACTAGATAACCACTTTGAGTCCTTTAAGTGTATGCCCCAGTCTTGAAACCTTTCGTTAGTAGCCGCATCTTTTCGCAGAATTTTCGAGAAATATTTCTGTCCGCCAACTTCTCAAGATTTCATACTCACGCTTCTCTGCCAGTTTATTTTTTATCTGCATATGCGTCTCTCTTCTCTCCTTAACTCTCGGTATCTATCCCACCCCCCTCATGTTACGGTCTATCGCACCAATGGAAGGTAGGCTGTCTGCTTTCTGCAACACGACGTTCGTCATCGTCCCAGCTGTACGATGGCTTCACTTGCAGCTGTACGTTACGAGTTTGAAGTATCGTCCCATAGTTTCCTTATAAAAAGTTGCTGATGAGTGCTATCAAAGACACATCCATTTAGAGAACTTTCGCCAAGAAGACTGAGTTTTGCAACTGTTTTATCATTGATGCCATCTTTGCCAATCACCGTTTTTACATCGCGAATGGGGTTTTCATGCGGATTGTGGCTAGACGTTCATTCAATGTCTGGACTCGGCGACGGAGTCTCTCTCACACCACGAATCCCACACCGAATTTGCTCTCTTTACATGATCGCTGTAGCAAATGTCACAACGACATTCTTGGACGGTGGTGTTGTCAATCTTTACTCTTACGAGGACATCAACTAGGTGGGCATCGGTACCTTCCCAATTTAAGTACCGGACATTCCAGGTGCGTGAGCTTAAATCGCAATTCTTAATATAGGCGGCTCCTATATCCCAACTTCACAAAACAAGTAGTATAAAGCATTATACATATTTATAAAGCGAGTCTCAAGGCCGACGCCTGTTCGCAGCCGCACCTCTGGTTAACAATTAGATTTCAGCGAACCCTTAAACTGAATATGTCGCAGTGGCTTCGCTGAACGCCGTTCTCTTTCAGCCATGACTCCAGGCTCCACGAGGGTTGGCAACCGCATTATACACAAGACTTAACACACGTTTCCGTACCGCTTACACAGACGCATAAATATACCCCATTACACTCAACAATAATTCTGCGAGCTATGAAAACTTAAGGTGAAAATATTTTGAAACCAAATCAGAAGTGAAAGTTGTTTGGGTATCATTGATTATGCAAATTTGCATTTCAATTACTGAATTTTAACTTTCAAATACTGAAAGAATAACCGATAGTTTATACAGAGCTTTAACAATAATAAGAAAGTATTGGAAGAAGATTTCGAATTTCCAGCACGAACTTCCTTAAGGTTTATGAAGAGACAGGATAGAAGGTCCTTGGCGTGACTTGAATTTAGTAGACAACTTCATAAAATTTTGAAAAAATGACAGCCCCACTTTCATGGTACTTTTAATTGTGTGAAAACTGCCACTACACAGGCCCAAAGTTTAGTACATTTAACGATCGGAATGGTATAATCTACCGTATAGCTTCGCTGAAGCCGAAGTTAACTTTTTTCTTGTTTGTTTAATTAACTCAATAAACTCAATAAATATCTAAGAAAAATTTTCGACGGAGGTGCTAAGAGATCTGTGAGTTATTTTAGGTGTCTTAATTACACAATTTCAGTTCAAAAATTTTCCATCACAATTTTTGTCATTTTAGTAAGTGATGGTGGTGGTTTTACCTACACTCGTTGACTACAGCATAATAAATCCCTCATGTTAGGGAACTTCTATTATAATTTTCGGTATTAGCGAAACAGAATTAGCAATAGACAGCTTTAAGCAGCACAGTCGCAAAATAACAATTAACTAGTGTTATTTAATTAACAAAAACAACAATAAGTTAATTTGCAAAGCTGTAACATCAATTCAAGCAGTCAATAGTAACCAATGTATGTACAATTAAAGCGTTGCCCGCAATCCAAAGTTCTTTAGCTTTAATTATCACACACCACACATTCTTTACCACCTACAACTTGTTTAATGAACAATTAACCACTGACAGTTGTTGACGCTTTGTTGTCGGTAGTGCTTACATGCAATCCATGGCAAAATACACCTGCGATTACAACCCGTACACATAACCCGGTGTCACTTGTCAAGATTCTAGCGAAGAAGCTTCGCGAGGTGAAGGCTAATATCAAGCTGTTGAGAACACATAAGTGTATATATGTATGTGCGAGCCTTGCACGACAGCGCAAATAATAAAGTTAATTATTAATTAAGCATGAAATTAAATAATGCGCGCACGATTAGCTAAGCGCTCATTGTCTTGCGCTGGTATGCCGAATGCAGCAGTTAACACAAATATTTACAAGCAAGTACATGCCAGTACTTGTGTACTTATAAACGTTATGCAAGTGGGGGTTCTGTTCTTGCTTGTCGTGCTAGAGTGCCACAAAACTGATGGAATAGCAACGTATTGCTATAAGAGTACGGGTACTTTCAGGTTAGTGCAGACGTGTAGAAAGGAAGGACGCGCGTTCAAACGCTCCTCTATAGTATTAAGTAATCATATGTGGCGCTGAAGTTCGTACTACAGGTTGTGGTAAATAATTATAATTTCAGCGTTTTACCTTGAAATATATTTGATATCTAAGGTATGGAGAGCATGTTAATAGTAATAGGTAGCTTGTGGTTTATAAATAAAGGGTGGGCCACATAAAATTTTAAATTTGAAAAGTCAATAAAAAAAAAGGCTTAATATTTTTCAAAGGTCTAACATTTATTTAAAAGCTGGTTTTATGAAATTTATTTGTGGAAAACAATTTTGGACAAATGACCACCACGGCTGAGTTTACAGTAGCTTATCCGATCCACCCAATTTTGGAATACTTTCTCGAAGGTTTCAGGCTCTATGGCAGTTACAGCAGCTTGAATCTCGTACTTTAGATCTTGAATTGCTTCTGGATGGTCAGCGTAACATTTATCTTTAGCAGCTCCCTACAGAAAATAGTCCAACGGAGTTAAATTGCAGCTTCTGGGAGGCCAATTCACATCACCTCTTTTGCTGATTATGCGATTTTCGAAGATAGGGCGTAAAATATTGAGTGTGGCGTTTGCTGTATGGCACGTAGCGCCGTCCTGTGTCCCAAATGCGACAATTCTGCTTGTTAACGGAACCATCGAGGTGGAAATGAGCCTCGTCCGAAAAGATGATTTTTCGGTAAAATTTACCATCCTCGGTTTTTTTTAATATTTCCCAGTTTTCTTCTAGTGAATAGCGACCCATTTCGTAAATTTTAGACTTTTTTACTGAATATCTGTCACTTTCCGAATGGTATTTGACGTTTCCAATGTCGAAATATAGATAATTCAAATTTAAAACGTTAGATGGCCCACCCTTTGTGTTAAAGCTATCATTGTATAAACATATCTTTATCTTGACTATACTACTTGTATAATTTTTCAATCTCAACAATATGTTCGGATATTGTAGCATTGATTTGGATAGTAGTACTTGCCGACTTTCGCAAGTATGTATTGTCAAATATGATAAGAAAGCGAAGTGTGCAAGGCGTTACGGTCTACCTGGCGGGATATAGTTTTCTAAGATTACTTGATCAACTTTTCAATTGCTTGTTACTCTATGCCAGGTGCTGTCACATAGAGGGCTTCGCTTAGATTTCATTGGTATAGATATTCCACTTCTTGTGATTAAATCACCTTTGAACTTCAAATACTGATCGACTCCAAAAAATAATCATATTTTCAAAAAGGTTGCAACAACCCGTGCTAAAGATACCCTTTTCCTCCAAAATATTTTCTTACCATTTTTAGACTTATTCAAAGTCTCCTAATTATGGGTGTACTCTCATGTGAACGCATACATTTTACCACTTTTTAGGATTTTTTTTTGCGACAACAAAATTCAATCATTTTAATTTTTTAATATATTTTTATTTGTATTTCGAAATGTACAAAAAAAATTTTTTTCGCTTTTTACATTTTTAATATATTTTTTTTTTAATCAAAGTAGTCCCCAACAAAAAAAAGTAGTTCAATGGTCATGGTGATAGCGGCTGTTCATGTTTTCTGAAATAAAAAATCGAATGGATTATTATTCAGTAGTTCCGCCGCTATCGCCCCTACTTAGTATAATCAATTTCGTTAAAAAAAATGTCGAACTTCAAAAAAAAGTGACAAAAATCTTTTATTTTTTCGTTAAAAATCGTTTAAAAAAACATGAAAATATTTTCGAAAATAAACAATTCTGGTAGGGACGATAACTATAAATGAGTAGAAGAACATACGTAAATTTTAAAGCAATCGGTTGAAGACTTTTTTTAGGACCATGACAGTTTCAGAAATTGATGTCTCGAGAAAAATGCGTTTAGAAAGGTAGCAGCTGCAGACTTGTCATGGCGCCTGGTGGACAGTCGCTTACGACACGTCGGCGACTATGAGCTGTAACTTATCAAATACTTACTATGAATTTCGGCCTGAATTTTTCACAGCATGTTTTCAATAGGTTTTACTGTCAAAATATAAGAAAAATCGATTTTTCGAAGTGATTACATAGGAGTACCCCCTTATGTCAGTGGCATAATAAAAGGATTTTTCAAAAATCTCACACAGTTTTACCAAATCAATTTGTATATAGGCAGTTGAGTAGAATCAGAACTATCATCACACATCTGACCTTTTATTAAAAAATAAGAAGTAGTTTTAGGAGTTGATTAAAAAAAGGTTCTTTAAGGTCTGCGTCGGTCATAAAATATTGCCTCTTTACATGTGAGGCTTTGGTTGAAATATTAAGGGTATAACTATTTATATTAAGAGATAGTATAACTTGATCATTACTTTTTTGTTCCTCCGTTCGTGTGAAGCAAAAACAACAATATTGTTTTCTTACTCAGATATGTATATATGTATATTTTGGTAAAAGTTATGTTAAACATGCTCCTGCTGTGCGAAAGTGCCAAAAGTGGATGGTGTGATTTAAAAGTGGCGATTTGGGCTTGGAAAATTAAGAACAGCAACTGGAAACATTGCTAGGTGAAGATTAATGCCAAATCTAAGAAGAGCTCGCACATTAAATGCAGTCGGACGCAATCAAAAGTAGGGGCATTGGAACATATAATACCAAAGAAATAGAAGCCAAGAAACGTTGAAAACCAATTTTGCCACAAAATCGGTTTTGGATGAAAATATGACCGGTGAAAATATATATCCATTACCAAAACCTCAAATGCAAAAAATTATAATTATAATCTAGGCAACAAGCCGAATGTCCAGCACGTCAAGGTAATGTTCTATATTTGCTGGAACCACTTGAGCGTTCAACATTATAAGCTTATTAAACGGGGTAAAACAATTAAAGGAGAATACTACCGACAACGACTCATCGAATTGAAATTTCTAAATTCGCAATTAAATATTAGGCATTCATTTTTCATCACGGCAGCGCTTGGCCTAGTGCCATAAGTCTAGTTGAAACTCTTTTGAGAGCAAAGGCAGAAAAGTTTTGTCCTAATTTGACGCAAATGTAAAATATTTTCAATATCTTGAAATATTTACTGATTCATAGAGCTTTTCGCTTAGTCTAGGCACAAGTTCATTTCTTTAAATCATTGCCATTTTTCAGATAACAACTACAAAAATGGTTTGATTTAAGTCGAATTGTTGGCAATAGTCTATATCTACTTCGAGGACGCGCCAACAGCATAGGTTTAGGTTCCTCCAAACAATTTTGAAAAAATCGATATTTTTTTCATAAATTGCTACTGTATACCCGTAGAAATAGTACAGAATTAGTCCCGAAGGTCAGCAACACTGAGAAGCAGGTATAAAAGAGTGAGGAGCGCTGCGGGAAATCCGGCCGCTCAAACGCCTTCGGTAGCGGCAGCTACTGCGTGCCTTTGGTTTAAACTCATTTTTCTGCGAACCACATTTTTTCGCATGGATGACACTCTCATTTCAAAACTATTGCACATATTGATATGAACCAAATGGCATTTTACTCTTTAGATGTCTGGCTATGACCTCAAGCAGAACCAGAAATATTCATTATTATTTAAAAATGTTAAAAGTGAAAAAAGGTGTTAAAAAAAATTCAAAAGTCCGCCATTTTTCTTTTTTATTAAAAATGTTTCATTCTGCTTGAAGCCATAGCTAATACAGAACACGAAACCGTTTTGTTTTTTGCTTTCAAATAATTATTTTCCAAGAAATTATGTCATCCATCTACGAATCGGATGAGTTTCAGCAGCCATTTTCAGGACCGCCATTTTGAAAAATAAAAATAAAAATAAAAAATTTCAAGTAATTTAAGATATGTATGTACTTTCATATGTAAAAAAATGATTACTTAACATGTTTTGTAATAAAAATAAAATGTATTGAAAAAATTACGTTTTTTAGAGGAACCTGGCCTTAAAAAACTATTATCGTTTGTACACAAGTTTACAGCAAGTTTAAGTATTAATTATTGAAATAGAAAACATTGTGCAAATATTATGTATCTTTATTTTGCAATCCATTATAGTATATGTCCTTAAAATCAACTGCGAAAGAACTTTACCAACTCTTTATCAACCCCTCTAAGTAATTGTTCCGCATTGTAACAAAATGTACAAAAATTGCATTGTTAATAGTTATATTTTTCATCAAACAATGACTTCTCTGCCATTCATGGTAGTAATCAACTTTCCTTCTGCTTTTCTTAGAACTATATTTCAAGCTGAAGAGAGGTCATGCATAGTTATGAAATATAAATGTTTCGCTATAATTGTTTGTATAGAAGTTCATTGTAAATCAACATTAAGTCAAAACAGCAAGAAATAATACTCAGGCACTTCCACCAGTTGTGGATTAAACATTTTTTGTAGCACAAAATACTTAAACTAAATTAAAGAATTATAATTAACAGTAACATCAATGCGACTTCACTTGCCAATAAGCCTAAATTAGTCATAAAAAACAGCATAAAAAATCGTGTTTAATTAAAAAAAAAAAATATTATTTTTCCTATGCAGCATGCGCATTGGAAAATCATAAAGTTTTTAATCAAGCATGCATAATTATTTGTAACTGCCAACACAACGACAGCTACACTTGTCGTAACAGCCGATAAATTGTCTTTTTTAACCATTATCAGATTTTTTCTCACTTAATCGCGCTTTAAAAATCATTTTGAAACATGTTTAAACATTTGTTGATAGGCAACAACGGTTTTTTATCCTTTTTTTCAACAGCAGCACTCAATTTTTCATACATACACTTTTGTACTTCGAAGCAAACAGCTGTTAGTATGAACATATATGAGTGTGTGCATTTTATTGTATGGCCGTCCATCCTGTCTAATTTGTGCCGCCATTGATGCTATTTGCCGCCGCCATTATTGTCGCTTAATAAGCAATTAAGCGTTGGCAATTTGTAGTGATTCGTGCTTAGCAAACAGAATGGCGTCATAAAATTTTAATTACATTAGCTATTTGCACTAAGTTGCGGCTAAAGCACCGCGCCAGCACAGTAAACACAAACAAGCAGGGAAAACACGAATTATATGCGGAAAAAATGTATGCAAACTGTGAGTTATTAGAAATGACTGGCTTTTCTGTAATGATATGAAAGACTTAAGCAACGAACTCGTTTTACATTTAGCGCTTGTTGCGACAGTGAATATGAACGGTTGGAAAGTCAAATTTTGACATAACAAGTATTCAAATATTAAAAAAAAAGTAATGTATTTTATTAATATATCAAATTAGCTTTCCAGAATTTAATATTGATTGTATATTCGACTCAATCTTAATCACAAAATAATATTTGTTGCAACTACTAAATACAAGGCAAATGTAAACGATGTTATTCATTTCTAACAGAAGAGGCTTGGAGTTACATTTTTACTATTTCAGTGAAAAAATCGGTTCCACTTTTAATATATTTTATTTTTATACTTGAGAATTTCAGAGTATACTACTACGAGCACAAAATATTAAGACTTTAACATCATAATTTTGACATTTTTAACTTATTCTTCAAATGCTATGTCGTCCCCCTCAAAGTAATCCCCAAAGGTCCCAATAAAATTATGTTAACATTCTATCCAATCTTCGAAACATTTTTTAAAGTCGAATTCCGGAGGAGCCTTCAATGCACGTGGCGAATCAGTTGAGTACGTTGATTACAGCACGATATTCATTGCAAATTTGGCGATAAACTCATGAAAAATCAATGCAGTATGGACGGAGCATTATCGTGGTGCAAAAACCAAGAGTTGTCTGTTCATATTTCCGACCTATTTTTACGAATAACCTCGTACAAACGATACATACAACACAAGTAGTACTCCCTCTGACCGACTGAACTAGTCGGTCAAAAGGATTTCACCACACGATCGAAAAAAAACTGTTAACATAACCTTGATTTTTGCTTAGAAGTAATTGTTTCGACTTCGGCTCACATTTGCCATTATATTCGGCCGATTAGTCGTCTGTTTCCGGGTCATAAGCATAAATGCAAGACTCATCGCTAGTAATAATAAGTTTCATGACACACTGGCAATCGGAAAGCATTGTTTCGCAGACGTTATCCCGAAGCTGTTTTTTCAAAAAAATTGAGCAATCAATCGTGCTTTTACTTTTCTTAGGCCCAATTGATTTTTCAAAATGGTTTTCATTGATCCTTTCGATATTCTTACGATTCCGGTAAGATCTTTGACTATTAATCGTCGATTCTCAAGCACCAATCCTTTTATTTTATTGATATGTCGATCATCCAATGATGTTGATAGCTGTCCTGAACGGTTTTCGCGCGAAATTTAAATGAAAAAGTCTTGCTATACTTTGTCCACAGTGGTAAGTAAAGCCCAAAATGATGTTTTTAAAAGTTTCTTATAGTGAAGCACAGGTAGATCAGTAATTTTAGTTAGCTTTTAAAATTTATTTTCATTCAAACATTTAAGAAAGCTACATTTTAGCTTAAAAACTCCAAAGCCTTAAAAGTAGTGGTCTTCTTCTCTCAACTAAATAAAGTTTTGTTTGGTTGTGTTCGGTGAGGATCTTATTCTGGTTTATAATGTGAAACTGCTTTAGAAACAACTCTTCCAGTAAGAACTCCAATTGTTAGATGTTTAAATTTCATTCGTTTTGCTTCTTCTGTATTTTTGTTCCAGTAGCAATTAGCTTTACTATTAACATACAAGAGTCACATCTAACAGTCGAGGCCGGATTTGAATTACTAAAGGGAAGAATTTTATGTATGTATATTTTTTTCATGCTTTACTTTCTTAAGTGGGTATTCTAGATTAGAAATTTAAAAAAATCGAAATTTTTTTGTTTTATATTTTCAAAGTTTAACTGTTCAAGTATATGTGTACAAGAGAATTTTTTAAAATTCAAATTACTTTCGGAAATATAGGCATTTTTCTGACCCGGCATCCAAACTGGTTCGGCCGGAACGCGAAACTTTAAACGCGTTTTTCTCAAAACTGACTTTTTCGGAACGATACCTACGATTTCTCAGGTTCTACTGAACCGATTTACTTGAAATTTTTATAGAGTCTTCTTTATAGACTTGTATATGGTTGGAACTAGCCCCATCCCCAAATTTTTATTTTTATTATTTTTAAAAAAGTGATCCACAAAAACTTTTTTTTTAGGCAGTCACCATTTTGTGAAAAAAATTTTTTTCCCACTTTTCCGTAGTTCCGGCCATTGCGACATTATTCTAGATTAATAACCTTTTTTCTTTTTGGTTTCAGATAACTAGGAGGGTTGAAATGTGGGTATGGTTACGTGGAAATTTTTAGAGACCCCCCACTTTGTCAGCTCATAATTTTTGAAACTTTTTACTTTTTTTAGTTTTTAATTTTTTTCTCTACTCTTCTAAAATTAACAAATAACTAATAAAAGAAATGGACAGTAAAAATATTAAATGCCTTTACCCCCTTAATTTATTAAAAAGTTTAAATTTAAGAACATTTGTATATTTTACATCTCCCAGAGTCCTGCCTAAAAAATATTTCAGATGAATATCACCATTATAAAACCTCAGCTTCCCTTAAAAATCAATTAGTAAAATATTTTACTCTTTAAGCTTCAAGAAAACAGCAAAATGTAGAAGATCCACAAAAATAATATCAAAAGTTCGCAAATTATCTTCCCCTTGAAGAGTCAATACCTTATTGTAGTACTAAGAGAAAATCCTTACATTTATTTTAATAATAATAAATGGAAAAGTCGATAGTTCCAATCTGCAGAAATCGATATTTTTCTGTTGTCGAATTTGTATCGAATTCGATATTATTATATATTCTATTATATAGTCGTCTAGCTTTTCTAACCTTACTATTCCCGAACAATCGAAAAATCGATATCGTATGTAAGTATATAGATAAAGTTTGTATATCGATATAAATAAACGTTTTCTTAACATCAACCGTTTTTAATGACTGATTTCAGCTTTAAAATGGTCGAAAATAGCACACTGTGGTACTTTAAAAACAGTTCTTGACATTTATTTTTAAAATAGTTCATGGAAAAGTCAATAGTTCTAATCTGTATAAATCGATAATTTACCGTCTGTCAAGTTTTTATCGAAATCGATATTTTTTATTTTCTACCACAGTCGTCTATGAAATTTTATCTAGCTTTTCTAACTCTATTATTTACATACAATCGAAAAATCTATGTATTTAAAAATATCGATAAATTTTGTATATCGATATAAATATATATTTTCGCAACACTAACACAACTGTGATTGAATTCAGCTTTAAAATGGGGCTAAATAATATTTCCTTTAATTAATTTCCCAACAATGTCAAGAGGGGCAAGACTTTCCATAGTTTCTTGTCTTTTTGGACGCTATCAAAATTTTCAAAATTTATTTTTCTCATAATAACGAAAAAAAGATATATTTTAATACATTGATACATTTTGTTTATCAATATTAATTTACGTTTTCCCATATATAGCAAAATTATTGCTTGTGATTTGGTGTTCAGTGCTGAACAGAGACTGAAAGTTCTAAGACTAGAACTATTTTTCAAAAGTCTAAAAATAGGAAACATCTATAGCTTCGTCCATACTATGTCTGCATACTATCTCTCGGTGTTTGAGGTTAAAAACTCGTTGGACTCTAACAAATCTCATTCATTTGCCTTGCAAAGCCTTCCTTCAAAACTGTGACATGCCTTGGTGAGAACATTTTTCTTCTAATAAACCGCAATAAGCTTCCACTTTATCCGCGAACAACGACGAACATGATTCCTACCACTTTTACCAACGTCTGCTCTCCACCTTATCAACCGCAACCAATAACAAATTTTACTTAAGCTTCTGTCGCTACATAAAAATTAATTTTATGCCACACTATTGATACCGCAAAGTACTCGAGTTATTAACGCAGCTGATAAATCCGCAATCTAGACTGATTTTAGTACGAATTTCGTTAAGAGCATGCCGACCATATTTTAACCTCCAATGCCGCGACACTCACATACACACAAGACACAATCAAGCAACTTAATGGCAATGGAGTGTCAGACATTGTTGCTGAGCAGCAAAAATGTCGCGCAACATTGTTGCTAATCAGCTCATATGCCAAGAATTACGAGTGCAAAGGTACTTTGTGACAAAATGCCGCAGCCACACACAGGCGCACATGACGCTGATGAGACAGAAAGGTGTGAGCTGCGTAAAAGCTGGCAACTAGAGGCTTTGCAGTAGTAAAAGTGAGGTTAGTCACGCTGCCCAACTAACAGCAAGGGATTAGTTTTTTGTGTGTACATTGAAAATATTGCTTTAAAAATATGCCGACACTCACACATTGGAGCAAACATACAAATTGAGGTAGGCTTTTGCGTGTGAATGCGAAATTGTTTTGATGCGTCGCTCATAAAAATGCCTAATCCTGCCCACAAAACATGCATTAGCGTTATGGCTATAACCACAAAATCAACAAGTCAGTTGATTGAAGCGACGACAGGAGTGGAAAAGAGTAACAACAGCTTGGTATTACCCACACTAGCGGCAAAAAACCAACGTGAATGTAAGAAATTGTAGTATATGTAGATTGACTTCCGTAGACTTTTGACTTCGCTTGGTTTTGCCAAAGTATCCACTTTGTTTGGATTTTGAATGACTCTCGAAGATTTTCAACTTTTTTAAATTTGACATGAAAATTTCTGGGTTTATTGCATTTGGATTAAAATAACCGATCACTTCTTATCGACAGAAAAGATAAATAAATAAGTACTGTCCATACGACCCTCACTTGTCACTAAACTTCGATGGTGGTAACCTCATTTTCGAAAAGTTTAGACGAATACATACTTTAATTCGTTAGAAAAAGATTAATGGACGATTTCGCCCAAAAGCTATGCGTTCAAGTATCCGTTAGACTGCAGATTACCCTTAATCTACACTAATGGTTTCAAAACACCAAACGCTACAGAGCGTATCTTTGCGAACAGCACAATGATCCCATATCTTAAAACAGTCGCTTCAGATTTAGACGCACTAAATCGTAAATGCATATTTCAGATCACGGAGCCCTATAAACTACGAAGATGCCTGACTCATCTAATTTACATATATTACTTATTGGAAATGACCACGGCAAGTGCTAATACTATTTCGACGATCTAACCAGACTAATTTTATTGTCTCTGCAGAATACCAAGCAGAAGAGTTCCCACAGCATTATCTTGATTCATGTTGACATTGAGTCCGAATTGAGTATAGAGGATTTTTTTTTCCTATATATTCGATATATATGACCTTCTGCCGGTTCAACATGGAACAGAAAACCCCAGAACACCTGATTCTGGATTGCCCAGAAATTTGCAGAAGCAGGCTAAAGGCTCCTGGAATTGTTCAGGATGCTAGACCTTGGTGACCATGTATGTCCCAGTACAAAACCTCAATCTTTACTATATATCCATCTATACGGTGGTATATCTTATTAATCAAGTGCAATACGGACTCCAGTTGATGCCATTTCCGCACGTATAACAACCTTCGGACCCTATTTAATGAAAATCGAACATTGTCCCAGGATTATGCCAGTCTTTCTTAAAGAATGAAAATTGAGCCACCATTGAGAGCAGGATATGTAAATCTAGTTCGCTTTATAAAGCACACTTTTTTATTATGCACAGCTTAAGGTTCGGACGGTAATGGCTCGCTCCGTAGTATGGTTTCTTAAGGCCAGGTTCCTCTAAAAAACGTAATTTTTTTCAATACATTTTATTTTTATTAAAAAACATGTTGAGTAATAATTTTTTTTACACATGAAAGTACATATATTAAATTACTTGAAAAAAATTTGTATTATATTTTTTTTCAAAATGGCGGTCCTGAAAATGGCTGCTGAAACTCATCCGATTCGTAGATGGATGACATCATTTCTTGGAAAAGAATTACCTGAAAGTAAAACACGAAACGGTCTCATGTTCTGTATCGAATTAGCTATGGCCTCAAGCAGAACGAAACATTTTCAATGAAAAAAAAAATGGCGGACTTTTGAACTTTTTAAATAATAATGAATTTTTCTGGTTCCGCTTGAGGTCATAGCCAGACATCTAAAGAGTAAAATGCCGTTTAGCTCATATCGATAAGTGCAATAGTTATGAAATGAGAGTTAAGCTGTTCACGGTAAGGTGGTTATCGGGTTATGTGATTAGTAGATTAAAAATAACCTCTATGCTCCGTGAACATCCTATTTAAGGTTATGCTTAAACAAAGTTTAAAAAGCAAAATAATCGAATTTAAAATAAGTTCTTCTATTCAGAAAATAGACTTTATTGAACTCGAAATATGAGACTCTGAAAGACAAGCTCAATTCAACAAAGTACATAGCTAGTAACGTGTTAGAGTCGAAAATTGTTTCGGTATTCTTAAAGAAAAGTTTTGTAGTTTGAAATCAAAAAATAAAAGACCAAGAGAGACAAAAATTTGTTAATAAGTGGGTACTTGTCTGCTGTGTGCTGCACAACATACTCTTGAAAGGACGAGATTTATTGGTTATTATATTATATTGTTATTATTATTATTTTTATATTTCATTTCTATTTCCAATTTTCTCATTCTTTCATTTTGCTCCAACTTCATTTTTTTGAGTTGGAAATTTGCTCATTGTAAACAAAAAACAGCTGTTAATAGCTGAGTTTCCAATAAGAAAATCTAAATGGAAATGCCATTCGCTTAGTTTAATTTATTTTTTGTGCTGTCATTTAGTTAAATTCCAACGAATTTCTAACACTGGAAATAAGCAAACAACCACACATAATCTGTAAACGAGGGCCTAGGTTGGTCAAAGTTGGTTATTTTGTCATACCGCATTTTGTTGTTGTTTACTTAATCACATAACCACATAACCCGATTGCCACCTTATCGTGAACAACCTAAGTGTCACCCATGCGAAAAAACGTGGCTCGGAGACAAATCGGTTTAAACCAAAGCCTGCCGCTACCGAAGGCGTTCGAGCGGCCGGATTTCCCGCAGCGCTCCTCACTCTTTTATAGCTGCTTCTCGGTCTTGCTGACCTTTGGGACTAATTCTATACTATTTCTACGAGAATACAGTAGCAGTTTATGAAAAAAACTCAATTTTTTCAAAATTGTTTGGAGGAACCTGGCCTTAAGAAGCAAGAAGGCAGGAGATATTGTGGCAGCCAGAAAGCGGCTTTATATACAGCTACGATCATAGAAAATGCATCACTAAAATATATCCACCTGCGCATTTAGTATCTTTTTCTGTCTTCTTTATCTTCTCGTTTTTTGTTCATCTATTTTTAATACCATTATATTGCACTGCATCTATAGTTAAATTTTAGTTAAGGGTTCTTTGTGTTTTAAATCATAAATAATTGAAAAATAGATTTAAGGGCAAACTTTTAAATAAAAATGTGGAAAAAATAAATTAAGTGTGAAAGAAAAAACAAAATAATTACGTTAAGTTGTGAAAACAAGTCCATTCACGCAATTTCTGAAATTACCAAGCCTGATTGGTTACACAGTGTCCAGTGGTTAGACAATGTCCAGGATTTCAGAAATATAGATTGTAAAAAAGGAACGTTTCGTAAAAGAATAACTTCAGAGCGAGAAGATAGAAAGTTGGAAAGAATTGCGGAAAATTGAAGCACATCCCATCCGTAACGTTTTGGGATTGTTTTGTTTTTTTTTTTACAGGACTAGAGAACTGCAAGGTCTTTCGCAAAAGAAACTGTTAAAAAAACAACAAAAAATTAATATTTTTCAAAAGTTATATTTTTTTATTCAAAGTAGTTTCCTTGTGCTTCGATACAGCGTTTAGCCCGGTCAATTAGATTTCAATTGTTTAAGGTCATTTTTCGGAATGCTCTTGAGAATATCGGTCGTCGCCTTTTGGATAGCTGAAATGTCCTGAAACCAAAAAAAATCAGTGGCAAGCGTCGACCAATGACAGCGCACATTATCGTGCAACAGGCGTCAGGACCTTGCCTCACGGTATTGTGGTCGAGCACAACGAATGCGTGACAAAAGATGCTTCATAACACCAAGGTAAAACACAGCATTAATCGTTTGGCCACGTGGGATGAACTCTCGGTGTACAATATCCGAATCGTAAAACCAAATAGCATTGTCTTTATTTTTGACTTCCGAAGACGACTTTTTGATGGAACAATGAACGCGAAAAAATATTTAAAAATTTTGAAGAACAGCTTAGTGCCGTTAATGGGAAACCACTTTTCACACTGTAAAAAGTTAATTTTCCAAGACGATTCTGCCTCTTGCCACAGGGCAAAAGAAGTGAGTATCATTTTTTTTTAGTTTCCTAATATTTTACAATGGCGTCCCGGAAAACGAAATAGCTAATAAAAATATCAAAAGAAATACACAAGTATCTAAAGCCGATATACATATAGTACAATGAAATTTTTGACTGTCCGGCCTTATCTAGAATATGGCTTAGGAAAGTAGTAGCTTAGCAGTTCAAGGAACTAAATGAAGTATCAGAATTCCATCTCAAGTATCCACTAAACTTCGAAGAAAGAGTTGACGTCCAGCACGATGTGAACTTCAGCTCGTACTAATAAGGTACCTACATCTTGCATTACAAAGGACCTGCAGCTCCATGAATGGCGTGACAACCTGACGGCGCAACCTAATCTAACCTAATATTCTACTTAGAGGAGTTCTCAATTACATGATTTCCTAAAACCGAAAAGCCCACGTGACAAACACGAATACAATTCACCAAATTTATTCATGAAAAAATATTTTAACTCTCCATTTTTAGTAATTCTCCACTCAATTGAGCCGGAATGCTGTCAGACAACTTGTTCAGCGATATTTCAATCAAGCAAATATTTCCTTTATTACTCTGGTGACAATTGCAATTTTCCACTCGAACAAAATTAAAATAGATTTTTAAATGCTAAAATCGCACGCACAATACACACCAAACACAGAAACTATTACACAGAACACGGGCGCACACAGCACGTGAGAGACGCAATAAGAGGAAAAAACCAGCAATTTTCCGAAATCAATCACTCGACTGCAATGCATGCAGCAGACAATGCCCATAAATGCAAAAGCCAAAACCGAAATTGAACGCAACCAAAAGTAAACAACTTGCGATGGAAAGCGGACGAAGAGTGGAGAGCGAAACACTGAAACTGAAATGAGTTTTAAGAAGCAAAAAAGTAAATAAAAAGCAGCAATAATATTAAACAGTAGCAGTAGCGTTATTGCTTTGGAAAATTGCAACGAAATTGAGAAAAAAATTGCAGAAAAAAACAATAAAAGCAACAACTTGAAGAAATAATCAACAAAGTAAACGAAAACAGCAAAGTTTGCTCTGGATTAAGATTAGACATTTGACAAGGCAACGGACAGCAGCGAACAAACAAACGAATTAGGCGGCTGTAAGGCATACGACGAGGGCAATGGACGGACAGACGACAGGCGGACAGCTAAACTGTTAGGTGGCGAGGTGAGCCTGCAAGCTGATAGAACAACAACTAAAGCCACTACCAGTAGCACTGCCTGAGGCACTTGCTGGGGCGCTGCATTAAAACAAAAAAAAAAAAAACAGCAAAAACTAAAAGGATGGATAGCTAGCTGAGCTGGCTGCTTGTTGCACGGACGTGTGTCAGACGGATGGCTCTAAGACAGGAGTGTAATACTTGCGGAGCATAAGAAAAAAGTAGCAGATTAGCGCTGAGTGACGACAGGCGCGTTGACGTTGCAGACAGCCAGAAGTAGGCAAGTATATTTGCAACAGCAAGGCGGCAATTGAGTTGCGTGGCTACAGGCAGCTCGTTCTTGCCACTCACTTACTTACGGACGTACGGTGTCGGGATATACAGCCAACGCTGCTACCGGTTGATAGTGGAGCCCTGTTGCTCACTGTGGCACAGCGTGGTAATCAATAACTTAAATTACAAAGTAATTGCTACGGCATTTGCGGCATTGCGTGCGTGGCATGCCAACGCTGTGCATAAAAACACACACTGATATTATGAAAAAGTGTAAAAAAGCACAGTTCTTGCTTTAAAAACAGTAGCAAACGGTTAGACAGTTGGTGGTAGCTAACTTTATACAGCCGCAGATCAGCTGGATAAGGTGGTGCGAGGCTGTGCCGCTGTTGGCGCGGCATACAAGTTTTTTTTTGCGTTAACAACCTTGCTTAATGTTAAGCCGAGTTCATCTTCTCACATTCTGTTTGCTGCATAACGTTGACCGACAAATGGGAAGCTTAAAGCTTTTTAAAGCTCTCAAAAGCTTTGGCTTTATATTTTATATAAAGCTGTACACTCTTTCGCAAGTTTTTTTGGTTATACAAAATTAAAAAGCTTCGAAGCTCCTAAAAGCTTCTAAATTGTAAGCAAACCTTTCAAATGAAAAATCCGTACACTTTTATCACAGCTCACTAATTAGCCAAACATACGTGAAAGCTTCAAATAAGTTCGGAAAGCTTTAAGAAAATTCAGAAAAACTAGTAAAATATCAATTAAGAAGTAGCGTTTTAGGGTTGAAGCTGAGTTAATATATTCTAATTGCTTCATAACGTTGACCGACAAATGGAAAGCTTAAAGCTTTTTAAAGCCCTCAAAAACTTTGGCATGGCATTGTGGTGGAATATTTTATATAAAGCTGTACACTCTTTCGCAATTTTTTTTTGGTTATCCAAAATTAAAAAGCTTCTAAGCTTCTGAAAGCTTCTACATTGTAAGCAAACCTTTTAAATGAAAAATTCATACACTTTCATCAAAGCTCACTAATCAGCCAAATATAAGTGAATATAAGTGAAGGCTTTAAATAAGTTCGGAAAGCTTTAAGAAAAATCAGAAAAACTAGTAAAATTTCGATTAAGGAGTCGCGTTTTAGAGTTGAAATCTTCTCGTTCTCGAAATGAAAGATCTTTAATGTATATTAAGGTTGCCTTAAGGAAAATCTCTTCTTTCTTTCACAACGTTCTGCCCCCAAAGCTCAGTGAAGCTCTACCGTAACACTAAAAACGAGCTTTTGGTGCTTGAGAGCTTTTAGTTACCGATTAATCGATCATTACATGACATTATATAATGTTGGGTACTTTCCAAGGCGTTTTCTGTTTATTTCCTTTAAATGAGCACTTCCCTATTAATACAATACTATATATCTTTTATTGCTAATATCAACAGATCTTCAACTTTGGACAAAATCATTAAAATATGGACAAAATTTAACGACTTAATAAATAGATAATCTGTGGGTGATTTCTGTCTAAATAGATCCAACATTGTGGTCTTAGTCTAGATGGGGTAGGATTCATGCTCTCAGTATTTAGTGACGCTTATCTTAATAGGTATGAAATGCAATCTATTGAATAGAAGCAGCAAAAGCTTACTCTAATTTCTTGGAAAAGATTGAAGTAATATAGTTTCAGAAGTAGGACAGTATTCCTTCCATAAATCAGAATATAGTATACTTTCTTGATCCAGAAGTCTCTTTTTAAGCAATCCCCCTAAAAATGAGAAGAAGTCAAAAACCGAAGTACAAAAATCAACTCCATATTTTTGTTGCATGCACCAAGTGTAAGTGTGGTTCAGCAAGTGACTTGAGGAATTGAGCGCTGTAGTAGTTTGGTGGCACGTCAACACAGTTGGGTATATGCTGACAGCATGAAATGACTTTGGCAACAACTGTGGCGATATCGGGGTAAGAAGGAAGAGGAGATTGCTGGTTAGTCAGCCACGCAAAAAAATCCAATATTACATTACAACGGCAAGAACAAAAGCAACAATTACACGGCCAACAGATTAGAGCGAACAGTAGCCGAATAAGACAGCACGACAGCCTGTTAGCCGCCGCAGCAGCCGCGTGTACTTGCAACTCAGGCATGTTACATTTTGACGATAATGATGATGGACAGATTGGTACCAAAGTCGCTCGCACTCAGTGGCTGCGCTGATGGATTTCTTGCGCTTAGCCGTAGCAATAATAGCGCCAGAGATGGTTTAAGGTCATCACTTGGCTTGGCATGGCAGTGTGGACTTTGCGCTCCAGCAGTGCAGCAACGGTACAGTGATGTGAAAATCGCTTGCGTATTCTAGGCGCGCACCAGCAATTCGTCATTGAATTAAAATGTCGGGTAGCTTAAGACCAACTGCAGTGAGGCGTTGATGGCAAAAAAAAAGCATGTGAAATAACAGGATTATAACAGTCGCAGCTTTACTGTAGTAATCAAAAAGTGAGCTAAAGAAGTATTTGCACTAGTAATAATGCCAGAAATGGTGGCAGAGTTTCAGGAAAAGAAAGTCGGAGTAATGGGATAGAATTGGTAATGCTGGAGGCAGGTGCTGTAAAATCAAAAACGAAATAAAAATCAGTGCATTGGACATCGTACAACTCAAGTAAAACTTTATTTCTTGTCACAGGTTCGTGGATAAAAATGTAGTTGTAATTATGTCATATTATGTAAAAAGATAATTGAAGGTTACAGTAGCATGTTTTGGGGTCGTTAGAACTACCTACGCCTCGCTTGTCAAAGATAAACATTTTCTTTTATATTTTTTGATATAAGATTTCTTCACTTACGGGGGGAGGGAGAGTAAATCTAGTACCGTCAAAAGAGGTAATTTTTTCCACTTCTATGTGAGAGAACAAAAACCAATCACATCCGAATTTTTGCACACATAGTAAGAGGTATTATTGAACTATAAAATTAAAATTATTTTATACCAAAAAAATAAAATGGCGGAAATATCGACAATTCCGCTGATTGAAATTTCTGCGGCTGTCAACTTCCTGACTAGGCTTCTTACTTGGAAAGAATAAAGTAAATTATTTTTTAATCAAGAAGCTTTTATAAAGTGCATAGAAGAGAGGCTTTAAAAAATTGGGGTTGTAGGCCTGGATTTTCGAAAAACTGAAATTTTTATCCTTGTTTTTCTACATCGAAATAGTTAAAGCTATGTCAAAATGTTTTTCTCGGAAAAACGCTCTATCACGCCTATGAGTTTAAAACTGTCTATAAAATATGCTTTAGTTGAAGTAATTTGTGTTGGTAGAAAGTTTAGATATTGCTGATGACAGCAAAGATCGCTCCGGCGATGCTCATCTTGCAATTGGCATCCGCTTTTGTTGCTCGGCCAGTTGCTATATTGCTTCCGAGCGGAAGTTGTTCATGAATACAAGGATATTGCTATATTTTCTGTTTTGTGGCAACACAATTGTTCAAATTTCTCGAAAAGACACCTCCATTGAACGCTAGGAGCTAATGAGGTCATGTTTTAGGGTTCCAGCTGTCTAGAATCCTTTCAAATTTGTATATGCTGAGCGAATCGCACAGTTTACTTCCTATAATTAAGAGGGTAGATAGCTCTAGAATTTTCCAAAAAATTTAAAATTTTTTTCGCTATAGTCAATTGAAAAACTATTCAAGGATATAGTCCCAAAAGTTTCATTGGTATACTCCGAATATTTTCGAAGAAATAGGCCCCAGAGTCCGCATGCACAAAGTCGACTATATTGTATGGACGCGAAATATGGCTTTTCCCGAACTTCATCACTCAAAGACTCGTAGCCTTCTTCAGCAAGTGCCTATGAATCATCGACAGAATATTCTGACCAAGTAGCAAGCAAGTTCAACGAAAGAGAAACTTGTCGGAAGGCAAAAAAAGCGCAGAAAACGACAATGTATATGCCATATTCTAAGAAGAAATATAGACAATATTAAAAGAAAAATAAAAGTTACGGCAGACCGAAATTAATATGGAAAAAGTTGGTACTGAGAGAATGCCACAGTTCTCAATGCTGTGAGCTGGCGCGGCCTTGTAGTGCTTCAAAGAGAAGTAGCAGGGAGAAAATGAAAATAAAAACTGAAATATAGCGTATAAAGTTGAGAGAACTTAGTTCACTAAAGTTTGTATAAATTGTCATTTGACTGATAAAATACTTGAATACTGGAATACTTGAAGCTCAACTTCGCGTAAGCAAACAGATTGTACATATTCCCAGGCACAACTTCTCCTCAACTTGCTTAGAAAATAATTATTATAATCGAATATTATGCAAAGAACAATGGATTGTTGTTACCCTAAAAGCAAATATAAGCTATATTTCATACAGTTTCAGGATGCCTTTCACCTCTACTTGTATTGTAGTATCCAAATTGCTTTTGATCATAGGTAGTTCATGATGCATTTTGTTTACAAAGGCAATTTCAAGTTGTGCCATTATTCTCGACACTTTTAATCGCCTTGTTATGGTTACATGACAAGTACTCTAACTAGCTTCGCCTTGAAAGTCCCCGTTAACGATGTAAGATATTGCTGATTGGTAATAAGAGTAGATGTTGTAGCATCCGTATTAATTTAGAATATTAATTTTAGGAAGGAAACCATCAGCATGTAATTTTTATTTAAACTTCAAATCAATCAAACGGGTGTACGGATATTTTAATAAAATTCTTAAAATTTACCAATGAATAATGAAGCCGAAAGTGCCTGCATGTTCGCCTCACCATTTTCCATAAACTTATGTCCGAAAAGATGTAAATTTACAGGAAGGATGGCTATCGGATGATGTCCACCAAGAGTTGGAACGCTTTCGGTATGACAAACTTTACTCAAAGCAAGTAGTTTAGCAGATCTCCTGGTTTATAGTCTAAAATCTTGCAGTCGCATAGAAGCTGGTCGTCGATCAACGCCTACTAAGCATACGCGAGATCCACAAGTTATGTGCTACTATGAACATGACAGCGAAAACCAAAGCCGTTGACATTTCGACGTGATCGCGACAAGGATGCCCCTCTTACTAGCTTTCCAGCTTCAAGAAGACTATACACTTGTCCAGTTGCCTAAGCTTAAGCTTGAAGTAGAGATCTCTACAGACCCTTCTTGCTTCGACCTAGCTGTGAGCTCACTGCGTCTCTTCACTATCGTTATCTTCTCGTCCAAATATCACTTGCTAATATGGGAGCTAAGCAAATGCCAGCAGACGTCTCTGCAATAGGTAAAAGTTTATTACATATACTGATAATCCGTTCTAAGTATGGGTAAATGAAACTTATTAACTGAGCTAATCATTTGGTCATACTTTTCTGAAAATTTACAAGACACCAATTTACTTCGAAGCCAAAAGCACGAGGTATGTATTTAGAAAATTCTAGAAGTTGAGAACTTACGGAACACCCGTACTACCAGGTAAGCTGGGGTCTTCTGGTTAATGATATAAGAACGAAATGAATTTAATGATTTGACAGAGTAAAAATTATAAGTTCAGGTTATTGATAGCATCACTGAGGCTCAGAGAGCACCAGTTATATACTATAGTATGACAAAAAATATTCATCTAAGCACACAAACTATCGAAGCCTGATTTACGTAGTTCGCATCCTAAACCTTAGTATCCCCTAGTAGTAGCTACTATGTACATATTTATTCAATCGATGCTTTATCCTGCACTAATATATATCCATTAGGCATTCAGCTGCAGCAACGCCCGCGATGCCACTTAACGTGATCAAACACATTCTTCCGCCCATCGTCACACCCCCTCTTACTTATCAAGCCAACACGCCTTCATTTGCCGCGAAACAACTCAATTTCATGCGATCGCCGAGGGAATTAAGAGGCATCCCAATGCAACGTTAATACCATAAAGCAACTCCTAATACAAATCTGCCACACAGCTCATTAGCAAAACACATTCCAAGCGGTTGCACGCAGCTATACACAAACATATACACACTGCAGTGGCTCTTAAAGATATAGCGAGCGTGCTGCGGTATATTTCATGAGGCGTAATTGTGTGTAAACATGAAATGAAGACATTTGCAACACGACACACACACAAACATGTGCTATGGACTCGTAAGTATGTATGTATTTACTCATGCATATGTATGTGTCTATACATTTCTATGCCGCGGAGGAATGTTAAATAACCGATATATGGCCAACAGCAGGCGATAGAAAAGCAACAACAACAATAATGAAAACAACAACACTGAGAACAACAACAACACATAAAATAACAACAACAATAATGTAACCGACAACAACAACAATATGAATAATAAAAAACCGCAACAACAATACCACCAACAACAGCTATAACAACAAATGGCATAAAAGAAATCACAAATCAGAAAAATGTGGCAGCATGCGCAGTTAAGTTGCACATTTTGCATTTTTACAACGCCTTAAAGCCGGCCTGCAACGTCGCATTGCCCGTGCTGCATTCTCTACTTAAGCGGCTACTAAAGTGTGGCTGTTGATGACGATAATGTTGATGTTGCACGACTAATCAAATAAATTAAACGCTTGCTGCAGCGCTTGCTTGCCGCTGCTTGCTTTTTATTTTCCACCATGCCGCGCGTGAGTCACATGGCTGGCGGCTGATTTTATTTGTGGCAGCCACCGCCTGTTGCATATTCCATTTTTTCACGCCTCATAGCCACTGCCTTTTTTCACTTACAATTTTGCCCCTCTTATTCGCAAATTGTGCTGGCTGCCAGCGCTTGCCACACGTTTGTGTGTGCATGTGCTGCACGTTTATGTGTTGTGCGACCATTGCTGGAGCGCGCCTCTTCTGCTGCTCTCAATTAAATGCTAAATTATGCGTTTGCGACATTTTTATCGCATTTGCGCGCTTACCGCAATATGTTGCACATAGCAGATATACATAAAAATGCTTGCGGCAATGGCACCGTCGGGACTGTTGAGGCAAAATATAGTAACTTGATTTCATTTTCATGCAACATAAATTATGCTTAAAGACTGCCGCTAATGTCAGCGTGCCAATTGGGCCGGCGATCGTGTATTGTATGAGTTGCACATAGCGCGCTCGCTTAAATGGGGGAATGGAGTATAATCAATGCTGGTGTTGGCCAGCCTTTGGCTGGATGTCTCAATTGATTGTGGTGTGTATGTATGTTTGGCTGTGCGGTTGTAAACATTTCCGCAGGGCAGCTACTAAGTGACTACTAGTGCTAAATGGTGCAACGTTGCACGATCAAATTACTAGTCACTACGTTGTTGCCTTAGCGCTTATCGCTGTTGTCGTTATAATGTTGTTGTAGGCAGCCGCTACTGTTGTTGTTGTTGTAAGTTGTTATTACTGTTATTGTTGTTATTATTGCCACCCGATAATATGCTGTTTATTATTATTGCTGTTGTAAGGTGCTAACTAGTTGCCATAATAAAAATAAATAAGAGCAAACACAGCGCGTTGCAAGTAGACTGCGTTTACTGTTGGTGGCTGACCAACAAGCGCAGTTCCCACCGCACTAAAGCCTAACTTAAGCGTGTAAGGACTATAAAAACAACAGCAAAAAATTAGTGCGCGTTCGCTATACCTTGAATGCTGACTGCCCAAGACTTGCAACAAAATGTTGGCTTGGCATAAAACATTAATTAGGCTTTATTGTGGCAAGTGTTCCCACCGCACTGCGCTGCCAGCTGCCAGGCAGCCATTCACCACCACCGCCAACAGCCAACTTCTTGACTCGGTTATTGCTATTGCTGCCACAAACTGAATTGTAAGGTGTCTTGCAACACATGCACACGCACCACAGCAAGTCAGCATAAATGCTGCTCCGCTTGCTTGCTGGCCGTTGATTGCTGCCACTGATGCGCTAAGTTGCACTTTACATGCAATTTGTGTTGGTTATTAGTGTCGTAATTCTTTATTGGCGGCCAATGTTGCCACGAATTGCACTCGCAGCGCTGCAATGAAGCGCAAAATGTAGAAAATAGCAAAAATGCAGCAAGCACAATTGAGTGCAGAGTTCGCGCGCGCAGTCGCAATTGCATATTGTGAGTTGAAAAAAAACTGAAACAACAACAACAAAAGGCAACTCAGAGTTTAAGTAGCGACCGTTCACTACTTAGGCCTATTTAAGGCATGAATAATGAGTCCAAAGTAATACTAATGAGTTCACTAAGTAGCAGTTACACGTGTATGTGTGAGTTTGTGCGCAGCATTCACTGTGGCAATCATTCACAATTGTTGCCTTAATATGGCATTGCGCGCCCAGTGCTGCGGTGGGAAAGTTGCCAAGTAAATCGCATATTTATAGAAAGGAGTCCAGCATCAAGTCCATAACCGTTCGCCATCGCAATAAATATATGCCTTGCCAGCCGGCACAAGTGTGTATGTGTGCGTGTGTGTGGTACTCACTTATAAATACATAAATGCACATAAATATTAGAAGTGAAATATGGAGTGTGCATATGCCACACAGGGTGCCACATACTAGGTGACAGAAGTGATTGTGCTTTTCGAAATGGAAAGGAAGTCAAGTTTTTGTTGTTGCTTAATGATGGACATATTAAATGCACCACTAAAATGTGTTCTTAAGTGCCTTGCACAGGTGTATTTGTGGTGAAGTGCAGCGCTGCCGCTTTGCCAACCAAATTTGTTTTTCCTGCATTATTACTATTTTTCCTTTTCTATACGTTTTGTGTTTATTGGAAGTTAAGTTTTAGTGAAATAAGTGCTGTTGTGTTTAACAATGACTTATTTCAACCACTTTTACATAGAAAAAGAAACGAGTTTCCACAAAGGATCAGCGACAAAATATTTAATTTAGTCGTCACGTTGGTTAGCAGTAAAAAATCGCTGAGAGTAGTAGAAAATAAAAGAGAGTTATTTAAGTAAAGTATAGTCCTGATTGCACACGAAAGTTGAATGTTGGTCATTAAGTATCACTACGTAACCAGACAACCTAGTAGTCTTCAAATTAGGATCACCTGACTAAAGACTCTAAACAACAACATACATTACCACAATGACCTGAAACTGAACTATGGGACACAGGCTATATGTCTGTTCGTTATAGCTGACTAAACCGTTGCATGAACTGAAAAATAGCCTGAACCACTCTAAAGATAATCCAATAAGGCTGGTTTGTAAAAAAAAAATTCTGAAAATGGTCATTTTCAATCGACTTACAAGCGTAAATTAAAAAAAAAAATCATTACTTATCATATTGCAAGACGCCTCATTGATTATGTGGGATAAATGTACCATGAGCCATAAAGCACATATAGAGGCCATGGACAGAACATGAAAAGACCTTGCTCCGTTGCTCTCATGGGCGGGAAAACTTTTGTATTTGCTGCAGATTTCCGACAGACTCTTCCTGTCGTATGAATATGAGAGCTCATTTTCATGGGATCACTGATGGTAATTTTCCACAGCAACTGCTTAAACTTCCTTTCCCAATTTTTCCCACTCCAAATTTAAGGAGTCATTGTAATATTCTTCTAGATGAGTCTCTAGGCCAAACAGTCTATAGTTTAGACATTCTAATAGATGCAGTACCTTAACATAGAGAATTTGCACGGAAAGGAATTTTATTGGTTGTATTCTAGAGCAATTGTGTCACCCAGGAATGATAGTGTTAACGATATAAACGTTTTAATATTTTAAAAAATTCCCGGACAAATAAAAAAACACAAATCGATAGACACCATGACTAATATCGAAGGTGCAGTACATAATCCCTATGAGTTTTTACATTCTTTAAACCCTTCTGGACTGCCACCACATGCACTGGCTTTAAAAATTGGAATTTCTATTATGCTTTTGAGGAATTTAAGTCCTCCAGGCATGTGCAACGGGACGAGGCTGATTATTAAAGAATTGAAGGAGAACTTAGCTGTAGCAACCATTATCACCGGCCCAGAAGCGGGTCAACTAGCTCATGTAGTATACCGATAATTTCGATAAACGGCTTCAATTTAAAGTGAAAGCATATTTCCGTCTACCTACAAATATGTCCAAAGGCCAAACTTTCGAATTAGTAGGGATTGCTCTACGAAAAGAATGTTTTACTAATGGCCAACTGTACGGTCTATCTCAGGTAGGAGGTCCTGAAAATCAATTTATATTGCTGCCACAAAATAAATTAACATCAAATATCGTTTACAGGGAAGCTCTGACTCAATAAATTATTTTTCAGGAGCAGAGAAAATAAAATATATACTAAATGCTTTTTACAAAAATTGAAAGCAATAATAATAATACAAAAAATATACTTTCATGTTCGAATTTCCTTCATTTAACTAAGTTTTAATGACTCCAAGCAAAAACGATAAAGTATGTGAGGGAGAGAGTGTAAAAAATTATAGCTTTTGAAAAGATTGTTTAATAACCGTGTGAAATCGGGCGGGTATAGGTATAGTTAAAGTAGTAGTAGTAGTAAGAAGTATATTTTATATAGTGTAAAATCAACTCTTAACTTAGTAAGAAATTTTTAATTTAATATGCTTGTAAGTAAAATATTTCTTAAAGTTGCAAAATCGAAGTGAACCACTTTAAGATCAAAAGGCTTAATTAGTGACAAGTTAATATCAAGAACTATAATGGGATAAAACTAATGAAAACGTATGGCACATGCTAAGGTAAGACACCACAAAAGGCTAAAACGGACATTTAGAAAAAAATTGTGATTTATTTATCCTTTTAACGGATTACACTTGACCAAACACCAACTTCCTTAAGCCGCCTGAAAACTATATATTTTGGAGATCTGCGAAGTAGGCTTCTGTGATATATTAGGCTGTCAAAAAAGTCTTACGGTATTTTTATTGAATGATTTATTGAATTTATTGAAATGGTTTATAACGGTTTGATGACTCATGCCCATCTCTTGACCGGTGCTACGGCTGCTACTATGCCGGACTCTTTCGACCAATTCAGCGATTTTATCGCTATTTTCGATTACAGGTACTACTAGAACAATAAAGAACCGCACACAACTAAGGCTAACCAATCTGTGGCTGACGAATATTATAAATAACTGTAAATTAGCTAATATGGATTCCAAATGCAGACTAACCTTCTTTGTGCAAATCCAGCATGCGGTAGGAAAAGCAACGAAATTCACCTCGCAACTGAGCAGACTAATGGCCAACATAGGAGGCCTCAGCCAAGAAAAGAGAAAGCTCCTAATGTCGACGACAATCAGCGCCCTATTATACGAAGCTGAGAGCTGGGCAAATGTGTTTAAACAAGAAAACCGGCGTAAGGTATTGACCAGAACGCTGAACACACATACTTTGACCGTTGGCTATCGCAATGAGAACGCACCGCCATGGAAAATCTGGTTGACCCTATAAATGTTGATTATTTAGACAGTGTCATGCTGCAGAGTGTAGCAAACAGAACTTCGCAGCCATTTTTATTAGCTTGTGACGCCTCAAATGAGCCTTTTGAGATAGGCTGATAAGTTTTTTTTCAGATTATAATTCACACAAATATTACAGATAAGCAAGACTTACTCAGTTAAGACTTCCTCCAACAATTTCTAACCGTTAAGAAGTCTCCAAAAAAGTGTCAACCTAATAGGTGTTAGCTTTCATATGTATTCAGCTCTAGAAAAAAAAAACATTATTTCTTCATGTAATTTGACAGCTGTTTACGCTTTGTGAATGATCCACATTAGAAGAACAAGAGAGAATAAACAAAGAAAAATAACTTTGTGTGTGATATGTACGTATGTATGTGTGTGTTTAGTAACGTAAATATTTTTATTGCGATTTAAGGAATGTTGTTGATGATTGGTAAGTTTGTACAATATTTCAAAAAGAACCTTACTTCATAATATTATTTTAACTAATTTATGATAAATTTGCGATTACTTTGAATTTTCTTCAAGAAACAATTGTTGATTAACTGTTTCTTCGCAAAACCTGAATTGCCAAATACAAATTTTATTGAAACAAAAAAACGTTAACTTCGGCTGCACCGAGGCTAATATACCCTTCACAGGTGCATTTATTTTAGTAACTATGTTACAATTTTGTATAGCAGCTATATGCTATAGTTATCCGACCCGAACAATTTCTTCGGAGATTACATTGTTGCGTAAGAAAAAAATTTATACCAAAATCGTGAATATATCTTGTCATATGTAAAAGTTTTCCATACTAGAACTTGAATCCGATCGTTTAGTTTTTAAGGCAGCTATATGTTATAGTGGTCCGATATCGGCAGTTCCGACAAATGAGCAACTTCTTGAAGAGGATAAAAGGGTATAAAAATGTATTAAAAATTAGAGCTGCATACTGGCAAAAGAAAATTTACCGCAGGAAATGTTCTTGACCCTTTCATTGAAGAAAGCTCAAATCTGAAATCCAAATCGTTGCCCAGAATTTGTGGATTTTTTATTATTTTTATATGAAATTGATCTTTTTGAAATTTCTTTAGAACCTAAGCCCCAATTATGCCTTGAGAAACTTGAAGAGCCATTTCTCAGATGCCATAAATTCCCAAATCCAAGAAATTTCACTGACTCGAAAGCTTCCCACCGAAACCTTGGCATCCAAATGGTAGCTCAAGCCATTCATTTCCTTACAGCTACTTCTTAAGAGAACCAGACCAAAAGCACTGCAGAGCATCTACTTAAATACACACATACATAGATAGACATACTTGCATATCTAAGTGCGCACATCAGCCGATTAGCACTGAAATGCTAAAAATAAACGTATGCCACATGTTGAACGCTGTCATTTGCAACTTTTCACATCAAATTGCCACAAATATGGCATGCAAATGCCTAGCAGCTGGCAAACAGCTGGGAATGCCACGGCAGCAACTTGTTGAATGCGTTGAAAAATGTTGCAAATTAATTAAAATTATGACAGGCGAGCAATTTCTAGGCAAACGACGGCCAAAAGAACGCAACTGCTTAAGCCAAAAGTCAAGTTGCAAGTTGGTTGGCGTAGCAAGAATGAGCAAAGCAAATAAGCAGAAGTAAATGTAGCAACTGTAAGTAAAAAAGTAAAACTAAATGCTAGAGAAATCTTAGAAAAAAATGCGCTTGCAACAAAATTGAGTTATCAAGTGCAACCGTGCAACACACAAGTACCTACAGATATGCGCCCGAATGAGTGGCGTGCAAAACACGGTAGAATGCGCTTAGAAAAAACGCACAAAATGCAAAAAAAATGTGTTGCAACGAAATATAGTATGCGGCACAAACAACGCAAAGACTACACATTAAATGGGCAGTAAAGACTTAAGCCGCGCGCTTGCCGGCTGCGGCGCGCACTATGTAAAGCAAGCGCGACCGCTCACTCGGTAACGGGCAAAAGCGGCAGTTAGGCGCACATTTTCCCACACTACTTTGCACATATCGGGTGGTTGCAACAAGTGTACGCTTCGCCGGCGTACCTATATCGTACTAGCATGCGCGTCTATGTTGCATGCCACTTTGCTTAAATGGCATATTATCATATGTGGCTGAGGTTGGTCAGAGACATTCATATGGCTTGGTTGGCAATTTTGAAAAGCCTTTCTTATTCTGCTGCCACTGGCTACTGTTGTTGCTACTGCTGTTTGTTGCTGTTGCTGCTAATATTGTTGCTATTGCTGCTGCCTATTTCCTTGTGCCTTATGCGCTGCGCTTGCTGTCATTGCCATTGCCACTAACTGTCGCGCGGCAATTGCTATCTGCTCGTTGGTAGCTGCTGTCAGAGCGTCAGATTTCCATGTTGAGCGTTTTGCGTCGCTTTGTTGTTGCTGTTTTTGTAGATTTTGTTGTTGCTACGTTTATTATATATCTAACTGCGAACTTTCTGTTCATAATAATAGCGGCTACATATAAGTGGCATCAGCATTTGCTTTTGTGAACCGGTTTTGCTGGCGCAGTCGACTTGCTGTTGCTTGTTGCTATTAAATTTCAAGTTAGCAAGCAATTTGTTCAGTAAATGCTTGTGCTAAGTGTTGTTTTGGTCGGCGAGAATGGGCTGAGAAAAAAACTGAACACTCAGCTATTAGATGAGTGCATATATAGATATATATTATAATACTAAATTAAATTCTAGTTTTCTTTTATACATTCACTATGTATATATATATCAGTTTAGCTAGGACCTTTCAATATGCTTTTCTTTTAATGGTTGGCTTTCAGACAAAATATTCAAGATCAAGTGAAACACTATAGAGCAAAAAGTGATTATCAGGATCGGCGCCGTCGCCAAACCAATTATTAGTTTTCACACCGTTTCAAAAAAAAGGAAGCCGTCGATAGAGTTGGAATTGGTTTTATGTATGTTTGCACAAAACGCCTCTCTTGAAACTACGTCATAAAGCATCTCATCTTAGTTTTGCCCGAAATCCCTTGAATAAAGACTGGCACCAGGTAAGGTTAAGAAAAATATTGAATAATACGTAAATTTAAAATTTAAATTTTTTTATAATATGTAGTAGACAATGCGCTTAGAAGAAAATATACTATTGATTCGGGGTGCTTTTTTTCGATGAAAAAAGTTCAACCTGGATGGTTCTGACGATTTACCGAAAAAGCCGCATATTTTCAAATTCTGGGACAGTATCGTTGGCATTCCCTTCTTACCAAATAGTTCCATCTACCAGGAAGTATTAGAAGCAAATGTGCTACCTTATACACACAGTCATCCGCAGAAATGTTTCTCTTTTCAACAAGACAACGCAAAAATGCATACGATCAGGTCATAGAAAACGTGGTTTCAATGTAAAAATATATATATTTTTTTTGGAATGGCCAGCTCTTTCTCCTGATGCATCCTATTGAGCACATCTGGGGATGGCTGCTACGAAAGGTTTACAAGAATTATCGTCAATTTAGTACGATTTCTGAGCTGCAGACAGCTATTTTGTATAAAACATTACAAATTAATAGCGATGGATGTCTCTCCAAGCCGTTCGACACCAAACGAGGTTTCAGACAAGGCCACTCCCTATCGTGCGACTTCTTCAATCTGCTGCTGGAGAAAATAGTTCGAGCTGCAGAACTTAATTGAGCAGGTACAATCTTTTATAAGAGTGTATAACTGCTGGCGTATGTCGATGATATTGATATCATCGGCCTCAACACCCGCGCCGTTAGTTCTGCTTTCTCCAGGCTGGACAAGGAAGCAAAGCAAATAGGTCTGGCAGTGAACTAGACCAAGACGAAATATCTCCTGTCATCAAACAAACAGTCGTCGCACTCGCGACTTGGCTCCCACGTCACTGTTGACAGTCATAACTTTGAAGTTGTAGATAATTTCGTCTATTTAGGAACCAGCATTAACACCACCAACAATGTCAGCCTGGAAATCCAACGCAGGATTACTCTTACCAACAGGTGCTACTTCGGACTGAGTAGGCAATTGAAAAGTAAAGTCCTCTCTCGACGAACAAAAGCCAAACTCTATAAGTCGCTCATAATTCCCATCCTGCTATATGGTGCAGAGGCTTGGACGATGACAACAACCGATGAGTCGACGTTGCGAGTTTTCGAGAGAGAAGTCCTGCGAAAGATTTATGGTCCTTTGCGCATTGGCCACGACGAATATCGCATTCGATGGAACGATGAGCTGTACGAGATGTACGACGACATTGACATAGTCCAGCGAATTAAAAGACAGCGGCTACGCTGGCTAGGTCATGTTGTCCGGATGGATGAAAACGCTCCAGCTCTGAAAGTATTCGACGCAGTACCCGCCGCGGGAAGCAGAGGAAGAGGAAGACCCCCACTGAGGACTTTCCTTACTTATCTCCACTTGGAAGAGACTGTAGTGGTTTGGTAAGCGGTAAGCGATTCTGGTATCTAATTTTGCTTAAAAGGCGCCTACTCACTTCAATCATCTTGTTTGGGCCCATCGGAATAGATATTTGTACCTATTACCCAGTCCATCTTACACCTGTCTTACTCTTCTCTGGAAAGGATATAGAGGGAGATATTGGCGACCGAATTTCAGTAGGATTCTAAGGGATTTCAAAAGGAATCTTATATCATGTTCAGTCCGAAAAATTAAAGGGATTAGATTACATTTGCTCACTGCCGTTAAAAAGATCAAAAAACAGCTGTTATTGTCATTCAAGAATTCACATCGCTTAATATTTATCAAAAGAAAAGATTAGTGGGATATACCACTCAACAGCCGAAATCGAGTGATTAAGTGTCGGTCTGAACATGGTATTACTAATTATCTTAGAATACCCTCTATTATAGACGTCTACTACATAGTCAAGATTCTCTCAGTCTAAAAGCTGTCTGAGCTGGTGATCAGTTAGAAAATCTTAAGTTCCACTATTCCTAATAACTATCATTCTAGTTACAGATTTTTATGGTATATTTTTACTTATGTATGTATAACTGTTTACGTTTTTATTTTTCTACCTCAATCAGTGCAAATCTTCTTTGAACCGAATTTATGTCAGCCTTCAACTCCACCTTAGTCGTTTTCAAGAGACACTGCCAATAATAAAGACATTTCACAGCTGTACGACTTTTGGCGACCTTTCGAATGCCACACATGCATAACACACACATAAGCACACAAGCAGCTCAAAGCCAAAAGCGGCTTAAAGCCACACAATTTTCAATCTTTGTCGCACACACCTGCCGCAGTCAAGCGCAGAGTCGCATAAAACGTTAAGTGTGGCAAATTGTCAGCTGGCCGCAAATACGCTTTTTATTTGCGGCAACTTTTGCATTTATTGTCAACAATTTGTTTATTTTAGTGTTTGAAGTTTAGCTTACGGATGCTGTGTCCGTTGTTTTTGTCTGTGTTGTTCGAACTGTCTGCCAGCCTGCCTCAATAGCAAATATATTTAAATTTGTCCAACATTTGGCGGCACAATGCAAACAAATCAACCACAACAAAAAAAATACATAAACATGCACGCAGAATCACGTGCACATGTCGGCAACAAAATGTAGCAGACGACAAATTGCTCTGCTTTCAATGCGAAACCACAACAGTTGCAACACCTTATGTAGCAAGTAAAACTTTTTTCAGACAGTTTGGCGAACAACAACGCTTTTGTTTGTGCCATATATGGCAGCATGCAACATAATGTGGCTGGAGCGGTTTTTATGTTGCACAAGTCTTTCGCAAGGCTGTTGTTATTTTGTTGCTTCACATTTTATTTTGAGGGCAAAGGCAAATTGCTGAATTTATTGCCACGCGCGTAAAGAATGAGCTGCTGAGTTATGTTGCGTTAAGGCTGCACACACAGTCATACGCTGGTGAGTAGAGCTCTTGTTGTAAAGTTAACAATGGCTTGCCACAAAATAAAATTATAAATTTGTGGCAATAATTTCCGTGTTTGCGGAGCAGTTAAAATAAAAATGAGGCAAGCTAATTTGAAAACATGGTAAAAAAAATGTGGCAGCAAAAAATTGTGTCATGAAAATATGACAAATGAGAACACAAACGAGGCAGGCGAATATTTTAACTACTAGCAACAATTTCTGGGTTGTGGCACTTTTTAACTACGAAATTGGCTGAAAGAATCCACAAATATGCGCACAAAGGTTGTTGCAACAATATGTTGCACGTTTTTTAATTTTGCAACATTACAGCAAACTAGAATAAGAGTACTAGAGTAGTAATGGGCTTGCTGCACTTCGCTTTCAATGTTGCAACATAGCTTTTCGTAATTATTGTACACGAGTAAATAGAAAAACAATAAAGCCTCGAAATTCCATTGGAATACTAATCGTTCTTAAAAAAATTTATGGAATAATATCTAAGACACTACATTATAATTAAAATTATTAAAATTTTATTTAATAATTAATTAGAAAAAATACGAAAATTCAAAATAAAATAAATTTAAGTATCAAAAGTAATTTGGTTATGGAAAATTTAAATAAAAACTATAATTAAAATTTCCACATCAAATTTAAAGTCATTATTGAAAATAAAATATTGCTATTATTAAAATAAAATTTTATATTAATTAAGGGTGACCCATTTGAGACTCCCCACATATTTAAAGAAAAATACAAAAATTTAACTTTTATGGGGAATGTTTATTATCATTCAAAAGAACATTATTTGCCATTTATACGAGTTTATTTACTCGGGGGTCGTAATTCGTCTGCTTAAATGTCTCCGTCTTTTCTCATTTTCTGCGATGAGCTAGCTTCTACGGTAACTCTTGATTACGTTGAAGAGTTCGTCTATATGTGCCACTCCGTTCTTAACATAACGCTGACGTTCTTATGTTTTTTCATCACCGTCTTCATAATTTGTGACCTTTTATATTTTATAGGAATTCGCCTTTTGACCCTTCTGTAGTGGCAACTGGGAGGCTCTTCCCTTCTCTTTATTTTGCTGATGGTGTTTGTGTAGCCAGAGTTTCCCTTAAGGCTATATCTTATTCAGTTTTATCGGGCTGTTTTGAAGTGATGGTGAGCGCTACTTCTACGTAAGATGGTCCCGTATTCCTCGTATTGGCCATATTTATTTTGTATTCATTATATTAATTTTTATTCTAGTTGCCCTCCGCTTCAAGTCGCTATCTCTTCATATTGTAACAGGGAGGGGGCGCGAGAGTTGACGCAAAGACTTATGGGAGCTTATGCCCAAACCCAGATTCGAGCACGAATCTGGAGCATGTCGCATCTGAACCTGTATGGCCAAAATTATGGCAACGTGCATTGAATATTCTTGCCAAGGTTGAAACAAGATGGAGATGAGAACCGTATTATCCTTACAGCCATTTCGTTAAGATTCCGTCTTGTAGAAACTAAATTTCGCCCAGATCACGAGCTTCAATATCGGTCGCCATAGACGGTTTCGTTCTCACCGACATCATTTTTGAATAAATATGGACCGAAGACTCCACCGGCCCACCAACCACACCAAACCATTGTTTCTTCTAGATGAAATTGCAGCTCTTGAATCTCTTCAGACTGCTCTTCATTCGGAATCCGGGAATTTTGCTTGTTTACATACCCATTGAGCCAGAAATGGGCCATAGCGAGTCAAGGGGCTTCAGTTCTTGCACACACTGTACGCTCTCAGCTATGGATGCTATGGTATATTTTCTACACTACGTGCTAGACTATTCGGTTGAATTTTATCCAATAATGAATGCTGGGTCTCAAGATGGGAGATGGTGTTATAAATAGTACGCTCAGTAAATTAAATTAAAAACAAAACTAAAATTAAAAGATATAAATAAAGAAATTCAAATTAAAATTAATATTAAGATTTAAAATAGATTTGAAAATACATTAATAAACATAATTAACATACCTCAAACCAAAGTTAAAATGTCAGTTTATGAAAATTACAATAATAAATAAAATTATATCAAATTTAAAATTTAAATACATTTAATTGCATAAAAATATCAGTTCACACCACCCAAGCAGCATTTAACGCTCTCTCTCATCACATGTGACACACTTCAAACGGCGCCAGTGTCACTCACGTCACTCACTCGTTGACCACCAAGAATGCACGGCAATTGCTGCAGCGTGCAAAAACACAGCAGTGAAATATATAAATAATTGTTAGAAAATGCTCGCGACGCGAAGGTGAAAATAAGAAAATAGTTAATTGTCAACTGGCGTCAGTTGGGGCGAACTATGTCCGACTGCTGCAACACAGGCATGAATAAAGGCGAAGGCCGGCATTCCGCCTGCGCTAGCTGTGCTTGCACCACACGCTTGTGAAAGCCTGACGTGACTGTGGGTGCTTAGTTTTTATCGTGGCTTCTGATCCGGCTTAATTTAATTGAGACACTGAGTGTAATTTCAGACTGGCGACAAGAATTAGTGCAAATGTAAAGCGAGCAGAAACGATAGAAAAGTGTTTTACTATGGGGTTTTAATTTAGTACAAGTATATGTGTTCTATGTTATAAGTTAAATACTAAAACCTAAAACTTTAAACTTAAAACTTAAAACTTAAAACTTAAAACTTAAAACTTAAGACTTAAAACTTAAGACTTAAGACTTAAAACTTAAGACTTAAAACTTAAAACTTAAACTTAAAACTTAAAACTTAAAACTTAAAACTTAAAACTTAAAACTTAAAACTTAAAACTTAAAACTTAAAACTTAAAACTTAAAACTTAAAGCTTAAAACTTAAAACTTAAAACGTAAAACTTAAAACTTAAAACTTAAAGCATAAAACTTAAAACTTAAAACGTAAAACTTAAAACTTAAAACTTAAAACTTAAAACTTAAAACTTAAAACTTAAAACTTAAAACTTAAAACGTAAAACTTAAAACTTAAAACTTAAAACTTAAAACTTAAAACTTAAAACTTAAAACTGAAAATTTAAAGCTTAAAACTTAAAACTTAAAACTTAAAACTTAAAACGTAAAACTTAAAACTTAAAACTTAAACTTTGGCTAAATGAGCCTTAGTCGCCTGCCCCACACCACACCTACACCCATCACTAACACGCACACTCACCACACTCATCTCGACATCACCACAC
Source organism: Bactrocera zonata (assembly GCA_037783105.1). Classification (NCBI taxonomy): domain Eukaryota; kingdom Metazoa; phylum Arthropoda; class Insecta; order Diptera; family Tephritidae; genus Bactrocera; species Bactrocera zonata. Next base: position 537,224 of record JBAWJQ010004250.1, on the reverse strand, counting down.
TCCATTGGATTGTCGAATACGTGTTTCTGATAGGCAGACGTGTTTTCTTTGCGTTCTTAAAACATTGTGTATACTTTCAGTTTTTGTTGTGAAAAATAGTGGTTGCTCGAGTAAAACTTCCCAGATAGTGGACCACATGGGTGGATACCAAAATCTAAAGGAAAAGATAAGTAGACATTGATTTTTTAATAACATAAATTTCATTTGCACTTACCTTTCCGTTTTTCTGGGCAAATTTTTGCAAATATAGCCTTTCCCCTTCAATTAACGTGCACTCAATAATTTTTTTTGTTCTGCCGTTTTTTGTTTTGATCGATCAGCTGTTCCCCTCCTCGTGTTTTCGTTTTCCTTTTGGTTTGCGAATTGCCAACCACCGAAAACACAATAACCAGCTGTTCTTTCTTTTGGTTTTGGCATTGCCAACCATCTTTTTTGTTTTTAATTTTTTTTAAATTTTATTTACGTAGTAAAGTTTGGGACAGAACATATACAACAAAGGGTGTTCCCAAACCGTTCTATCGCAGAGGATATGGCCTCTGAAAAATGTATTGGGCTAACACCGGAGAATCCTTTTCGAAGGAACTCCAAAATAATGAGAACGCCACCCAATGGCAAAAATGAGGAGTCCGCCGCTGCTGGACCAATTAAGCGAGGAGATACTGCTGGCCAAGAAAGCAAAGGGGGCAAACCTGAGGAGACGGAGAAAGATGAAACTGTTAGCATCTTTTGTAACCTGAGCAAAAAAATCAAAGATTTAGAAATGATGATGGCCGGCCAAAGGCATATAAATCAAGCTATGCGTGATTTAGTAAGCAGTATAGTGACATTACATGCCAAAATGGAAAAACTGGGAAATCAAGCGAGAAGAGTTATGATAGGGAAACCATCGCAAGTACCCACCGTTGGAAGAGATGATAATACCCCTAAAAGAATGCGAGAAGCACCAGGGTATTTACCACCTACCAAAAAGCAAAAAATGTAAACGAAAAGCCGCAATTGTCGTACAGTGGAGCAGCAAAATTAACCCAAGAGGATAATACGACTAGATGGGTAGACGTTGTGAAAAAGAAGAAACCTTTGGAAAGGAAAATCAAAACAAAACCAGATGCCATAATCATAACAAAGAAGGATAGTGCGTCGTATGCAGATATTCTGCGAAAAATTAAAAGCAACAGCGGGCTTGAAGTACTGGGTTCAAATGTGACCCATATCCGTAAAACGTTAAAAGGAGATCTACTTATTGAACTTAAAAATCGAGCAGAGACGAAAGCCGAATCTTTCCAAAGCGCCCTGGAGGGGTGGTTGGCGAAATGGCTAAGATTCAGCCCAAGACCCACAACGTCACGATCACGTGCAAGGACCTCGATGAAATTACAACTCCCGAAGAAATCTGCGCAGCACTAAAAAGAGAGTGCGGAATCGAAAATCTGGAGATATCGAGTGTGAAAAGTCTGCGAAAAACGCGTAGTGGCACGCAAATAGCGCTTATATGTATGCGTGCTCAAGATGCCAAGGCAGCACTTAAAATAGGGAAAATAAAAATTGGGTGGTCGATCTGTCGCCTTCGAGAATTTTCGCCTGTCCCCAGATGCTATAAGTGTTTCCACTTGGGTCACATGGCGCGAAATTGTTGCAGCTCGACAGACAGATCTTCCTATTGTACACGCTGTGGAACCGCGGGACATTTAGCAAAGGTATGCACAAACGTTCCGAGCTGCATGCTCTGCAAAGGAGAGCACTCAGTATTGAGCACGACTTGCCCAAAGTATATCGAGATGATGAAGCCTCTAAATAAATGAGGATACTACAGTTAAACCTTAACCACTGTGCAGCGGCTCAAGATTTGCTAGAACAGACAGTCATAGAAGAGAACATCGATGTCGCTATACTAAGTGAACAATACTCCCAGCGTCCGGAAAGCACATGGATTGCAGACAAATCTGGTAAGGCAGCAATATGGTCCTGCAAAAGTCAACCTTTTAAGACCTGCTCCAGAGAAGCTCATAACTGCTTCACATGGGCGAATATAAATGGGATATATTTCGTAAGCTGCTATGCTCGTCCCAGCGCAGCAATCACCGAATTCGAGGAGTTCCTTTTAAAACTTTCATTAGAAACCAGAGGCAAAACACCGATTATAATAGCGGGTGATTTTAATGCTTGGTCAACTGCATGGGGCAGCAGATGTACAAACCACCGAGGGCGGCTAATTCAAGAGTACGTGAGTCAAACGCATCTATCAATATTGAACACCGGAACACAAAATACGTACCAAAAAGGAAATAAGGGATCCATAATTGACATTATGTTTGCAAAAGATTCGCTGAGCAGGCGCATTAAGTGGGCAGTGTCCGACATATTCACAAACAGTGATCACATGGCAATTATAGCGCAAATTTCGTACTCCCGAGAGCAGGAGCTTCTAAGCAGAAACCCCCCCCCCGAAAGCGAAGTTGGAAACAACAAGAGTTCGACCCAGACCTGTTTGACCTAGTCTGGAGTGCATCAAAGGCATCTGGTGACAGCGCCGCCCACTTGGTATCAGCAGTTCGAAAAGAACTCGTGGCAGCATGCGATGCAACAATGCGTAGAACGTCACATCACCACAAGCGGCGGCCTGAATATTGGTGGAATGATGAAATTTCCATACTGAGAAAGCTTTGTCACTCAGCTAGACGGCGTCTACAGCGTAACTGGGGCGAAACTAACGAAAATCGCCTTAGGGAGGAATTTAAAAGCTACAAGAAGCTCCTGAAGTCGGCAATTACACGAAGCAAAAAATCATGTTTTGAGAAGCTGTGTGAGGAAGCAAACCTTGACCCTTGGGGTACTGCATACAAAATATGCATGTCCAGGTTTAAAAACAAGTGTCAGCAACCTAGAGATGCCTCTTTTATGGGAAAGGTCGTCGAAACACTATTCCCGAAACACGACCGGATTTCATATGCCAAGCGACGAAACGAAGCTGCAGAGTCACCCCCGTTAGTCACGGAAGATGAACTATTGGCAATAGCAAGGAAAATCAAAAACACCAAAGCGCCTGGATTGGATGGCATACCAAACAGAGCTCTGAAGGAAGCCATAAGCTTAAAACCCCGAGTTTTCGCTAAAATGTACAATGCTTGTTTAAAGGAAGAGGTATTCCCCGACTCTTGGAAAGTACAACGTTTGGTTCTGCTCCCAAAACCAAAGAAACCACCTGAAGAACCTTCATCGTACCGACCTCTGTGTATGCTCGACACAATGGGTAAAGTGTAGGAAAGTATAATACGAAACCGCTTGGAGTTAGCAATCCAGAAAGCCGGCGGATTATCAGAGAGACAATACGGCTTTATAAAGAAGAGATCCACTATTGACGCATTACGCGAAGTCGTTGATACTGCGAAATGTGCAGTAAGTGGCAAAAGATGGAAAGGTGGCACAAAAAAGTACTGCGCGCTGATTACCCTGGATGTCAAAAACGCGTTCAACTCAGCAAAATGGGCACACATAATCGAAGCCCTGGATGAAATACACGCCCCTGAATACCTCATAAACATTATATTGAGCTATTTTAAAAACAGAAGGCTACTTTTTGATACAGACGAAGGTACCAAGAGCTACTCTATCTCGAGTGGAGTACCCCAAGGGTCAGTGTTAGGCCCACTATTATGGAACCTCATGTATGACGGGGTGCTAAAAAGACAGCAACCAACAGACGTGAAACTAATAGCGTATGCGGACGATCTCATGGTGGTAGCAGTGGCTAAACAATTAACCGACCTAAGAAACAAATGCAATGAGTGCTTAAATGGTCTACGCCATTGGTTCTCATCAGTGAGTCTGGAACTGGCGGAGCAAAAACTGAAGTTTTGCTCATAAGCACAAGGAAGGTAGGAGAACAAATACAGGTTTCCATAGGGGAGTGTGAGATTAGTTCGCAGCCGCAACTGAAGTATCTGGGAGTAATATTAGATTCTAAATTAAAATTTAAAGAACACCTGGAGTATTCATCCAGTAAAGCAAACAAAATTTACAATGCACTATCGAGAATGATGACCAATACAGGCTGTGTGCGTTCCAGCCGGCGATTCCTGATAGCGAAAGCAATGAGCTCGGTAATACTGTATGCAGCACCTGTATGGATACAGGCAATGGATATAAAAGCATATGCTAAACAAATAATTGCAGTGCATAGGCTTTCTGCAATTCGAGTAATAAGTGCTTTCCGGACTACATCTACCGACGCTGCTGAAGTATTAGCCAGCATGCCGCCCATTGACATCCAGGGAGATGAACTCGAGCGTTTATATCATCTATCAGCGCCTAAAACAGTATCGGCAAAGACAGAGGAGAGGAATAAAAGCATTAAAATGTGGCAGGAGCGGTGGAATTCCTCATCCAAAGGGCGTTGGACCCACCGACTGATACCGGACATCCACTCGTGGATAGACAGACGACATGGGGACCTAGACTTTTATCTGACCCAAATACTTAGTGGACATGGGTGCTTTAGAAGTTACCTTTTCAGATTCCACAATGACATTAGTCCGAACTGTCCGACATGTACAGAGCATATAGAAGACTCTGAGCATGTATTATTTAATTGCCCTCGATTTTCAAATACCAGGGAAAAACTAAAAACCACACTCGGTGGTAGTTTTACGGTCGATAATTTAACGACACTCATGTGTCAGTCGGTTGATAATTGGAAAGCGGTCAGCGAAGCGTCAGCATCCATAATGACAAAATTGAGACTTTTTGAACAAGTTAGGCGTCCGTCAGTCCGCACAATAGAGGAGACTTAAATGTCCTGTCCCTCCCACGCAGTAATACTTAATCGGTGGTTCCGTGGGAGAGTCCTGAGTTGGGAGTAGGTTAGGTTTAGCGGATTAAAGTTCCGCACTCCGGCTTTCGATGCTTCCCCCTATTATACAAAAAAAAAAAAAAAAAAAAAAAATCACCACACTCCACATCAACACCTCCCACACGCGCGAGCGCAGGATCCACACCCCCAAACACACACCACACCACTCCACTGAAAAAGGGTCCGCTTTACACAGTTTTCAGTTTCGATTCGATCGTCTTGGTCTCTACGTCGCTTTTCCGCCACCGCCACGCAAAAATTTAGTAAAAAAGTATTCACACACTAAGTGCATTTAATTTAACCTTATATAAAAGTATACTAAGTGAATTTAACTGAAAATTGTAAAAAAAAAGGTATTCGCACACTAAGTGCATTTAATTTAACATTAGATAAAAGTATACTCAGTGAATTTAATTGAAAATTGTAAAAAGGTATTCGCCCACTAAGTGCATTTAACTTAACCTGGTGTAAAAGCAACGATTTGTCAAATATACAAGTGGTGCATCCCGAAAGTTTTCTCTTTTTTTATTTTTCAAATATACAACGTACACCAGTGGTAAGTGAAACGGGCAATGACCCAAACAAACTTAAAACTTAAAACTTTAAATTTAAAACTTAAAACTTAAAACTTAAAACTTAAAACGTAAAACTTAAAACTTAAAACTTAAAACTTAAAACTTAAAACTTAAAACTTGAAACTTAAAACTTAAAACTTAAAACTTAAAACTTAAAACTTAAAACTTAAAACTTAAAACTTAAAACTTCAAACTTAAAACTTGAAACTTAAACTTTGGCTAAATGAGCCTTAGTCGCCTGCCCCACACCACACCTACACCCATCACTAACACGCACACTCACCACACTCATCTCGACATCACCACACTCCACATCAACACCTCCCACACGCGCGAGCGCAGGATCCACACCCCCAAACACACACCACACCACTCCACTGAAAAAGGGTCCGCTTTACACAGTTTTCAGTTTCGATTCGATCGTCTTGGTCTCTACGTCGCTTTTCCGCCACCGCCACGCAAAAATTTAGTAAAAAAGTATTCACACACTAAGTGCATTTAATTTAACCTTATATAAAAGTATACTAAGTGAATTTAACTGAAAATTGTAAAAAAAGGTATTCGCACACTAAGTGCATTTAATTTAACATTAGATAAAAGTATACTCAGTGAATTTAATTGAAAATTGTAAAAAGGTATTCGCCCACTAAGTGCATTTAACTTAACCTGGTGTAAAAGCAACGATTTGTCAAATATACAAGTGGTGCATCCCGAAAGTTTTCTCTTTTTTTATTTTTCAAATATACAACGTACACCAGTGGTAAGTGAAACGGGCAATGACCCAAACAAACTTAAAACTTTAAACTTAAAACTTAAAACTTAAAACTTAAAACTTAAAACTTAAAACGTAAAACTTAAAACTTAAAATTTAAAGCTTAAAACTTAAAACTTAAAACGTAAAACTTAAAACTTAAAACTTAAAACTTAAAAACTTAAAACTTAAAACTTAAAACTTAAAACTTAAAACTTAAAACTTAAAACTTAAAACTTAAAACTTAAAACTTAAAACTTAAAACTTAAAACTTAAAACTTAAAACTTAAAACTTAAAACTTAAAACTTAAAACTTAAAACTTAAAACTTAAAACTTAAATTTAAAACTTAAAACTTAAAACTTAAAACTTAAAACTTAAAACTTAAAACTTAAATTTAAAACTTAAAACTTAAAACGTAAAACTTAAAACTTAAAACTTAAACTTTGGCTAAATGAGCCTTAGTCGCCTGCCCCACACCACACCTACACCCATCACTAACACGCACACTCACCACACTCATCTCGACATCACCACACTCCACATCAACACCTCCCACACGCGCGAGCGCAGGATCCACACCCCCAAACACACACCACACCACTCCACTGAAAAAGGGTCCGCTTTACACAGTTTTCAGTTTCGATTCGATCGTCTTGGTCTCTACGTCGCTTTTCCGCCACCGCCACGCAAAAATTTAGTAAAAAAGTATTCACACACTAAGTGCATTTAATTTAACCTTATATAAAAGTATACTAAGTGAATTTAACTGAAAATTGTAAAAAAAAAAGGTATTCGCACACTAAGTGCATTTAATTTAACATTAGATAAAAGTATACTCAGTGAATTTAATTGAAAATTGCAAAAAGGTATTCGCCCACTAAGTGCATTTAACTTAACCTGGTGTAAAAGCAACGATTTGTCAAATATACAAGTGGTGCATCCCGAAAGTTTTCTCTTTTTTTATTTTTCAAATATACAACGTACACCAGTGGTAAGTGAAACGGGCAATGACCCAAACAAACTTAAAACTTTAAACTTAAAACTTAAAACTTAAAACTTTAAACTTTAAACTTAAAACTTAAAACTTAAAACTTAAAACTTAAAACTTAAAACTTAAAACTTAAAACTTAAAACTTAAAACTTAAAACTTAAAACTTAAAACTTAAAACTTAAAACGTAAAACTTAAAACTTAAAATTTAAAGCTTAAAACTTAAAACTTAAAACGTAAAACTTAAAACTTAAAACTTTAAACTTAAAACTTAAAACTTAAAACTTAAAACTTAAAACTTAAAACTTAAAACTTAAAACTTAAAACTTAAAACGTAAAACTTAAAACTTAAAACTTAAAACTTAAATTTAAAACTTAAAACTTAAAACTTAAAACTTAAAACTTAAAACTTAAATTTAAAACTTAAAACTTAAAACTTAAAACGTAAAACTTAAAACTTAAAACTTAAACTTTGGCTAAATGAGCCTTAGTCGCCTGCCCCACACCACACCTACACCCATCACTAACACGCACACTCACCACACTCCACATCAACACCTCCCACACGCGCGAGCGCAGGATCCACACCCCCAAACACACACCACACCACTCCACTGAAAAAGGGTCCGCTTTACACAGTTTTCAGTTTCGATTCGATCGTCTTGGTCTCTACGTCGCTTTTCCGCCACCGCCACGCAAAAATTTAGTAAAAAAGTATTCACACACTAAGTGCATTTAATTTAACATTAGATAAAAGTATACTCAGTGAATTTAATTGAAAATTGTAATAAGGTATTCGCCCACTAAGTGCATTTAATTTAACATTAGATAAAAGTATACTCAGTGAATTTAATTGAAAATTGTAAAAAGGTATTCGCCCACTAAGTGCATTTAACTTAACCTGGTGTAAAAGCAACGATTTGTCAAATATACGAGTGGTGCATCCCGAAAGTTTTCTCTTTTTTTATTTTTCAAATATACAACGTACACCAGTGGTAAGTGAAACGGGCAATGACCCAAACAAACTTAAAACTTAAAACTTAAAACTTAAAACTTAAAATTTAAAACTAAAAACTTAAAACTTAAAACTTAAAACTTAAAACTTAAAACTTAAAACTTAAACTTTGGCTAAATGAGCCTTAGTCGCCTGCCCCACACCACACCTACACCCATCACTAACACGCACACTCACCACACTCATCTCGACATCACCACACTCCACATCAACACCTCCCACACGCGCGAGCGCAGGATCCACACCCCCAAACACACACCACACCACTCCACTGAAAAAGGGTCCGCTTTACACAGTTTTCAGTTTCGATTCGATCGTCTTGGTCTCTACGTCGCTTTTCCGCCACCGCCACGCAAAAATTTAGTAAAAAAGTATTCACACACTAAGTGCATTTAATTTAACATTAGATAAAAGTATACTCAGTGAATTTAATTGAAAATTGTAGTAAGGTATTCGCCCACTAAGTGCATTTAATTTAACATTAGATAAAAGTATACTCAGTGAATTTAATTGAAAATTGTAAAAAGGTATTCGCCCACTAAGTGCATTTAACTTAACCTGGTGTAAAAGCAACGATTTGTCAAATATACGAGTGGTGCATCCCGAAAGTTTTCTCTTTTTTTATTTTTCAAATATACAACGTACACCAGTGGTAAGTGAAACGGGCAATGACCCAAACAAACTTAAAACTTAAAACTTAAAACTTAAAATTTAAAACTAAAAACTTAAAACTTAAAACTTAAAACTTAAAACTTAAACTTTGGCTAAATGAGCCTTAGTCGCCTGCCCCACACCACACCTACACCCATCACTAACACGCACACTCACCACACTCATCTCGACATCACCACACTCCACATCAACACCTCCCACACGCGCGAGCGCAGGATCCACACCCCCAAACACACACCACACCACTCCACTGAAAAAGGGTCCGCTTTACACAGTTTTCAGTTTCGATTCGATCGTCTTGGTCTCTACGTCGCTTTTCCGCCACCGCCACGCAAAAATTTAGTAAAAAAGTATTCACACACTAAGTGCATTTAATTTAACCTTATATAAAAGTATACTAAGTGAATTTAACTGAAAATTGTAAAAAAAAGGTATTCGCACACTAAGTGCATTTAATTTAACATTAGATAAAAGTATACTCAGTGAATTTAATTGAAAATTGTAAAAAGGTATTCGCCCACTAAGTGCATTTAACTTAACCTGGTGTAAAAGCAACGATTTGTCAAATATACAAGTGGTGCATCCCGAAAGTTTTCTCTTTATTTATTTTTCAAATATACAACGTACACCAGTGGTAAGTGAAACGGGCAATGACCCAAACAAACTTAAAACTTAAACTTAAAACTTAAAACTTAAAACGTAAAACTTAAAACTTAAAACTTAAAACTTAAAACGTAAAACTTAAAACTTAAAACTTAAAACTTAAAACTTAAAACTTAAAACTTAAAACTTAAAACGTAAAACTTAAAACTTAAAACTTAAAACTTAAAACTTAAAACTTAAAACTTAAAACTTAAAACTTAAAACTTAAAACTTAAAACTTAAAACTTAAAACTTAAAACTTAAAACTTAAAACTTAAAACTGAAAATTTAAAAGTATACTAAGTGAATGTAACTGAAAATTGTAAAAAAAAGGTATTCGCACACTAAGTGCATTTAATTTAACATTAGATAAAAGTATACTCAGTGAATTTAATTGAAAATTGTAAAAAGGTATTCGCCCACTAAGTGCATTTAACTTAACCTGGTGTAAAAGCAACGATTTGTCAAATATACAAGTGGTGCATCCCGAAAGTTTTCTCTTTTTTTATTTTTCAAATATACAACATACACCAGTGGTAAGTGAAACGGGCAATGACCCAAACAAACTTAAAACTTTAAACTTAAAACTTTAAACTTAAAACTTAAAACTTAAAACTTAAAACTTAAAACTTAAAACTTAAAACTTAAAACTTAAAACTTAAAACTTAAAACTTAAAATTTAAAGCTTAAAACTTAAAACTTAAAACGTAAACCTTAAAACTTTAAACTTAAAACTTAAAACTTAAAACTTAAAACTTAAAACTTAAAACTTAAAATTTAAAGCTTAAAATTTAAAGCTTAAAACTTAAAACTTAAAACTTAAATTTAAAACTTAAAACTTAAAACTTAAAACTTAAAACCTAAAACTTAAAACTTAAATTTAAAACTTAAAACATAAAACATAAAATTTAAAACTTAAAACTTAAAACGTAAAACTTAAAACTTAAAACTTAAAACTTAAACTTTGGCTAAATGAGCCTTAGTCGCCTGCCCCACACCACACCTACACCCATCACTAACATTCGATCGTCTTGGTCTCTACGTCGCTTTTCCGCCACCGCCACGCAAAAATTTATTAAAAAAGTATTCACACACTAAGTGCATTTAATTTAACCTTATATAAAAGTATACTCAGTGAATTTAATTGAAAATTGTAAAAAGGTATTCGCCCACTAAGTGCATTTAACTTAACCTGGTGTAAAAGCAACGATTTGTCAAATATAAAAGTGGTGCATCCCGAAAGTTTTCTCTTTTTTTATTTTTCAAATATACAACGTACACCAGTGGTAAGTGAAACGGGCAATGACCCAAACAAACTTAAAACTTTAAACTTAAAACTTAAAACTTAAAACTTAAAACTTAAAGCTTAAAACTTAAAACTTAAAACTTAAAACTTAAAACTTAAAACTTAAAACTTAAAACTTAAAACGTAAAACTTAAAACTTAAAACTTAAAGCTTAAAACTTAAAACTTAAAACGTAAAACTTAAAACTTAAAACTTAAAACTTAAAACTTAAAACTTAAAACTTAAAACTTAAAACTTAAAACTTAAAACTGTAAATTTAAAGCTTAAAACTTAAAACTTAAAACTTAAAATTTAAAGCTTAAAACTTAAAACTTAAGACTTAAAACTTAAAACTTAAAACGTAAAACTTAAAACTTAAAACTTAAAACTTAAAACTTAAAACTGAAAATTTAAAGCTTAAAACTTAAAACTTAAAACGTAAAACTTAAAACTTAAAACTTAAAACTTAAAACTTAAAACTTAAAATTTAAAATTTAAAACTTAAAACTTAAACTTTGGCTAAATGAGCCTTAGTCGCCTGCCCCACACCACACCTACACCCATCACTAACACGCACACTCACCACACTCATCTCGACATCACCACACTCCACATCAACACCTCCCACACGCGCGAGCGCAGGATCCACACCCCCAAACACACACCACACCACTCCACTGAAAAAGGGTCCGCTTTACACAGTTTTCAGTTTCGATTCGATCGTCTTGGTCTCTACGTCGCTTTTCCGCCACCGCCACACAAAAATTTAGTAAAAAAGTATTCACACACTAAGTGCATTTAATTTAACATTAGATAAAAGTATACTCAGTGAATTTAACTGAAAATTGTAAAAAAAAGGTATTCGCACACTAAGTGCATTTAATTTAACATTAGATAAAAGTATACTCAGTGAATTTAATTGAAAATTGTAAAAAGGTATTCGCCCACTAAGTGCATTTAACTTAACCTGGTGTAAAAGCAACGATTTGTCAAATATACAAGTGGTGCATCCCGAAAGTTTTCTCTTTTTTTATTTTTCAAATATACAACGTACACCAGTGGTAAGTGAAACGGGCAATGACCCAAACAAACTTAAAACTTTAAACTTAAAACTTAAAACTTAAAACTTAAAACGTAAAACTTAAAACTTAAAACTTAAAACTTAAAATTTAAAGCTTAAAACTTAAAACTTAAAACTTAAAACTGAAAATTTAAAGCTTAAAACTTAAAACTTAAAACTTAAAACGTAAAACTTAAAACTTAAAACTTAAAATTTAAAACTTAAAACTTAAACTTTGGCTAAATGGGCCTTAGTCGCCTGCCCCACACCACACCTACACCCATCACTAACACGCACACTCACCACACTCATCTCGACATCACCACACTCCACATCAACACCTCCCACACGCGCGAGCGCAGGATCCACACCCCCAAACACACACCACACCACTCCACTGAAAAAGGGTCCGCTTTACACAGTTTTCAGTTTCGATTCGATCGTCTTGGTCTCTACGTCGCTTTTCCGCCACCGCCACGCAAAAATTTAGTAAAAAAGTATTCACACACTAAGTGCATTTAATTTAACATTAGATAAAAGTATACTCAGTGAATTTAATTGAAAATTGTAAAAAGGTATTCGCCCACTAAGTGCATTTAACTTAACCTGGTGTAAAAGCAACGATTTGTCAAATATACAAGTGGTGCATCCCGAAAGTTTTCTCTTTTTTTATTTTTCAAATATACAACGTACACCAGTGGTAAGTGAAACGGGCAATGACCCAAACAAACTTAAAACTTAAAACTTAAAACTTTAAACTTTAAACTTAAAACTTAAAACTTAAAACTTAAAGCTTAAAACATAAAGCTTAAAACTTAAAACTTAAAACTTAAACTTAAAACTTAAAACTTAAAACTTAAAACGTAAAACTTAAAACTTAAAGCTTAAAACTTAAAACGTAAAACTTAAAACTTAAAACTTTAAACTTAAAACTTAAAATTTAAAGCTTAAAACTTAAAACTTAAAAGTTAAAATTTAAAGCTTAAAACTTAAAACTTAAAACGTAAAACTTAAAACTTAAAACTTAAAACTTAAAACTTAAAGCTTAAAACTTAAAACTTAAAACGTAAAACTTAAAACTTAAAACTTAAAACTTAAAACTTAAACTTTGGCTAAATGAGCCTTAGTCGCCTGCCCCACACCACACCTACACCCATCACTAACACGCACACTCACCACACTCATCTCGACATCACCACACTCCACATCAACACCTCCCACACGCGCGAGCGCAGGATCCACACCCCCAAACACACACCACACCACTCCACTGAAAAAGGGTCCGCTTTACACAGTTTTCAGTTTCGATTCGATCGTCTTGGTCTCTACGTCGCTTTTCCGCCACCGCCACGCAAAAATTTAGTAAAAAAGTATTCACACACTAAGTGCATTTAATTTAACATTAGATAAAAGTATACTCAGTGAATTTAATTGAAAATTGTAAAAAGGTATTCGCCCACTAAGTGCATTTAACTTAACCTGGTGTAAAAGCAACGATTTGTCAAATATACAAGTGGTGCATCCCGAAAGTTTTCTCTTTTTTTATTTTTCAAATATACAACGTACACCAGTGGTAAGTGAAACGGGCAATGACCCAAACAAACTTAAAACTTAAAACTTAAAACTTTAAACTTTAAACTTAAAACTTAAAACTTAAAACTTAAAGCTTAAAACATAAAGCTTAAAACTTAAAACTTAAAACTTAAAACTTAAACTTAAAACTTAAAACTTAAAACGTAAAACTTAAAACTTAAAGCTTAAAACTTAAAACTTAAACTTAAAACTTAAAACTTAAAACTTAAAACTTAAAACTTAAAATTTAAAGCTTAAAACTTAAAACTTAAAAGTTAAAATTTAAAGCTTAAAACTTAAAACTTAAAACGTAAAACTTAAAACTTAAAACTTAAAACTTAAAGCTTAAAACTTAAAACTTAAAACGTAAAACTTAAAACTTAAAACTTAAAACTTAAACTTTGGCTAAATGAGCCTTAGTCGCCTGCCCCACACCACACCTACACCCATCACTAACACGCACACTCACCACACTCATCTCGACATCACCACACTCCACATCAACACCTCCCACACGCGCGAGCGCAGGATCCACACCCCCAAACCCACACCACACCACTCCACTGAAAAAGGGTCCGCTTTACACAGTTTTCAGTTTCGATTCGATCGTCTTGGTCTCTACGTCGCTTTTCCGCCACCGCCACGCAAAAATTTAGTAAAAAAGGATTCACACACTAAGTGCATTTAATTTAACCTTATATAAAAGTATACTAAGTGAATTTAACTGAAAATTGTAAAAAAAAGGTATTCGCACACTAAGTGCATTTAATTTAACCTTATATAAAAGTATACTAAGTGAATTTAATTGAAAATTGTAAAAAGGTATTCGCCCACTAAGTGCATTTAACTTAACCTGGTGTAAAAGCAACGATTTGTCAAATATACAAGTGGTGCATCCCGAAAGTTTTCTCTTTTTTTATTTATCAAATATACAACGTACACCAGTGGTAAGTGAAACGGGCAATGACCCAAACAAACTTAAAACTTTAAACTTAAAACTTAAAGCTTAAAACTTAAAACTTAAAACGTAAAACTTAAATCTTAAAACTTAAAACTTAAAGCTTAAAACTTAAAACTTAAAACTTAAAACTTAAAACTTAAAACTTAAAGCTTAAAACTTAAAACTTAAAACTTAAAACTTAAAGCTTAAAACTTAAAACTTAAAACTTAAAACTTAAAACTTAAAACTTAAAACTTAAAGCTTAAAACTTAAAACTTAAAACTTAAAACTTAAAGCTTAAAACTTAAAACTTAAAGCTTAAAACTTAAAGCTTTAAACTTAAAGCTTAAAACTTAAAACTTAAAACTTAAAGCTTAAAACTTAAAACTTAAAACTTAAAGCTTAAAACTTAAAACTTAAAACTTAAAACTTAAAGCTTAAAACTTAAAACTTAAAACTTAAAACTTAAAACTTAAAACTTAGAGCTTAAAACTTAAAACTTAAAACTTAAAGCTTAAAACTTAAAACTTAAAACTTAAAACTTTAAACTTAAAGCTTAAAACTTAAAACTTAAAACTTAAAACTTAAACTTTGGCTAAATGAGCCTTAGTCGCCTGCCCCACACCACACCTACACCCATCACACACACATCACCACACTCCACATCAACACCTCCCACACGCGCGAGCGCAGGATCCACACCCCCAAACACACACCACACCACTCCACTGAAAAAGGGTCCGCTTTACACAGTTTTCAGTTTCGATTCGATCGTCTTGGTCTCTACGTCGCTTTTCCGCCACCGCCACGCAAAAATTTAGTAAAAAAGTATTCACACACTAAGTGAATTTAATTTAACCTTATATAAAAGTATACTAAGTGAATTTAACTGAAAATTGTAAAAAAAAGGTATTCGCCCACTAAGTGCATTTAACTTAACCTGGTGTAAAAGCAACGATTTGTCAAATATACAAGTGGTGCATCCCGAAAGTTTTCTCTTTTTTTTATTTTTCAAATATACAACGTACACCAGTGGTAAGTGAAACGGGCAATGACCCAAACAAACTTAAAACTTAAACTTAAAACTTAAACTTAAACCTTAAACTTTGGCTAAATGAGCCTTAGTCGCCTGCCCCACACCACACCTACACCCATCACTAACACGCACACTCACCACACTCATCTCAACATCACCACACTCCACATCAACACCTCCCACACGCGCGAGCGCAGGATCCACACCCCCAAACACACACCACACCACTCCACTGAAAAAGGGTCCGCTTTACACAGTTTTCAGTTTCGATTCGATCGTCTTGGTCTCTACGTCGCTTTTCCGCCACCGCCACGCAAAAATTTATTAAAAAAGTATTCACACACTAAGTGCATTTAATTTAACCTTATATAAAAGTATACTAAGTGAATTTAACTGAAAATTGTAAAAAGGTATTCGCCCACTAAGTGCATTTAACTTAACCTGGTGTAAAAGCAACGATTTGTCAAATATACAAGTGGTGCATCCCGAAAGTTTTCTCTTTTTTTATTTTTCAAATATACAACGTACACCAGTGGTAAGTGAAACGGGCAATGACCTAAACAAACTTAAAACTTAAAACTTTAAACTTAAAACTTAAAACTTAAAACTGAAAACTTAAAACTTAAAACTTAAAACTTAAAACTTAAAACTTAAAACTTAAAACTTAAAACTTAAAACTTAAAACTTAAAACTTAAAACTTAAAACTTAAAGCTTAAAACTTAAAACTTAAAGCTTAAAACTTAAAACTTAAAGCTTAAAACTTAAAGCTTAAAACTTAAAAATTAAAACTTAAAACTTAAGACTTAAGACTTAAAACTTAAAACTTAAAACTTAAAACTGAAAACACCAGTGGTAAGTGAAACGGGCAATGACCTAAACAAACTTAAAACTTAAAACTTTAAACTTAAAACTTAAAACTTAAAACTTAAAACTTAAAGCTTAAAACTTAAAACTTAAAACTTAAAGCTTAAAACTTAAAACTTAAAACTTAAAACTTAAAACTTAAAGCTTAAAACTTAAAACTTAAAACTTAAAACTTAAAACTTAAAAGTTAAGACTTAAGACTTTAAACTTAAGACTTAAAACTTAAAACTTAAAACTTAAAACTGAAAATTTAAAGCTTAAAACTTAAAACTTAAAGCTTAAAACTTAAAGCTTAAAACTTTAAACTTAAAACTTAAAGCTTAAAACTTAAAGCTTAAAACTTAAAACTTAAAACTTAAACTTTGGCTAAATGAGCCTTAGTCGCCTGCCCCACACCACACCTACACCCATCACACACACATCACCACACTCCACATCAACACCTCCCACACGCGCGAGCGCAGGATCCACACCCCCAAACACACACCACACCACTCCACTGAAAAAGGGTCCGCTTTACACAGTTTTCAGTTTCGATTCGATCGTCTTGGTCTCTACGTCGCTTTTCCGCCACCGCCACGCAAAAATGTAGTAAAAAAGTATTCACACACTAAGTGCATTTAATTTAACCTTATATAAAAGTATACTAAGTGAATTTAACTGAAATTGTCACTAACAAGCACACTCACCACACTCATCTCGACATCACCACACTCCACATCAACACCTCCCACACGCGCGAGCGCAGGATCCACATCCCCAAACACACACCACACCACTCCACTGAAAAAGGGTCCGCTTTACACAGTTTTCAGTTTCGATTCGATCGTCTTGGTCTCTACGTCGCTTTTCCGCCACCGCCACGCAAAAATTTAGTAAAAAAGTATTCACACACTAAGTGCATTTAATTTAACCTTATATAAAAGTATACTAAGTGAATTTAACTGAAAATTGTAAAAAAAGGTATTCGCACACTAAGTGCATTTAATTTAACATTAGATAAAAGTATACTCAGTGAATTTAATTGAAAATTGTAAAAAGGTATTCGCCCACTAAGTGCATTTAACTTAACCTGGTGTAAAAGCAACGATTTGTCAAATATACAAGTGGTGCATCCCGAAAGTTTTCTCTTTTTTTATTTTTCAAATATACAACGTACACCAGTGGTAAGTGAAACGGGCAATGACCCAAACAAACTTAAAACTTTAAACTTGAAACTTAAAACTTAAAACTTAAAACTTAAAACTTAAAGCTTAAAACTTAAAACTTAAAACTTAAAACTTAAAACTTAAAACTTAAGACTTAAGACTTAAAACTTAAGACTTAAAACTTAAAACTTAAAACTTAAAACTGAAAATTTAAAACTTAAAACTTAAAGCTTAAAACTTAAAGATTAAAACTTAAAACTTAAAGCTTAAAGCTTAAAACTTAAAGCTTAAAACATAAGCTTAAAACTTTAAACTTAAAGCTTAAAGCTTAAAACTTAAAACTTAAAACTTAAAGCTTAAAACTGAAAATTTAAAGATTAAAACGTAAAACTTAAAACTTAAAACTTAAAGCTTAAAACTTAAAGCTTAAAACTTAAAACTTAAAGCTTAAAACTTAAAGCTTAAAACTTAAAATTTAAAGCTTAAAACTTAAAACTTAAAACGTAAAACTTAAAACTTAAAACTTAAAACTTAAAACTTAAAACTTAAAACTTAAAGCTTAAAACTTAAAACTTAAAACGTAAAACTTAAAACTTAAAACTTAAAACTTAAAACTTAAACTTTGGCTAAATGAGCCTTAGTCGCCTGCCCCACACCACACCTACACCCATCACTAACACGCACACTCACCACACTCATCTCGACATCACCACACTCCACATCAACACCTCCCACACGCGCGAGCGCAGGATCCACACCCCCAAACACACACCACACCACTCCACTGAAAAAGGGTCCGCTTTACACAGTTTTCAGTTTCGATTCGATCGTCTTGGTCTCTACGTCGCTTTTCCGCCACCGCCACGCAAAAATTTAGTAAAAAAGTATTCACACACTAAGTGCATTTAATTTAACCTTATATAAAAGTATACTCAGTGAATTTAATTGAAAATTGTAAAAAGGTATTCGCCCACTAAGTGCATTTAACTTAACCTGGTGTAAAAGCAACGATTTGTCAAATATACAAGTGGTGCATCCCGAAAGTTTTCTCTTTTTTTATTTTTCAAATATACAACGTACACCAGTGGTAAGTGAAACGGGCAATGACCCAAACAAACTTAAAACTTTAAACTTAAAACTTAAAACTTAAAGCTTAAAACTTAAAACTTAAAACGTAAAACGTAAAACTTAAATCTTAAAACTTAAAACTTAAAGCTTAAAACTTAAAACTTAAAACTTAAAACTTAAAACTTAAAACTTAAAACTTAAAACTTAAAGCTTAAAGCTTAAAACTTAAAACTTAAAGCTTAAAACTTAAAGCTTTAAACTTAAAGCTTAAAACTTAAAACTTAAAACTTAAAGCTTAAAACTTAAAACTTAAAACTTAAAGCTTAAAACTTAAAACTTAAAACTTAAAACTTAAAGCTTAAAACTTAAAACTTAAAACTTAAAACTTAAAACTTAGAGCTTAAAACTTAAAACTTAAAGCTTAAAACTTAAAGCTTTAAACTTAAAGCTTAAAACTTAAAACTTTAAACTTTAAACTTAAAGCTTAAAACTTAAAACTTAAAACTTAAAACTTAAAGCTTAAAACTTAAAACTTAAAACTTAAACTTTGGCTAAATGAGCCTTAGTCGCCTGCCCCACACCACACCTACACCCATCACACACACATCACCACACTCCACATCAACACCTCCCACACGCGCGAGCGCAGGATCCACACCCCCAAACACACACCACACCACTCCACTGAAAAAGGGTCCGCTTTACACAGTTTTCAGTTTCGATTCGATCGTCTTGGTCTCTACGTCGCTTTTCCGCCACCGCCACGCAAAAATTTAGTAAAAAAGTATTCACACACTAAGTGAATTTAATTTAACCTTATATAAAAGTATACTAAGTGAATTTAACTGAAAATTGTAAAAAAAAGGTATTCGCCCACTAAGTGCATTTAACTTAACCTGGTGTAAAAGCAACGATTTGTCAAATATACAAGTGGTGCATCCCGAAAGTTTTCTCTTTTTTTTATTTTTCAAATATACAACGTACACCAGTGGTAAGTGAAACGGGCAATGACCCAAACAAACTTAAAACTTAAACTTAAAACTTAAACTTAAACCTTAAACTTTGGCTAAATGAGCCTTTGTCGCCTGCCCCACACCACACCTACACCCATCACTAACACGCACACTCACCACACTCATCTCAACATCACCACACTCCACATCAACACCTCCCACACGCGCGAGCGCAGGATCCACACCCCCAAACACACACCACACCACTCCACTGAAAAAGGGTCCGCTTTACACAGTTTTCAGTTTCGATTCGATCGTCTTGGTCTCTACGTCGCTTTTCCGCCACCGCCACGCAAAAATTTATTAAAAAAGTATTCACACACTAAGTGCATTTAATTTAACCTTATATAAAAGTATACTAAGTGAATTTAACTGAAAATTGTAAAAAGGTATTCGCCCACTAAGTGCATTTAACTTAACCTGGTGTAAAAGCAACGATTTGTCAAATATACAAGTGGTGCATCCCGAAAGTTTTCTCTTTTTTTATTTTTCAAATATACAACGTACACCAGTGGTAAGTGAAACGGGCAATGACCTAAACAAACTTAAAACTTAAAACTTTAAACTTAAAACTTAAAACTTAAAACTGAAAACTTAAAACTTAAAACTTAAAACTTAAAACTTAAAACTTAAAACTTAAAACTTAAAACTTAAAACTTAAAACTTAAAACTTAAAACTTAAAACTTAAAGCTTAAAACTTAAAACTTAAAGCTTAAAACTTAAAACTTAAAGCTTAAAACTTAAAGCTTAAAACTTAAAAATTAAAACTTAAAACTTAAGACTTAAGACTTAAAACTTAAAACTTAAAACTTAAAACTGAAAACACCAGTGGTAAGTGAAACGGGCAATGACCTAAACAAACTTAAAACTTAAAACTTTAAACTTAAAACTTAAAACTTAAAACTTAAAACTTAAAGCTTAAAACTTAAAACTTAAAACTTAAAGCTTAAAACTTAAAACTTAAAACTTAAAACTTAAAACTTAAAGCTTAAAACTTAAAACTTAAAACTTAAAACTTAAAACTTAAAAGTTAAGACTTAAGACTTTAAACTTAAGACTTAAAACTTAAAACTTAAAACTTAAAACTGAAAATTTAAAGCTTAAAACTTAAAACTTAAAGCTTAAAACTTAAAGCTTAAAACTTTAAACTTAAAACTTAAAGCTTAAAACTTAAAGCTTAAAACTTAAAACTTAAAACTTAAACTTTGGCTAAATGAGCCTTAGTCGCCTGCCCCACACCACACCTACACCCATCACACACACATCACCACACTCCACATCAACACCTCCCACACGCGCGAGCGCAGGATCCACACCCCCAAACACACACCACACCACTCCACTGAAAAAGGGTCCGCTTTACACAGTTTTCAGTTTCGATTCGATCGTCTTGGTCTCTACGTCGCTTTTCCGCCACCGCCACGCAAAAATGTAGTAAAAAAGTATTCACACACTAAGTGCATTTAATTTAACCTTATATAAAAGTATACTAAGTGAATTTAACTGAAATTGTCACTAACAAGCACACTCACCACACTCATCTCGACATCACCACACTCCACATCAACACCTCCCACACGCGCGAGCGCAGGATCCACATCCCCAAACACACACCACACCACTCCACTGAAAAAGGGTCCGCTTTACACAGTTTTCAGTTTCGATTCGATCGTCTTGGTCTCTACGTCGCTTTTCCGCCACCGCCACGCAAAAATTTAGTAAAAAAGTATTCACACACTAAGTGCATTTAATTTAACCTTATATAAAAGTATACTAAGTGAATTTAACTGAAAATTGTAAAAAAAAGGTATTCGCACACTAAGTGCATTTAATTTAACATTAGATAAAAGTATACTCA
The DNA here is from genome assembly GCA_037783105.1 of Bactrocera zonata. Lineage (NCBI taxonomy): Eukaryota > Metazoa > Arthropoda > Insecta > Diptera > Tephritidae > Bactrocera > Bactrocera zonata. The sequence goes on along the minus strand of JBAWJQ010004250.1, from coordinate 515,886 downwards.
GTGAATTTAATTGAAAATTGTAAAAAGGTATTCGCCCACTAAGTGCATTTAACTTAACCTGGTGTAAAAGCAACGATTTGTCAAATATACAAGTGGTGCATCCCGAAAGTTTTCTCTTTTTTTATTTTTCAAATATACAACGTACACCAGTGGTAAGTGAAACGGGCAATGACCCAAACAAACTTAAAACTTTAAACTTGAAACTTAAAACTTAAAACTTAAAACTTAAAACTTAAAGCTTAAAACTTAAAACTTAAAACTTAAAACTTAAAACTTAAAACTTAAGACTTAAGACTTAAAACTTAAGACTTAAAACTTAAAACTTAAAACTTAAAACTGAAAATTTAAAACTTAAAACTTAAAGCTTAAAACTTAAAGATTAAAACTTAAAACTTAAAGCTTAAAGCTTAAAACTTAAAGCTTAAAACATAAGCTTAAAACTTTAAACTTAAAGCTTAAAGCTTAAAACTTAAAACTTAAAACTTAAAGCTTAAAACTGAAAATTTAAAGATTAAAACGTAAAACTTAAAACTTAAAACTTAAAGCTTAAAACTTAAAGCTTAAAACTTAAAACTTAAAGCTTAAAACTTAAAGCTTAAAACTTAAAATTTAAAGCTTAAAACTTAAAACTTAAAACGTAAAACTTAAAACTTAAAACTTAAAACTTAAAACTTAAAACTTAAAACTTAAAGCTTAAAACTTAAAACTTAAAACGTAAAACTTAAAACTTAAAACTTAAAACTTAAAACTTAAACTTTGGCTAAATGAGCCTTAGTCGCCTGCCCCACACCACACCTACACCCATCACTAACACGCACACTCACCACACTCATCTCGACATCACCACACTCCACATCAACACCTCCCACACGCGCGAGCGCAGGATCCACACCCCCAAACACACACCACACCACTCCACTGAAAAAGGGTCCGCTTTACACAGTTTTCAGTTTCGATTCGATCGTCTTGGTCTCTACGTCGCTTTTCCGCCACCGCCACGCAAAAATTTAGTAAAAAAGTATTCACACACTAAGTGCATTTAATTTAACCTTATATAAAAGTATACTCAGTGAATTTAATTGAAAATTGTAAAAAGGTATTCGCCCACTAAGTGCATTTAACTTAACCTGGTGTAAAAGCAACGATTTGTCAAATATACAAGTGGTGCATCCCGAAAGTTTTCTCTTTTTTTATTTTTCAAATATACAACGTACACCAGTGGTAAGTGAAACGGGCAATGACCCAAACAAACTTAAAACTTTAAACTTAAAACTTAAAACTTAAAGCTTAAAACTTAAAACTTAAAACGTAAAACGTAAAACTTAAATCTTAAAACTTAAAACTTAAAGCTTAAAACTTAAAACTTAAAACTTAAAACTTAAAACTTAAAACTTAAAACTTAAAACTTAAAGCTTAAAGCTTAAAACTTAAAACTTAAAGCTTAAAACTTAAAGCTTTAAACTTAAAGCTTAAAACTTAAAACTTAAAACTTAAAGCTTAAAACTTAAAACTTAAAACTTAAAGCTTAAAACTTAAAACTTAAAACTTAAAACTTAAAGCTTAAAACTTAAAACTTAAAACTTAAAACTTAAAACTTAGAGCTTAAAACTTAAAACTTAAAGCTTAAAACTTAAAGCTTTAAACTTAAAGCTTAAAACTTAAAACTTTAAACTTTAAACTTAAAGCTTAAAACTTAAAACTTAAAACTTAAAACTTAAAGCTTAAAACTTAAAACTTAAAACTTAAACTTTGGCTAAATGAGCCTTAGTCGCCTGCCCCACACCACACCTACACCCATCACACACACATCACCACACTCCACATCAACACCTCCCACACGCGCGAGCGCAGGATCCACACCCCCAAACACACACCACACCACTCCACTGAAAAAGGGTCCGCTTTACACAGTTTTCAGTTTCGATTCGATCGTCTTGGTCTCTACGTCGCTTTTCCGCCACCGCCACGCAAAAATTTAGTAAAAAAGTATTCACACACTAAGTGAATTTAATTTAACCTTATATAAAAGTATACTAAGTGAATTTAACTGAAAATTGTAAAAAAAAGGTATTCGCCCACTAAGTGCATTTAACTTAACCTGGTGTAAAAGCAACGATTTGTCAAATATACAAGTGGTGCATCCCGAAAGTTTTCTCTTTTTTTTATTTTTCAAATATACAACGTACACCAGTGGTAAGTGAAACGGGCAATGACCCAAACAAACTTAAAACTTAAACTTAAAACTTAAACTTAAACCTTAAACTTTGGCTAAATGAGCCTTTGTCGCCTGCCCCACACCACACCTACACCCATCACTAACACGCACACTCACCACACTCATCTCAACATCACCACACTCCACATCAACACCTCCCACACGCGCGAGCGCAGGATCCACACCCCCAAACACACACCACACCACTCCACTGAAAAAGGGTCCGCTTTACACAGTTTTCAGTTTCGATTCGATCGTCTTGGTCTCTACGTCGCTTTTCCGCCACCGCCACGCAAAAATTTATTAAAAAAGTATTCACACACTAAGTGCATTTAATTTAACCTTATATAAAAGTATACTAAGTGAATTTAACTGAAAATTGTAAAAAGGTATTCGCCCACTAAGTGCATTTAACTTAACCTGGTGTAAAAGCAACGATTTGTCAAATATACAAGTGGTGCATCCCGAAAGTTTTCTCTTTTTTTATTTTTCAAATATACAACGTACACCAGTGGTAAGTGAAACGGGCAATGACCTAAACAAACTTAAAACTTAAAACTTTAAACTTAAAACTTAAAACTTAAAACTTAAAACTTAAAACTTAAAACTTAAAACTTAAAACTTAAAGCTTAAAACTTAAAACTTAAAACTTAAAGCTTAAAACTTAAAACTTAAAGCTTAAAACTTAAAACTTAAAACTTAAAAGTTAAGACTTAAGACTTTAAACTTAAGACTTAAAACTTAAAACTTAAAACTTAAAACTGAAAATTTAAAGCTTAAAACTTAAAACTTAAAACTTAAAGCTTAAAACTTAAAGCTTAAAACTTAAAACTTAAAACTTAAAGCTTAAAACTTAAAGCTTAAAACTTAAAACTTAAACTTTGGCTAAATGAGCCTTAGTCGCCTGCCCCACACCACACCTACACCCATCACACACACATCACCACACTCCACATCAACACCTCCCACACGCGCGAGCGCAGGATCCACACCCCCAAACACACACCACACCACTCCACTGAAAAAGGGTCCGCTTTACACAGTTTTCAGTTTCGATTCGATCGTCTTGGTCTCTACGTCGCTTTTCCGCCACCGCCACGCAAAAATTTAGTAAAAAAGTATTCACACACTAAGTGCATTTAATTTAACCTTATATAAAAGTATACTAAGTGAATTTAACTGAAAATTGTAAAAAAAGGTATTCGCACACTAAGTGCATTTAATTTAACATTAGATAAAAGTATACTCAGTGAATTTAATTGAAAATTGTAAAAAGGTATTCGCCCACTAAGTGCATTTAACTTAACCTGGTGTAAAAGCAACGATTTGTCAAATATACAAGTGGTGCATCCCGAAAGTTTTCTCTTTTTTTATTTTTCAAATATACAACGTACACCAGTGGTAAGTGAAACGGGCAATGACCCAAACAAACTTAAAACTTTAAACTTTAAACTTGAAACTTAAAACTTAAAACTTAAAACTTAAAACTTAAAACTTAAAACTTAAAACTTAAAACTTAAAACTTAAAACTTAAAACTTAAAGCTTAAAACTTAAAGCTTAAAACTTAAAACTTAAAACTTAAAACTTAAAACTTAAAACTTAAAACTTAAAACTTAAAACTTAAAGCTTAAAACTTAAAACTTAAAACTTAAAATTTAAAGCTTAAAACTTAAAGCTTAAAACTTAAAGCTTAAAACTTAAAACTTAAAGCTTAAAACTTAAAACTTAAAACTTAAAGCTTAAAACTTAAAGCTTAAAACTTAAAACTTAAAGCTTAAAACTTAAAACTTAAAACTTTAAACTTAAAGCTTAAAACTTAAAACTTAAAACTTAAAGCTTAAAACTTAAAACTTAAAACTTAAAACTTAAAACTTAAAACTTAAACTTTGGCTAAATGAGCCTTAGTCACTAACACGCACACTCACCACACTCATCTCGACATCACCACACTCCACATCAACACCTCCCACACGCGCGAGCGCAGGATCCACACCCCCAAACACACACCACACCACTCCACTGAAAAAGGGTCCGCTTTACACAGTTTTCAGTTTCGATTCGATCGTCTTGGTCTCTACGTCGCTTTTCCGCCACCGCCACGCAAAAATTTAGTAAAAAAGTATTCACACACTAAGTGCATTTAATTTAACCTTATATAAAAGTATACTAAGTGAATTTAACTGAAAATTGTAAAAAAAAGGTATTCGCCCACTAAGTGCATTTAACTTAACCTGGTGTAAAAGCAACGATTTGTCAAATATACAAGTGGTGCATCCCGAAAGTTTTCTCTTTTTTTATTTTTCAAATATACAACGTACACCAGTGGTAAGTGAAACGGGCAATGACCCAAACAAACTTAAAACTTAAACTTAAAACTTAAACTTAAACCTTAAACTTTGGCTAAATGAGCCTTAGTCGCCTGCCCCACACCACACCTACACCCATCACTAACACGCACACTCAAAACACTCATCTCGACATCACCACACTCCACATCAACACCTCCCACACGCGCGAGCGCAGGATCATCACCCCCAAACACACACCACACCACTCCACTGAAAAAGGGTCCGCTTTACACAGTTTTCAGTTTCGATTCGATCGTCTTGGTCTCTACGTCGCTTTTCCGCCACCGCCACACAAAAATTTAGTAAAAAAGTATTCACACACTAAGTGCATTTAATTTAACCTTATATAAAAGTATACTAAGTGAATTTAACTGAAAATTGTAAAAAAAAGGTATTCGCACACTAAGTGCATTTAATTTAACATTAGATAAAAGTATACTCAGTGAATTTAATTGAAAATTGTAAAAAGGTATTCGCCCACTAAGTGCATTTAACTTAACCTGGTGTAAAAGCAACGATTTGTCAAATATACAAGTGGTGCATCCCGAAAGTTTTCTCTTTTTTTATTTTTCAAATATACAACGTACACCAGTGGTAAGTGAAACGGGCAAACTTAAAACTTAAAACTTAAAACTTAAAACTTAAAACTTAAAACTTAAGACTTAAGACTTCAAACTTAAGACTTAAAACTTAAAACTTAAAACTTAAAACTTAAAACTGAAAATTTAAAGCTTAAAACGTAAAACTTAAAACTTAAAACTTAAAGCTTAAAACTTAAAACTTAAAGCTTAAAACTTAAAGCTTAAAACTTAAAACTTAAAACTTAAAACTTAAAACTTAAAACTTAAAACTTAAAGCTTAAAACTTAAAACTTAAAGCTTAAAACTTAAAACTTAAAGCTTAAAACTTAAAAGCTTAAAACTTAAAGCTTAAAACTTAAAGCTTAAAACTTAAAGCTTAAAACTTAAAGCTTAAAACTTAAAGCTTAAAACTTAAAGCTTAAAACTTAAAACTTAAAACTTAAAACTTAAACTTAAAACTTAAACTTAAACCTTAAACTTTGGCTAAATGAGCCTTAGTCGCCTGCCCCACACCACACCTACACCCATCACTAACACGCACACTCAAAACACTCATCTCGACATCACCACACTCCACATCAACACCTCCCACACGCGCGAGCGCAGGATCCACACCCCCAAACACACACCACACCACTCCACTGAAAAAGGGTCCGCTTTACACAGTTTTCAGTTTTCAGTTTCGATTCGATCGTCTTGGTCTCTACGTCGCTTTTCCGCCACCGCCACGCAAAAATTTAGTAAAAAAGTATTCACACACTAAGTGCATTTAACTTAACCTTATATAAAAGTATACTAAGTGAATTTAAAATAGGTATTCGCACACTAAGTGCATTTAATTTAACCTTAGATAAAAGTATACTCAGTGAATTTAATTGAAAATTGTAAAAAGGTATTCGCCCACTAAGTGCATTTAACTTAACCTGGTGTAAAAGCAACGATTTGTTTTTGGCTAAATGAGCCTTAGTCGCCTGCCCCACACCACACCTACACCCATCACACACACATCACCACACTCCACATCAACACCTCCCACACGCGCGAGCGCAGGATCCACACCCCCAAACACACACCACACCACTCCACTGAAAAAGGGTCCGCTTTACACAGTTTTCAGTATCGATTCGATCGTCTTGGTCTCTACGTCGCTTTTCCGCCACCGCCACGCAAAAATTTAGTAAAAAAGTATTCACACACTAAGTGCATTTAATTTAACCTTATATAAAAGTATACTAAGTGAATTTAACTGAAAATTGTAAAAAAGGTATTCGCACACTAAGTGCATTTAATTTAACATTAGATAAAAGTATACTCAGTGAATTTAATTGAAAATTGTAAAAAAAAGGTATTCGCACACTAAGTGCATTTAATTTAACATTAGATAAAAGTATACTCAGTGAATTTAATTGAAAATTGTAAAAAGGTATTCGCCCACTAAGTGCATTTAACTTAACCTGGTGTAAAAGCAACGATTTGTCAAATATACAAGTGGTGCATCCCGAAAGTTTTCTCTTTTTTTATTTTTCAAATATACAACTTACACCAGTGGTAAGTGAAACGGGCAATGACCCAAACAAACTTAAAACTTAAAACTTAAAACTTAAAACTTAAAACTTAAAACTTAAAACTTAAAACTTAAGACTTAAGACTTAAAACTTAAGACTTAAAACTTAAAACTTAAAACTGAAAATTTAAAGCTTAAAACGTAAAACTTAAAACTTAAAACTTAAAGCTTAAAACTTAAAGCTTAAAACTTAAAACTTAAAGCTTAAAACTTAAAGCTTAAAACTTAAAACTTAAAACTTAAAGCTTAAAACTTAAAACTTAAAGCTTAAAGCTTAAAACTTAAAGCTTAAAACTTAAAGCTTAAAACTTAAAACTTAAAGCTTAAAGCTTAAAACTTAAAACTTAAAACTTAAAGCTTAAAACTTAAAGCTTAAAACTTAAAGCTTAAAACTTAAAACTTAAAGCTTAAAACTTAAAACTTAAAGCTTAAAACTTAAAACTTAAAACTTAAAACTTAAAACTTAAACTTTGGCTAAATGAGCCTTAGTCGCCTGCCCCACACCACACCTACACCCATCACACACACATCACCACACTCCACATCAACACCTCCCACACGCGCGAGCGCAGGATCCACACCCCCAAACACACACCACACCACTCCACTGAAAAAGGGTCCGCTTTACACAGTTTTCAGTTTTCAGTTTCGATTCGATCGTCTTGGTCTCTACGTCGCTTTTCCGCCACCGCCACGCAAAAATTTAGTAAAAAAGTATTCACACACTAAGTGCATTTAATTTAACCTTATATAAAAGTATACTAAGTGAATTTAACTGAAAATTGTAAAAAAAAGGTATTCGCCCACTAAGTGCATTTAACTTAACCTGGTGTAAAAGCAACGATTTGTCAAATATAAAGGGTGATTTTTTAAGAGCTTGATAACTTTTTAAAAAAAAAAACGCATAAAATTTGCAAAATCTCATCGGTTCTTTATTTGAAACGTTAGATTGGTTCATGACATTTACTTTTTGAAGATAATTTCATTTAAATGTTGACCGCGGCTGCGTCTTAGGTGGTCCATTCGGAAAGTCCAATTTTGGGCAACTTTTTCGAGCATTTCGGCCGGAATAGCCCGAATTTCTTCGGAAATGTTGTCTTCCAAAGCTGGAATAGTTGCTGGCTTATTTCTGTAGACTTTAGACTTGACGTAGCCCCACAAAAAATAGTCTAAAGGCGTTAAATCGCATGATCTTGGTGGCCAACTTACGGGTCCATTTCTTGAGATGAATTGTTGTCCGAAGTTTTCCCTCAAAATGGCCATAGAATCGCGAGCTGTGTGGCATGTAGCGCCATCTTGTTGAAACCACATGTCAACCAAGTTCAGTTCTTCCATTTTTGGCAACAAAAAGTTTGTTAGCATCGAACGATAGCGATCGCCATTCACCGTAACGTTGCGTCCAACAGCATCTTTGAAAAAATACGGTCCAATGATTCCACCAGCGTACAAACCACACCAAACAGTGCATTTTTCGGGATGCATGGGCAGTTCTTGAACGGCTTCTGGTTGCTCTTCACCCCAAATGCGGCAATTTTGCTTATTTACGTAGCCATTCAACCAGAAATGAGCCTCATCGCTCATCGGACACGGACGCGAAACACATTTCGAACCGAACACTGATTTTGGTAATAAAATTCAATGATTTGCAAGCGTTGCTCGTTAGTAAGTCTATTCATGATGAAATGTCAAAGCATACTGAGCATCTTTCTCTTTGACACCATGTCTGACATCCCACGTGATCTGTCAAATACTACTGCATGAAAATCCTAACCTCAAAAAAATCACCCGTTACAAGTGGTGCATCCCGAAAGTTTTCTCTTTTTTTATTTTTCAAATATACAACGTACACCAGTGGTAAGTGAAACGGGCAATGACCCAAACAAACTTAAAACTTAAACTTAAAACTTAAACTTAAACCTTAAACTTTGGCTAAATGAGCCTTAGTCGCCTGCCCCACACCACACCTACACCCATTACTAACACGCACACTCATCTCGACATCACCACACTCCACATCAACACCTCCCACACGCGCGAGCGCAGGATCATCACCCCCAAACACACACCACACCACTCCACTGAAAAAGGGTCCGCTTTACACAGTTTTCAGTTTCGATTCGATCGTCTTGGTCTCTACGTCGCTTTTCCGCCACCGCCACACAAAAATTTAGTAAAAAAGTATTCACACACTAAGTGCATTTAATTTAACCTTATATAAAAGTATACTAAGTGAATTTAACTGAAAATTGTAAAAAAAGGTATTCGCACACTAAGTGCATTTAATTTAACATTAGATAAAAGTATACTCAGTGAATTTAATTGAAAATTGTAAAAAGGTATTCGCCCACTAAGTGCATTTAACTTAACCTGGTGTAAAAGCAACGATTTGTCAAATATACAAGTGGTGCATCCCGAAAGTTTTCTCTTTTTTTATTTTTCAAATATACAACGTACACCAGTGGTAAGTGAAACGGGCAATGACCCAAACAAACTTAAAACTTAAACTTAAAACTTAAACTTAAACCTTAAACTTTGGCTAAATGAGCCTTAGTCGCCTGCCCCACACCACACCTACACCCATTACTAACACGCACACTCATCTCGACATCACCACACTCCACATCAACACCTCCCACACGCGCGAGCGCAGGATCCACACCCCCAAACACACACCACACCACTCCACTGAAAAAGGGTCCGCTTTACACAGTTTTCAGTTTCGATTCGATCGTCTTGGTCTCTACGTCGCTTTTCCGCCACCGCCACGCAAAAATTTAGTAAAAAAGTATTCACACACTAAGTGCATTTAATTTAACCTTATATAAAAGTATACTAAGTGAATTTAATTGAAAATTGTAAAAAAAAGGTATTCGCCCACTAAGTGCATTTAACTTAACCTGGTGTAAAAGCAACGATTTGTCAAATATACAAGTGGTGCATCCCGAAAGTTTTCTCTTTTTTTATTTTTCAAATATACAACGTACACCAGTGGTAAGTGAAACGGGCAATGACCCAAACAAACTTATAACTTAAAACTTAAAACTTAAAACTGAAAATTTAAAGCTTAAAACGTAAAACTTAAAACTGAAAATTTAAAGCTTAAAACTTAAAACTTAAAACTTAAAGCTTAAAACTTAAAGCTTAAAACGTAAAACTTAAAACTTAAAACTTAAAACTTAAAGCTTAAAACTTAAAGCTTAAAACTTAAAACTTAAAACTTAAAACTTAAAGCTTAAAACTTAAAGCTTAAAACTTAAAACTTAAAACTTAAAGCTTAAAACTTAAAACTTAAAACTTAAAACTTAAAACTTAAAGCTCAAAACTTAAAACTTAAACTTTGGCTAAATGAGCCTTAGTCACTAACACGCACACTCACCACACTCATCTCGACATCACCACACTCCACATCAACACCTCCCACACGCGCGAGCGCAGGATCCACACCCCCAAACACACACCACACCACTCCACTGAAAAAGGGTCCGCTTTACACAGTTTTCAGTTTCGATTCGATCGTCTTGGTCTCTACGTCGCTTTTCCGCCACCGCCACGCAAAAATTTAGTAAAAAAGTATTCACACACTAAGTGCATTTAATTTAACCTTATATAAAAGTATACTAAGTGAATTTAACTGAAAATTGTAAAAAAAGGTATTCGCACACTAAGTGCATTTAATTTAACATTAGATAAAAGTATACTCAGTGAATTTAATTGAAAAATGTAAAAAGGTATTCGCCCACTAAGTGCATTTAACTTAACCTGGTGTAAAAGCAACGATTTGTCAAATATACAAGTGGTGCATCCCGAAAGTTTTCTCTTTTTTTATTTTTCAAATATACAACGTACACCAGTGGTAAGTGAAACGGGCAATGACCCAAACAAACTTAAAACTTAAACTTAAAACTTAAACTTAAACCTTAAACTTTGGCTAAATGAGCCTTAGTCGCCTGCCCCACACCACACCTACACCCATCACTAACACGCACACTCATCTCGACATCACCACACTCCACATCAACACCTCCCACACGCGCGAGCGCAGGATCATCACCCCCAAACACACACCACACCACTCCACTGAAAAAGGGTCTGCTTTACACAGTTTTCAGTTTCGATTCGATCGTCTTGGTCTCTACGTCGCTTTTCCGCCACCGCCACGCAAAAATTTAGTAAAAAAGTATTCACACACTAAGTGCATTTAATTTAACCTTATATAAAAGTATACTAAGTGAATTTAACTGAAAATTGTAAAAAAAAGGTATTCGCACACTAAGTGCATTTAATTTAACATTAGATGAAAGTATACTCAGTGAATTTAATTGAAAATTGTAAAAGGTATTCGCCAACTAAGTGCATTTAACTTAACCTGGTGTAAAAGCAACGATTTGTCAAATATACAAGTGGTGCATCCCGAAAGTTTTCTCTTTTTTTATTTTTCAAATATACAACGTACACCAGTGGTAAGTGAAACGGGCAATGACCCAAACAAACTTAAAACTTAAAACTCAAAACTTAAAACTTAAAACTTAAAACTTAAAACTTAAAACTTAAAACTTAAAGCTTAAAACTTAAAACTTAAAACTTAAAGCTTAAAACTTAAAACTTAAAACTTAAAGCTTAAAACATAAAACGTAAAACTTAAAACTTAAAACTTAAAACTTAAAACTTAAGACTTAAGACTTAAGACTTAAGACTTAAAACTTAAAACTTAAAACTTAAAACTTAAAACTTAAAACTGAAAATTTAAAGCTTAAAACTTAAAACTTAAAACTTAAAGCTTAAAACTTAAAGCTTAAAACTTAAAACTTAAAACTTAAAACTTAAAACTTAAAACTTAAAACTTAAAACTTAAAACTTAAGAGCTTAAAACTTAAAGCTTAAAACTTAAAACTTAAGACTTAAAACTTAAAGCTTAAAACTTAAAACTTAAAACTTAAAGCTTAAGACTTAAAACTTAAAGCTTAAAACTCAAAACTTAAAACTTAAAGCTTAAAACTTAAAGCTTAAAACTTAGAACTTAAAGCTTAAAACTTAAATCTTAAAGCTTAAAACTTAAAGCTTAAAACTTAAAGCTTAAAACTTAAAACTTAAAACTTAAAACTTAAACTTTGGCTAAATGAGCCTTAGTCGCCTGCCCCACACCACACCTACACCCATCACTAACACGCACACTCACCACACTCATCTCGACATCACCACACTCCACATCAACACCTCCCACACGCGCGAGCGCAGGATCCACACCCCCAAACACACACCACACCACTCCACTGAAAAAGGGTCCGCTTTACACAGTTTTCAGTTTCGATTCGATCGTCTTGGTCTCTACGTCGCTTTTCCGCCACCGCCACGCAAAAATTTATTAAAAAAGTATTCACACACTAAGTGCATTTAATTTAACCTTATATAAAAGTATACTCAGTGAATTTAACTGAAAATTGTAAAAAAAAGGTATTCGCCCACTAAGTGCATTTAACTTAACCTGGTGTAAAAGCAACGATTTGTCAAATATATAAGTGGAGCATCCCGAAAGTTTTCTCTTTTTTATTTTTCAAATATACAACGTACACCAATGGTAAGTGAAACGGGCAATGACCCAAACAAGCTTAAAACTTAAACTTAAAACTTAAACTTAAACCTTAAACTTAAACCTTAAATTTAAAACTTAAAACTTAAAATTTAAAGCTTAAAACTTAAAACTTAAAACGTAAAACTTAAAACTTAAAACTTAAAACTTAAAACTTAAAACTTAAAACTGAAAATTTAAAGCTTAAAACTTAAAGCTTAAAACTTAAAACTTAAAACGTAAAACTTAAAACTTAAAACTTAAAACTTAAAACTTGAAACTTAAAACTTAAAACTTAAACCTTAAAACTTAAAGCTTAAAACTTAAAGCTTAAAACTTAAAACTTAAAACTTAAAGCGTAAAACTTAAAGCTTAAAACTTAAAACTTAAAACTTAAAACTTAAAGCTTAAAACTTAAAACTTAAAGCTTAAAACTTAAATCTTAAAGCTTAAAACTTAAAACTTAAAACTTAAAGCTTAAAACTTAAAACTTAAAACTTAAAGCTTAAAACTTAAAACTTAAAACTTAAAACTTTAAACTTAAAGCTTAAAACTTAAAACTTAAAACTTAAAACTTAAACTTTGGCTAAATGAGCCTTAGTCGCCTGCCCCACACCACACCTACACCCATCACACACACATCACCACACTCCACATCAACACCTCCCACACGCGCGAGCGCAGGATCCACACCCCCAAACACACACCACACCACTCCACTGAAAAAGGGTCCGCTTTACACAGTTTTCAGTTTCGATTCGATCGTCTTGGTCTCTACGTCGCTTTTCCGCCACCGCCACGCAAAAAATTTAGTAAAAAAGTATTCACACACTAAGTGAATTTAATTTAACCTTATATAAAAGTATACTAAGTGAATTTAACTGAAAATTGTAAAAAAAAGGTATTCGCCCACTAAGTGCATTTAACTTAACCTGGTGTAAAAGCAACGATTTGTCAAATATACAAGTGGTGCATCCCGAAAGTTTTCTCTTTTTTTTATTTTTCAAATATACAACGTACACCAGTGGTAAGTGAAACGGGCAATGACCCAAACAAACTTAAAACTTAAACTTAAAACTTAAACTTAAACCTTAAACTTTGGCTAAATGAGCCTTAGTCGCCTGCCCCACACCACACCTACACCCATCACTAACACGCACACTCACCACACTCATCTCAACATCACCACACTCCACATCAACACCTCCCACACGCGCGAGCGCAGGATCCACACCCCCAAACACACACCACACCACTCCACTGAAAAAGGGTCCGCTTTACACAGTTTTCAGTTTCGATTCGATCGTCTTGGTCTCTACGTCGCTTTTCCGCCACCGCCACGCAAAAATTTATTAAAAAAGTATTCACACACTAAGTGCATTTAATTTAACCTTATATAAAAGTATACTAAGTGAATTTAACTGAAAATTGTAAAAAGGTATTCGCCCACTAAGTGCATTTAACTTAACCTGGTGTAAAAGCAACGATTTGTCAAATATACAAGTGGTGCATCCCGAAAGTTTTCTCTTTTTTTATTTTTCAAATATACAACGTACACCAGTGGTAAGTGAAACGGGCAATGACCTAAACAAACTTAAAACTTAAAACTTTAAACTTAAAACTTAAAACTTAAAACTGAAAACTTAAAACTTAAAACTTAAAACTTAAAACTTAAAACTTAAAACTTAAAACTTAAAACTTAAAACTTAAAACTTAAAACTTAAAACTTAAAACTTAAAGCTTAAAACTTAAAACTTAAAGCTTAAAACTTAAAACTTAAAGCTTAAAACTTAAAGCTTAAAACTTAAAAATTAAAACTTAAAACTTAAGACTTAAGACTTAAAACTTAAAACTTAAAACTTAAAACTGAGAGAACACCAGTGGTAAGTGAAACGGGCAATGACCTAAACAAACTTAAAACTTAAAACTTTAAACTTAAAACTTAAAACTTAAAACTTAAAACTTAAAGCTTAAAACTTAAAACTTAAAACTTAAAGCTTAAAACTTAAAACTTAAAACTTAAAACTTAAAACTTAAAGCTTAAAACTTAAAACTTAAAACTTAAAACTTAAAACTTAAAAGTTAAGACTTAAGACTTTAAACTTAAGACTTAAAACTTAAAACTTAAAACTTAAAACTGAAAATTTAAAGCTTAAAACTTAAAACTTAAAGCTTAAAACTTAAAGCTTAAAACTTTAAACTTAAAACTTAAAGCTTAAAACTTAAAGCTTAAAACTTAAAACTTAAAACTTAAACTTTGGCTAAAATGAGCCTTAGTCGCCTGCCCCACACCACACCTACACCCATCACACACACATCACCACACTCCACATCAACACCTCCCACACGCGCGAGCGCAGGATCCACACCCCCAAACACACACCACACCACTCCACTGAAAAAGGGTCCGCTTTACACAGTTTTCAGTTTCGATTCGATCGTCTTGGTCTCTACGTCGCTTTTCCGCCACCGCCACGCAAAAATGTAGTAAAAAAGTATTCACACACTAAGTGCATTTAATTTAACCTTATATAAAAGTATACTAAGTGAATTTAACTGAAATTGTCACTAACAAGCACACTCACCACACTCATCTCGACATCACCACACTCCACATCAACACCTCCCACACGCGCGAGCGCAGGATCCACATCCCCAAACACACACCACACCACTCCACTGAAAAAGGGTCCGCTTTACACAGTTTTCAGTTTCGATTCGATCGTCTTGGTCTCTACGTCGCTTTTCCGCCACCGCCACGCAAAAATTTAGTAAAAAAGTATTCACACACTAAGTGCATTTAATTTAACCTTATATAAAAGTATACTAAGTGAATTTAACTGAAAATTGTAAAAAAAAGGTATTCGCACACTAAGTGCATTTAATTTAACATTAGATAAAAGTATACTCAGTGAATTTAATTGAAAATTGTAAAAAGGTATTCGCCCACTAAGTGCATTTAACTTAACCTGGTGTAAAAGCAACGATTTGTCAAATATACAAGTGGTGCATCCCGAAAGTTTTCTCTTTTTTTATTTTTCAAATATACAACGTACACCAGTGGTAAGTGAAACGGGCAATGACCCAAACAAACTTAAAACTTTAAACTTGAAACTTAAAACTTAAAACTTAAAACTTAAAACTTAAAGCTTAAAACTTAAAACTTAAAACTTAAAACTTAAAACTTAAAACTTAAGACTTAAGACTTAAAACTTAAGACTTAAAACTTAAAACTTAAAACTTAAAACTGAAAATTTAAAACTTAAAACTTAAAGCTTAAAACTTAAAGATTAAAACTTAAAACTTAAAGCTTAAAGCTTAAAACTTAAAGCTTAAAACATAAGCTTAAAACTTTAAACTTAAAGCTTAAAGCTTAAAACTTAAAACTTAAAACTTAAAGCTTAAAACTGAAAATTTAAAGATTAAAACGTAAAACTTAAAACTTAAAACTTAAAGCTTAAAACTTAAAGCTTAAAACTTAAAACTTAAAGCTTAAAACTTAAAGCTTAAAACTTAAAATTTAAAAGCTTAAAACTTAAAACTTAAAACGTAAAACTTAAAACTTAAAACTTAAAACTTAAAACTTAAAACTTAAAACTTAAAAGCTTAAAACTTAAAACTTAAAACGTAAAACTTAAAACTTAAAACTTAAAACTTAAAACTTAAACTTTGGCTAAATGAGCCTTAGTCGCCTGCCCCACACCACACCTACACCCATCACTAACACGCACACTCACCACACTCATCTCGACATCACCACACTCCACATCAACACCTCCCACACGCGCGAGCGCAGGATCCACACCCCCAAACACACACCACACCACTCCACTGAAAAAGGGTCCGCTTTACACAGTTTTCAGTTTCGATTCGATCGTCTTGGTCTCTACGTCGCTTTTCCGCCACCGCCACGCAAAAATTTAGTAAAAAAGTATTCACACACTAAGTGCATTTAATTTAACCTTATATAAAAGTATACTCAGTGAATTTAATTGAAAATTGTAAAAAGGTATTCGCCCACTAAGTGCATTTAACTTAACCTGGTGTAAAAGCAACGATTTGTCAAATATACAAGTGGTGCATCCCGAAAGTTTTCTCTTTTTTTATTTTTCAAATATACAACGTACACCAGTGGTAAGTGAAACGGGCAATGACCCAAACAAACTTAAAACTTTAAACTTAAAACTTAAAACTTAAAGCTTAAAACTTAAAACTTAAAACGTAAAACGTAAAACTTAAATCTTAAAACTTAAAACTTAAAGCTTAAAACTTAAAACTTAAAACTTAAAACTTAAAACTTAAAACTTAAAACTTAAAGCTTAAAGCTTAAAACTTAAAACTTAAAGCTTAAAACTTAAAGCTTTAAACTTAAAGCTTAAAACTTAAAACTTAAAACTTAAAGCTTAAAACTTAAAAGCTTAAAACTTAAAGCTTAAAACTTAAGACTTAAAACTTAAAACTTAAAGCTTAAAACTTAAGACTTAAAACTTAAAACTTAAAACTTAGAGCTTAAAACTTAAAACTTAAAGCTTAAAACTTAAAGCTTTAAACTTAAAGCTTAAGACTTAAGACTTTAAACTTTAAACTTAAAGCTTAAAACTTAAAACTTAAAACTTAAAACTTAAAGCTTAAAACTTAAAACTTAAAACTTAAACTTTGGCTAAATGAGCCTTAGTCGCCTGCCCCACACCACACCTACACCCATCACACACACATCACCACACTCCACATCAACACCTCCCACACGCGCGAGCGCAGGATCCACACCCCCAAACACACACCACACCACTCCACTGAAAAAGGGTCCGCTTTACACAGTTTTCAGTTTCGATTCGATCGTCTTGGTCTCTACGTCGCTTTTCCGCCACCGCCACGCAAAAATTTAGTAAAAAAGTATTCACACACTAAGTGAATTTAATTTAACCTTATATAAAAGTATACTAAGTGAATTTAACTGAAAATTGTAAAAAAAAGGTATTCGCCCACTAAGTGCATTTAACTTAACCTGGTGTAAAAGCAACGATTTGTCAAATATACAAGTGGTGCATCCCGAAAGTTTTCTCTTTTTTTATTTTTCAAATATACAACGTACACCAGTGGTAAGTGAAACGGGCAATGACCCAAACAAACTTAAAACTTAAACTTAAAACTTAAACTTAAACCTTAAACTTTGGCTAAATGAGCCTTTGTCGCCTGCCCCACACCACACCTACACCCATCACTAACACGCACACTCACCACACTCATCTCAACATCACCACACTCCACATCAACACCTCCCACACGCGCGAGCGCAGGATCCACACCCCCAAACACACACCACACCACTCCACTGAAAAAGGGTCCGCTTTACACAGTTTTCAGTTTCGATTCGATCGTCTTGGTCTCTACGTCGCTTTTCCGCCACCGCCACGCAAAAATTTATTAAAAAAGTATTCACACACTAAGTGCATTTAATTTAACCTTATATAAAAGTATACTAAGTGAATTTAACTGAAAATTGTAAAAAGGTATTCGCCCACTAAGTGCATTTAACTTAACCTGGTGTAAAAGCAACGATTTGTCAAATATACAAGTGGTGCATCCCGAAAGTTTTCTCTTTTTTTATTTTTCAAATATACAACGTACACCAGTGGTAAGTGAAACGGGCAATGACCTAAACAAACTTAAAACTTAAAACTTTAAACTTAAAACTTAAAACTTAAAACTTAAAACTTAAAACTTAAAACTTAAAACTTAAAACTTAAAGCTTAAAACTTAAAACTTAAAACTTAAAGCTTAAAACTTAAAACTTAAAGCTTAAAACTTAAAACTTAAAACTTAAAAGTTAAGACTTAAGACTTTAAACTTAAGACTTAAAACTTAAAACTTAAAACTTAAAACTGAAAATTTAAAGCTTAAAACTTAAAACTTAAAACTTAAAGCTTAAAACTTAAAGCTTAAAACTTAAAACTTAAAACTTAAAGCTTAAAACTTAAAGCTTAAAACTTAAAACTTAAACTTTGGCTAAATGAGCCTTAGTCGCCTGCCCCACACCACACCTACACCCATCACACACACATCACCACACTCCACATCAACACCTCCCACACGCGCGAGCGCAGGATCCACACCCCCAAACACACACCACACCACTCCACTGAAAAAGGGTCCGCTTTACACAGTTTTCAGTTTCGATTCGATCGTCTTGGTCTCTACGTCGCTTTTCCGCCACCGCCACGCAAAAATTTAGTAAAAAAGTATTCACACACTAAGTGCATTTAATTTAACCTTATATAAAAGTATACTAAGTGAATTTAACTGAAAATTGTAAAAAAAAGGTATTCGCACACTAAGTGCATTTAATTTAACATTAGATAAAAGTATACTCAGTGAATTTAATTGAAAATTGTAAAAAGGTATTCGCCCACTAAGTGCATTTAACTTAACCTGGTGTAAAAGCAACGATTTGTCAAATATACAAGTGGTGCATCCCGAAAGTTTTCTCTTTTTTTATTTTTCAAATATACAACGTACACCAGTGGTAAGTGAAACGGGCAATGACCCAAACAAACTTAAAACTTTAAACTTTAAACTTGAAACTTAAAACTTAAAACTTAAAACTTAAAACTTAAAACTTAAAACTTAAAACTTAAAACTTAAAACTTAAAACTTAAGACTTAAAGCTTAAAACTTAAAGCTTAAAACTTAAGACTTAAAACTTAAAACTTAAAACTTAAAACTTAAGACTTAAAACTTAAAACTTAGAAGCTTAAAACTTAAAACTTAAAACTTAAAATTTAAAGCTTAAAACTTAAAGCTTAAAACTTAAAGCTTAAAACTTAAAACTTAAAGCTTAAAACTTAAAACTTAAGACTTAAAGCTTAAAACTTAAAGCTTAAAACTTAAAACTTAAAGCTTAAAACTTAAAACTTAAAACTTTAAACTTAAAGCTAAAACTTAAAACTTAAAACTTAAAGCTTAAAACTTAAAACTTAAAACTTAAAACTTAAAACTTAAAACTTAAACTTTGGCTAAATGAGCCTTAGTCACTAACACGCACACTCACCACACTCATCTCGACATCACCACACTCCACATCAACACCTCCCACACGCGCGAGCGCAGGATCCACACCCCCAAACACACACCACACCACTCCACTGAAAAAGGGTCCGCTTTACACAGTTTTCAGTTTCGATTCGATCGTCTTGGTCTCTACGTCGCTTTTCCGCCACCGCCACGCAAAAATTTAGTAAAAAAGTATTCACACACTAAGTGCATTTAATTTAACCTTATATAAAAGTATACTAAGTGAATTTAACTGAAAATTGTAAAAAAAGGTATTCGCCCACTAAGTGCATTTAACTTAACCTGGTGTAAAAGCAACGATTTGTCAAATATACAAGTGGTGCATCCCGAAAGTTTTCTCTTTTTTTATTTTTCAAATATACAACGTACACCAGTGGTAAGTGAAACGGGCAATGACCCAAACAAACTTAAAACTTAAACTTAAAACTTAAACTTAAACCTTAAACTTTGGCTAAATGAGCCTTAGTCGCCTGCCCCACACCACACCTACACCCATCACTAACACGCACACTCAAAACACTCATCTCGACATCACCACACTCCACATCAACACCTCCCACACGCGCGAGCGCAGGATCATCACCCCCAAACACACACCACACCACTCCACTGAAAAAGGGTCCGCTTTACACAGTTTTCAGTTTCGATTCGATCGTCTTGGTCTCTACGTCGCTTTTCCGCCACCGCCACACAAAAATTTAGTAAAAAAGTATTCACACACTAAGTGCATTTAATTTAACCTTATATAAAAGTATACTAAGTGAATTTAACTGAAAATTGTAAAAAAAGGTATTCGCACACTAAGTGCATTTAATTTAACATTAGATAAAAGTATACTCAGTGAATTTAATTGAAAATTGTAAAAAGGTATTCGCCCACTAAGTGCATTTAACTTAACCTGGTGTAAAAGCAACGATTTGTCAAATATACAAGTGGTGCATCCCGAAAGTTTTCTCTTTTTTATTTTTCAAATATACAACGTACACCAGTGGTAAGTGAAACGGGCAAACTTAAAACTTAAAACTTAAAACTTAAAACTTAAAACTTAAAACTTAAGACTTAAGACTTCAAACTTAAGACTTAAAACTTAAAACTTAAAACTTAAAACTTAAAACTGAAAATTTAAAGCTTAAAACGTAAAACTTAAAACTTAAAACTTAAAGCTTAAAACTTAAAACTTAAAGCTTAAAACTTAAAGCTTAAAACTTAAAACTTAAAACTTAAAACTTAAAACTTAAAACTTAAAACTTAAAGCTTAAAACTTAAAACTTAAAGCTTAAAACTTAAAACTTAAAGCTTAAAACTTAAAACTTAAAGCTTAAAACTTAAAGCTTAAAACTTAAAGCTTAAAACTTAAAGCTTAAAACTTAAAGCTTAAAACTTAAAGCTTAAAACTTAAAGCTTAAAACTTAAAACTTAAAACTTAAAACTTAAACTTAAAACTTAAACTTAAACCTTAAACTTTGGCTAAATGAGCCTTAGTCGCCTGCCCCACACCACACCTACACCCATCACTAACACGCACACTCAAAACACTCATCTCGACATCACCACACTCCACATCAACACCTCCCACACGCGCGAGCGCAGGATCCACACCCCCAAACACACACCACACCACTCCACTGAAAAAGGGTCCGCTTTACACAGTTTTCAGTTTTCAGTTTCGATTCGATCGTCTTGGTCTCTACGTCGCTTTTCCGCCACCGCCACGCAAAAATTTAGTAAAAAAGTATTCACACACTAAGTGCATTTAACTTAACCTTATATAAAAGTATACTAAGTGAATTTAAAATAGGTATTCGCACACTAAGTGCATTTAATTTAACCTTAGATAAAAGTATACTCAGTGAATTTAATTGAAAATTGTAAAAAGGTATTCGCCCACTAAGTGCATTTAACTTAACCTGGTGTAAAAGCAACGATTTGTTTTTGGCTAAATGAGCCTTAGTCGCCTGCCCCACACCACACCTACACCCATCACACACACATCACCACACTCCACATCAACACCTCCCACACGCGCGAGCGCAGGATCCACACCCCCAAACACACACCACACCACTCCACTGAAAAAGGGTCCGCTTTACACAGTTTTCAGTATCGATTCGATCGTCTTGGTCTCTACGTCGCTTTTCCGCCACCGCCACGCAAAAATTTAGTAAAAAAGTATTCACACACTAAGTGCATTTAATTTAACCTTATATAAAAGTATACTAAGTGAATTTAACTGAAAATTGTAAAAAAAAGGTATTCGCACACTAAGTGCATTTAATTTAACATTAGATAAAAGTATACTCAGTGAATTTAATTGAAAATTGTAAAAAAAAGGTATTCGCACACTAAGTGCATTTAATTTAACATTAGATAAAAGTATACTCAGTGAATTTAATTGAAAATTGTAAAAAGGTATTCGCCCACTAAGTGCATTTAACTTAACCTGGTGTAAAAGCAACGATTTGTCAAATATACAAGTGGTGCATCCCGAAAGTTTTCTCTTTTTTTATTTTTCAAATATACAACTTACACCAGTGGTAAGTGAAACGGGCAATGACCCAAACAAACTTAAAACTTAAAACTTAAAACTTAAAACTTAAAACTTAAAACTTAAAACTTAAGACTTAAGACTTAAAACTTAAGACTTAAAACTTAAAACTTAAAACTGAAAATTTAAAGCTTAAAACGTAAAACTTAAAACTTAAAACTTAAAGCTTAAAACTTAAAGCTTAAAACTTAAAACTTAAAGCTTAAAACTTAAAGCTTAAAACTTAAAACTTAAAACTTAAAGCTTAAAACTTAAAACTTAAAGCTTAAAGCTTAAAACTTAAAGCTTAAAACTTAAAGCTTAAAACTTAAAACTTAAAGCTTAAAGCTTAAAACTTAAAACTTAAAACTTAAAGCTTAAAACTTAAAGCTTAAAACTTAAAGCTTAAAACTTAAAACTTAAAGCTTAAAACTTAAAACTTAAAGCTTAAAACTTAAAACTTAAAACTTAAAACTTAAAACTTAAACTTTGGCTAAATGAGCCTTAGTCGCCTGCCCCACACCACACCTACACCCATCACACACACATCACCACACTCCACATCAACACCTCCCACACGCGCGAGCGCAGGATCCACACCCCCAAACACACACCACACCACTCCACTGAAAAAGGGTCCGCTTTACACAGTTTTCAGTTTTCAGTTTCGATTCGATCGTCTTGGTCTCTACGTCGCTTTTCCGCCACCGCCACGCAAAAATTTAGTAAAAAAGTATTCACACACTAAGTGCATTTAATTTAACCTTATATAAAAGTATACTAAGTGAATTTAACTGAAAATTGTAAAAAAAGGTATTCGCCCACTAAGTGCATTTAACTTAACCTGGTGTAAAAGCAACGATTTGTCAAATATAAAGGGTGATTTTTTAAGAGCTTGATAACTTTTTAAAAAAAAAAACGCATAAAATTTGCAAAATCTCATCGGTTCTTTATTTGAAACGTTAGATTGGTTCATGACATTTACTTTTTGAAGATAATTTCATTTAAATGTTGACCGCGGCTGCGTCTTAGGTGGTCCATTCGGAAAGTCCAATTTTGGGCAACTTTTTCGAGCATTTCGGCCGGAATAGCCCGAATTTCTTCGGAAATGTTGTCTTCCAAAGCTGGAATAGTTGCTGGCTTATTTCTGTAGACTTTAGACTTGACGTAGCCCCACAAAAAATAGTCTAAAGGCGTTAAATCGCATGATCTTGGTGGCCAACTTACGGGTCCATTTCTTGAGATGAATTGTTGTCCGAAGTTTTCCCTCAAAATGGCCATAGAATCGCGAGCTGTGTGGCATGTAGCGCCATCTTGTTGAAACCACATGTCAACCAAGTTCAGTTCTTCCATTTTTGGCAACAAAAAGTTTGTTAGCATCGAACGATAGCGATCGCCATTCACCGTAACGTTGCGTCCAACAGCATCTTTGAAAAAATACGGTCCAATGATTCCACCAGCGTACAAACCACACCAAACAGTGCATTTTTCGGGATGCATGGGCAGTTCTTGAACGGCTTCTGGTTGCTCTTCACCCCAAATGCGGCAATTTTGCTTATTTACGTAGCCATTCAACCAGAAATGAGCCTCATCGCTCATCGGACACGGACGCGAAACACATTTCGAACCGAACACTGATTTTGGTAATAAAATTCAATGATTTGCAAGCGTTGCTCGTTAGTAAGTCTATTCATGATGAAATGTCAAAGCATACTGAGCATCTTTCTCTTTGACACCATGTCTGACATCCCACGTGATCTGTCAAATACTACTGCATGAAAATCCTAACCTCAAAAAAATCACCCGTTACAAGTGGTGCATCCCGAAAGTTTTCTCTTTTTTTATTTTTCAAATATACAACGTACACCAGTGGTAAGTGAAACGGGCAATGACCCAAACAAACTTAAAACTTAAACTTAAAACTTAAACTTAAACCTTAAACTTTGGCTAAATGAGCCTTAGTCGCCTGCCCCACACCACACCTACACCCATTACTAACACGCACACTCATCTCGACATCACCACACTCCACATCAACACCTCCCACACGCGCGAGCGCAGGATCATCACCCCCAAACACACACCACACCACTCCACTGAAAAAGGGTCCGCTTTACACAGTTTTCAGTTTCGATTCGATCGTCTTGGTCTCTACGTCGCTTTTCCGCCACCGCCACACAAAAATTTAGTAAAAAAGTATTCACACACTAAGTGCATTTAATTTAACCTTATATAAAAGTATACTAAGTGAATTTAACTGAAAATTGTAAAAAAAAGGTATTCGCACACTAAGTGCATTTAATTTAACATTAGATAAAAGTATACTCAGTGAATTTAATTGAAAATTGTAAAAAGGTATTCGCCCACTAAGTGCATTTAACTTAACCTGGTGTAAAAGCAACGATTTGTCAAATATACAAGTGGTGCATCCCGAAAGTTTTCTCTTTTTTTATTTTTCAAATATACAACGTACACCAGTGGTAAGTGAAACGGGCAATGACCCAAACAAACTTAAAACTTAAACTTAAAACTTAAACTTAAACCTTAAACTTTGGCTAAATGAGCCTTAGTCGCCTGCCCCACACCACACCTACACCCATTACTAACACGCACACTCATCTCGACATCACCACACTCCACATCAACACCTCCCACACGCGCGAGCGCAGGATCCACACCCCCAAACACACACCACACCACTCCACTGAAAAAGGGTCCGCTTTACACAGTTTTCAGTTTCGATTCGATCGTCTTGGTCTCTACGTCGCTTTTCCGCCACCGCCACGCAAAAATTTAGTAAAAAAGTATTCACACACTAAGTGCATTTAATTTAACCTTATATAAAAGTATACTAAGTGAATTTAATTGAAAATTGTAAAAAAAAGGTATTCGCCCACTAAGTGCATTTAACTTAACCTGGTGTAAAAGCAACGATTTGTCAAATATACAAGTGGTGCATCCCGAAAGTTTTCTCTTTTTTTATTTTTCAAATATACAACGTACACCAGTGGTAAGTGAAACGGGCAATGACCCAAACAAACTTATAACTTAAAACTTAAAACTTAAAACTGAAAATTTAAAGCTTAAAACGTAAAACTTAAAACTGAAAATTTAAAGCTTAAAACTTAAAACTTAAAACTTAAAGCTTAAAACTTAAAGCTTAAAACGTAAAACTTAAAACTTAAAACTTAAAACTTAAAGCTTAAAACTTAAAGCTTAAAACTTAAAACTTAAAACTTAAAACTTAAAGCTTAAAACTTAAAGCTTAAAACTTAAAACTTAAAACTTAAAGCTTAAAACTTAAAACTTAAAACTTAAAACTTAAAACTTAAAGCTCAAAACTTAAAACTTAAACTTTGGCTAAATGAGCCTTAGTCACTAACACGCACACTCACCACACTCATCTCGACATCACCACACTCCACATCAACACCTCCCACACGCGCGAGCGCAGGATCCACACCCCCAAACACACACCACACCACTCCACTGAAAAAGGGTCCGCTTTACACAGTTTTCAGTTTCGATTCGATCGTCTTGGTCTCTACGTCGCTTTTCCGCCACCGCCACGCAAAAATTTAGTAAAAAAGTATTCACACACTAAGTGCATTTAATTTAACCTTATATAAAAGTATACTAAGTGAATTTAACTGAAAATTGTAAAAAAAAGGTATTCGCACACTAAGTGCATTTAATTTAACATTAGATAAAAGTATACTCAGTGAATTTAATTGAAAAATGTAAAAAGGTATTCGCCCACTAAGTGCATTTAACTTAACCTGGTGTAAAAGCAACGATTTGTCAAATATACAAGTGGTGCATCCCGAAAGTTTTCTCTTTTTTTATTTTTCAAATATACAACGTACACCAGTGGTAAGTGAAACGGGCAATGACCCAAACAAACTTAAAACTTAAACTTAAAACTTAAACTTAAACCTTAAACTTTGGCTAAATGAGCCTTAGTCGCCTGCCCCACACCACACCTACACCCATCACTAACACGCACACTCATCTCGACATCACCACACTCCACATCAACACCTCCCACACGCGCGAGCGCAGGATCATCACCCCCAAACACACACCACACCACTCCACTGAAAAAGGGTCTGCTTTACACAGTTTTCAGTTTCGATTCGATCGTCTTGGTCTCTACGTCGCTTTTCCGCCACCGCCACGCAAAAATTTAGTAAAAAAGTATTCACACACTAAGTGCATTTAATTTAACCTTATATAAAAGTATACTAAGTGAATTTAACTGAAAATTGTAAAAAAAAGGTATTCGCACACTAAGTGCATTTAATTTAACATTAGATGAAAGTATACTCAGTGAATTTAATTGAAAATTGTAAAAAGGTATTCGCCAACTAAGTGCATTTAACTTAACCTGGTGTAAAAGCAACGATTTGTCAAATATACAAGTGGTGCATCCCGAAAGTTTTCTCTTTTTTTATTTTTCAAATATACAACGTACACCAGTGGTAAGTGAAACGGGCAATGACCCAAACAAACTTAAAACTTAAAACTCAAAACTTAAAACTTAAAACTTAAAACTTAAAACTTAAAACTTAAAACTTAAAGCTTAAAACTTAAAACTTAAAACTTAAAGCTTAAAACTTAAAACTTAAAACTTAAAGCTTAAAACATAAAACGTAAAACTTAAAACTTAAAACTTAAAACTTAAAACTTAAGACTTAAGACTTAAGACTTAAGACTTAAAACTTAAAACTTAAAACTTAAAACTTAAAACTTAAAACTGAAAATTTAAAGCTTAAAACTTAAAACTTAAAACTTAAAGCTTAAAACTTAAAGCTTAAAACTTAAAACTTAAAACTTAAAACTTAAAACTTAAAACTTAAAACTTAAAACTTAAAACTTAAAGCTTAAAACTTAAAGCTTAAAACTTAAAACTTAAAACTTAAAACTTAAAGCTTAAAACTTAAAACTTAAAACTTAAAGCTTAAAACTTAAAACTTAAAGCTTAAAACTCAAAACTTAAAACTTAAAGCTTAAAACTTAAAGCTTAAAACTTAAAACTTAAAGCTTAAAACTTAAATCTTAAAGCTTAAAACTTAAAACTTAAAACTTAAAGCTTAAAACTTAAAACTTAAAACTTAAAACTTAAACTTTGGCTAAATGAGCCTTAGTCGCCTGCCCCACACCACACCTACACCCATCACTAACACGCACACTCACCACACTCATCTCGACATCACCACACTCCACATCAACACCTCCCACACGCGCGAGCGCAGGATCCACACCCCCAAACACACACCACACCACTCCACTGAAAAAGGGTCCGCTTTACACAGTTTTCAGTTTCGATTCGATCGTCTTGGTCTCTACGTCGCTTTTCCGCCACCGCCACGCAAAAATTTATTAAAAAAGTATTCACACACTAAGTGCATTTAATTTAACCTTATATAAAAGTATACTCAGTGAATTTAACTGAAAATTGTAAAAAAAAGGTATTCGCCCACTAAGTGCATTTAACTTAACCTGGTGTAAAAGCAACGATTTGTCAAATATATAAGTGGAGCATCCCGAAAGTTTTCTCTTTTTTTATTTTTCAAATATACAACGTACACCAATGGTAAGTGAAACGGGCAATGACCCAAACAAGCTTAAAACTTAAACTTAAAACTTAAACTTAAACCTTAAACTTAAACCTTAAATTTAAAACTTAAAACTTAAAATTTAAAGCTTAAAACTTAAAACTTAAAACGTAAAACTTAAAACTTAAAACTTAAAACTTAAAACTTAAAACTTAAAACTGAAAATTTAAAGCTTAAAACTTAAAGCTTAAAACTTAAAACTTAAAACGTAAAACTTAAAACTTAAAACTTAAAACTTAAAACTTGAAACTTAAAACTTAAAACTTAAACCTTAAAACTTAAAGCTTAAAACTTAAAGCTTAAAACTTAAAACTTAAAACTTAAAGCGTAAAACTTAAAGCTTAAAACTTAAAACTTAAAACTTAAAACTTAAAGCTTAAAACTTAAAACTTAAAGCTTAAAACTTAAATCTTAAAGCTTAAAACTTAAAACTTAAAACTTAAAGCTTAAAACTTAAAACTTAAAACTTAAAACTTAAACTTTGGCTAAATGAGCCTTAGTCGCCTGCCCCACACCACACCTACACCCATCACTAACACGCACACTCACCACACTCATCTCGACATCACCACACTCCACATCAACACCTCCCACACGCGCGAGCGCAGGATCCACACCCCCAAACACACACCACACCACTCCACTGAAAAAGGGTCCGCTTTACACAGTTTTCAGTTTCGATTCGATCGTCTTGGTCTCTACGTCGCTTTTCCGCCACCGCCACGCAAAAATTTAGTAAAAAGTATTCACACACTAAGTGCATTTAATTTAACCTTATATAAAAGTATACTAAGTGAATTTAACTGAAAATTGTAAAAAAAGGTATTCGCACACTAAGTGCATTTAATTTAACATTAGATAAAAGTATACTCAGTGAATTTAATTGAAAATTGTAAAAAGGTATTCGCCCACTAAGTGCATTTAACTTAACCTGGTGTAAAAGCAACGATTTGTCAAATATACAAGTGGTGCATCCCGAAAGTTTTCTCTTTTTTTATTTTTCAAATATACAACGTACACCAGTGGTAAGTGAAACGGGCAATGACCCAAACAAACTTAAAACTTAAAACTTTAAACTTAAAACTTAAAACTTAAAACTTAAAACTTAAAGCTTAAAACTTAAAACTTAAAACTTAAAACTTAAAGCTTAAAACTTAAAACTTAAAACTTAAAGCTTAAAACTTAAAGCTTAAAACTTAAAACTTAAAACTTAAAACTTAAAACTTAAAACTTAATGCTTAAAACTTAAAGCTTAAAACGTAAAACTTAAAACTTAAAACTTAAAACTTAAAACTAAAAACATAAAACTTAAAACTTAAAACTTAAAACTTAAAACTTAAAACTTAAAACTTAAAACTTAGGCAAACTAAGCTTAAAACTTAAAACTTAAAACTTAAAGCTTAATAACTTAAAGCTTAAAACTTAAAGCTTAAAACTTGAAACGTAAAACTTAAAACTTAAAACTTAAAACTTAAGACTTAAAACTTAAGACTTAAGACTTAAAGACTTAAAACTTAAAACTTAAAACTTAAAACTTAAAACTTAAAGACTTAAAACTTAAAACTTAAAACTTAAAACTTAAAATTTAAAGCTTAAAACTTAAAACTTAAAATTTAAAGCTTAAAACTTAAAACTTAAAACTTAAAACTTAAAACTTAAAATTTAAAGCTTAAAACTTAAAACTTGAAACTTAAAACTTAAAGCTTAAAACTTAAAACTTAAAACTTAAAACGTAAAACTTAAAACTTAAAACTTAAAACTTAAAACTTAAAACTTAAAGCTTAAAACTTAAAACTTAAAACTTAGAACTTAAAACTTAAAGCTTAAAACTTAAAACTAACACTGCGAGCCTATCTAGGCCAATCTTCGAGTTTATCTCCTTAGTTTTCCCTTCATTATTGTAGTGTTTGTTATTGTTGTTTTACGGTACAAACCGCAGAATATTCCTTGCATTCACGCGGGAATTTCCACGCCATATGCACTTGACCGTTTAGGTTTTGAACTTCTGCGCTACTGCTACTAAAATTGGGAGCGTTTTGCTGCGGCAGCGCATTCTGAACTCCCTACTTCGGAGCTGAGACGGTTCACCTGCATTTTCCACTTGGTCTGTCATTTATTTGTCTTCTATTTATGTTGCCTCTTCCTCTCATTGACTGTGAATTTTTTTGTGCTCGCTCTTGCCGCCGCTGTTGCCACAGATCAGGACGCTTTTGTTCTTACCACTGCCGACTTACTTTGGTCGGCACACAAAGGCATTTCCAGCGGCGGCAATTCAAATGCCGAAAAGCGCGCCAAAGCAAAAAATGATCACAACAACAACAATAACAGCACGAAAGAACAAAACAGCAATAATAATAGCAAATGGAAAATTTACTCATCCTCAAAAGATGCTTGCGACGCGCGCGTTGCATATATCGGCGCTACGGCTGCGCGTTGTCTTCCTTTGGTGCCTTGGCTGCAACGCGCAACTAGTATTTGTAGCGCGCAAGCGGGCGCACTCAACGCTATGTAGTTTTTGTTATTGTTGCAGGCATTATTATTTGTTGCCGCCGCTGCCGGCTTAGTAGAACAGCGCACCAACACACAACGAGAAAGATCAAAGCCATGCGATATAATTGCCGTGCGCGCCACATGAGACCTACCGAAGCCGCCTGATTCCTTTTAGCCGCTGTACAGCGCGCAGCAAACGTGCAACGCAACAATTCAATAATGCTAGGCATAGTTTTGGCCGACGTGGCCATCGCGGCAGACAATGCAAATTCTTCATTAGCTTTCGCTTCCTAATTTGATTTCGAGGCGTTCGTGGCAGCGCATGAATTTCGCTCGCGCAACCCCGCACCGCAGCGCGCTGCTCTAGGTGTTGCAAGCATTTCATGCCGCTGCTATTTGCTGCATATGTAGCAGTAACATTTTCCCATGCCACATAAGTGAGCGCTTACCAACAGTATGTGGCATATATATTTTGGTGGCATGTAAGCGTATGTGCCACAGTAATTACCCGCATTTTGTGGCCAATAATGCAGCGCACGAAATGAAGGAAGCAAGCATTCAAATATTGTTGCAGCGGCGACTACCGTTATAACTGTGGCAGTCAATAAAATATATGACGAAAATTTGTAACAAAAATCAACGAGAAAGCAGCGTGTTTAATTGTCTGCAAGTAATGGCAACAACAACAGCAAAGTGCATTAACTTGCCACTAGCGCATTGCACGCATAATTAAAATCATATCAACGCTACGCACACACACATTTAAACATTAATTCACATATATAAATGTGTTTATTATTTACTTTTCTCGTGCAACAAACTGCTTCTATTGACCAGCTGTCCACCTGAATGTCGCCGTTGTCTCGCAATCTGCTTGACCGTCCGTCCGTGCGTCAGTGCGTCTGTCAATAACTCAGCTGTCAACGCTGGCATTAAATTAATTAATGGCAGGCAGCAACATGCCACAACGGCATGCGTAAATTACACTTGAGCATCTAGCTGGCAACATGTTGCCGGTGGTTGTTGCAAACAGACATAAATACTTAAATGCAACACTGTTTGGCATAATGTGAAGCAGGAAGCCTGCAAGAACTTCGCTGGCCACTAACTAGGTGAGATCTTCTTTCTATTCTCAAGTTCAGTAAAAATCTTTGAATAAAGGAGGGAGCCTGCTTTAGAGGCTTCAAAAAATCGATTTTTTGAGAATTTATTTTGGGAGGGAAAGAAATAATTAATTAAAGCGAAATTTCTAGGGTTTATAGTTATATATTTAAACATCATTCACAAATTTTTTAGACACAACATCTTTGATATTCTGCTTTTGGGGAGTGATTGCCCGATGCATTTTGCATGTGCATTTTTCGGACGGCGGGCAGGATGCAGGTCACAATATTTATCAGAAACAAAAAATGCAAAGAGATTTAAGTTCCTTAAAAATATGTTCAAACTGGACTTTTCTTAATTTTTTCAGCTTAAATAGAAGGTAATTTAATGCCAAAGATATTAAATTCTGCCCCAATTTCATACGACGTTTCGTTTTTTTTATCCCGTCATCCAATTAGGAAAAATCGTAAAAATTAAAAACCGAGAAATCGCGCGTCAAAGTTTTCTCTTTTTGCCCAAGCGCTAATATATCTGCTAGACGCTCGGTCACTATTTCCCTTCTAGCTTTGATAATATTTCGATTTCCTATCTATAACTTTTGGGGGCATATTCTTAGATACTTTTTAAAGAGACTTAAGTTAGTAGTCTGTTAACTTGGGTTAAAAAAAAATCTAAAAAATTTTTTTTTGCTTAATTTGAAATATTACGGGGGTTATAACAAATTTCCTAGAGCGGCTCAGAGTCTTTTCTCTAGAAGTTGTTGAACTTTAAATGCGTTTTTCAAAACATTGTTTTTCTGATCGGCCCGGGTCCTAACTCCTTTTCTTCCTCTCTTTTCTATTTTCAAATTTTATCAGGCTGTTCTACACACTTATAATTTTCGTCGGTACTAACGAGAATTTATTTCACACCTAACTTTTTATTTAACAACCCTTTCTTTGCTAGAATAAAAGGACTTTTTTCAAAGTCCGTTATTTTTGTTATCTACACTTGAAATTTAACTTCAGTAGTTTAAGAACAATCAAGAATGTTTGATTTCAGACAATATCAAGAGCCGAAGTCACCCGGGCCACCCACGTGCATTTTTTTTTTTGTTTTTTTTTTTTTTGTTTGAAGCTCCAACTTCCAAGTGACAGTAATAATAGTAAAAAAGTATTAAAATTTTTCAAATAATTTTTTTTTTATATTTTTAATATCTAAATAAAAACACTCCAAATATTCAAGGTAATTCCTTTTTATTTTTCTATAAAAGACCACCCTCCAAAAAAGTCATGAAAATAGGCATAAGTTACCAGACTTCTACCTAAAGCAAACAAAAAAGATCTATTTTTTGAAGCTTCTAAAGTAGGCTCCCCCCTTAAGTCAATTATTGCTGTCCAAAAATTACAGCGGCGACTAGTCGCTAATTTAATAGCAATTTTTATGAAAAACATAAAAGACGAAAGAAGTCAGTTTTATATCTCGAATGATATAGTTCCGTTTAGTCATTCGAAATAAATTGTTAAAATTATTCACAATTTTAGTCACTGACTTAATTTCAAGTTACTTACAAGTTAAAAGTCAATTATTAATCTAATTAATTCACTAATCTGATTTAAGTCTTAATTTCGTTTAGAATTTTTACAAAATTTTTGGATTATAATAAAATATAGTGACTGTCTAAAGTAGTCTAAATTGTTTATATATTAATCAGTTTACAGTCTGATATGACGAATTGTTTGTTTGAAAGCGAATTTGCAAATTTTTTTTTATTATAATATTTAACTGTCATCAAATTTTTAAACTGAAACTTCTAAATCTATTTAATCACCTGAATTGACTTAAATTCCTTATCTTCGTATAAATATTTGATTAAACCAGTGAATGACTATCAACATATTTAAAATAACTTGAGGTTTTGTCTATGTATTTTCTGTCTAAGGTAAAAAAATTATGGAAATTCAATGCTTTCAATTCGCGACGGTGACTTAGTTTCATTGAATTTCAAAAATATGAGAGTATAAAAAAAATAAAACATTTTATAAAAAGTTCTTTGGGGTGAGCTTTTGCCAGCCTTCAAAAATGTTTTCAAAAGCTTTTTGATGAACACTTAAATCATTCTAACTTCGTTGTTGTCATAGCATGTATTTTAAA
The DNA here is from genome assembly GCA_037783105.1 of Bactrocera zonata. NCBI lineage: Eukaryota > Metazoa > Arthropoda > Insecta > Diptera > Tephritidae > Bactrocera > Bactrocera zonata. The sequence continues at coordinate 482,671 of JBAWJQ010004250.1, read as the reverse complement.
CATCATTTTACTAAAAAGCTTTTCAAAAGCTTCTGAGCTTTTAGCTTATATGTATTCGATGTCGAGATATTTTATTGTAAGAAATTTATACATGAACATGGACTAACATAACTTGAGAGTTTTTCTGGTCACTATTGCGACTTGCAACTTATCTGTAATTTCTAGCAACTTTTGAAAGCTTTTGAGCTTAAGGCAGTGCTTTTTAGCAAGGCTTTTGCTAAGCTTTAAGCTCTTTATTTAAATAGGTATTTCTTTAAAAAATTCGGATATTTATTGTATCCCATATACTAAAGAAGGATAGCTCACTGGTTAAAGTTTTATTCAATAATTAAACTTGCTTAAGTTCGGATAAAGCTTTTAAGTCTAGGCAAGGTACAACAGCAAAATTATTGTTTCATAACCTTGAACTAAACATAAAGAATTCAATTAAAGCTTGTGAATAACGCTGCATATCACAAAAGCTCGATAAAGCTTTGAGCTTTCGATTTTATTTTGGTTCTAAACGTTTTTAATATAATACAATATTATATAATACAATATTTCGCTTATAGAGTAACTAATTAATATATAAATACGTTTCTGATCCACTGAGATGCTTCAGTCGCTTACCATAAAAGCTTTGAGCTTTTTCAGTTTATTAGTTTATTCTGTCACACCTTTTAACGTTTCTCTTACGACGTTACACTTAAAGAGTTAAACTCGTTTAAATCAAGCTTTTAAAGCTTTGATAACGCTATCATTATAGTATTTGTATTCAAATTCATCAAAGGCATTTGAGTGCTTTTGTTAACAATTAAAATATAGTTGCCATTAACGTAAGAAATTCCAATCGGGTACTTGAATTACAAACCTTTCTCACACGCCTTTTGATAACGATCACCGCCACAACTCAACGCTGCAAGGCAAGCACATCTTCCCAGTAAATAAAAGCTCACACCCAACTGAGTGAGCGAATGAGTGAGTGATGCTATCAGCCTGAGCGAAAGCTATGCGAACTTACTGCTGACTGCCACAACACGCTGCTGCTGCCTTAATCGCTGACGGCAATGTTGTTTGGGTAAAATTATTGCGGCAATTTTCCAGCAGCGGCAATTATTATTGATATTGGCCGCATGTTGGCTGTAACAATTGCCAACAATTGTTGTCGCATTAAGTCGCAACAGCTTATACAACCACAACGTTGACAATCAAAAGATGATCACGATTAACAGCGCGATCAGTGAGGCATGCCGAGAATTGTGGCAGCAATAGCGCCACTGATGCATGCAACAAATGTCAAATTTGACAGCGAGTAATGTGAGCATATCGCTGGCAAGCAGCAGAATAATATTAATGAGAAGTGGAAAAGAAAAAGTTGAAGAATAATTGCGACGATTAGACAAATATATACGAGAAAATCCAACAATTACACTGCGCTTGAAAAGTTAAACGCCAGCAAGTGCTGGGGAAGCGCAAGTGCAAGGGGAGCGCAGCGGCAGGTTTGTCAGCAATAAAAGTTCATCAATTCGTCAGCTAGCAAGGTGGGGCAGTGTGACGCTGCAACACGCACACTTACTGCACTGTGCACTCACTTCACTCTACCGTACAGTTAACCAGCTGGTCGGTCGGTCAGTCAGTCATTCATCAACGGCGGCGCAAACAAATGGCAAATGACAAAACTATTTCAAATATGAAATCGTTGCAGTCCAATGTTGCTGCTTGTGTCTGTGCGCGCGCCGATGCTGCACTTGTCAATTTGATGCTATTTTTGTTGTTGTTGCTGCTGCATAATTTGCAATTTTGAAATAATAAATAAATTCATTAAACATTTTTCCAGTCGCGAGCCGGCATAACTTTCTTTAACACAACTGCCATTTGATTGTTTATGTTGCGGCAACTTTACTGCCGTTTTGAGTTTTATTACGCTCTTTTCGATTTTATATTTGCTTTACGCTTCGTTTTTACTCGCCACATCTGCCATTCATCAATATCAGTTTGTTATTCTCCGCAAATCAATCAAAGACTTGACTACGGCCAGGCAGTGATTAAACTATGCTTACATTATGCATTGGAACATGTTGCTGGGCGCTTGTTGCTAAGGAAAAAATGGAAATGAACGCAATGTAACTGTTTGATAAAATTTTGTTAGAATTTATGTAAGTTTTTTTTTATTACTATGTTTACCACTTTGAAGACTTTACCCTTCCTAAAAAATAAGTGCACTGAGTGTGTTAAGCCTATTTAAATAAAATAACGAATTTTTAATTCAAATCTAAAAGCGAAAATGATGCTTAAAACAACTAGTAACAGCTGCAGTAGTCGATGAATGTTTATATATGTTTAAGACTGGGAATTTTCGATACAGAAAAACCTTAAAGTTAGACAAACAGTCTAGCTGTTTCTAGAAAAAATTTCTCTGAAAAGACCTAACGCTCAAAATTATATAACTCCCCACAGTAATAAAAAATATTCGATTAATTTGATAAATCGGCAGGAAAGATGATCAGATAACAGCGATACTTGGATAAATATTACTCTAAAATATCTCAAAACACGTCTTCCAAAAAGGTAAACTTTGGGATATACGAGAAGTAAAAAGAGGCGACAGGCAATCGCACTCACTCTCTGAGCACCATAATAGAAAGCAGTTAGAGTAAGAGCACTTAATCGACCAGAAAGAAAAGTGATACAGATATAAGAAAGAGAAAAACCGTGGAAACCACAAGCGTAAATACAGAACATATTGTAAGATATGTAATGCTATAATAGTGAGATGATTAAATAAAATCATTCATCATGTCGATTGGAACACAGATTCATTATTTTATCAAGATCTAACATTGATTAATACAAAATAGCCACGAAATTGTATTTTTTCTTAAGGGGATATCCTACTCTAGAATTTTGAAAAATTCGATTTTTTTCATATATTTAAAGTTTAGACTTTCAAAAATATGACCTTGGAATAATTTTTCGAAATTCGACTTATTTTCGGAGATACAGCCGATTTTGTGAGGTGGCGTCCGTGTTCACTAGAATTGTCTCCTAAACTTTAAATTCCTTTTTCTCGAAACTGCTTTTTTCCACACGGTACCGGCATTATCTCAAGTTCTATACAACCGATTTACTTGAAATTTTGTGTGAACCTTCTTTATATAATCCTTTATCGTTCCTACTAGCATAGTGTCAAAATTTTTGTTTTTAATATTTTAAAAAAATTCAGGAATTTCAAAAAAAAAAGCATAAAAAATGATTTTTATTTTCAGGCAATCGCCATTTTTCAAAAAAAAATTTTTTTTTTGTGTTCCCTGAGGTAGGGACTATAACAGCATCCTTACTGATTAAGAACTTCTTTCGATTTTTTTTTTCAGACCACCAGGAGAGTCAGGATCAATGTCACTAGGATGCGCCATTTTTTTTTACACCTGTCCGCCCCCCTCTGATTATTATAATTTTTAATATTTTTTTTGTAAATTTTTTTTTTTCTGTATTCTCAAGATATCAATAAAAACATCATAAAAAAATGGGTAGTAAAAATATTTTTGGTATTTTTTTTAAATAAAATTCAAAAAACTGCCCAAAATTTGATTTCTAGAGTAGAATACCCCCTTAATTAATTACGTGCTTTTATTCTATGCTGAACCCGGTTTTAAATAATCCAATTCCTGCGTGAATCTTGGCAAATCAATTTTTAATTTTTGAATAACGTAATCACAGGTGACGAATCATGGATCTCTGAGTACGATCCCTAGACAAAGAGGCAATCTTCCGAGTGTCACACGCCGGCATCTCCTAGCCCAAAAAAAAGAAGAATGAGCAAATCCAAAGTGAAAACGATGCTCCTTGTCTTTTTGGTTATCAAAGGTATCGTCCACCATAAATTTGTTCCTCCCTGACAAAGCACAATACATGGCAGCCGATTGGAAGTTGCACTATGACAACGCCCCGTCTCACAACAGCTACTTAACCAAAGCCGGCATCCCAACGCTTTCGCAGCCACCCTATAGACCAGATGTGGCCCCGTACTTTTTTGTTTCCTTGCCTGAAAAGGCCGATGAAAGGCAAGCATTTTGAGACGACAGAGGGGATCCAAGCAGCATACACTTCTGCTCTCAAGGATATTCCGGAGAATGCCTTCCGTGACGCCTTCAACTCTTGGAAATCGCGCTAACAGCGCTGCATCGACGCAAAAGGAGTATATATTGAAGGTTTTTAAAGAATTGTAACGATTGTTTCAATACATTTTTTTAAATCGACTCAGCCCTATTACTTTCCGGACGAACCTTGTTAATAAGCAACTGAGTAATGCCAGGTTCCGACCGACACTTAATCATAAGGCTTAGGCTGTTGAATAGATTATTTCACTAATTTATCAGACTGAATTTCAAAGAGAATTCATTCCGGATATTTGTTTATAAAAAATGGGTTGAATCGGGTTAATACCTCCCTTTGCCCTCATATACCTAACATAAAGATAAAGACCTTTAAATACCTCAAATCACAACCGCCAATTTTGAGAAAGGTTTTAGGCTTGCATCCGTATGAAATTGTTTTCAATCAAGAACTGAAGCAATTGCACCACCTATTGCACCACCTAATTTGCCGATCTTTCCTCAGAAAAACTTGAAAAAGATTTTTTGAGAAAATAATTTTATCCGTTGAGGCTTACCTTCAGCTTAGTGGTGTGGTAAAATAGCAAAAATCTCGATTCTAGTGCGAAAAATTCCACAAATTATTCATGAAAAACCCTCACTTCCAACTAAACAATCAGATGTGGTTTTGGGTCTGGTGGAATCATCGGTCCGTAGTTCTTTCGAAATGAAGCTGGTGGCAGTGTCGCTATCAACGGAGAACGATATACTTGTAGTTCAATAATAACTTCATTTTTATAAATGTTGATCTTGACAACATCTACTTTCAACAAGATGAGATTACGTGCCACACAGCACATGCAACAACCGATTTATTGCGAGAAAAGCTTGGAGATGCAATTTTTTCATAAAATTGTGGCATTGAATGGTCACACAGAAGTTGTGATTTAGCACAATTAGATGACTTCTTGTGGGGTTGTTAGTGGTCTTTAGCAACAAATCAGACTCTCTTCTAGGTTAAGAAGTCAATGTTGAACGTTCTACTCATGATATACGATTTGATTTAGTGGAAAATAGTTGAAAATTGGGTTCATCGAACTTGTTCTTGTAAAAGAAGTCGTGTAAGCCATTTGAATGATCTCATATTCAGAACTTAATTAGTATCGATTATATATAAAAAAAATAATAATAATAATAAATAAATTCTTTAACAATAAGTGCATTTTTTTTTTGAAAATAAATCATATCACTCTTATTGGAAAACCGTGTACATAAATGATCATCGTAATGAGCTGAATTGACTTAACCATGTCCGTCGGTCTGTATATTATATAATATACACAAAATAGCCACTCAGGTTTTGAGATTTCGATGTGAAACTTCAAACACGCCTTTTCTCTACGGTCGCCGGTATCGGACAACTATAGCTTATACCGGCCATGAAATCAAGTCCTTTAATGGAAAGCTATATGTCGAGATATTTTCACCAAATTTTTCAAAGAAATCGTTCAGTTCGGAGTACTATATCGGAATCAAATTCTTTTAAGGAATCATTTGTACTATAGTATTGTTGCAATCAATATTTACGTGTCTTTTCTTGTTTTTTTTTTTTATTATGTGAATACCCAACTTTTATATTTTGAAACATTTGCATAATCAAATATTTTCTAGCGCTTCAAAATTCATACAGCTCAGCGCATTCATGGAATTCAAGAAACCCAAACCTAAACATAAAAAAAATAAACAAAAACACTTTATTTAAGAGAAATTCCAAAAAAAACTCGCGCATAAAAAATCCAACTAATTTGACACAAATCATTTGGGCATATCTGTGCTCACCCATCAACCAAACGTTGCCACACCATATACATAATTGCTCTAATTTGTCATTTTGCCGTGATGCCGACCGAAAGCGTTGCCGCTATAATTCGCATTTCGCGCTCATTCAAGGTGGAACACTTGAAAGCGACTTATGTGTAAACGCTAAGCGCATTTGATTGTATTCACTTAAATTTAATTTAATTTTTCGCGACGTCGCTGCGTGCGGCAAACATCACAGAGAGTTCGGGGCAAAGAAATATGTACAAATGAAATTTCGGAGCGAACCCAGTTCAACGGGTCTCGCGCATGCCGCCGCAGCAGATGCCGCTTAGAAGTATGGAGGAGCGTGTGTTTGCATGTGTGCGGTCGGTCGGCGCACAGGTGACGCAGGTGGGGTCCACAGCGCCATACATGCAAAGAGATAATTCAATTCAAGGAATCCACCAACGGCAACGGCAGTGATGACATCACAGCGCAACAATGCTGCACAGGCTGCGCTATTTGTTTGCGTGCCACGCGATGGTGATTGCTGTTGTTGCGCTGCCAAAAGAGAGTGCAAGAAATATGCGCCAAGTGGGTTTGTCAGGCCACCAAAGGTTTAAGCAGCTACAACGACGGAATCACAGCTAAGCTGCCGCGCGCAAAGCAAGTGAAGCCTGCGGAAGGCAGGGCAGTGCCGCGCATACTCGCAGTTATGTGCAAAGCAGCGGCACGCATGCGCGCGTGTCATTTTGGCGGCACGTACAAGGCGACGCATGGGCGCGACGTGCACAAACGAGCCGACGCTGGCGATGACGGCCAACACACCAACGTATATGTGCATGCAGAGCGCAAAGACATAAGCCGCCTGAAATAACTGGAGCGCCTGCGCATGCGCGCGCATTTACGGAAATAGCTGAGAATGTGCAGCAATTTGAAGAAAAATTTTAAATAAAGTAAGAGTAAAATTTAGCAGCAAATTGAAATTTAAGTGCATTGTGTTGCAAAGCGCTTTTTGCTTGCCTCAAACTTACTTACTTGGCTTTGCCATTGCCTTTGTCTAATGTGACCACATGAATTATGTGTGTTTTGACAGGTTTTCATTTTCACTTGCGGAATTTTCACACCCGCCATTTTGCAAGTGGAAAGTGTAGTTTTTAACGCTATTCACTTTTGTCTTCACTCCTCCTTCAACGTGCGTCTTTGTTTGGTATATGTACTCTCGCTTCGCCAACATTTTTAGCTTAAAAGCTAACAAGCAAGTGGCGGATCACCGACACCCTCGCTGTGTAGCAGCATTGTCACATATATTTCGCACATTTTCTGCAGACACCTTCACCTGGGTGTAAAAGTTTTTAATTATTCAAACTTTGGGGACACTAATTGGGTCTTAAATACCCTCTGTGTTGATTGAGGTAAAATAAAATTCATTGTTGTTTTTGAAAATGTCTAAATCTAACGTCGGTTAAAAAAATATGTAGAATTTTCAACATTTTCTAAATAACTAAACTGTCACTGTAGATTAGTTAACTATACTTTCCTCAGTTGACTTTATGAATTTTGATAAAAATATAAGATAGAAGCAGAAACAAATTGTATACCACTCGAAGCAAACCTAATACACACAGGACTTATTCCGAAAACTTTCAAACAATAAAATGAAAGATTACTTCTTGCAAAATATATTAAAAATCACACAGAGGCAAATTTGGTGAACACGGTGGTTGATCGATGGTATTCATTGCATTTTTGGCTTTAAATTCAGTCGCAAACGTGGCTCGAAGCGGCGTTGCTCTATCATCGTATAATTCTAAATAATCTATGAATTGCTCTTCCACAATTCTGGCAGTTTTCGATGGATATTAGAACGGCCAAATAGAAATCCTTATTCACCGTCTATTCTTCTGGAACAAATTCCTGATGGACAAAATCACAAATATCGAAGAAAAAACAATGATTTTTGATCGGCTTTGGCGTACTTTTTTGGTTTCGCTTCGTTTTTTCCCTTTATTCCAATGACTGATGACTTCTTTGTATGTCAAACTCATAAGACATGTCTCATCGGCAGTTATAATGTTTTCCATGAATGTGGGATCGGAATTCACACGATCAAGCATGTCCAAAGACACTTGTTTACGCTGTTCTTTTTGAAAAATAATTAAGCTTATCGGGACGAATCGGGCAAGAACTCGTTTCATTCTAAAAATATCCAGCAAATTCATAGTCCATAGTCCAAAAATAGGCATATTTTCAGCGATTTTCCGACCGTCTTAGAAGGCTTGACACTGCTCATAGGATTATATTTTTGATGAAACTGAATCACCGTAAGCCTTTTTCAACATTCGCTCCGATTTCGCACAAGAAATTTAGTTAGAAATTCAAAACTTGAAACAAATTATTTGTTCGAAATTTTTATCCATTGCAAAAATCGCAACGCATTACCGACTTAATCAGCTGCTGTTAGCAATCTGGTTGACAGATCACTCATATTTGGTATATTTGTTAAGGACAGTCTTACTATCTTAGCACAATACATTTGTATGAAATATCATTTACCCGGAGAATTTAAATTACAATTTCCGGGTACTTTTTTGACAATGTATGTTCTTAATATCCTTGATTAATATTATTGAGGATGTTTTTTAGACACGTGAATTTCAAACAAAGTAAAATGCATATGGGGTATTCCATACCAAATCGACCACTTTTAAATCCGACCCCTTCAGATTTTGCTGAAACTTATCCATCCTTTTCTACCCTTTGAAAAACATTTTTGAGAATATGACCGCCGCGGCAGGCTCGAATATATTTCAGACAAAAGGCATAATTTTAGATCAACATTTGAAGCAATTGGAGATGTATGTCAGATATATCAGCCGAATATCTTCTTTTAAGGCGTCAGCCAGTAAAAAATAGTTTAACAGCAGAAGGTCCCACGATATTCCCACAACAATTAATATAAATCAAGTAGCAACTCTGAAAAAAGTATTGTCTCATTACAAGCCAATTATCAAAAAAAATGTATTATTCTTTTATACTGTATTTGTTCATACCAAATGAACACATCCCTGCATTGTCCTCCTAACTCGTCTAAATACGAATTAGAGGACAATGCAAAAAACACCCAACAGCGCCAACATAACAGCGAAGTACCCAACAAAACGAAAAAACACAATAAAACGAATCACCATAGCGGACGGATAGCAGCAGCAATATCAGCAGCCACAACAACAACCAGCAGCAGCAGTATTAGCAGCAACAACAGCAGCAGAACCTTTGAAATTCAACGCGGGAATTAGTAACCATCAGGTTTTATTTAAAATTCATATTGTATTATACTTATAATTTACCCCTTAAGTTATATACGAATTATATTTGTAACTTATTTCTTATAACCCAATTTATAAGTATATATCCACACATACCCACACACTTGTATATACTAACATACATATACATATATTACACACCCTCAAATACACAAATTGAATTGTTAATTATCCGAATTCTAATAGTTTTTTATTTTATTTGGCACACCGGCAAACTCACGTCGATCACCCCGACATTTTGGTCCTTCGAGCCGGATTGTCTGCCTATTAAAATAAACCCACTCAAATAATCATCGTTTGGATCAACAAATTTGCATATTTTCACCCACCCAATCAACCATATTTTGGATCCACAGGATTAACATTCACCCACCCAATCAACCACTTTGGATATTAATAAAACTCATCAATTATCACCATACGTGGAGAAAAAAATTGTAAGTACCCAAACTCAAATTTATTTAAAATATTGTGATATACAAAAATTAGTGCAAATCGGAATAAAACGGCAAAGTGAAACAAAAACAAAATTAATATTCTATTCCAAAGTAAATCTTTTGCTTAACCGGTATTAAGCACAAAGTATTTGCTAACTTTGTTATTGCCATATTCCGCTTTGCACCTTACCCGTTGACATACATACATACGCATATAAATTTTGAGAGCCAAATAGCGTTGCTTTGGCACCCACCCGTACCTACGCGTACATATGTTTTATTGTTTTACCCGCTCAACTAACAACGAACTAACGTTGACTGCAAGTGCAGTGTGAGCAAGCAAAAAACAAACCCAGTAGGAAAAATTTCAAAAGACCCATTAGGAAATTTTTCGTTCGTCGGAATTTCACTCATTATATTTTGCGGTTCAAAATATAAACAGAAAATAAAAAAATAAAGTCGTTGCTTATTAACTTATTCCAATTCAAACTTAAATAAAGAAATTGTTTTTCAAATTTATTATTTGTTTTATTTCAATTTAATTAATTATTACGACCCGGTTAAGTGAATTTTTAATAGCAATGGAAGAATTTAAATTTTGTATTTCCGATTTGTTCGAATACATTGAGGAACATTACGACACCCAACCCGAAGATGAGTCTATTTATACCCTAGAAATAAAAAGGGTTGAACTCAACGCGATATACGACAAGGCAAACAAGTCGTACGATGCCGTTCGTAGAACCCCACAAAAACCCGGTGAAACTATTGATTTTGCAAAAATCAAAGAAAATTTTAAAAAAGGTCATCAATTATATTTAAAGTGTTTAGGATCCATTAATAAAGCTATTGATGATCTCAAGACCCCAGCCCCTATAATAAAGGAACGAGTGTCAGAGGAATTTACATCGCGGGACATAGGACCCTCAATACATATTCCACCTTGTGATACGGACATATTTTATGGAGATTTCGCAACCTGGCCTTCATTCCGAGATATGTTTACGGCTATATACGTAAACAATCACAAAATCAGCAACGTGGAAAAACTGTTCCATTTGATTCAAAAAACCCGAGGAGAAGCAAGAGCAATTGTTAAAAATACACCCTTAACAAATGATGGTTTCCTGATGGCATGGAGAGACCTGGTATCCCAATACGAGAACAAACGAGTTCAGGTCAACGCGCAACTGAAAATTTTATTCAATCTACCCCAAACAACCCAAGAAAGTGGAAGCGCGATTAAACACCTTCAGAGGACCGTCAACAATTGTCTCACAAATCTGCACAACGTGTACATAGACACTACCAGCTGGGACCCCATCTTAATCTTTTTATGCGGATTAAAACTACCCAAAACCCTACTTCATCAATTCGAGGACACCCTAGAAGATAACTCGGAAATACCATCCTGGAAAACTTTCGACGCGTTTCTCACTCATCGATATAAATCTTTGGAAGCAGTCGGAAATCTAACTGACCCCGTTCCAGTGACCCAATCCGACAGTGGATCCTATAGGAAAGGAAAAGACAGGAAGTTCAACACATTTCACGCTAATGTTTCCGGAACTTCGACCCTGGATTTTTCACACGCTAGTGCACACCCAGTTCGAGGCAACAACCTTTCAAAAAAGCCTCAAGACATTGAAAGTTGTAAGCTTTGTAGAACACAACATTCAATTCGAGAATGTCCAAAGTTCTTACAAATGAATGTGGAGACCCGAATAACCACAATTAAAAATAATGGTTATTGCTTCAATTGCCTTGCATTATCTCACAGTTTCAGAGATTGCAAGAGCAAATATTCTTGTAGAATATGCAGAAAGAAACATAACACACTTCTGCATAGGGATACACCAACCCGTTCCCAATCCCCCCCGCAAGGATCAAGAGCCTCAAACCCGCCTCTTGACCCAAGCACCAGTAGTACCTCCCAAACCCTTAATACCAATATAAATCCGCAAGCCTACACAACCCTCTTACAGTCCACTAAAACTCAAGACCCTCAAAACTTTAGTGGGAAGCAGATTTTGTTAGGTACTGCTGTAGTCCAAGTTTTATACAAAGGGCAAATATTCACAGCTCGCGCACTAGTCGACTCCGGGTCAGAAGCCACGTTTATTTCAGAAAAATTCCAGAGAAAATTGGACATACCCACGTTCAGGAAAAATGCACAAGTGACTGGATTGAACAACACCGTTTCGGCAACACCCTCCAAAATTTGTGAACTCACCCTTGGTTCACCGACAAGAAAGGAGTTTAAGATAACAACACACGCGTTTATCTTAAAAACCTTAACCGATAATTTACCCACTCACTCACTTAATACGATCATCACTAATACAGATTTCGGTTTTAGTTTAGCTGACCCTCACTTTTATAAACCTAGACCAGTCGACATATTGATCGGAAGTGACCTGTACCCACAAATCATTCTCAGTGGTGTACGGAGAAATGTACTCGGGACCCTTCTAGCCCAAGAAACGGAATTCGGATGGATTTTATCCGGACCCACACCAGAAAAACCCTTATCACCCTCGATAATGTCATTTTTCAATAAGATGACCCCAGACAAGTTGCTCACACAATTTTGGGAAGTTGAAGAAGTTCCAAGGAAGCCTCTACCTTCAACTTCAGATATATTTTGTGAGCAAATTTATAAAAATACGACCCACAGAAACTCAGATGGGCGCTATGTGGTAACATTACCCTTTAAAACTCCAGAAAACATAGAATTGGGCAACTCAAGACACATAGCTCTAGCTCAATTTCTTAGAAATGAAAAATCATTGTCGAGAAAACCCGAAATAAAAGCGGAATACGACAAGGCCATCAACGAGTATTTGGAACTCGGTCATATGACCAAAGTTGAATACGACCCTGCGGATAATACGAAAACGTATTATCTGCCACATCACGCAGTCATTAAACCGGATCGCATAACGACTCAACTGCGAGTGGTATTCAACGCTTCATGCCCCACCTCGAACAGGAACAGCCTCAACGATGTACTACATACTGGACCCACTCTACAAGCAGACCTCGTAATCCTAGTAGTAAAATGGCGAATGTTTCAAATCGTATTCAACGCAGATATCCAAAAAATGTATCGTCAAATACTCGTTGAAAGCAGACACACTCCGTTTCAAAGAATCTTATTTAGGAAATCCTCTAACGACCCTATAGAAGACTTTGAATTACAAACTGTTACGTTTGGTATTAACTGTGCTCCATTTCTAGCTATCCGTACCCTCCTTAAATTAGCGGATGATGTACAAGGAACCCACCCACTGGCAGCAGAGATACTTCGAAACGGAATGTATGTTGATGATGTACTTGCAGGAGCACATGACGTACCAACAGCGATATTGGCACGAAATGAACTCACTTCATCCTTGAAGTCCGCAGGATTTGCTCTACGCAAATGGACCTCAAATGACCCAAAAGTTTTATCTGGAATCCCACAGGAACATCTATTGGATACCAACTCACTCAGTTTACCAGAATCCAATAACACAAAAACACTAGGAATCAGATGGAATGCAAAAAAAGATGCGTTCTTTTTTCTCATCAACCCTATTCAGGATAAAACGTCATATACTAAAAGAGAAGTACTATCGATTATAGCTAAATTGTTCGACCCAGCTGGTTGGCTCAGCCCCGTTGTAGTCACAGCTAAAATAATAATGCAACAGATATGGCTGGATAAATCCGATTGGGATGAAAGTCTAAAACCCTTAATCCTCCATCGATGGAAAATATTCATAAAGGACTACGATTCCTTAAATCTTATTGAAATTCCTCGATGGACCCACTTTTCGACATCCGCGATCATCAATTTTCATGGATTCTCTGACGCATCTGAAAAAGCCTACGCAGCAGCCCTATATATCAGTGTTTCTACAAACGCAAATACCTGGACAACCCTTTTGGTATCCAAGACTCGTGTGGCCCCAATAAAAACCATATCATTACCAAGGCTAGAACTTTGTGGAGCTGTTCTTCTGGCGAATCTAGTGGATGCGACCCTACCCCAACTAAGTATAACCCAATACCGTACTCACCTTTGGACGGATTCCACAATTGTTCTTTCATGGCTTAGCAAACCCCCTTGCACATGGACAACCTTTGTATCCCACCGAATTGCCACAATCGCAGAAAAGGTTGGAACCGAAAATTGGACTCACGTCGAAAGTCAAGACAACCCGGCAGATCTAGCTACTCGCGGACGCACACCTCTGGAAATGGTTAACAATGACCTCTGGTGGCACGGACCCCAATGGCTAACACTCGACCCGAAACACTGGCCAGTTACCAAAATATCAAGCGATACAACACTGGAACTCCGGCCAATCAGAACCTTCGTGAACACAACACAAGAGGATATCCTGGATAGATTCTCTTCCTTACCCAAAGCCATTCGAGTTGTAGCATATTTGTTCAGATTCTGTTCGAATGCGTCACCCAATGAATCACAGCAGTCATACCCAACGTTTGAAATAACACCAGAAGAGTTCAACACTACCCGCACGAAGCTAATTATTTTATCCCAAAAGAAGTATTTCCAGGAAGAGTATGAAGCCTTAACCCAAAAAATCAGCATACCCAAAAAAAGTACAATTTTAACACTAAACCCTTTAATCGATCCCAAAGGAATAATGCGAGTTAATGGTCGGTTGAGCAATTCAGCGGCATTATCATACAACGAGCGTTATCCGATTATACTACCCTATAGCAGTCGATTAGCCAAACTACTCACCCAATTTACACATTTAATAACCCTTCATGGCGGCAACCAACTAGTATTACGACTCATGCGTTCGGAATTTTGGATACCGAAGCTGAAAACCCTCATCAAGTCTACCATTCATCAGTGCAAAACTTGTGTTTTGCACAAAAAGCGTAACACTACTCAGATAATGGCAGCATTACCCGCAGAACGTACCACCTTAACCCGTCCATTCGCAGCAACAGGAATCGATTTCGCCGGTCTTTATGACATAAAAAATTACACCGGCAGAGCATGTTTGATCACAAAAGGCTATGTATGCGTATTTGTTTGTTTTGCAACCAAAGCCATACATTTAGAGCCAGTAAGTGATCTCACCACTAACGCATTCATGGCCGCATTCGCACGTTTCTTTTCCAGGCGCGGATGTCCCGCCGATCTCTATTCGGACAATGGTACTAATTTTGTTGGAGCGTCTAAACTTTTAGTTAAAGATCGGCGAGAATTCATGAAGTCATTGAAAACTCAACTAACAACTAGCGAAGCACACCAAAACATCAACTGGCACTTTAACCCTCCAGGAGCTCCACACATGGGTGGACTCTGGGAAGCAGGAGTGAAAAGTTTAAAGAGCCACTTGAAAAAGGTGTCTCAGAACCAGAAATTCACTTTCGAAGAACTAGCTACCCTTTTAACCCGAATCGAAAGTTGCTTGAATTCTCGCCCTTTAAGCCCATTAAGTGAAGACCCAACAAATTTAGAACCTTTAACTCCAGGCCATTTCTTAATAGGTACCCCTTTATTAATCCCAGCAGAACCCAACTTAGAAGATGCACATCTAAGCACCGCACAAAGATGGCAAAAACTGAAGATACTCCATCAACACTTCTGCAAACGATGGAAAGAAGAATATTTGAAAGAACTCCACAAAAGATATAAGTGGAAATACCCTCAACGCAACATAGACGTTAACGATATGGTAGTTATACGTCAAGAAACTCTACCCCCAAATGAGTGGAGACTTGGTCGCATCGGAAAAACATATCTCGGTGCCGACAATAAAGCAAGAGTAGTTGATATACGTACCTCTCAGGGAACAATTACCCGCCCAATAACCAAAATAGTCACTGTACCAAATAATTAATCTTATTTCCTTATAGTGACATGGCCCCTCAAAGCAGTACGAAGTCAATTTGCAGCCGCCAAAGCAGCCCCACATTCACTGTGCGATCACTTAGCGTAACCCGTAGTATCAGCCCACTCTCCGACGAAGGAACCCTGGCAAGACGCCTGCATCGCTTTAAAGCGACCCTTTCCCCCATTCGAGAGGAGCGTGGAAATACGCATCGCACGGCCCGACGTACCATCAGCCTTTCCCCTATTCGTGAAGAACGGGGAAGTACTCATCGCACGGCTCGGCGTGCTATCAGCCGTTCATCAAAGCGAATTCACAAACACGTCGCCTGTGGATTGTGTAAAAAAGACCATAGACTGGTAACTTGTTCAAAATTCACCAAAATGAACATCAATGAAAAGTTTGACGCAGTTAACAAACACAAGTACTGCGTCAATTGCTTGGCCAGATCGCATTCCACCCAAAAGTGCACAAGTAAAAAACGATGTGCCACGTGTAATGGGGAACACCATTCAACCCTACATGGACACCCCAGGCTGTTCTGCAAAGAGCAAAAGAAAACAGCAAAAGGCGAAGAACGATTACATAGACAAGAGGATCTACCCACGTTACTGGCCAAGCCGACCCTCACACCAACAGTCATGGTCAAAATTAAACACGATGGCAAATGGAACAAAATACGAGCCATAGTCAACCCGACCCGAAAAGTGACTGTAATTGCATCAGAACTGGTGCAGAGATTGCGGTTACCAAAAACGTACCTCGACTCACATCGTATATGTAAAGTCGTCATAGGATCGTTAACTGATTCCGACTGGCATGTCGAAGTTAACTGCCTATTGACGTACGATTTACCGACCCGACCCTATAATCGTGACTTAAGTGGCGAAATCATTAAGAAGTTCGACCACTTAGTCCTAGCCGACCCTACATTCTGGAAAGACGATAAAATCATGTTGGAACTGGGAGCTGACATCTACCCAAGATTGATGAAACCCGGACTATTCAACCCCGATAACAGCACCGTGATCGCACAAAACACCGCACTCGGTTGGACTCTAACCGGTGCTTGTGCGATTTAAACCCAAAAGTATACCTCCAACCCGTTGATAACAATACTCATATACCCAATTCAAAATAGATCTAAAAAATCTTTTTATTCGCAGACACTGCAAGGCGGCCGGGATGTTCATACCAAATGAACACATCCCTGCATTGTCCTCCTAACTCGTCTAAATACGAATTAGAGGACAATGCAAAAAACACCCAACAGCGCCAACATAACAGCGAAGTACCCAACAAAACGAAAAAACACAATAAAACGAATCACCATAGCGGACGGATAGCAGCAGCAATATCAGCAGCCACAACAACAACCAGCAGCAGCAGTATTAGCAGCAACAACAGCAGCAGAACCTTTGAAATTCAACGCGGGAATTAGTAACCATCAGGTTTTATTTAAAATTCATATTGTATTATACTTATAATTTACCCCTTAAGTTATATACGAATTATATTTGTAACTTATTTCTTATAACCCAATTTATAAGTATATATCCACACATACCCACACACTTGTATATACTAACATACATATACATATATTACACACCCTCAAATACACAAATTGAATTGTTAATTATCCGAATTCTAATAGTTTTTTATTTTATTTGGCACACCGGCAAACTCACGTCGATCACCCCGACAGTATTAAATTTTCTCGTGCATTGTATGATATTTTCTTAACTATTACCATTTTTCTTATCAACTACTAAATTAAGATTCTTCTTCTTTACTGGCGTAGACCCCGCTTATGCGATTATAGCCGAGTCAACAACAGCGCGCCAGTCGTTTCTTCTTTTCGCTACTTGGCGCCAATTGGATATTCCAAGCGAAGCCAGGTCCCTCTCCGCTTGGTCCTTCCAACGGAGTGGAGGTCTTCCTCTTCATCTGCTTCCCGCGGCGGGTACTGCGTCGAATACTTTCAGAGCTGGAGTGTTTTCATCCATCCGGACAACATGACCTAGCCAGCGTAGCCGCTGTCTTTTAATTCGCTGAACTATGTCAATGTCGTCGTATATCTCGTACAGCTCATCGTTCCATCGAATGCGATATTCGCCGTGGCCAACGCGCAAAGGACCATAAATCTTTCGCAGAACTTTTCTCTCGAAAACTCGCAACGTCGACTCATCGGTTGTTGTCATCGTACAAGCCTCTGCACCATATAGCAGGACCGGAATAATGAGCGACTTATAGAGTTTGGTTTTTGTTCGTCGAGAGAGGACTTTACTTTTCAATTGCCTACTCAGTCCGAAGTAGCACCTGTTGACAAGAGTAATCCTGCGTTGGATTTCCAGGCTGACATTGTTGGTGGTGTTAATGCTGGTTCCTAAATAGACGAAATTATCTACAACTTCAAAGTTATGACTGTCAACAGTGACGTGGGAGCCAAGTCGCGAGTGCGACGACTGTTTGTTTGATGACAGGAGATATTTCGTCTTGCCCTCGTTCACTGCCAGACCCATTTCTTTTGCTTCCTTATCCAGTCTGGAGAAAGCAGAACTAACGGCGCGGGTGTTGAGGCCGATGATATTAATATTATCGGCATACGCCAGCAGTTGTACACTCTTATAGAAGATGGTACCTTCTCTGTTGAGTTCTGCAGCTCGAACTATTTTCTCCAGAAGCAGGTTGAAAAAGTCGCACGATAGGGAGTCGCCTTGTCTGAAACCTCGTTTAGTATCGAACGGCTCGGAGAGGTTCTTCCCGATCCTGACGGAGCTTTGAGTGTTCCTCAGCGTCAGTTTACACAGCCGTATTAGTTTTGCGGGGATACCAAATTCAGACATCGCGGCATAGAGGCAGCTCCTTTCGGTGTGTGTCGATTCTCCTTTCACGGGTCTTTTCCAAGATTTGGCGCATGGTGAATATCTGGTCGGTTGTTGATTTACCAGGTCTGAAGCCACACTGATAAGGTCCAATCAGTTTGTTGACGGTGGGATTTAATCTTTCACACAATACGCTCGACAGAACCTTATATGCGATGTTGAGGAGGCTAATCCCACGGTAGTTGGCGCAGATTGTGGGGTCTCCTTTTTTATGGATTGGGCATAGCACACTTAAATTCCAATCGTTGGGCATACTTTCGTCCGACCATATTTTACAAAGAAGCTGATACATGCACCTTATCAGCTCTTCGCCGCCGTGTTTGAATAGCTCGGCCGGCAATCCGTCGGCCCCTGCCGCT
Organism: Bactrocera zonata; assembly: GCA_037783105.1. Lineage (NCBI taxonomy): Eukaryota > Metazoa > Arthropoda > Insecta > Diptera > Tephritidae > Bactrocera > Bactrocera zonata. The sequence goes on along the minus strand of JBAWJQ010004250.1, from coordinate 463,924 downwards.
TTGTTGTTTTTCAGGCGGGCAATTGCTATTCGAACTTCTTCATGGTCGGGCAATGGAACATCTGCTCCATCGTCATCGATTGGGGTATCGGGTTCGTTTTCTCCTGGTGTTGTGCGTTCACTGCCATTCAGCAGGCTGGAGAAGTGTTCCCTCCATAATTTAAGTATACTTTGGGCATCGGTGGCTAGATCACCTTGGGGGGTTCTACAAGAGTATGCTCCGGTCTTGAAACCTTCTGTAAGCCGCGGCATCTTTTCGTAGAATTTTCGAGCATTACCCCTGTCGGCCAGCTTATCAAGCTCTTCGTACTCACGCATTTCGGCCTCTTTCTTTTTCTGTCTACAAATGCGTCTCGCTTCCCTCTTCAACTCTCGGTATCCATCCCATCCCGCACGTGTTGTGGTCGATCGTAACGTTGCTAGGTAGGCAGCCTGTTTTCTTTCCGCTGCGACACGGCACTCCTCGTCGTACCAGCTGTTCTTTTGCACTTTCCGAAAACCAATGGTTTCGGTTGCAGCTGTACGTAAGGAGTTTGAAATGCCGTCCCACAGTTCCCTTATACCGAGTTGTTGACGAGTGCTCTCAGAGAGCAGGAGTGCAAGCCGAGTAGAAAATCCTTCGGCTGTCTGTTGTGATTGCAGCTTCTCGACGTCGAACCTTCCTTGTGTTTGTTGGCGTGCGTTTTTTGCTACACAGAGGCGGGTGCGAATTTTGGCTGCAACAATATAGTGGTCCGAGTCGATGTTAGGACCTCGGAGCGCACGCACATCTAAAACACTGGAGACGTGTCTTCCGTCTATCACAACATGATCGATCCGAAGACAGCCAGGTAGCTTGATGTATCTTCTTATGCTGGAATCTAGTACTACAGATAATCATATTTCGGGCCCCGGCGAAGTCAATCAACCTCAACCCATTTGGGGATGTTTCCTCGTGGAGGCTGAATTTACCGACCGTAATGCCAAAGATACCTTCTTTGCCCACCCTGGCGTTGAAGTCGCCAAGCACGATTTTGACATCGTGGCGGGGGCATCTCTCATAAGTGCGCTCCAAGCACTCATAAAAGGCATCTTTGGTCACATCGTCCTTCTCTTCCGTCGGGGCGTGGGCGCAAATCAAAAATATGTTGAAGAACCTCGCTTTGATGCGGATTGTGGCTAGACGTTCATTCTCCGGAGTGAATGATAGTACTCGGCGACGGAGTCTCTCTCCCACCACGAATCCAACACCAAACTTGCGCTCCTTTATATGGCCACTGTAGTAAATGTCACAAGGACCTACTCGTCTCTGTCCTTGTCCCGTCCATCGCATTTCTTGGACGGCGGTGATGTCAGCCTTTATCTTTACGAGGACATCTACCAGCTGGGCAGCGGCACCTTCCCAATTAAGGGACCGGACATTCCAGGTGCATGCCCTCAAATCATAGTCCTTATTTCGTTTGCCGTGGTCGTCATCAAAAGGGGGGTCTCTCATCCAAGGCTGTTTACGCTTTTTCATTGGGGGTGTTTTTTTACGTGGCGGGTCCCAAACCCAGCGCACAACCCTATGCAGGGGATGTTTCGCCTTCTCACTTTAGCTCGCCTTCAAACGGATGTTCTTAGGCTACCCAGAGGATACTTGGTCAAAGACCGGAAGTCGTGAGCTGCTTGAGTCATATGTAAAAGAATCGTTTCTGGCCACTCCCAAGTGAATGGCGATCAGAGAACTTTCCTCACTTGCGTGAACTTCTACACATGACTCCATCCTCCCTTAAGATTAAATAGAAGAATTTAACAACCATAATTTTCCAAAAATGTCCAATTGTATGGTGAAAGATTCAGTGTATAGTATTGTGGTTTCATACAAAGAAACAATGTTCCTTTGATCTGTCGACTACCGCAAAGTGATGATTGAGCATATAATTGTCGCCTGAATATCTAAAATTGATTAATCACGGTGCACAGTTTACAATCACAGCTTTACAAAGTTAGGGATTAGCCACGGACATATAAACCTTTCCGCATCTTCTTTTCCATACATCAATCGTATTTAAACCTCCATATCAGTTCTGTTGCTTATAACTCTGACTTAACTTAACAAAGCTCTGAATATTAACATCAGAAGTCGTGCCTCGTGGAGCTCTTTACTCTAAAACGATTTTGGTGCTGAAAGTACTTTAAGTCAAAAAAGATATTCTGGTATAAAGAATATTTGATCATTTACAGGTGAAATTTTGTATACATTCAGGACAAGCAGCCTGGTGAGCATAGTCGCTAGGTTTGTCGAATGTTAAATTTTAAAGCTTACATTGCATACATAAAATCACTTAATTATTCATCAGTTATCACAAAAATATTGTTATTTGCAGATTCGAAATTCTCAGCTTCAACAGCTGTGAGATCCGTTCTATAATACATTATTAGTATTGATATATTTTGTGGTTTTTTTTATGATTTAACCTCTGATTCGTGAAAACAAAATTAATGTGATTTGATCCACAAAGGCTGTCACATCAATAGCATTCCATTAAAATATTTAGAAAAGAGCACAAATATTTGAAGTTGCCTTGCATGAACTAAGTTAAAAACTTATTTAAACGGTGAAATGAAGTGTTAAAAGACCAACATCGAAGCAGAAGAAAAGACAGACCATAAGCAAAAAGAAAGACTTATTCCTCATTGGCCATATTGGTATGACTCAGAGCTCTATAAAGACCATTTTGTGTAAACACAGTTCACTCCCTTTATTTTATAAGTCCATTAGTAACAGCAAAAATAAATACAATTTTTTTTGTGTCTCCATTTCGTACCAGAATTGTTGCAACAATATATAAACATGGCTAAAGCAACATTTGCACGCCCGAAATGCTCAATGTCAGCAGCAATTTTCCATATCCGACTGTGTGAATGGCACTTTGACATTCGTCAACCGAAACCTAATGTCTGCCTTTGGTAGCTCCGTGTAGTACCAGCTACCAAACAAATCGAACTTTTTATAGAAAAAAACGCCTGGCTGATGTTTTCAACGTTTTTATAGTTGTTGTTATTGTTATAGTTGCCGCTATGCCAATGCGATTGAGACAATTGTCACTGTGGCTGCCACTCCTACGGCAACGCGAACGCTGACATTGTTACCAAATCTGACTAAATTCCGGCATTGCTGCTTGACATTGCCGCCGCCGCTCTATTGGCAACTTGCCCCTCCGCCACCCTCGGCGCTCGATTCGAACGCATAGTAATCGCGCATATCAGCAGCATTGCCCATAAAACATTCAACGTATCGCTGTCAAATCGATCTGCGATACTTTAAATCACAATTTCATCGCTGCCACAAGCTAATCTGTAAGCACGCTGCTTCTTCTTATTTTTCTACGATTTTTCTGTTGCGTTTGATTCCGCATTTGCTCTTGTGCTCCATTTTGCGAGCGCTTGCATAATCGCGCAGCGTTGGCAGTCAAGCGCAAAAGTGACTCGGCAATGCCGACAACAGGAGCAACAACAACAACACAAACAAACACTAAACCAACAACAACAACAATAAATCACAACACTAACAACAAAAAAACACAATTTTAATGCCACCGCGCACATGTCAGCGCAGCAACGGTCGCAACTGCAATTACAACAACAACAACAACAACAACAACAACAACAACAACAACAACAGCAGCAGCAGCAGCAACGACAACTACAACAAATTTTATTGCCACCGCGCATATGTCAGTGCAGCACAGCGCCAACAACAACAATTACCCGCATGCGTGCTACTCTGCAACAACAACAACGTCATTGTAGTTGTGCCTGCCGCTCGCCAACTGCGATCACCGTTCACCGATTGCGCTGATCATCGCCGGCGCGCGCATTTATTTCAATTTCAATTGATTGTCGTACAATCGCATGAATAATTCAATTTCGTACGCAGCGGCAATGCCAGCCACGCAGCACCACACAACAACAATAACAACTGTAATCACAAAACACTGGCAACGGCAATTGTTGCAGCCGCAGCGGCGATTGCTTGTTACAAGTCAGCGATTTGTAAACGCTGCAACACAGGTGCGCGTTGGGCGGGGCGCGTGCAACAAAGCTGCATTGTTGTTGTGTTTGCTTTAGCATTTTGCTCCTTATCTGCTGCTGCTAATGCGGAGAGTTTTTTGTGGCCGACTTGCGTTGCATGTGATTTTCTAGCAATTTTCCATTGCATGCATAAGACATCAGCGTCGAAGCGGCAGTCCGAGCAAATAAAATTTATGAGACTGTGCTGGTGGCATGAAAAGAAAAATTGCTCTGGAATTGACTGCATAATTTTTTTGCAGATTTGGCATAAGTTAAGTAAATAAATGCGTTGACTGGCGGATTAGAATTTCTTTTGTTTGCTTTGCCGATTGATTTTCGATATGAAGCGCTTATTTATAATTTTATTATATAAGCTTATGTTGACAGCCTATTGCTAAGTACTTTATTTTAATATTTGAGATTAATAGAAGCAGTTATAGTTATTTAGTTCTGGAGGAAGTGTTTACAGAGAACTCAAAACACTATTTGATTGCAATTTAAAATAATTTCGCTCTTTTAAACTTTTCAAAGAGATGACAGCCTTAACAAAAGTAATTTATCTGGATTCAATTACTACTCAGTTTCAAATAACATAATTATACTTTTATTTATTAACTTTATCAGTTTCAAGTAGCCGGAAACTGCAGTATATTTCAAGCTGAGGTCTTTGCTATTGCGAAAGCGGCGGGGATGGCCTCTTACGCATCTCCGGGCAATTCCAGAGTCAACATCTACGAGTACATACTATTGTGCCCAAAAAATAAGGGGACATTTGAATTTAAACTACGCTCGTCGAAGGATTTGGAGAACTATTTTTTTTTTAGGTTGGCAGTATTGTCAGTATCATTAATGTCAAACTTCATGTCAAAATATTCATTAGTGTTTGAGATACGTGTCGTTTTGTGAGCTGCTAAAAGTGAGTTTATCGTTTTTTGCAATGTCGAAATTTGTTGAGCAAAGAATTTGCCTTAAATTTTTTTTACGGAATCAAGTTTCTGCTGCGGATACGTTGAGGATGGTGCAGAAAACCTTTGGTGATGAGGCTATGTCTAAAAAAAAAGTTAACAAGTGGTATAGTGACGTGAACGTGTCGAAGACGAAGAGCGTCCAACAAATCCAAGATTTGGTGTTGAAAAACCGTCGATTAACAATTAGAGACCTTTCTGATGAAGTTGCGTATCGAAAGGCTCAGCCAATACCATTTTGAAGGATGTTTTGGGCCTCAAGCGCGTCAAATCTCGACTGGTACCGAAAACATTGAATTTTTTGGAAAAAAGGCGTCGCGTTGAAGTGTATGAAAAAATGCTTTCCGACTACCAGGGTGTCATGAAATGCATTTTAACTGGCGATGAGACTTGGATCTATGCTTACGACCCCGAAACAACCGATCAATCGAGCAAATATCGTGCCAAAAGAGAGCCAGGTCCAAAAAAATCGCGCCAAAGTGGCTCAAAAATCAAGGTCATGTTTACTGCTTTCTTCGATTATCGTGGTGTTGTGCATTATGAATTCCTTCCAACCGGTCAAACAGTCAACAAGGAATATTATTTGAACGTTATACGTCGTTTGCGTAACGCTATCCGCCTAAAAAGGCCGGAATTGTGGAAAGAAAATTCTTGGTTGTTACACAACGATAATGCACCATCCCATACTGACCTCGTAATTCGTGATCATTTCGCCAATAATACAACCCATATCGTTCCGCAACCACCGCATTCACCTGATCTAGCGTCGTGCGACTTCTGGCTGTTCACCAAGCTCAAAAGACCTCTCCGGGGACACCGTTTTTATACGATAGAGGAGATTCAAGCCGCAGCGAAGACGGAACTGAAGGCTATCCCGGAAAGTGACTACAACCAGGGTTTCGGTGATTGCAAAATCCGTTGGCATAAGTGCATTGCATCGGGAGGGGATTACTTTAAAGGGAATGAAATTGATTTGGAAGAATAAATAAAGAAGTTTCAAAATAAATACACCTTATTGTTTGGGCACAGTAGTAAAAATGAATATTATGGCAACCATACTCTAATATTTACAAACGTTAATCTCAAAATAAAATTTAGTATTCAACAAATATGTAAACATTTATTTATTTTTGACATTAATTAATATGGTGACAAAATTTCTCGAAAGTTTAGAAACGGAAATTCTAATATTTAACATATATTTTTTTTTTTTTTTTTTTTTGTTTGATCCAATTAGTTTCATAAATAAAAATGAAAAGTGTGGCAACCCTTCTCGAAAATTTTTAAATTAAAATCTTTAATATAGAACTTAAATTGGTGCCTGTATTCATCTTTTATTTAATTAAATTAATTAAACCAGCAAAATTTATTGGGCGGCAACCCGTTTCAAAATTTTACAAAACGAAATATTTAACATTTAAGAATTATTGAATAGCTCCTTTTATTTGAACAAACTACTCAACAAAGAATAATTAATTGTGTGGCAGACTTGCTCTAAGTTTTCAAATTGAAATCTTTCTTTAAACTTTTTTAAATAATTCCTCAACTAAAATATATCATATCATTTATTAGTTTAATTAATCTATGGCAACCCTACTTTAAAAATATTCTACTGTAAGCCTTCTTACAACTCATTCATTTGAAGCGCATATTACTATAATCCCGGTAGAGTATCTGTTACATTGACTTGTAAATGAAGAGGCACGCTCATTTCAGCAGATGGCAATGCTTTTAATTTTGTTTGTGTGTTTTCTATAAGCCGTTTTCCATCCATATTAAATTATTTGATGTTCTATATAACTACAGTATTTATCGAAGTGCGAAGACGTCTGAAAGAAATATACAGCTGGGATTTTTATACTCTTGTAGCTAGAGAGAATAATAATTTTGTTCACCTAACAAGTGTCCCAAGTGATTATCCGTGTGTCTTAAGGGGGTATTCTACTCTAGAAATCAAATTTTGGGCAGTGTTTTGAATTTTATTTAAAAAAAAACGAAAAATATTTTTACCATCCATTTTTTAATGGTGTTTTTATTGATATCTTAAGAATACAGAAAAAAAATTTTACAAAAAAATATTAAAAATTAAAATAATTAGAGACGGGGAGTGGGGGGGAGAGACAGGTGTAATAAAATGGCGCATCCTGGTGACATTGATCCTGACTCTCCTGGTTGTCTGAAAAAGAAATCAAAGGAAATTCTTAATCAGTAAAGATGCTGCTAAAGTCCCTAAATCAGGGAATACGAAAAAAAAATTTTTTTGAAAAATGGCGACTGCCTGAAAATAAAAATAATTTTTTACGCTTTTTTTTTGAAATTCCTGAATTCTTTTAAAATATTAAAAACTAAAATTTTGGCACAATGCTAATAGGAAAGATAAAGGATTATATAAAGAAGGTTCACACAAAACTTCAAGTAAATCGGTTGTATAGAACTTGAGATAATGCCGGTACCGTGTGGAAAAAAGTAGTTTCGAGAAAAACACGTTTAACAAAAGGAGTCTACCTACCTACCGGACTAGGTACTGCGTCACTAAAGTAACTGTAACTCTTAAAATAATTTTAATGTTTAAAAATCCTTTAGAGGATATGTTCTTAAGGGTCTAAGCTTCAAATATATAAAAAAAAATCGAATTTTTCAAAATTCTAGAGTAGAATACCCCCTTAAAAGATCTGAATGAAATTGGTACACATGTTCTTTGGAAAAAAAATCATACGGGTTCGTAAAGCGAATACTTTTTGGCGAAACTCCATATCTTAAGACCCATCCAAGCGATATCGAGAAAATTTGGCGTATAATATTATCTTAGAGTTCCTACGTTCTAAGTACGAATGCGAGAGAAATCGAACTACAACCACGACTATTTGACATATAACTCTATTCAAATTTCATCTGCTTCTTTTACTTTCGACTATGTAAATCAAGCACAAATGAGTGTATTCGGATAAAACTTTTCACGAGTAGTGTGTTAAAAGTAGGGCACCGAAATTCTCCAAGTCGACCCAAAAATATTCAAGCGCACCAAATATGGAGTAAAGCTCAAACTACAAATTTTTATTACGACAATTTTTGAGATATTTTATGTATGTGAGATATATAGTATTATATAAATTCATAGAAAATCTTTTACTGCTAAAGATACATATGTATGTAAAAAATTAGCTAAATCGGCTTAACAATTTCTGTAGCTCCCTATACCTAATAGAACCATTTTCGAACCTCCGGTTGACTTTATACCGCATATATCGGCTAATATTTGAGTAATCTCAACGGCTTGAACTTTTAAATTTAAAGCTTTAACCCCACTCTCTGCCGACATATCAGGAAACTAGTTTAGTTCTCCAAGTTTTTTTGAATCATCATGTCGTGTTCCAGCTTTGGGTCATCTTCCACGATGGCTAGTTTTCACAGATCCACTGTCCCTTAATTTCTTTATAATAAAGGTTACTGTGGATTTTGTAATTTGGAGTTGTAATTTCTTTCGTATAAAATGTAAAATATTAAAAAAAAAGTATATGGTTTTTCATTGTTTCACTAAATAAGCAACATGCCTTTATAATAAAGTAATTTTTTTTGATATCCAAAAGTGTAATTTGGAGTATACCACATGTTTTTAGCATTCATAGCCATCAGTCCAATATGTTTTGTCCGACACTGTATATATCAATGTTGGCAAATCTTCAAGATTAGAATCGCATTTTGGTTTTTAAATTCAATCCTTTGTGAAACTAGAAAGACTCAATAATTGGATTTCATATTACAAAAAAGAGCTTTGAATTCATTAAAGGTGTTTTATTTCACTTTCATTCCTGAATCCGTGACTTGCGAAGTACTTAAGGGGTTACATGGGTTTCATAGTTTCAAAAAAATTTTTTTGTCTTATTCTATAATATCTCTAGAATATTGTCCTAAATTTTCAAGTTGATCCGACTACTAGTTTCGGAGATGCAGCCTTTGAGAACTTGTGCGCTTGCAGCTAGCTAGGCTAACTGCGCCGTCTTTAACGCGTTTCTCTCAAAACTATGTTTTCGAAGTCGGTTGTCAAGATTTCTCGCGAACTACTCAACCGATTTTGAAGAAATTTTATACAGGTCTTCGAGCTATCATTTACAAGGTCTTGAACGAAGGATTTTTTTTTTTAAATTACAACTATTTAAAAAAACTGTCGAGAAATTTTCATCGAAATTTGCATTTTTTTATAAAAGCATCTGCCAAAAATCCAATTTTCATTTTTTTTTTTCCTTCATCCAATACCTAGTTTATTGTCTTTAAAACACGTATTTTTTTATTTTTATTTCATATGATCCTGAAAGAAGTTCTGCTGACAACGCGAATGCACTTTTTTTCCGAGGGTCTGCTGGAAATGGCAACGTAATGACTGCCATTTTGATATTTTTTTTTTAATTTTACAAAATGTTTATTATATATGAGTCTTTTAAATAAAAATAAAAATTCATTTAAATATTTCTTTTTTTATGTGTAAAAAAAATGATTGAAAAAAGGCCGTTTTTTGCCCGAGGAAACCCATGTAATCCCTTAAGTATTGATCTCACCAATCTGGATCATTCAAAAAGTAAGCATTAGAAGGATTCCAACTTGTATTTTCCTAATCAACTTCTATAACTTACTTACAATTAGGTGTTTAACCTAGCCGGTTACCCATGAAATCATATGAATGTTTAAAACCCTCGAAGAAAGCTAGTTTTCTATGTACATACATTACTAAAATCAGAATATTTCGAAAATTAATTAATTTGGTCGGTAACTTACCTATCACTCTCGTTAATATCTCATCGCAGCGAAAAAATTAGACAATACAATGAGCTTGCTTGCAATATTATACCCTACTGGCAATTTTGTACCAAAATATGTTTAATTGGAGTCCTTTCTTCTGGTAATATATAAAGCCTGAGAAATTCTGGACTCTCTGGGTAACATATTGAAAAATCGAAATTAATTCTAAATCGTTAAATAAATAACTAAAAGCTAAATGATGCCGATAGCATATTGAAATAAAAGACAAGTCACAGCGAAGAAGTTACGATTAAGCTAAATTAGTGATAGCTCACATAATGTCTAACACTCACATAATGACTGCGAGTTTCATAAAAAGCATACATACTTGTATATTCAAACAAACATGTCTTTAAGAAGTGAAAATACATACCTCAACACAACATTAAAATATTATTCTTCAGCAACTGCAAAGAAATCTTCGCATATTTGCATAAATCTGCAATTACTTACTTCACTTAAACTTACAGCTTTACAAGCACACATACGTATAAAAAAGTACTGAATATGTGTATAGCTGAAAAGCCGCACAAACAAGTCCTTGACACGAATTCGTCACGTCTCCGACATATTTCATCAACGCGTTCAATGGCACGAAAGGTGTTAAAGATGCGAGATTAAGTCCGAACGTGAGTATCCCATGAAAAGTCAGTTAACTGGCACAAAGAAGCGCGCGAGCGCAGGAAGAACAACACAACAAGGAAAGGAGCATGCGCGTAGATAGGGAGACGAACGCATTTGAAGCACTTAAACTAGTTCTCGAGTGTGCTTAAGTGTTAAATGTTTGATGGCATAACAAATTGTTTTGTCATTTTACGAGATCGACACGAAGAAAAACAACTATAATGAAGTGATGGAAACAAAGCCAAGATAAATTGCAGTTGCGTCAAAGTAAGCAGCAGCGCGGCGTACAATCATTAAGCGCGACGGGAACATATGTGGCACAAAGGGTTGTTGCAGGCGAGAGATAAAATTGTATATCTGTGTGTGTGCGTGTGCGCGAAATATGCAAATTTGACATCTTTAAAAGGGTAACACATGTTTGTTGCAAGTATGTTTATATGTGTGCGAGTTGATGATAAATGAGTTCAGCAAACGGTCGGATAACCAGTTGTGCGTTGATCCTTTGCGCATGCGCACCTCAGTGTCCTGCATGCTAAATTCGAAATCCTGTCGGCTGTGTTGGCGCATAAAAATTGACGCAAATTAAATTAACAACACTTTGTTGCACAATGGCACAACAACGGCGAGCGCAACAAATGATAAGTTTATGCAAATTTCGCTCGAGCTCGAGTGTGAGGAGCAAAAATCGTAATAAATCGACTGCTGACGATTTTTATGATGTTGCCGTAGAGCATTTGGTGAGTTCATTAATTTTTGTAGTTGTTGAGATTTGCTGCCGTTTTTTGTTTATTTTTTAATAAATGGCATGCAATAACGATGCTCGAGTGTAAATTTGAAATTTTGAAGGCAACGTGGTGTGTTGAGAGCTGCTCTGGTAGAATTGCAGAGAACAACACTAAAGTCCCCTATTCTAGCGTAGTTCGGAGGACATTTGTTTCACTTCTTTTCATATGACAGCTGTTTTGCTATTGTTGTTGTTTTTTTTTTAAATTTTTCTGTTTTCTCCTTTGTCATTTATGCATAATAAACTCATTTATTAAGTGTTGATCTTGTTTGCATTGGCGCCGCGTCAGAGTGGCGTGTACCTGTGTGATAATTAGAAACTGAAGAGTAGTAGGAGAGAGCAGAGGAGTAAAGGGAATGACAAAAAAGGAAAGTAGATAACGAAAAAGAGATTGTTTTAAAATCTTAATATGAAAATTATGACTGCCAGCTATTGTTATTATTATTTATATTTTTTGTAATTTATCAATTCAATCATACAAACTAGTTATCAGAATTGACTTAAATTGACAGAATGCAAACAACTTGATAATCAATAATAATTTCAATTTTCCGTCGTCATGGAAACCTAATAAAATCCTTCACAAATTGCACGAAATTATTAAGGTAATGGGAAGTTGGAATAGGAGGAAAGAGGGGAGTTGATAAAGGCAATATTTTTGTACAAAACCAATTATTCTTTTCTCAAATAATAACTAGAAAAGTGTGTATCTACTTTTAATTGAAATAAATTCCTTGATCGGATGAAGCATAACACCAGAACACGATTTGGTAGACCCAATATCCCAATCGGTGACTATGAAACAGACGTTACATTGCCCAACCATAAAGAAGTTCGAATAACAACAAAAGTCCGAAGAACAACAAGGCGGCAAGGACCGATGGATTACCGTCTGAGCTATTCAAACACGGAGGCGAAGAACTGATACGGAGCTTGTATCAGCTTCTTTGTAGAATATGGTCGAACAAAAGCTTGCACGACGATTGGAATTTAAGTGTGCCCTACCGAATCAAAAAAAAAAGGGAAATCCCACAATATGCGCCAACTACCGTGGGTAAAGCCTCCTGGAAATATCATTAAGGTTTCATACTGTGTGAAATATTAAATCCCATCCTGAACAAACTGATTAGACTTTATCAGTGCTGCTTCAAGTCTGGAAAATCAGCAGTTTCTGGTATTCAATATTCGCCAAATACCCATGAAAAAAATATCGACACACACCAACTCTTTCGTCAGTAAGGACCTTTTCCAGCCTTTCGATATCAAACGAGGCCTGAAACAAGGTGACTCCCTTTCGTGCGACTTCTTCAATCTACTATTGGAGAAAAAAATTCGAGCTGCAAAACTTAATAGAGAAGATACCATCTTCTGTAAGAGTGTAAAACTACTGGCGTACGCCGATGACATCGTTATTATTGGCCATAACAAGCACGCCGTTAGTTCTGCTTTCTTCTGACTGAATAAGGAAGCAAAGCAAATGGGTTTGCTGGTGAACGAGAGCAAGGCGAAAGATATCCTGTAATCAAACAAACAGTCGTCATACTCGCAACTTTGCTACCACGGCACTCTTGAGAATCATTACTTCGAAATCGTAGATAATTTCTACTGCAGAATACCTCTCGATAAAAGACGCTACTTCGGACTGAATAGGCAATTGAGAAGATTGAGAAGTAAAGTCCTCTCTCGACGAACAAAAACTAAACCCTATAAGTTCCTCATTATTCCCTTCATGCACATTATGCAGAGGCATGGATGATGACAATGGTGATTTATGGTCCTTGGTGCATTGGCAATGAAACCGCAGTAGATGGAATAATGAGATGATGTTTGACATTGTTCAGCGATTTAAGAGACAGCGGCAACACTGGGTAGGTCATGCTGTACGAAATGAATGAAAACACTTCAGTTCTGAAAGGATGGGACTCAGTACCCGGCGGGGAAGCAGAGGAATAGAAAGATCTCCACTCCATTAAAGAGACATATTGAAGAAAAACCTGCCTAAAGCGGCCCACTCACGACAAATTTGTTTGACAAATCTGTTTGAGTTTGAGGTGTTTTTTGTCGTGAGTAGGCATGTTGTCAAACGGATTGAAGGTTTGCGACAAATTTTAAAAACTAACAACCGATTTGTAGATTCGTTTGTCGTGAGTGGCGTGGTTTGCAAACATTTGGTCGGTTGGTTGGATAAAAAAATGGCAAGCGTGAGCAAAAATTTTTTAGAAGACTTTATTGAATTATTTAAAAATGAAACGGCCTTATGGCAATGCAAAAGTGAAAATTATAAGAATAAATGCCAAAAAGATAAGTCGTGGAAGATTTTACTTTCGAAATATAAAGAAATTGATAAGGATGCGACAATTGACGCAGTGAAAAAAAAGTGAATTGTTTACGCACTGCATATAGACGTGAATTGGTGAAGGTACGCAAGAGCGAAAAGTCTGGGGCAGGTGCTGAGGAAATATATGTACCAAATCTATGGTACTTTAATAAGTTGGAATTTTTGGGTGACCAAGAAATGCAAACAGATGGATTTTGCTCATTCGACGAATCTATCGATATTGAAAAAGTAAGTACATACTCGTAGATTATGAAAAGCAATAATTCTTTATTTTGAGAAAAATTGGAGTTATTACAAAAATTGATAGAACTTATACAAATTTATTCTGCCAAGGCACTGCACCAACAGTACTAAAGTAATTACAAAATTTATCGCGAACATGCTTGGCGTTGTTGGAAGAGTTGGTACACTTTGTCGGCTCCAAATCTGTCAAATAGTCATTTGTAGTAATCCCAGTATCCATTTCGTTGGAGTTTCTCAAATAAATTGACTCATTTTTTACTTTTAAATAATTGTGTAAATAGCAACAGGCAGTTGCAATTAATGTGGCTTTTTCTGGATTCAACATTATATCAGTGTGAAATACCCGAAAACGGCTGGCTAAAATGCCAAATGCGTTTTCTACAATACGTCGAGCTCTAGAAAGTCGGTAGTTAAAGATTTGCTGTTCGATCGATAAATTAGAGCGGCTGTACGGTTTCATTAGATTTTTCAAGAGAGGAAATGCATCATCCCCTACGAATACGAATGGAAATGTATCTTCGGACAGTGGTAGCTTTTCCGGCTCAGGTAAACATAGAACCCCTTCATCATATAAATACTTCAACTTGGATTGCGCGAAAACACCTGCATCTGATGCTCTGCCATTTGTTCCCACTTCCACTGATATAAATTCGCAGTTTGCATTGACCACCGCCATCATCACAATACTAAAACTCTTCTTATAATTAAAATAGAAAGACCCAGATTTTGACGGTTTTTTAATGTGTACATGCTTGCCGTCGATGGCGCCAATGCAATTGTTAAAATTCCACTTTTTCTCAAAATCATCAGAAATTACTTTCCATTCTTCTGCATTACTTGGAATCTGGAATATTAAAGAAAATTTATTATAATCTTTCAGCCCTCTCATTCAAAAAAACGAAAATATGATGACTCGGAATTTTTGGAAAAAGCTGTTGCACATTTGGACAAAATGAATAAACCGTCGAAAAGGGATGAATCAGACGTTTTTGCAGAAGGATGGTCCATGTTATATCGCAAAATGAACGAACAACAAAAAATTTTTGCCAAACGCATAATTGACGACACTCTAATGCATGGTCAGCTGAATAAACTTTCCTTTTCGAGCAGCCTTAACCTTGGAATGCAGCCATTGAGGTATCCTGTTGTTCAAAGATTTGCAAACTCAACTCCAACTAACGAATCGAGCCTTTCGTCTTCACCAATTACTTTGCAAATGCTTCCATCCGAGGAAATTTTTCCAGAACATCAATCTGTGAGAGTTATTTCTCAGGAAATAATAACTCCAACAAACTCGTTCCAACAACTTTTCGATAACAAAGAATATAAATAATATTATTTTTTACATACCGTAATAAACGATTTTAATGATGAAATTATTGCTCTGCACGTCTCAATTGTTATTCTGCCTAAAGATTGTGGGGAAATCTTTGTTAAGAATTTGAGATCCTCAAAACTTTGTCCAGTTGCGAGGAACCTCAATGTTGCGGAGAGTCTTTCATTTGCTGTAATCGCTTCACGCATTCCTGTGTCTTCCTTTTTTATTACAGGAGTGACTGCAGTAAGGAGATCCATATATGTTTTGGAATCCATCCTGAGGAAGTTTTTAAAATCGTCAGGAGCAGTCAGCTCCATTGAATTTAATAGTTTTACATGTGAGTGGTTATATCTCTCACATAACCACTCTTTCATCCATTCTTTCTTCATTATTTTTTTTTTTGCATTTGACTTTTTTCGCTTCATGCACTGGTGTATTACTAGCAGCGCAATTACATCATCCGCGTTATAATCAGACATGTTCACTCCGCGAAGCACACAATAGAAATAAAGTTTGTCAAATCGGTTTGTCGTGAGTGCTCAACCGTCTTCAAACAGATTTGTCAAACAAATTTGTCGTGAGTGGGCCGCTTAAACTTGGTCTCCAATTGGCGCCAAGCAAGAAGAAGTAAGCTTTACTGGCGCGCTGTTGTAAACTCGGTTATAAGCGGTGTTTACGCCAATAAAGAAGAAAAAGGAGAAGAAAAAGTAGCATCCGTGTTAGATAAATGTCCCTACAGAGCTGCCACTTTTCAAAAAAATTTATCTGAGTTTCTACAAACACCCAAATTAAAACTGTCTAATTTAGAAAGGTTTCAAAACAAAACTGCAGGATATGCACAAAGCAAGAAAATAAGTAGATACCCTTTTGGGACTCAGAAAAAAAACTTTTGATGACACTTTCATTTAAAGTGTTCTGAGAATAAAATTAACTGCGGTCGAATAAATAAAACCAAAACACAGGCAAATGTTTCTGAGAGTAAAGGAAACAAGAAAGTATTCCAGGTATTTCTTCTTTGAATTTAGTTTAATTAATAAGAGTTGATAATTTAAAATTAATATAATTTGTTAATAGTTTGTATACTTATTTTTAGTTAAAACTTAAAAGATATCTTAATGGATATCTATGGAAAAAACAATGACAATCTTCACATGAAAATAAATTGACACTATTTTAAATATATAAGATGTAAGTATTTGTGGGAAAGACTACTTCTATTCACCCTCAAAATCTTTTTTTTTATATTTGAACATGTAAACTTTGTGCTCCTTTCTAATTGAAATCTGGGAAATTATAAAGGTTTACATTTTCTGTTGTTTTCATTTTTATTAAAAATACAATTTATTTGAAGATTTTACTCTAATAATTCCTATTATAGTCATAACTAAACGAGTAAATCAAACTATATACATTAGGGTGATTAAAAAAAAAAACAAAATTCTTAGAGGTGTCTAGGAACCTATTTTTCAGAGCACCAAACGAAAAAAAAATTGTTTTTAATCCACCCTAATATGCATTGATGTTTGACGATGAAAATCTCGTAAGCGCTTAACTTAATCGAAAAATCCTAGGAGACCATTTTTATAGAGCAGTAATTTTCCATAATACGATAAATATAACAATTCACGATTAAATGACAAAACGTTCTTAGTGATGTTATGCTAAAAAATGTCAAACTTTCCAATGGAAATGTCAGATTGCACCTGGCAAGACTTAGTGTTGCCTAGGCCAGAAATATATATAGCAGCCTACGTATCTTTTAATTGGGTGGGTTTACGAAAATATCATTAGAGACCCTTTTTGTAGAGCTTTCAATTTCCTACAAAATCAAAGGAACAAGATATTTTTTCAAGTAGTTGGAAGCGAGATATAAATTTTTCTATCTGATAATAAGAAAAAATAGAAAACTGTAAGTAGGACGACCTTCCCTATACAATTAAGTACTCATGCTTCGAGAGGCTTTCTTAGAGGTGTCTAGGAACCTATTTTTCCGAGTACCAAACGAACAAAAATTTTTTTTTTTAGTCACTCTAATATACATATTTAAATATAAAAAATAAGTTCTAACATTTTTATAATTTCCTACTATGTATTTTTTAATTTTTCGTCTAAGTCACATTCCAGATCCTCAACTGCCCAATTTTGATTTAATTTTAACGAGTTGATTTTATTATCCATACTCAGCAGTAAATTAATACACTTTCGTCTTATCTAACTTTTAATTAGAATTTAATTTTCCTATGCCGAAAAGTGGTTCAAATATCGCCATGCACATAACCGCAGAGCAACGCTGCGCTACTAAAGACTTAAGCGGCAAACCTGAAATGAGATGGCGTGGCTATGAATTAAGCGACAAATGAATAATAATATGTAAAAAATAAATTAAAACGCAAATTAGAGTTTTTAATTGATTTTGGTTGAGAAAATTGTGATAAGATAATTTTCATGATAAATTTTGAGTGTTTTATTGCAGCTAAGTCTTAACAAAATTGATTACATTTGCAGCATGCCTATAAAATTGACGTAGTAAATATAAGGTTGCATAGGAGCGAACATTATAGAACAGTAAAGATAACACCACACTTGGCAAGATAAAAAAAAGGAACGGAGCCACTAAGCTGTATATGTACGATATACAGAAAGGTACTACACATATAAAATAATTAAGCATAAATCTCAGTGCAGATCAAATTAATTTATTTATTATTATTATTATTTTTTTTTTTTTTTTGTTATTTTTGTGCATTTACATAATTTTAAACTTTGTATATATTAAAATGAAAATTTTGTAACTCTCAGAAAGAAATATGGAAAACAATAAAATTTGGCTTAGAGCTTATTTCGTCTTCCCCTTAAAAGGGGAGCCTGCTTTAGAGGCTTCAAATAATCTATATTTTCAAGGATTTTTTTGGAAAGGAAAGAAATGTTTCATTGAAATAAAACTTTTAGGATTTATTCTTATAAATTTGAAGAGTCTTCCAAAATTTTATTATTGTTAAACATTAGATATTCTTCATGTTTGAAGAAATTTACGGAGGCGTTTCGAGTGTGGAATTTCTGTGTGGCGGGCAAGATGCAGGTCGCAATTTTCATCTAAAACAAAAAAAATTTAATTTTCAATTTTCTTTCATCCTAGGGAAACAAGGAAATTCAACAAAAAGTGAAAAATTCAACAATTTTTTGCAAATTAAAAAAAAATGCATTTAAACAAAATTTTCCTTAAATCGTTTAAAAACCGGATTAATTTTAACTTTCTTAAGTTATTTTAGGTTCACCTAAAAAAGAATTTAATTCCAAATACAACGCATTTTGATTTAATTCGATAGGACGATTACTTTTTCTCCTATGCTGCCCGCCAATAAGAAAAATCGTAAAAATTAAAAACCGAGAAATCGCCCGTGAAAGTTTTCGCTTTCTGCCCAATCGCTCATATATCTGCTAGACGCTTGGTCCCTATTTCCTTTCTAGCTTCGAAGATATTTCAAATCTAAAACTTTGGGGACATATTCTTAGATTATTTTTAAAGAAATTTAAGCAAAAAAAAATAATCGAATTTTTTAAGAATAGGTTTTTCTTAAATAAAATATTTAAAACGAAAACAATCTACAATACACTCATTTGTCGTTATAGTTAATATAGTTATAGTATATAGCTTGCATAAAAACTACACGATTGAAATCAAGACTTAATATGGATAACTCTTTAATTTGGCTGCATATCAACACAATTTTAGTATTGACTATTGTCTAAGGACTCGGTAAATTCTGGAAAAAAGATTATGCAGATTTGACCACTATAGCATATAATTGACATACAAACAGACCGAAAGCTGGATGTAGATATACTACTGTGCCCAAAAAATAAGGTGACATTGAATTTATTTTGAAAATTCTTTATTTATTCTTTCAAATCAATTTCATCCCATTCAAAGTAATCCCCTCCCGATGCAATGCACTTATGCCAACGGATTTTCCAATCTTCGAAACACTGGTTGTAGTCACTTTCCGGGGTGGCCTTCAGTTCCGTCTTCGCTGCGGCTTGAATCTCCTCTATCGTATAAAAACGGTGTCCCCGGAGCGGTCTTTTGAGCTTGGTGAACAGCCAGAAGTCGCACGGCGCCAGATCAGGTGAATACGGTGGTTGCGGAACGATATGGGTTATACTTTGGCGAAATGATCACGAATTACGAGGGCAGTATGGGATGGTAGATTACCGTGGTGTAAAAACCAAGAATTGTCTTTCCACAAAGACCCTTTTAGGCGGATAGCATTACGCAAACGACGCATAACGTTCAAATAATATTCCTTGTTGACTGTTTGACCGGTTGGAAGGAATTCATAATGCACAACACCACGATAATCGAAGTAAACAGTCAACATGACCTAATTTTTAAGGGCCTTTGGCGCGATTTTTTTGGTCTCGGCTCTCTTTTTGCACGATATTCGCTCGATTGATCGGTTGTTTCGGGGTCGTAAGCATAGATAAGGCAAGACTCATCGCCAGTTATAATGCGTTTCATGACACCCTGGTGATCGGAAAGCATCGTTTGACACACTTCAACGCGACGCCTTTTTTCCAAAAAA
The DNA here is from genome assembly GCA_037783105.1 of Bactrocera zonata. Classification (NCBI taxonomy): domain Eukaryota; kingdom Metazoa; phylum Arthropoda; class Insecta; order Diptera; family Tephritidae; genus Bactrocera; species Bactrocera zonata. The sequence goes on along the minus strand of JBAWJQ010004250.1, from coordinate 444,241 downwards.
TTCAATGTTTTCGGTACCAGTCGAGATTTGACGCGCTTGAGGCCCAAAACATCCTTCAAAATGGTATTGGCTGAGCCTTTTGATATGCCAACTTCATCAGCAAGGTCTCTAATTGTTAATCGACGATTTTTTAACACCAAATCTTTGATTTGTTGAACGTGAGCTTCATCGGTTGAGGTTGATGGTCGCCCTGGACGCTTTTCGTCTTCGACACGTTCACGGCCGGCCTGGAACTCACTATACCACTTGTAAACATTTTTTTAGACATAGCCTCATCACCAAAGGCTTTCTGCACCATCCTCAACGTATCTGCAGCAGAAAATTGATTCCGTAAACAAACTTTAATGCAAATTTTTTGCTCAACAAATTTCGACATCGCAAAAAACGAAAAACTCATTTTTAGCAGCTCACAAAACGACACGTATCTCAAACACCAATGAATATTTTGACATAAATGTGACTGACAGTACTACCAACCTAAAAAAAAAAATAATTCCCCAAATCCTTCGACGCGCGCAGTTTAAATTCAAATGTCATCCTTTTTGGGCACAGTAGTAAGTGTTTACCATTTCTGATATTAGTAATCCCCCTGTGAAGGGTTAAATAGATTCGGTGCAGCCGAAGTTAAGAATATCATTTTTGTTTTTTTTTTGTAATTAAAATTTATTTTATTTTATATCCTTCTTAGATTATCTTTTGTCTATTCAATTTCGCTTTTACTTTAATTCAGTTTTATATTTATTTTTTTGTCATATTTTTTTATTTTATTCTTTTAATTTGCACAATTTTTTTAATTTCAATTTAATTTGGTTTAATTTTATTTATTTTATTTTATTTTATTTTATTTTATTTTATTTTATTTTATTTTATTTTATTTTATCTTATTTTATTTTATCTTATTTTATTTTATTTTATTTTATTTTATTTTATATATTTTTTTTTAATTCTAATTTAATTTATATTAATTTAATTTAATTAACTATTAATTTATTTTACTTTACTTTTTATTTAGTATTGATTTAATTTTATTTATTTTTGTTTAATTTTTTTTTTTTTACTAAATTTTTTTAGAAGTTTTCCCTTGGTTTTTGTTTTTGTGCTTCAATTCAATTAAAAAAAATATTCTTTAACACAAAAATATAATTACTATTTGCGCTATTCTTAAAGCACAGCAAATTATCACAATATCAGAATCAGGAAAGTAATATATTTCTTCTTAAACTCGCAGAACCAGCAGCATTAGTGCGTCACTTGGCTATTCGCTGTAATGCCGTGCGCGCTTCTTCTGCATAACTTGCATGCATAAAGTGTAAGAAATTAATAAAATAAAGCACTCGACATTTAACCACACACACAAACGCACACACACGTACGCAAATCTACACTGGTGAGTTTAGAGATTTAACGCTTCCAGCTAAGCGGAATACGCAACTAAAGCTAAAAATGCGATTGAAGATGATGATTTCATTTTAATAACACCCTGTCTGCATGCCACTGACGATCTGCACACAAACACACACGCACGCATGTTCACGGTGCACTCATGAAGTGCAGCAAAACGCCAGCCGACGAGTAATAGGGAAGCGCAAAAAGTCGAAATGATCTGCCATATATCAGTTGGTTGCATGCTGCACTTGCCGCGCTGCCGCTTCTATTAAAGTATTATATTTGAATGTCTAAGCAACTGTCCGCTGGCTGTCACTTGTTGTTATAGTTATTATTATTTTTTTTTATTATTTATTCTGCTTTTGCCGCAATGCAAGGTTTTTTTCAGCATTTGCATTTCGCATTTTTTCGTTATGATTTTAATTAAGTTTATGAGTTATGCCACATCTGTGTGATTTAATTCCTTCATATGCCTATCACAAATGCCTGTAGTCAGCGCTACAAAAAAATATGCAGATTTTTCTATTTTTGCACTCACACATATACACAATTACGCATGTATGTGTGTGTGCATTAGCGCATTTGCCTTCATTTCATTTCGCTTGTAATCGCACAAATCGCACAAAAATAGTTGAACCAGTTTGATAATACGCATGCATTTGTGGCATTTTTTGTTATTAATGCCGTCTGTCGCGACTCAGCGCTGACGGTCACAGTGCGGCGACTGCTCCGACTGCTGCTCTGGCCGCTGATACATTCGTCTAAGTCAGCTTGACTTGAGCTAGTCAAATCAGGCAGTCAGGTGGACGACCCAGCCTAGCGCTGGCTAACTGTCAGGCATGTAAAGCGTATATATCCAGATCTATATACTACATATAATGCATCTAAGTTCACACATATACGCACATACTCAGATGTGCGCGTGTGTGCGTTTATTTCAAACGAAAATCTTAGCCAAGTTAGCAGTTAAGCGGTGATGAGTTGCCGCATTAGCGTTGATGTAGCTCATAAAATCAAGTGTAACAACAACAACAACCAGCGTACTATTCTAACAACTCTTGCGCATTTGCTTGCACTCTGTTCTGCTTTAAATCTCCACAAATGCCATTGTGTGTATGGATGTGTGGCGCAAATAGCTCAGCACTGAATTCATTTCTTGTAAAATATGCAAATCCATTCGTTTGAAGGTTAATTTTAGCTTGACGCTTACAGAGGTTGACAAAGTGACAAATGTGGATTGTCATGAAAAATATGACTAAGAAACCCGAAAAAATATGATTGCAAGGCGATATATGGGTATTATTATATTGAATAACATTGCAGCTGAATGAACTAAAAAATATCGAAAAGCTTCAAAGTTTCTTTCACTGTATCTAACATTTAATTGTTCGATCAAATCATGTTTATTCTTATGACGTCCAAATTTCTTAAAAAAATAAATAAATATGTTGTTTCAAGTACTTACATTAAGAATAGTCCAGTAGAATTCTCATAGTTTCTTATTGAAATCCCCTAGGCGGGTGAACAACACAACAGCAGAATGTGATGAGCAAATGATCAATTTTGTTAAATCAAAATCATGTAGCTTCACACATTGGATGGTGAACTCCTAAATATAGATCATAGCTTATGATATTGCCCTCCAATTATAAATATACACTATGCATCAAATGAAAGTATAAATTTCACAGATGTTATTGCAATGCAGCTTTATTAAAATAAACAATTAATAACTAATACATTAATACTACATTTACATAGGTATGTAAGTAAAAAATTATAAATTAATATATTTTTGTCCCGGAATAGAAAGAAAAAATTTTGTTCCACTTTAAAAAAAAGGACTTTTATATTGCCTTCTTTTATCTGAGTTACTGCACAAAGACGTTTTGGCAGGATTCGAACCAAATTTTCTAATATTTTCATTGAAATAATGTTGACGCTTTGTCTCCAAAAAAAATTATTGCAAGTTTGTACGGCTGCTTTTTAGTATTTCGGAATCAAAAATTAACCACAAATGCTTAATGGGATTTAAATCCGGTGACTGAGCTGGCCAGGCTAGTTTTTCTTTAAGCGTTCTTCAAAAAAGCGAGTAGTCAAGCGAGATGCGCGTTGGGGGTTGTTTTATTGGAAGATAAACGACCGCAAATTTACTTTTTCCACATTTATTTTCAAATTCTCGATAAAAATGTCAACATATGACGAAACCGTCATTCGTCCATCGATTTTAAATACACTACCTATACAAAATTTTGAGAGACAGTCCCAAACCATGTGAGAACATCCTCCCTGCTTCACTGATTATTGTAAGCACTGTGATTTTAAGCGATCAGAGGGTTTACACCACGATCCCGTACGTGTTTTTTTAACTCCTTAGCTCAAAGTTGAATTCATCGGACCAAATTACATTATCTCAAATTACGGTTAGCACATTTGGATATTGTTTTGCAAGTTCTAGTCCTTTTTCCTACTCGAAATGAAAAACATAGGTAATTTTTTTGCGACATAGTTTTTAAAACCAGGGGTTTGTAGTTTTCTTTTCATTGTACTAATAAAAACATCCAAACCAAAACTTTCAATCAACTCCCGCGATAAAATTTCAGGGTTTACAGGAGGTTTCCTTCGTACAAGTCGCTCAGTGTGTTTAGAAACTTTGGACTTTGGACCTCCGCCGTAATGAGTCTTGCATGTCCTCCTTCTCTTGGAGTATTCAAAAATGTTTCTTCTTGCCTCTCTGGTCGAAATGTAATATTTTTCATATACATTTTGATACGTTTCACCCCTCTTCCAATCTTCTACAGTTAAGATCCGATTCTCTTAAATTTTTTTTATATTTTTTACTAAGAGCAGAACAAAAAAAAATTTCACCATAACAGAAATTCCCTTAATAAATACAAATGTATTAAATCTGTAGTAAAATTCAGTTTTACCTTGAAAGAAATTAACCAAAACTAATAATTATACTTTCATTTGACGCGCTCTCATGGGCTCACCAGCGAAGGCTAATCTCTCTCGATGGAGTAAATATTTTTTGCGTCTAAATAATAAGTGCAAATATTATTCCAACTAATAACGGTGCATCTACATAAAATGCTTTATGAATTTATTCTTAAGCGAAAATGTAGGAAATACCCAAAAAATGTGCCCAAAAAATAAGGTGACATTGTATTTATTTTGAAAATTCTTTATTTATCCTTCCAAATCAATTTCATCCCCTTCAAAGTAATCCCCTCCTGATGCAATGCACTTATGCCAACGGATTTTCCAATCTTCGAAACACTGGTTGTAGTCACTTTCCGGGATGGCCTTCAGTTCCATGTTCGCTGCGGCTTGAATCTCCTCTATCGTATAAAAACAGTGTCCACAGAGCGGTCTTTTGAGCTTGGTGAACAGCCAAAAGTTGCACGGCGCCAGATCAGGTGAATACGGTGGTTGCGGAACGATATGGGTTGAGTTTTTGGCGAAATGATCACGAATTACGAGGGCTGTATGGGATGGTGCATTATCGTGGTGTAAAAACCAAGAATTGTCTTTCCACAATTCCGGCCTTTTTAGGCGGATAGCGTTACGCAAATGACGCATAACGTTTAAATAATATTCCTTGTTGACTATTTGGCCTGTTGGAAGGAATTCATAATGCACAACACCACGATAATCGAAGAAAACAGTCAACATAACCTTGATTTTTGAGCGACTTTGGCACGATTTTTTTGGTCTCGGCTCTCTTTTGGCACGATATTCGCTCGATTGATCGATTGTTTCGTGGTCACAAGCGTAGATCCAAGTCTCATCGCCAGTCATAATGCATTTCATGACACCCTGGTAGTCGAAAAGCATCGTTTCACACACTTCAACGCGACGCCTTTTTTCCAAAAAATTCAATGTTTTCGGTACCAGTCGAGATTTGACGCTCTTTGACATCCTTCAAAATGGTATTGGCTGAGCCTTTCGTTATGCCAAATTCATCAGCAAGGTCTCTAATTGTTAATCGACGGTTTTTCAACACCAAATCTTTGATTTGTTAAACGTGAGCTTCGTCGGTTGAGGTTGATGGTTCGGCTTGGGACTCACTATACCACTTGTAAAGATTTTTTTTAGACATAGCCTCATCACCAACGTATGCGCAGCAGAAAATTGATTCCGTAAACAAAATTTAATGCAAATTCTTTGCCCAACAAATTTCGACATCGCGAAAAACGAAAAACTTACTTTTAGCAGCTCACAAAACGACACGTATCTCAAACATTAATTAATATTTTGAAATGAAATTTGACACAAATGTGACTGACAGTACTACCAACCTAAAAAAAAATAATTCTCCAAATCCTTCGTCGCGCGCAGTTTAAATTCAAATGTCCCCTTATTTTTTGGGCTCAGTAGTAAATGAATGATCTGAGGTTGCCAGTATACTATATATTACATTTATACTTTCATTTGATGCCTAGTGTATATTGGAATAATATGCCACCTTTACCTTTACAGCCAAAGTCTGCAAAGCTCTCCGTATGCAAGTTGGGATCTCTTTTCTCCTTAGCGACTAGCATCAGCCATTGCATTTTCCAGGGTTCTGGGAATATTACGGCTTCGAGGCAGGCATACTGCCAGTACATATTCAATAGTACTGCCAGTCGCCCTGCAGCTATTATTTTCAATATTTCTGCTGGGATCCCGTCCAGGTAGGGTGAATAGTTAGTCTTGAGCTTGGCAGTGGCTAGTTGCAGCTCGTCGAGGGAGAACTTGGCGAATTTCGGCTCCGGCTTCTCTTGATTTGTCGAAGATCTAGGGGTAGCAAAATGATAAGTTGATGGTATCAGAAACTTAACGTAAGTTAGACGGTAGGTAAAATTCTTTAGTGTATCTATCTGAGGGAAGAAATCAGAACATTTTATTACAAGACATATTACAAAGTTGGTCTTCAAACATTTTTCTCACTTAAACTCGCTCACAATTCAACTGAACATCAGATTCTTTCATAGGGTTTTATGCAAAATATATAAATATTTAATCAATGGGCTCAAATATAAACATAATAAAGTTTTCAAAAAGTTATGAAAAGTGGAATATTTAACGCTAACTGTCTCTTAAAGCTCAATTTTGGCAAAAATTAAGTGTGCAAGCATTTATCGATGGATAACCCAATAATTATGACTCACACGACAGCTAAAAAATCACCTCAAATCGCTTAGCCCAAAAAGCTTCGTCCAAATGGCGGCTTTAACCGAAAATTTTCTGCCTTGAAATACACCTGCGAGGGAATCAATCACGCCAATCTGCGTACATTGGGATCATATGTAAATATTTTTTACAGTTTTTATGTAGTTATATAAGTATGTTTGTGTGTATGTAACGTGAGCTCATCACATACTAATTAATCATAGCGCTTGTTCAAGCCACCAACGCGCTGAATGGAGCGGCGACGCAAGAACTTTTGACAGCTATGAGTGGGCCTAGCGGTAAAAAATTTACAACAAATATACGTATGTAAATACAAAAAAACTGCAAACAAATACACTAGTCATAAATATTTAGTAGGCAGATGCACAACTGCTTCGAGGAATGATTGATTTTTAACGCAAATCTGCGAGTAATTATTCAGTTTGCTTGGTTTTTTATTTGTTTTATTTATTTTTCTTTTTTTTTTTTATGTCTGTCGAGGGTGTTGCCCGACATGGAGTGACCTAAAGCGAAAATATTATATAAAGCGTTGCCTGAAGCACAAATTAATATAAATTTCAATAAGTTTAAACGTTTGTAAGTCATTAGAAGCTTTTATATTCGTAAAAAATAGCGGAATCACTTTTTCATTCGAATTTGTTCGGGAATTACCCAGAGTTGCATGTGATTGGGGTGTGTCGATTGCGAGAATTTAAAGCAATTAATTATATATTTACATATCATATATGTATTTATGAGGTGATTAAATATGATGAAGAAAATGTAATGAATGGAGTTTTTAGCGAAAAAATTAAAACTTAAGTAATCAAAATTAAAAAAATATTAAAAAAAATAATTGACAAAATAATTTAATAAAAAATTATAAAATATATTAATATAAATAATAATAAAATATATTAATACAAATATGACATAATAAAGTGTGATGAGGAAATTGTAATTAATCGAATTTCAAAAAGCAAAATTTAAACCAGAATCAAAAATACACTGGCAAGGCAAACACAAAAATGGGTAGCAAAATAAATAAAATAAAAATTATAATAAAAAAACTAGTTTAAACTATTAAACAAAAATAAAATCAAAATTCAACGCTAAAAAGTAAATATAAATAAGACATAAGTTAATATAAACAGATGCGGAAATTTCAAATTAAATGAAAACAAATTTAGTTTAACTATAAAAATAAAGGAAAAAAATATTTTTGATAAAAATAACATATATATTACAAATCAGAATTTAATAATAAATAAAAATTTACAAGTTTTTCATTAATAATATTTTTTTAATTAGAAAATAAAAATATATAATAACATATTATACAAATTTTTTACTTTTTTTACTTTTTTTTTAATATTTAAAAAATAAATAAAATAAAAAAATAAAATTACATAATAATTTTTATTTGAATATTCAATCAGTTTCGGTTTAATATAAGCATAAACATATTAGCATGAGAAAACAACATATCACCTTTAAGTGACATTTAACACCGGCCGACAAGCGCTTTGTGAAGTTGATGATGTTGATTTGGCTGATGGCACACATTTATATGATAATTTCTCACTCATAGGCCTATTAGCATATAAACAAAAGCGCACGTGTTTATACAATTGTAAATATGTATATATACATGTATATGTATGTATAAACTTATATGAACAATAATACATCCATTCATTCAGCGCCGCGGCGTCACTCTTTTGGGTGAGGCGCACCGCTGTCTGGAATGTTGATGCCGCCATTGATAGTGAAGAAACTAGATCAACCTTTGAGACAAAATATGGAAAAATATGATAATTTATTTTAGTAAATAAACTAGATTTTTTAAGCGGTACTGACAGAGGCTAAAAATAAATGTTAACAAAACAACCAGAAATTAAATTCACGAATTTTTTAGGTTCTTTCAAAGGCACTCCCCTTGAACTTTATTGTACTGGATTAAGAATTTTTAACTTTAAGAGCTTTTATTCAATTTTCCGCTAACGAAGAGAATTTTTATAATTATATCAACATACATAACATTATACAAATACAACAATTCATTGATATGTATGTATATTAAAATTTATTTTCAATTATCAACAAAGATTCTTTGGAGAGTTTGAACAATATGTACATATTTTTGCTTTATTAAATATTTATAGCATGAAAACTATAACTTATTTTGAACTTAATTGTGAAAATATGTACGCACTCTGCATCCGTTAGTTTTTAGCCGAAATTTTTTAATATTGTTTTAATAATTTTAAATAATGCTAGCAAGGCATGTTCTACCATTTAATGTTAAATTGGTGCTGGAAAGTTAATATTTTTCATTTTTAATAAAGTTGGTAACTCTGTTTAAATACTTTTGTTCAAAAATTTCACAAACAAAGTTTTCTTACAAATTTTAGCGTAATGATCTCACCTTTTAACACGTTTTTCTAGCAACGCTGTTATCATTTTTTTTTTTTTTTTTTTTTTTTTTTTTTTTTGTTTTGCGGGTGAGGGGGTGGAAAATGCCTTCCGCATCCTCGGTGCTATCGTCACAGCAGCGGTATGTGCCACTTGCAGGTCACTAAAAACCCCCCCTCTAAGGAACCGTCGCCCACCCTGGGACCGCATTTGCATTACTTCAGGGTGGCGTTCCATTTTTCTCATTGAGAGATTTACATCTGCGCACCTGCGTCCAGGTCCCGCTTTTTGCTGCGAAGCAAGATTGCCGCGAAATTCTTTATAGTTTCCCAGTTCGCTTGACTCTCCAACATTACGCTGACTAAATTGTCCGCGTTTATTGGGCCAACCAGGTTTTCTACGGCGGTGCGCTCTTGTCGCCAGCGCACACATTCGAAGAAGGTGTGTTCAGCGTCGTCTTCCGTCGCGTCGTTATATAGGCATGACGGCTCTTCGACTTTTCCCATTCTGTGGAGGTACTTTTTGAAGTATCCGTGACCGGATAAAAGCTGGGTTGTGTAAAAATCGAAAAAAAACGCTGTTATCATAGATCGTGAGAAAATTGCACCTATCGACTTGAGATTTTATTCAACCTGCTAAGCCACATAAATTTCTTCGATATTTATTGAGTGAGTGAGATTTTTCGATCATAAAGCCACTCTGAGTTGTAAGTTTTTCACAAAAAATTACATGATATTTGACGATATGATGGTTTCTCAAAAAATCTTATAATTTTTTGTGAAAAATGTGATTTTTGAGAAGCCACTATTTCGTCAAATATCATGTAATACTCAAAGTGGCTTTAAAATCGATAAATCTCATTCACTCCGACTAGTCCTTCAATCTCTCTGTATGCATCTATAGTAATTTAGTTATTATCTACATATATTTATCTACAATGTTAACAAAACTTTTTAAGTTTTGGATTTATAAATTAAAGAGCCAGACGCCTGTTTTCGGAGGTCCTCTAAGGAGATTGGCTACTGAATCAAGAGAATCCGATATTTTCTTAAACAAATAATCATTTTTTTTAGTAAATTCTATACCTTTTATTGCTCATTCAAACATTTACATCTATAGGAAATTCTCTTACTTACAATATACAATTATGTACTCCTTTCGTAGCAATTATAAGAATCCCATATAGAACATAGTGAAAAGCAAGCTTGAGTTCATTTCTAAATTAGTGCCGAACTAGTTTTTTAAATGCTTAAAAGAATAAAGCTTTAAATAGTTGATTAAGTGTTGAAAAAAAGTTTGCCGTCAAGCCTGTGCTTCGGAAAAAAAAGCATAAATTTTAGAATAGTTGCTTTCAAGTATTATTTTTTTTGTTTTGTTTTCGTTTTTAATAATAAATGCAAATGCCTGCCTAGCAGTGTTTACAAAAAATATTCAAAACACAAAGCACCAAGCAGAAGCCGAGCTCAGTAAATACAGCCAATGACAAACAAATAACACATTTGGTCTGCAAATATAAAACATTTATTTATTCCTTAAGTTTATCACTTTCGGATTTAAAGAGACATTCGCTTTGTTTTAAAAATTAGTTAGTTTCATATTACTAAAAAACTAAAGCAAAAAAACGAAAAACCACGATCCTATATGGCAGCAAAATCTGAATACTTAGATTTTTCAAAAAGACACAAAAAATTATTCAAATGATAAAAAAATAATAAAATGAGTATTTTGTGCTATATCTACCACTTTTAATAACCCCTCCACATCGTCGCTGTATGCTGTTCACCAGTTTTTGACATCGTGCCTTTGGGATTAAATAACAAGCCTCCTCAATTCCAGCCCATAAATCACCAAATTTTTTTAATTTTTTGCGTGCTACTTTAGTCTAGACATCCTTCCATAAATTTTCTATTGGATTCAGATCCAGGTTTTCCGCAGGACAATCCAATATTCTGATTTTTTCTTTGTCGGGCTGATGCTTTACTACATTGTCTTACATAAATGTTCAGTTTGTGGGCATGGATTCAAATACAAATTACTCCATTTTGTTTTTCTGTGTATCCAAATACTGAAAGCGATAAATTTTTCAATTTATTAGAACAATAGGCCCAACGCCATGTCATGAAAACGCGCCCCAGACCATGATATTTCCATCGCCCTATTTAATGTTTTTATGGTATACCTTGGGTTAAGGATTTGAATTTATGAACGACGTGCAAATGTTTTTCCATCTGAAGCCATGCTATTTATCTTGGTTTGGTCACTGCAAAGCACGTTTCTCCAATATTGTGCTGGTTTGTTAAACTTAGAAACATTTCTTCATCTCATTTAAATTGCTTGACAAAAATAGTGTAGTTATGTAAAGGGCCAGATCTTCAATAAGCCAAGACAATAAAATTCAATCAAGACAATGTTTATAGCATGTATATAGTCAAAGATAAATAATATTTGAGTTTTTATTAATAATAGCGAAAATAGTTTATTTTTAAGTTTTTTTTTGTCGTTTGTTATCCCATTAAACTAGGAAATATTTTATAGTCCCTTTAACTAAAGGGGGTATTCTAGTCTAGAAATTTGAAAAAATCGAAAAATTTTTTTTTCATTTTTCGATAGTTTTGATATTCAAAAATATCTCCCTAAAAGGATTTTTCAAAACTCAAATTATTTTCAAAATTATATCCATTTTAGTGACGTGGCAACTAGGCCGGTTGAGCGAATATCGTATAACGTAAAACTTTAATATCGTTTTTCTCGAAACTACTATTTTCAACACTTCTGACATGATTTCTCAAGTTCTAATGAACCGATAGGGTGGGAACTAGGATTATTAAAAAATTTTGATTTTTACTATTTTTAAATAATTTTGATCTTTGCCAAAAACGGGCAAAAAATTCAAACAGTCGCCATTTACTGAAATTTTTTTTTTATTTGTCCTAATTCAGACGATAGCGGCATTTGTACTAATTGAAAATTTTTTCTTTTTTTTTTCAGATCACCCAAAGTGCTGGAATCGTGTCAGGAAGGGCGCACCCTTATTTTCAACCCCCGCCACGCCACCACGCCGCAATTAATCAAATTATCACAAAAACTTTTTTTTATTTTTTTGTATTCTTAAAATATCAATAAATATCTTATAAAAAATTGGATACTAAAAATGCTCTTAGTTTTTTTTATTGGACTTTAATGCCGTTAAATAGCATTTATAGACTAAAATACCCCCTTAATTCCTAAAAAAATAATTATTTTAAATTGAATACATAGTAGCAAAGAAGAGATAAAATTTTCGGCAAGCAACGGGAGAAAAACCTAAATCATAAGTAAATTAATTGAAAATGAAAAAAATTATAATTTTTTATAAAAGTTAATAGTTTTTTTATTTAAAATATATGCAATTAAATAATGTTTTTTATAAAGAAATTAATATTTCCTATTATTATATACTAACATATAAGTAAATCAAAAAAATTAACTACAATTTCACTTTCTGCAAAAAAATAATAATTACTCATAATAGTTAATAATTTATTTTTTTTAATTACAAATACTATTATTTCTAAATATTGTATGTTAACATAAAATTGTTTATAACAATTGATAAAGTAATTTTTTTATAGTTTCTTTATGAATACACACTCACAAACTGAAGATTTAACCCCACCAACACTACAACAAACAGAAGACAGAAACAAATAGAAGTACACAGCGCCTTCCAGATATTAATGAAAATCAGCGAAAACTTCATAAAAACACAATATACGCTGCACACGTTAACTTAACTCAAAGAAAACACAGCAACAAATTTGTATAGCGAAATACTTCGCCACCTGTGAACAAAAGACTTAAGCGACAAACTCGCTGGCGCATATGGGCAAAACTCAAAAAGCAAAAGTGACAACAACAATACCACAAAAAACAACGGAATATGCACTCATGTTTGTTGTGATTTCGCATTGCGTTTTCGCCTTCATTTAAGCGCATTTTCATTAATTTTAAGTACCTCCCCTCGAACACACAAAACACCGAAACAGCAGACAGTGAATGGACAACGGGTTCAGCCAGCCGCCAGCCAGCCATTGTGGTGAAGCGGTAAGGCAATACATACACGCACATGCAGCTAACGCTACAGTTAATAAATAACAGTACTGTGTGTAGACGTACGAGAAAATAAAAACACGAGCAACAAAAGCAACAACCGCAATGAAAATGAAGCAACAAGAGCAAGAGCCATGCGCTCAGCCAGCCGATCAGGCGAGCCAGCCAACCAACGCTGAGCAGACCCAGTGACGAGCAACAACAATAGCAGTAACAGCAAAAAATCAAAACAGTAAAACAACAATACTAGCGAGCAAGTCAACGAAGCATACAAAGACAATGAACGAGTGAAAAATGCAGAAATAATAGCAGCGAGAGTAAAAAGGAGGCAACAAAAATAGCAAATGAAATAGAAACAACAACACAACGGTTACAATAACAATTACAACGGTGGTGTTGCATAGTTACTATAAAATCCGCTAGAGTTGCAGAAATCACCAACACAAGCAACGGCATTAGTTGTGTGGCAGCAAATAATAACAACAACAAAGTAATGCAACAAATACACACAAAAAAAAATATTAATAAAAAAAAAAATAAATTTATGCGGCAGAAAACCACCACCTTAACTGTTGTTATAATGTACGCTCTCCAGTTGGCTGTTCGAACGCCGTAACATTGGCAACATGTTGCGCGCAACACTAACGTTGTATGATGTTGCAGGCACTAACATGTTGCAGTTTGATGTTAGCTTGATCTCGAGTTGTGTCTGAAGCTAATGAGGGTTCAGCGCAACAGTAATCCTTTCAAAGATTTACCTGGCTACTTTCTGGAAGAGTATGGCTTAAAAGGTGTTTGGCGCAAGATGACAGTGCCATCTGGCTGCAGGTTACATATTTAAGTCTTAAAAGTCTGCTAAGCATATCTGAGCCCGCGCAGGTTATTCTCTACTCAAGTGTGGTCGAATCTAAATCATTTAGCCACTAACTCAAAAAGATTCATTATCAGCGAGGCAGCTTGTTTAATTAAATATGTGTATGCAGTTAGAAGGCCAAAAAAGGAATTTTCTAGAATTTATTTCTGAGTAAACTTTTAAATTTATTAATTCAAGAGTTTTTACACGTACTATGGTATCTTTTAACTGTATTTTAAGACTTAGTAAAAATATTTATTTGGAATGGAACTACAGCTGATCTCCGGAAGCTCCTCTCATAAAATACGACTTGCGGTGGCCAATATATATCTGAACTGGATCCTCTGAAAATAAAAAAAACTAACAGATTTCGTTAAAGTAACGCCAAATCTTGTAATTAATTGCAAAAACTAACAAAACAAATTTTTTGACAAAAAGGCGGTTTCTACAAAAAATCGAATTTCACCAAAATTTCGGCCTTAAATTGTTCAGAAAGAATATTTCTCTGTGAGAAAATCTTTGATTAATTACTAAAAAATGTATTTAGGAAGCTCGTGTTAAAATTTGAGACTAACAGTTTTGGCCGTTTTCGAGTAATGTTGGTCACCGACTTTGAAAACACCATTTTGCAAAAAACGCGTTGAAAGTTGGCCTCGTACTTCCAAGCGCTCTGAAACGCCTTTTCAAATTTGTGTGTAACTTCGAAAATATTTACCGGAACTATATGAAATTTTGTGTGTGTCGATTTTTTGAAAATTCTAACTCTATATTTTTGAAGAAAAATTGTATTTAATAAATAAAAATAAAAAATATAATTTATCTACAGATTTTAATAATTTTTAATAATCTGGAAAATTTGCTTTTCTCGACTTTCTAACTGTATATAACCCCTTATGAAACCGTAAAAATACATAAGTTTGGAACTCAACCCATTCCTATCAACAGCTTTACTTTCCCAAAGCATGTTGCTTGAACTGTCACAAAGAGGATTGGATATGCACCAAAGGGGAAGAAATGCCTAGCTCAAAACAACAAAACTCATATTGTTCTGTAAATCCTGTTATAGTTGAATATTGTAGTTATATATGTTCAAGTACTAAATCGCAAAACCTGTCGAGCATTTAGCGGTCAAATTTTTAGTTCATAAAAAACTCAATAACCTTCCGAATACTAATGATGCTTCCAACAAGGTCTCCCTCATTGTACTAAATATGACTAATGTATGGATTTTACAAGAATAATAAAAGAGTCTTTATAAAAGTCTTGGCTTATTCTTGCCTTATGTTTTCCATTTGCGATTTAATTTTTTTTTTATAATCTCAAGCACCACTAGAAACCATCTAGCTGCAAAAATAGCTCACTTGTTGACTCCTCAAACCAAACCCTTTTAAGCTGACTAAAGTGCTTACCAGCTGTTCTAACAGCCGCACTCCAGCTACTGTTAGCGCACTGTTATCGCCGTCAAACGTTAACAGCTAGCAATGCCAGCCAAATTTTCACCTTCGAAACTAACAAAGTCAATCGGCACCTTTAGTCGCACACAAACCGCTCACAATTTAAGATCGACGCGTGCTGCCCGGTCTCGGCTGCTCCTATTAGCCAGTCAATACAGCCAGCAAGCAAGCACCAAACAAAAGCGAACCACCCCAGCATGCTAGCAACGAACAGCTGCTACTGTTTGGCTGCCACAAGCATACTCGTCGCAACGATCGTTGGTCGTTGGCGCCCTGCACATACACGACCACCAACCGCCAAGCCGTGTGTTTTCATTCGTCGCGTGTTGGCTTCTGCCGCCGCGGCTGCCACCACAGCTGCTCGCTGCTTTCGCTAACTCGGTTAGCTGTTCGCCGGTTGTGCTAACTGTTTTTGTTGTTATCGGCCCGTACGGCACACAGCGCATGCGCGACGCCACCTCATCAGCATTAACGCCAACAACAACAATAATAACAGCAGCAGTGACGGCAAGCGAAGAGCACTTCGTTGGCATAGAGTACGTACGCTGGTTGCTCGTTTGGCGGCGCGTTGACGCGTTCACTGTTTGTTCGCGCTTGTGCTCGCGTGCTCGTGCGAATCGACCGTGTACGCTGGCGAATGTTTAACGCGTTGCGCATACATTTTCGTCGCTCGCTCGTTCATCAACTAAGCGCAAATCACAGCCAATGCCGTCGCTGTTTTCTGCATTCGATTTTATTGCAGTTTCGGTACGTGTGCGCCCCATACAATTGATTAATTGCTTGTGACTGTGTAGTATTTACCGTTCGGCCGGGTGAAAGTGAAATTCTAATTGTCATTTGCGCATGAATTCAGCGCAAAAGCTCGACGCTCTCGGTAGTGTGTGTGACGTGCGCATATTCTGGCGCAAAGTGTTTGAGAATATACATACATAAGTGCAATTAGCAGCATTGTGTACTCAAGAAAATAACGTTGAATAAAAAAAAATTATTGTAAAGAAATATTAAAAAAAAAAAATATGTTCACAAAATAAGTAGTGAACTAAATATTTTACATATTTAAAAAAAAAAATAAACAAAAATAGCAAACGTGAATAACGAAAATAATTTTTTAAAACCAAAAACCGTTATAAATAAAGATTGTGTTTTTTATTGTGTAAAAAACAAATATTTCATATACTAAAAAAAATAAAAAAAACAATATCGAAAAGAGTTTTAAAGGCTTGAACGGCACGCCATAAATAAATATAGTCTAATTTTGAACAAAAATAAATATATTTGTAACAACTAAAGTGTTTGATAGCATCTGTATAATGTAATATAATGAAGCAATTAACTAAAACTTAATTAAATCTCAATTAGAAATTCAAAAATATAAAATTTAGCACAGTCAGAGTCCCAAGAAAGGAATTTTAAAGTTGCCTTATCAAGCTTCTAAATATACAATCAATTACAAATATTAAAAAAAATACTGAAATTTATTTTAAATTAAGTTGTAAACGTTGGAGGCTATCCTATGAAGCATACAAATCTATAACAAAATTTTCTAGCTTCAACCTTATTGAAAAATATGCTGTTGTTCCAATAAAAAATAAAAATAAAAAAATTAATTAAAAAATATAAATATTAATTTAAAAACAAAAATATTCTATTATAATATACTAATAAAGATATTGATACTAAAAAAATAATAAACTTGTTTCGAATTCGCGAATATTTTTACAAGTTTCTAAAGAGTCTTGTGTTTTTGGTTTTCAAAAAGTGTTTCATCATCATTTATGCGGCAGCCGTCAAACAGCTTTAGTCAGTTCACAACAAAGAAAAGGTTAGTATAAATTGTATTCTTCAATTTTATTAAGGCACTGAAGCAAGGACAATATTGCGAACCACACAAGCCAGCAGAAAGTTGTTTTATGTGTTAAGTATAATTTTTTATTGAATTAGAAAGCAAATGCCAGCAATAAAATTATTTAAAATAATAAAATATACACTTTCTTAAAGGGTAGTTTTTGCTTTCTATGAGCCAGAATTACTACTTTTTTCGACTGAAGTTGAGAAAATTGCCTTCCGTAATAACATTGTGTCGGATGCACTAAATTTATGCTGATTGTGACCTCTCCATAGTCTTTTAAGCATCTACTACTACTATCTTATAAGCTGTTACATCTGTGTTTACAAAACTTGTCGTGTGTATTATTTAGTACTATGGGGGGTTTGATATCGCGGATGAACACAATCAGACTATTGTCGCAACCAAAAATACCCCTACTCATAAAACTCATAAAACTCATAAAAAAAACCATAAGAAAGCTTGCTAGCAAGCTAAAATACCCTTCACATGTTTAAGTTTTCTTGCAAGGTCTCTATTTTCATCGTTCAGCTTGTATGACAGTTAAATGCTATAGTGTCCGATTTGAAAAATTGTTTCGGATATTATACTGTTGCTTTGGACAATAATCCATCCGAAATCTTGTGAAAATCCTTAGGCACATAAAAAAAAGTTTTCATTAGAAGAACTTGCGTTTAATTGGTCGGTTGTATGACAGCTATATACTTGTGTTTCGCCGTTGTCGTCGATTACAATTCTCTTGAAGATATCTCTCAAATGGAAAAGTTTTAACAAGGACTTTAGTTTTATTAGTAAGTTTGTCTAACAGCAAATGTACTCTTGCTTTGGAAAACAAAACGTGCCAAGTTTTGTGCAGATACCGTATTAAATAAAAAAGTTTTCTCTATAAGAACTTGATTTTAAGTATTCAGTTATATAGTATCTAAATGCTGTATTGGTCTGATAATGGCAGTTTCAACAAATAAGCAGCTTCTTTGAAATAAAAGGACGTGTGCAAAACTTTAGTACTATATTTCAAAAGCTGTGAGACTAGTTCATGTATATACAAATAGATGGACCCAGAGAAGGCCACAGCTTTATCAAATCAGCTCGTCAGGCTGATCATACATATACATAATTTATAGGGTCTCCGACGTTTTCTGCCGAGTGTTGCAAATTTCGTGGCAAGATACCTAGTTAAGGATGCAAAGAGTGCTATAATTAGACAAAAATTACGCTATGAAACTGAAATTCGATATAAAAGAAAGGCTGGCCTCAGAATAAAACGTCAGAGACCGTATAAAATGTATATATAAATGACCAGCTTAACGAGCTGATTTGATAAAGCTGTGGCCTTCTTTGAGTCTGTCTATTTGTTTAGTTTAGTTTAAAAATATTTCAAAAGTGGATATAGTCTCAGTAGGTAAAAGCTCATGTCTCAACTATTCGACTAATTTGACTCTAATTGATTAAATAGCGTTCACTTCGCAGCCTTTTCAAGCGACTTCCATTCATACGAAATCGAAGTATTACTACAGCTCTTATAGTTATTGCCACTGAACCTTAAAAAATAGTCGAAATTAATTTTCAAAACTCTTGACTTCGAATATTTTTAACGAACACCCCGTTTTGCTTACTTTTTTAGTTTTTTTTTCAAATATAAATTAACTAAAATTTTTTTATTTGAAAAAAAAAAACGATAAATAAATATATTTGATGCTTTTTAAGAAATTGTTTAATCAAATATATTTGGTGAATAATTATAAAAAAAGTTAATAAAAAAAAACATTGTTTGTGAAAAGATTTAGTAAAATTAATCTCATATATGCATACCCTTTTGAAGAACTTGTAATTTGATTTTAAAAAATTCAAATTTTTAACTAAAATTTAAAATATTTCAATGATATTTGCTAAAATTTTTAATATATTTATGTTATATTTGAAAAGAATTAACATTAAAAGATTTATACAAATGTTTCTCAGAAATTTTTTTATAAAATGTTCAAAATTGTCAAATATGAATGAATTATGAAGATCTTTAAAAGATCTTTCTTTTACAAAAAAAAAAAAATATTTTTTTAAAATATCCAACTATTTATGTTTTTTATAAGTAAAATTACTTGTTCAATTAAATTTTTTATTTAAGACTACTAATTGGTTTGGAAAAACAATAGAATTTTTTTATATTTAATTGTTTAAATAGTTTTTCAAAAACCTGAGTTTTGACATTTGAAAAAAATAAAAATTTCTTTGTTAATCGAAAAATAAATAAATTTAATTTAATTTATTTTGATTTTTTAATTAGTTTTTTAAGCAATAGCTCTGACAATTGAAAAAAAAAACAATCCAAATTGCTATATTAATTAAAAAATAAAGTAATTTAATTTAATCCAATACCTTAATTTCTTTTTTAAAAAATTTCCATGTTAATTTAAAATTTAAATTAAAATTAACTAATTAATTTAAATTTTAAAAAATTTCCATGTTAATTGAAAAATTAAATCAATTCAAATTTATTTCCTAAATTATTACAAAATTTAATTAACTTATTTTTCAATTAGTTTTTCGAAAACCTTAGCTCTGCCATTTGAAAAAAAAATAAAAACTTCCATAATAATTGAAAAATAATAATAAAATTTTATTTTATTTTTTGATTCCTTTTTCGAAAACTTCAGTCCAGACATTAGAAAAATAAATAAAACTTCCACATTAGTTCAAAATATGGTAACATATGCGTTTAAACACAACAACAACCAATTTTACATTTTTATTTCAAATTTGAAGCTAATAAAAGTATAATTAATAGCAATTTTTGTATTAAATAAAAACTTCTATATGAAATAAACATAGACGAACTGAGTTTTTTTCTAGAATTTGTAAAAATACTTATTTTGATTTTATTTTTGTACTGATAAATTATATTTCAGAAACAAATTTAATATTTTGAAATAAATTAATCTTTTTAATTGCAAAAAAAATAAAAAAATTTTAATATATTTTTTATTTACTTTTTTGAAAACCTTAACTCTGCCATTTCAAAAAAATTTAAAATTTCCATAATAATTAAATTAGATTTTAATTTATTTTTTAGTAAGTTTTTCGAAAACCTCAGTACAGATAATTAAAAAAAAATAAATCTTTCATATTAATAAAAAAAAATTAACATATGCACTACAACAACAACTGTTATTCTTTTTCAAATTTGAAGCTAATATAATTAATAGCAATTTTTTTTAATAAAAAATTTAAATAAACATAGAGGAAATAATGATTTTTTTCTAGAATTTAATTAAATTCAATAAAATAATTGCTTCTATTAAAATTTTTATTTTTAAAAATATTTATTTTGATATTAATTTTTTACTAAAAGCTTATATTTCAAAAAAAAAAAAATAATAAAATGAAAAATTATATTTCAAAAAAAAAAATTTTATATTTTTAAATAAATAAAATTTTTTCAATTTAAAAATTTTCTAACTTATTGTTTGCTTCTGTTTATATTATTATTTTTAAATATATTTATTATGATTTTAATGTTTTTTTTTTGCTAAATTATATTTAAAAAAATTTAAATATTTTGAAATAATTTAATTTTTCTTAATTACCAAAATTTTTTAAATAAATTAAATATTTGTAGTTTAAATTTTTTTTCCAAATTATATATTATAAAAAATTTAAATAATTAAAATAATTATATTTCAGTAGATGATTTTGGTAATCTGAAATGATCATTGTTGGTTTTACATCAAAAGTTAATGTTTTTTTTTTAGTGAAGCACGCCAACCTGTGATTTTTAGTAATTCTAACATAATAATGACTTATGGTATATCCCAGAAAATGTTCCACCTCAGCACAATAGTTCGTTAAATTCCTTGCTAGTACAGACTTCTGTTTAAAGTTACCAACCAAAGAAAAACAGAAAATCCACAAGCATATCTGCTTATCGCTTCTAATGTCCGCATGTGTCATCAACCGCCCCACAACATTAATATTTATGCATATTGCTAGCAATAAAATTTTGTTGCAAGTACCTGCCCACGATATTGACTACAGCAGCGGCTTAAGGCGACCAACGCAGCCACACCAGCAGACAACAACAACTCACGTCTTAAGTAGCAAGCAAATGCCTAGTAGAAAGCACTTATTGCAACGCAGCAAGTGCATAGAAACACACGACGCGTCGAAGACATTTCCTTGTACACACAACGAATTGTAGGCGCACAGCGCATTGTTCTCCAGCCATCCGGTAGCAGACACAGTCATTTCCGTTACACACTGTTGCGGCACTAAAATTCTTCAGCTGAAAAGCAGAAACGCGCTCGATTTGCATGCCGCGCACGTCAACGCACTTCAGTCAAACCAACAAAATTACAACAACAAAACGAAAATAAAATAATAATTGTCAACGAAAAATAAATAAATAAAATGCACGCGAACAATTGAATTATTTTGTTGCCACAACAAGTGGTCAATGTTTGCTCTTGCCTTCGCCACTTTTACTGCTTGTCTTTTTGCGTCACTTTACCGTACTTTTGTGGTGCTTCTACTGCTGCTTGCAGACCCTTTTGTTGCCAGTGGCTTGGCAGCACTTCTGTGTGGCAATAAAAATGCAGAAATGTAAATTAGCCGACTGCTGGCTGTTGGCTGCTGCGGGTGCGCGCCTTTTGTGGCAGGCATTTTTACGCATTTATTGTTGTTATTGTCTGAAGAAATAGGTTGTTTTATTTTTCATTGGTTATTAGAAAATATGCAACTTCTGCTTCTCTTAGTGCAAAAGTGCATGGTCCATTTGACTCCCTTATTTACTAGGAGACTGTTGTTGAAATCTTCGTAGGCAGCTGTGGGATCGGTAATTTCTCTATCACTCTATGCTTCAGGAAGTGAATAAATGAAGCCAAATAGTCAGCAGTCATCAACCGATCAGTCTATACATGTCATTATAAAATACCAGCTGAACACTCTTTTAAACGAGCGCTGAGGGAATACTCGCTAAAAATAGAAATTCTATTTAAACCAATAACAAAACCCGACTATTTTTCCGATTTCAATGACATTGAATGATAAATATCCGACTCGAAACCCCTGACTATAACACATAAATATATTATTTATTTATTATGAATCTCTGAACTTCCATTAAGCATACAATTTTATCCATGGCGGAGTTAACGGGTTAATAAAATTATACATTCCAAAATATTTTCCGCACATGGCCTTGTCCTGTGTTGAATTTTACACTTGTTTTCCAAAAATTACATTACACCTCAAAGAGACAAAAATGTAAAAAAAGAAATTACATATCAAGTAGACGAAAGTTAAAACAGATTAATATAATGGATATATTCCACATTTACATATTCCTAGTAACAAAAGCATAACTTCCACTATAGAAATTGCAGGCTTAGTCTGAGAAAATCACGAATTACTTAAGTATTCTCCCCGATAAAAATTGCAATTGGACAACATTAGCACATCAGCAATAACAGCTGAATCGAGACTCAAGATCTGGTGAGACTATCTGAGCTGTTTAATATGATAGAGTCTAAAACACATGTCCTAAAATACTATTATCCATCACTTCACTGTCATTAGCATAGTGTAACCTGATGTTACTTTGGGATCTTTTACGACAGAGTATAAGTAAGCAGGGTATAAAAGTTTTGTTCCTGTATGTATCCCTTAAAACTAATCGAGATAAATATAAAAATACATTGGCACAGGGTATGGCAGTAGCAAAAAGCACTTGTGGGCCCGTCCTTTATTTGATTTATTGCATATATCTTCTAAACCACACAGCAATAACTAAACTCGCTCAAGACAAATTTCTTTAGCACTCCCACCGACACTGCATAAATGGATGAAATCGGATGATTACTCCGTTCCTTACCAAACAAAGAGCTGTTAAAAACTACTAAAAGTGCGATAATGACTAAAGGACATAAAGTTTTGCACCTTAGGTGTTATAATTGGGCTTAATGGGAGCCTGGATTAAAATTTGACCATGGGCGTAGCATTTAGGTGAAAACACATGTATCAAGACACGCCTGATCGATTTCGAAACAATTTAGTCATTAGCATTCTTTTAACATTTCTATGTCACAGTACGAATATGAGCGAAATCGGGCTACAACCACGTCTATTTCCCATATAGCAAAATTTTCAATTCTAATTGATTATTTTACTTTCCAGTATACAAAAGTTAAGTCAAGGGATTTTCAAATATCCGGCTTACTTTTCTCTACATGATTGGCGATTGTATGTCAGGTTCCTAAATAAATCTCTGGGAATATTTAATTGGCATCTGGGATGTCTGGTAACTTATGCTTATTTTCATGACTTCTTTGGAGGGTGGTTTTTTATAGGAAAATAAAAATGAATTATCTTGAATATTTAAAGTATTTTTATTTACATATTGAAAATAAAAACAAAATTTAATACTTTATTTCTATTATTATTGCCATTCTAAGTGGGAACCTCAAAAAAAATGCACGTGGGTGGCCCGTGATTTTGGCTCTTGATGTTATCTGAAATCAAATATTCTTGATTATTTTTAATTTATAGATATGTCATTTTAGACGGAACTAATGAAGTAAAATTTCAAGGGTAAATAACAAAATGGCGGACTTTGAAAAAAAAGGTACTTTTATTTTAACAAAGAAAGGGTGTCAAAGTAAAAGGTTAGGTGTAAAAAAAAATTTTCGTCAGTACCGACGAGAACTGTAAATGTGTAGAACGCCTGTTAAAATTTGAGAGCATCAGCTCAGTAGAAAAAAAGTTAGGGCCCGGGCCGATCAGAAAAAGAATGTTTTGAGGAAAATGCGTTTAAAGTTCGGTCGACCTTAAAAGTTGGACTCCGAGGCGATCTAGGAAACTTGTTATAACTCCCGAAATATTTCATAGTATATTCTAAAGACATTGTATTTTAAAATTAAGCAAAACAAATGATTTTTTGAACCCAAGTTACCAGACTACTACTTTAAGAGGTTAGGAGTATTCAGAGGCACGGAAAAATTAGAATTTTCAGTAATTTTTTTTTTTGTTATTAAATCGTGTTATTTTAAAAAAGTTATAATATGGCATTTTTATATAATGTGTTCACTTGAAGTAACGAAATTTTCGAAAAAAAAAATTTATTTCCAAAGTTATAGTTGTTTGTGTTGACCCAGTTCTAAAAAAAGGTACTTGCGGTGACAACTATAAGTCCTTGGAGATTCATCTAAAATCAATCGGTGTAAAAAAATTAGTTTTATAAATAGATAAACTCGGGCCTGATCGAAGGATTTGTTTTTTTTTTTAATTAACAAAATGGCGCCCTAAGTTTTTTTTCTAAATTTTTGGGAAAAAATCAAATAAAAAAAATCGAAATTTTTGAAAAACAAGAAATCCTTCGATCAGACCCGAGTTTATTATGTATTCTAAAAGCCGTATAAATTTCAATAAAATCTACTGAGCCCGAGCCCTCTTTGTTATTTATCGAATAACTCAAAAACTAATTATGGGACCAACGTGAAATTTCAGAGAATATTTTTAAGATATTATACTTAACGAAAATGCGAAAAAATTTTTTTGAAAATACTAACTACCCCTAACCTCTTAATTGTATATGGTATTGCTAAAATAGATAAAATCGGGCATTTATCTGACAAACCTTATGTCGAGTATGTCGGTAAGTGAGTGAGTTGTATATAATCTTGCAATTTGCAGGAGTATAAAATGTTCAGTTGCACCCGATCTTCAGTCTTCCTTTTTATATTTTATTTTAGTAACCTCTGGTCTAAGCGCTAGCACTTCATGCTTCTATTTAATCATTTTTGCTATCATTTCTAGATCTTGGTAGATTGTACTTTTTTATTGTTGATTTAAGGGCTGAAAACCTTGTTCAAATAGTTTTCAGAAGTACTGCAAAATTGGCGGTCCCTGGTCCCACAAAGTCTGACAACATTCCGATTATCTTGGATTAGTATGTGCCGCACCTTCTAAGTAGAATAAATCATATCAAGAGACTCCAGAAAGATATCCTCTCACTTATCTCAAGATCAATTACGTTATGTCCAATTACAATTATGGAGTTAATTTTCCGTTAAGGAACTACAGCAGAACTCAAAATAATAGATTCTGAGGTAATTTAATGATTTTTTTGGGAGAAATTTTCGATGAACCTTTTCTAACCATGAGAGCATAATATCAAAAAATGTTTAGCCAAATTCAAAAAATCTTTCATAAATACATATGTATGTACAAGTATATGTGCACAAACAGAAAAATGAAATGATTAGATCAGATACCAGACTCATTGTTGCTAGTTAGGCAGTTCCAATATTTTTTGTTTTTTAACTAGCGGTTCGAGGTACTTGACCTTAATCCAAACACCATATGTACGAAAAATCAGTCTTTAAAGAAATCAATTGCTCAATAGTTCCTGCATTATACTTCTACTTATGGTTTAAAGCTAAACTATTACAAAGTTTTTTGATCAATTTTCTAAGAATAATTTGCTAACTTTGTGCTTTGAATAAAAACTTTCCCATTGTTTCAGATGAAAATGGACTACAAAAGAAGTCACAAAAAAAAAATAAATCTTCGTTTTAGCAGAACTGACACATATATTTTTTCGTACTTAGTTCACCCTTTTTTACGAAACATTCTAATAGATGGCAACTATATATATAATACAACTAAATTTAATTATATTATGCTCTAGAATTAAACTGAAGCCAGCCTTCATTCTTCGGATTTTTTTTCATTTAGATACTAGTTATAATTTCTTGAATTGGTATACTCTGTTTATAGAGATAGTATATAAATCATATATCAAAGTCTACAAAGCCTGACAAAAATTCTGTGATATAATCTGTATTTCCTTTAAGGAAATGATGGAACGTTTTCAATCACACATTAAAACTTTTCAATTCCTTGACTTTGGGTGCTTTCTCCCATCATAAGTATATAGAGATTTTCTTTGTTTATTTTTGGGTATCTTGCTTTTTTTCTTGAAACAAATCATTTAGTGCTCAATATAAAACACACCAACAAAGTATTATAACCTTCCACAAATGGAATTGTTTCATTATACCAACAACAATATGGTTGTTGCGCTTAGCAGCGGCTGCTTAACAAATTAGTTTGTCGTTTTATTAATACTCGCAATTTGTAATGTGAAAAACCAGTTCAATTTGTAACTCAATTCCATGAATTGGAGCGAACAATACATACATATGTGTAGAAGAAGAAATTAATCTCGACAGTTCGAAGCTAATTCTAGTGTTGCTGTTGTTGTGCTTTTAGTGTTATTAAACGGCAGAGACATATAAAGTACGTTTAAACACAACAACTTCTAGGACGGGATGCGCTATTTGCATATCAATGCTATTATTTCCAACACACCCATACTCAAATGTTTGCTCACATATGCATGTGTGTATGTAAACACGTGTCATGGCGCGATTATTAATGCACTACAAGTTAATAACAAAATGATCGCATTTTTATAAATACATTGTGTTGGCTAAAAAGGTACCGGCTATATGCATGGATAGAGAGTATAGAAGAATATTGAGTATACATACACAAATATTCTTATACGCATCAATTATTAGTTTTCGAAAAATAATCTAGAAATTCGCTTATTATACCCTGAGCAGCCCAAACGCCCATAAAGAAACATCCGAGACTCTATAAAATAAGCTCCTTATGTCTATATACTACATATACATTATGTCAACTAGTCCATCAGTTTGTGAGATATCGATGTGAAATTTTGTGCACTCCCTTTTCTTTCCAAGTCGGCTCTACTTATATCGAGACACTAAAGGCCGTACAAACTGGCCTACCATAATAAGGGGCCAAAAATATTTTATTTGACGAAATATACTCACGACATTTAGAGCGTATTATTATCCAGTCTCTGGCTATATTTTCTGCATATATTGCTCAGATCAGACCACTATACCTTATAACTGCCTCACAAACGTACGGACCAAAATGAAGTTCTTGTATGGAAAACTATTTTATTTGAAGAGTTATCTTCACGAAATATGGCATGAATTATTTTCTTTTTTTTTTCAAATTCACAATCTCTCAAGAATTTTTTCCTATCAGACCACAATAGCGTATAGCTGTCATAAAAGACGTTCAGTCAAAATCAAGCCCTTGTGTGGAAATCTTTTTTGTTTGAAAAGTAATCTCCATTATTGTCCAATCTCATGCTTTAAGGGGAAAGCCTGCTTTAGAAGCTTCAAAAACTCGAATTTTTTTCTTTTTTTAAAAATTATCTAAGAATATATCCCCAAAGTTATAGATGGGAATTCGAAATATTTTCGAGGCTAGAAGTGAAATATTGACCGAGCGTCTAGCAGATATATTAGCGCTTGGGCAGAAAGCGAAAACTTTGGAACCGAGAGTTTTTCATTTTTACGATTTTTCTTAGTTGGCGGACAGGATAGAAAAAAACTACACGTCGTATGGAACTGGGGCAAAATGTATTATCTTTGGTATTCAATTATCTTCGATTTAAACTAAAAAAAAAATTGAGAAAAGTCAAAAACATATTTTTAAGCAACATAAAGTAAATTTTTTTATTCAAAGATCCCTTTTTCATTTTTTTTTTTTAATTTGGAATTTTCTTAGTTTAACTAGAATATACATTAATAGAAAATATTAATTTCTTTGAATTTTTTGTTTGCGATAAAAATTGCGACCTGCATCCTGCCCTCCGTCCGACAAATACACTTGCGAGTTGCATCGGGCAATTGTTTCCCAAAGGCAGAAAATCAAAGATTTCATATCTAAAAAAAAATTGTGAATGATGTTTAAATATATAACTATAAACCCAAGAAATTTCGCTTTAATTAATTATTTCTTTCCTTCCCAAAAAAATCCTCAAAACATCGTTTTTTTGAAACCTCTAAAGCAAGTTCTCCCCTCAAACTCTGAATATATCGTACAGGTTACTTACATTATAGCATATATATATGCCTTAAGATTTAGTTATACATAGTTATATAGTTGCTATAAGAAATGCACATGTGGAGGGTATTACAGCTTCAGTGCAGACTTAGTTAAAGTAAAGTTACCAGGTCATTTAAAACGGCTTTGTGTGTGTGTTTCTGTTTGTGTATTTGTGTGCCTAGGATTAACCGTAATAGCATGTAAAACAAGCTTTGATAAATGTGCACCATTTGAATATAGATTTTTTTTTGATAACATAATAAATCAGCTTTAGCAGCATAGCATTATGTCTTTGTGTCGCAGAAAAAAAAATGAGAAAAAATTGTATTTCTTTCGGTTTGGTGACAAAAACCAGCGGCTGGTTAGCTGCGCATGCGTCTGCGAACCGGTTTAATTAAAAATCTTTTGTTTCGCCCGGCGCTGCTGAAATTGTATGAAATATATGTGTTAATGTTTCTACAAATTGGTTATCTCATTTTCCATTTTAACACCTAATTCTCAATTTTTCCAGGCCGTAAGAAGCAATGTTAGCGCATTGGCATTGATTTATTTACGAATTTTTAGGTCTTATTTATTCAATAAAATTTAATATTTTTTTTATTTTTTGTTTAAAGGTCAATTTATTTTGGGTAAACATTTTTAGTTTTAAATCATGAATTTTTTTTTTTTTTTCAAATTTTAATTCTACTTTTATATTATTTATTTATGTTTTAGGTCATGTTATTTTAGGGAAATTTTTTTTTTTCAATTATTAATTGCGATTTTATTTTATTTATTCTATATAATTGTCTTCATACATATCAGTATTAATGCGCCCACAATCAAATTTCTTTCGAAGTAGTCCATTTACAGGCCGCGTGCAAACCGAATCAATAAAATAAATATTTATAATATACATTATACATATACAAATTTTCACATTTTCTCAAAAAAAATATTGTTTAATTCTATAAATTTCAAATTATTACAATATTTACCACGGAAGTATTCTGTTGTTATTTCGCATATTATTATTATTTTTTTTTTTTTTTTTTTGTTTTTATATAATTCATGTATTATTGGTTGACATTTCTTATATTAATAATGCCAGCAGTTGGTGTTGAGCGCAGCTAGGTAACGGTATAAACACGTCTACGGAAGTGTATATGCACACATGCATACCAAATGAGTTTATAAACATGTTCTAGCCAAAATAATAAAAATAAAACAAACAAGTTGTAACTCTTGACTTATGAGCTGTTCTATAGACGAATTCGGCAGCACATTGAAAACGATATTTTTTAAAATAAATTTTACAGTGTGTTCCTCAAAAAAATATAAAAAAAGCATCGTTTGTTTGAATATCAGAAAAAAAAACATAGAGAGAAAATATCAAAATGCTTTTGCAGGCCTACCCTTTTGTGACAAGTACTTTGCTATTATTTTCCAACCTTACGAAATTTTCTTTCAGATCCATTGGTGGCCAGTTTCCTTAAGGTAGTTTTTTTGACTACAAAAGTATATGTTTCCCTTTTTCGAACTTCATCACATATCATGAAACATTTACACGATTTTTTTTTTATATTAATGATGGTTGTATTCCCTAACCAGTTCTGAAAACGGCTTAGAAATCAAAAAAATCTGAGTAAAATTTCTTGGTGGTGATATCTTCAACATTTTGAAAGTCGATACCGCCGATGATCTTCTCCTTCAATATAGCTCTTCACAATCACATATCGAATACTCCTCGCGTTGAGTCACCATTAGACTATTATTCTTTGAATATATTGGGCAAGAGTTTTTGAAGGTACTAAAGTTCAGGCTTTTCTAACTTTACCTGTACCATATAGTTTTTTAAAGGATATTAAAGGCTCCTACGAACATAAGTCTTTTAATTTAGCTTTTTCATCTCAAATAGCATCTTGAAATTTAGCAGGACTAAATTTACGATAAATAAATATATGACATGTGGAAAAATGTAAACAAATTTTTGGTTTATGATGTGATCGATGCTGATGAAATAATATAGCCCATAAATCACATCATATAATTTCAATACGGCTTTAGGGGTTATTTTCTGCTGCAAGTCAGCAAAAGGTAGCTTTATTGTGAATGTGTGTTGAAGAGGCAAAAAATGGTAATGAATTAAAAAAAAAACGTATTTAAAAAATTTAGTGTTCTTTAGTAAGCCGGAATTTATTTTTAAAAACTTTGGACTACCTTATTCACATAGAAGACATCCTCTGAAAAATATATCTTGTAGAGAGCAAGATTTTTCTGATAAAAATTATCTCAAATTAGAAAACCGAAAAAATATTATTATTTAATTATTATTATTATTAATATTAATGTTAATATCACTATTATTACTATTAATATTATTATTGTTATTATTATTATTGGGTAGTCGTATTTTGTCAATAGATGTCGTTGCAGTCGTATATCTCCAATGCATTGTATATATATATCTATATATTTGTTTATTTATTAGTAGAAATATAAAACAATAAGTTGAAGATTGATTAGGAATCCGAAAAAACTATCGACTACCCAATATTATTATAGATGGGTACATGTAATGTTCGAAGTAGTTGTCCATTCTTCGCAATTAGCAGATTTCACAAAATAAGTCATTTTATGGATTAAGGATTAGAATTTTCAAAAAATTCATGTTTGCATTTTCGTTAAGTGTGTTATCTTAAAAATATTCCCTGAAAATTTCTAGTTGATTCGGTAATTAGTTTTTGAGTTATTCGAGAAATAAGAAAGAGAGCTCGGGCACTTCAAAGCGCTAGTGTGAAACTTTAAACGCGTTTTTCTCAAAACTATGTTTTTTAAATCGGTGACAACTGTAACTCGAAAACCGTTCAGTAGATTTTAGTGAAATTTACACAGCTTTCAGAATACATAATAAACTTGAGCCTGATATAAGGATTTTTATTTTTCCGAAAATTTCGATTTTTAAAGACCAATTAACTGTTGATTTTTTCGCAAAAATTTAGAAAAAAAATTCCTGAGGCCGCCATTTTGTTAATTTTGAAAAAAAAAATAAAATACTTCGATCAGGCCCAAGACTATCTATTTATAAAACTAATTTTTTGTCTGATTGTTTTTAGATGAATCTCCAAGGACTTATGTTTGTCACCGCAAGTACCTTTTTTTTGGAAAAGGGTCATAACAAACAACTATAACTGTAGAAGTTTAATTTTTTTTTTTGAAATTTTCATGACTTCAAGTCAACACATTCTATAATAATGCCATGTTACTACTTTTGTAAAATAACACTATTTAATAGCAAACAAAAATTACTGAAAATTCTCATTTTTTCGTGCCTCTGACTACCCCTAACCTTTTAAAAAATCCATAAAGCTAATGGTCAAAATTGTATTCCCTCTATCATGTGTAAGGAACCATAAAACCGAGTGCCGGTGCAAATTGTAGACAACCCAATAACTTACTGAAGACAAACTAAAACTGTAAAAGGAACTCGGCCAGGCACTCAATTCTAAAACCAAAAACATATAAGTCAAAATATCAGATATTCACTAATAATGAATTAGAATATTATATCCGATGATATTCCTTCTTTATCAGATTGAATTGAAATCTCATATAAATTACCCTAATCGTACGTTTAAAAAAGGAGTTTTGCAATGAATTGATATCAAAATATAAGCTACGCTAAAGGAATTACATAATATTTATTGGTTATTTTTTCCTGAGTAATCCTTAACATTTCTTTTTTACTCAACGTTAACTTCTCTATAGACTTCTCTGCGACTATAGAAGAAAATAAACAGTGTGAAAAATATTAATAAATATTAATTTGCAGACATAATTTTCAATATCCTGTTTAAATAGAAGACTTTTAAAGCTTCTAAAACTCAAACAAAAACCCTAAAGGTGAAATTTCACTAAAAAGTTTACCCAAAAACCTTCAACACTGCTAACTTTATAATGCAATTCGCTAATAAGATAAAATATTACCTCGGCAGACGACAAATTATGGCAACTTACACGATAATTACATGAACTACAATGGAAAATAGAGAAACCTCACTATCCTTTAATTCTCATAGCAAAAAGTAAGTACAAAATTTAGTTTGAAGGCTGTACGAATAATTTTAAAGAGAAAAATATACAGAGTTATTTTCCTTAAAACATTTTTTCTAAGGGAAATGAATTCTTTGGATGCCGATCAACTCATAAAGCGCTGCAATCTGTTCTGAGTTTAGTTTAAATGTTACATTTCAGTTAACTAAAATCGCATTAGTCAGTATAATTATATATGTATAACGGCAAAATTAGCCTTACAAAATCGAAACTTGTCTAGTGCTTTAAGTGTTTAAATTATAATCCATTCAATATTTTTAATGGATTCGCCACTGCGTCTAGTAGAAATAATCAAATATATCTTCTAAGTAAGTGAAGTAATTGCAGTATTTTTGCTAACCTCCAAAGACAATCAATTCTACTTCGTTTCCAACCGACTTCTTTCAGTTTCTCATTACCGCCTTTGATCTCCAGCTCAACTCCGTTGAGATGAGCCCAAGGTCACCAGCAAAACAGCCATTGTCATCATTATTTCTCACAACAGGAATGCTTCTATCGAATTCTGCACACAACAACAACAAACCGCATGTGTACACTCAACAACATCACAACTTGTCACCCAATCAAAGGGTAATTCAATAAAGCATAACAAAAAGCCAAACAATAAAGTAGCAAGGGAGGCAATAGCATTAAAACTGGAGTGCTCTCGAACTGTCAGCTGACAAAATGCTACAGAGCAACAAAGCAATTGTTTAGGTGTATGCACAAAGTACT
This sequence comes from Bactrocera zonata, assembly GCA_037783105.1. Classification (NCBI taxonomy): domain Eukaryota; kingdom Metazoa; phylum Arthropoda; class Insecta; order Diptera; family Tephritidae; genus Bactrocera; species Bactrocera zonata. Next base: position 411,312 of record JBAWJQ010004250.1, on the reverse strand, counting down.
TCAGCGTGTTATATTTGTAGCAGTTCAACTACTTTTTGTGGAGGGACAAGGCATAAGCGCTTTGAAGTACACCAATTATTATGCAAATTTATTTTCACGCACTTTATGCTCTAGTTTATTGAAGAAATAGTTGCTTTGCAAATGCAAAAGCTCATTTTCTGTATATTTGTTTTTTTTTTTTGTAGGTATAGTACATACATATGTATGTATATGTTTTTTTTACCTAAAAGATTAGAGACAAGTTTTATATGGCAAAGAGTTGTTGGAAAGTTCTAAAAAATTTTTCCAATAGCTATGAAGGTATTTTCCAAAATAAATGCACTTTTAATTTATATTATAATTTCTTGTTTTGATTTGCTTCTGATTAATATTATTTTTACCTAAACTTTCTTTAAAGAATCTTGCCAGCACCAAAGATACAAATAAATCGACGAAAAGTTGACCATGATTTCCGATGAAATATACACACTTAATAGTTTATTTTTAAAATATTAACAAAAATTTAGTTACAATAAAAATTTAAAAAAAATCAAAAATAAATATTTCTAGGCCATATTGAATAAAAAATATTAAAATTAATAAAAAATAAAAAACATGTCAAAAACCAAACAAAAATCATTAAATTAAAAAAAAATTTCGCACAGAAAATAAATAAAAAATGTAATATAAAAAATTAATATTCATAAAAATAAGAAAAAAATATTTAAAAAATAAACAATAAATATTTAAAAAAATATGTTTACTTTAATTTTAAAAATGTGCTATTTTTATTGAGAAAATAATTATTTTTTCTTGAAATCAAGTTCGTTGCTTAAGTCTTTCTCCTTGTAATTTATATTATCAAGACATAGCGCAAGTCATAGCCATTTCAACTGATATGCCAATACAACTTATTGCATTCGAACATCAGCGACTAAAGAAACAAAATCACACTCTTATTGTTATTGTTTTTGTAATTGTTATGCGCATTGTTGCTTCATTTTGTATGCGCCAAAAAGGTACAAACGAACACAAGCCAAAGCTTAAACTTCGGCGCACAACGCAGGCAGCGGTCGCCAGTGCACACTTATTCCTTCTTTGTAAAACTGAATATATATGTAAATGTGTGTTACATAGTTGCTTTTATTTCTGCCACTTCAACCACTGCTAGCCCCACTTGATTGCCAGCCCAGCATCCTTTGTTGCCGTGCATTGTGCGCCTTTGTTTTTATTTTTGTTGTTTTGAACTTCTGGTCTTGGATTTTCCCAATGCTGCTTATTGTTATGCCTTTACTGTAATTTCTCCTCAGTTCCGCTTTTGTTGTTCTTGCGTCGGCTGATTGCAGGCACTTTGGCATTTATTTTATACGCTTCTGTTGTACCCTTTTGTAGGTCGTTGCCGTGTATTTGTTGTTGCTGCTGCTGCGCTTTGGCAGTGATTTCACGCCATACGCTGCAAATACCAACGACTTTCTACCACTTTATTTAGTTTTGTTTTTTTTTAGTTGCCGATTCTTAGCTTCTTCACTTTGTTGCGTCTTTTTCTACATTTGGTTGTTGTTGTTGTACGCTCCTTGCCTGCTGTAAAACGGTAATTTGGCATTAAATTTGGAGCACTTATTGTCCGCTTGCAGGCGCTTCGTGCTGTTTGTTGTTGTTGTGGCAACAGTAAGTTGTTATCATTTTATTTTTTTAACCACTTTTTGACTGCTTTTTTACATTACATTGTTTCTGTATAATTTCCTGCATGCATTTATTGTTTTTGCAGCTCGCATTTGCCGCAAATTTGTAACAGGAATGCGCGTTGTTGAAATAAAGCTATAAAAATTGAGAAAAACGTGCCAATGCAAGCAAATAACGGCAACCAAATTGGGTTTCAAGTTTTTGCTGTTGTTGTTGTATTTTTTGTTGCTATTAATATTACTTGCTCGTGAGTAGTATAGTGTAGAGGGTGTATTTGCCCACACATATTGCACCATATGACACACATTTCCGCGCTTTAAATGCTTCCATTTAATTATTCAAGCTCAGTGTGTGACAAAAGACTTAAGCAGCGAACTTGCTCACTTATTTCGGAGAAATGATGAGTTAATACGTAAATTAATCATAAATAACACGTTTTTTTAATAGAGTTGTGTATGTATACAGCGAGAGTTATAAATTAACATTTGAAATTTACACTGTGCAACAATTTTTCTATTTATATATTTATTAATAGCTCTTTTTTTGACGGTTCTGTTATCTGTTCTGTTATCTGTTATCGGATATATTTGACTTAAATCGCAATTTTAATAGAATTGATTTTGATTCCCCTATAGGACTGCTCTGTGGTATGATTTGGCTATTAATTTTTAAATTTAAGCTCTGTCTAACATAGATGCGTCTGCTTTGGAATCTAAGACATCAAAAATAAAAAATTAAAAGCAATAAGATATTTGAATTACGAGTACTACAATATTTTTTTTTATTCGAGTGCGCAGCAAACCGGACACAAATTCAATATTTTTATGTAAATGAACATACAGGTGCATGACCCTTAAGCAATGAAATTGAGTTTTAAGCAAATAATTAAAATGTTTTTGTGGTTCGAATTTATTATTTTCAAATATAAAAACCATAGCAATTTTTTTAATTACACTGTGCAACAAATTCAAAAAAAAGTAAAAACCAGCATATTCGATGTATTAATTTTTACTAAAATTGTATACATGCAAACAGAAACAATATATCAAAAAAAATTGTTACACTGTGTAACAATTTTTTTTTTTTTTTTTTTTAAATAATTTTTTTATGGACAAGCGTTGGATGCATTTGCTTTGTTTAACGAATTGATAAAATCAAAAATTAAATATATATGTTCTGTTATTATTATTATTTTTTTTTTGTTTTTTTAAAGACGTTCTTTCGTACTTTATTTTCGCCATAAGTGTGCTCGAAATAAAAAAGAAACTAGATTAGCGCTATCAAAATGGAAGTTACATTTCATTCGGATAAATGTAGATTAATAAAATAAATAAATAAAATATGAAAGACTTAAGCAACGAACTTGAATGATAAATTAGTAATTGAAATACTACTACTCACTCCACTAATTGTTATTAATATTTAATATGTATATAAAAAATATTTTCAAGTATATTGATATTTCGAATTGAAAGTATTGACATTTAAAAATTTACACTCTGCAACAATTTTTTTTTTTTTTTTTTTGTTAATTTTAAATTTTTTCATTTAGAGATAAACGCTTCTTGTTTGCATAAGTTATATAAAACTATGCTGATCAAATCGATTTTCAGGTCAGCTGATTTATGGTTACCATAAAAATTTATATTTTTTAGCCCTTATTTAAGGAGTTAGGTGGGTTTGAAAATTTCCGATTTATTTTTTTTTTTCTTGTTTTATTAAATAGCACAATATGTTTGTAATATTCTCCCAAAATTTTATATCGATCCGAGTAAAATTTTAAGAGTTAGACCCTTCGCAAGTTCCGCCCATCAGGCCACGTCGGTGTAGCGCTTAAAATTTTAAAAGCGTTTCTATCAAAACTCCATTTTTGAAGTCGGTGGACACGATTGCTCGGAAAGTAGTGGACCGATTTAGTTCGAATATCCTTAAAATATCATTTTCTAGTTACTGAATGCACGATTTTTTTTTTGTTGTTTTGATTATACCTTATTTTTCAAACCAAAAAATTACAAAAATTTTACCTAAAAATTACACTTCTTATTCAAAGTCTGAGAAAAAATAAATAATTAATTTTTTTTTTCTTCGTTCAAACATGAGACTTATATATGTGCTAACGGAAAGTTTTCCGTCTTAAGTTTTAGGTGAAGTTATGCTATCCGCAGCGAGAGCAGTTTTTTGTGAAACAGCCAGGGAGATAAGGTATCGACGGTTTATTTTTCAACATTTTTGTATCAAATTTCAGGAGACATTTTATGATATGGAGGAATAGTATTTTTTTGTTTATATTAAGAGTTATGTTTTGATATTCAAAAATTCGAAAAGTTCAAAATTTGAATTATATATATTATTTTTTAAATACCATAAATCTACTACAAAAAAAATCTACATACATAACTCTGTGCCCTGACACATTTGTAAATTTAAATCAAATTCTTATGAATTTAAGCTTCACTCTTCTCCCTCTGTCTAACAATTTTTTCATTTCCCTTCCGTATTTCACGCTAATTTAAAAACATTGCTTTTGGTCTGCTTTGCCAACATACTGCCGCTGCTTGTGTGGTTGTGTATGCCATATTTTAGCTGCCCACTTTTGTTTGCCTCTGCTGGCATATATTTTGATTTGCTACACTGCCTACATGACAGTTATTAATAATTGTTATTAATTTGGTTTGCCTTTATTTAGTTAGCTGTGCTTATGACCTGATTTCAGTTGATGGCACCTTGAAGATTTCAGTTCTTATACAAAAGTTTGAATGTATATATGGTTTTGTAATTTTTTCTTCGTTTAGTTATGGTGCACGCCTGCAAAAAGTAGAAACTGTAAAAAACATAAACAAAGAAGAAAATAAAATCTGAAACATACTTATATTTTCAATAAAAGTAAAAAATTGTTTCTATATTTTTGGCTCCGATACCCCATTTACACATTTTTTTTTTTTGTTTTTTGTTTTTGCTTAACTTTTCTTCAAAAAAATTTACTGACGTTTACTCTAAGTTTTTTCTTTTCTCGCATTTCTTTGGATACCAAATTTACCGTTATAATTCCTATTTAAAATTTTATTAACATTTTTTAATCACTTTTGAACAATCATTTTCATATTCATATTGTTCTCTCCATGTTGAATAAGTTTGTCTGACGTTTAGCCTTATGTTGTTAGCAATATGAGTTAAACAGAAATTATACGGCAGCAACATTAATACTTCATAAACTTATCAAAACAAAGAAATTGTCTCCAAATATGTTTATTTCTACAAATGAAAGAAAGAAGTGTTCTTCTTAAGCACTCATTGTCTTAGCTTTATGCTTACGCGTGCGGATTACCTTTAGAAAAGGCATCACTAATAAAAATATAATATTTTTGACAGAATTAAAAAAGAAAGAATTTCCAATAGATAGTAAATTATAACCAAAAAGAAGTCTGCATCTCTATTCTCAGAACAATAGCTTGGTTAATGCGGGAGATTAGGTGAAATATTAAAAATCTGAAAAATGTAAATTTCAATTTCTACATAGAAGTGGCACACCTGTTGCCAAAAACTATACTTCTAACACCTCAATCGAAACTCTCTTTATATACTATTTATAAGCTAGTTTGGAACGAAAAGTTCTTATACAAAAATTTAATTAAGTGTTAATATTTAGCTAACAAGCCAAATGGAATACCTGAAACGTTTACATAATAAGTCAGAAATTTCTACAGTGAAGTGACTAACTCCAATGGACTTTCAGACGGAGTATATATTATCAAATTTTTTTCTTGCACCGCCATTAAAATAATTTCATTTTATCCCAACAGGTTGAGATTGAAACTTCAAAAGAGTAAAGTTGCTTGCAAAATTTTTCTGGTACAACAATTTCTAAGCTGGCCAGGATTATTGACTTTTTCAGAGATACAAAAGAATTCTTTACAGCGCATATTTTTCGAGAAATTAAAGCACCCAAAAAGCTATCACAGAGTAATATAGAATGCAAACTGTCAGAAAGAACTTCATGCGCTGGTCTTATATCATCACCGAGCTTGCAAATACAAAAAAAAATAAAAATTAAACAAACGCAAGTTAACATTAAACATCAGTGCAATAAGGAGTGAGCACATTTTATGTTGCAACATAAAATACAACACAAGAACCCCCACAAAATTTAGCAAAAATACTCCACAAGGAAGGAACTAACCCAACACTTAAAACAGCCCTTTATGTCGACATACCCCGAAATTTTGTTTTGAAAAGAAATTTAAATAAATTAAAAATTTAATTATTAAAACTTCTGTATAAATATTTATAAATTGGGATTATTAAATACCGAAATGAAAAATTAGAAATATATTTTTGGTTCTTAAAAAAATATAAAAAAGAAAAACTACAATTTTACTACTAAATATCGCATTGAAAATATTAAAAAAATATTAGTCCCAATAATTACGTTATTACTTATTTAACAATTTTGAATTATTACGTATTTGAGTACATCGTGTTACATAAAATTCGTTATCTGTGTGAAAGAAAAGATTATCTTCAATATTATTTCATCATAATTTTTTTTTATAAAAATATACAGAATTTTTAATAATTTTTTAATTAATTCTTTAATAAAAAAATTAAAAATTGGTTTTCAAAATAAAATTACAGAATTAAAATTTAAATAAACTAATTTTAAATTTGATTTCGAAATTGTTGTAATTCATTTTAATTTTTTTTTTAATTTAATCAAATTAATTTACAATTTTTTAGTAAAAATCGAGAAAAGTAATTTAAAAAAATAGAGTTTTTTTTTAAATTAAAACTAAAAGAAATAAATTAAATTAAAAAAAAAAATTAAGATTTAATTTTAAAATTTTTTTTAACTTTACATTTTTCCAAATTTTGTTTTCGATTTTGAGAATTAAAAAAAAAAAATAATTTTTAATTGAAAAGTTGGTATTAAAATTTTAAACTTTCAGTTTTAATCTGAAAAGTTGTAATTCAAAAACTTCCGATCCCGCTCATCAGTTGAGAAAATATACTTTTCACGGAAACATGCAGAGTTATGTAGAAATCATATTGTAAATGACAAAATTTCAGTTGAGATGTTAGCCTTCTTCTGTATAATTGCATAGAAAGGTTGAATTAATTTCGTGTTGATTTTTTTAAGAAACAAGAAGAAACATAACTAAAAAAATTTTGAAATGTAGATACCTTCCCCAAGGAATCAAATTGAGGCAACAATATCTGAAGCTATAGACTCCTTTTAACCAGCACTATTGACATGCCATCGAACCTTAAAAATGTAAAACGATGTGCTTCTCACGTAGAGCTGTAGACCCTACTTCAACGCAATACAAAACTTAAGGTTGGAGTAAGTATGCAGTTTTGTTGATCTGGGAGTAACTATCGACCCCAAACTCAATTTTAATCTTCACGCATCTTCCACGGTGTTTAAAGCTAAAGGCGCTCTTAGTTTTGTTAAATTTGGTCTAAAGAATTTAGGGATCCGCTTGCCGCAAAAATTCTTTTTACATCTCTGGTGAAGCCTATGCTTCTGTGGTTTGAAACCCTAGTTACCAAGTCCATTCGAATAAGTTAGAGTCCGTTCAAAAACAATTTTTACTTTTTGCCTTAAATCACTTGCATTGGGATTCCAGCTTAAGTCTTCCACCGTACACAATTGTTTAAAACTTACAAATCTCCCGACACTTGCTTGTCGCAGGGAGATGCTTGGTACAATAGTCCTTGGAAAACTCATGAATGGGTCAGTCTGTAGCCCATCTCTCTTATCTGATATTAATTTTAACGTTCCCGCTCGTTCTACCAGACAGTTTAGACCCTTACTTTTAAAATTTTATAGAACAAATTTTGAGTTAAACACACCATTCCGCCGTATATGTCATGATTTCAATTTTCATTCCAGCACATTTAATCTAACAGACTCAGTAATTGTTGGGTATTAAGTATTATTATAACAATTTATAGATTATAAAATTTTCCCCTAATAAATATATACCCTTTAAAACTGTTTACAAAATTATTATTTTTCCGTGCAAATCCTTTTTGCAAATTGTGTGAAAAATATGGGAATTGAGCTTTTTTTTTGGAATAAAAAAATTTCTTATACTCAGAATAGATTTTCTCGATTTTTGTGCCGAATCTAATGATCACAGTTACAAAATAGTGTTTTCGACGCCAAAGAATTTTAGGATATGTTTTGAGCTAGGTAGTAATAATATTGTATAATAATAGGACAAATTTAACAATTCAAAAAAATTCAAAAAAAAAAGTTTTGCAAAAAATTATTTTTATAATATTGAATAAAAAAATTATTAGTCTTAACACATAAATTCCAAAATCCCTACATGAAGCAGGTATATTTATATTTAAATTGTAATTAAATATAATTTTGAAGTAAAATTAATTTTTTGAAAATTTTCTCAATTTAAAGAAAACTTTGTACCTCTGACCCGATAGTCCCCTACTCAACAATTTTATCTAGTTTTGTATTAGTGAAAATCCGCATTATAAGCCACGCCTCCACGGCACATTCATGTATTATAAATCACAAGTAATGCAATGACAAATAGCTCTCCTTGCGCACCCACGTTGACCAACCATAGTGCGGCACTTAGCAGCGCATCAAGCGTGTCTGTATGTATTGGTGTTAGCTGGCTCTCTATGAATATGCAATTAAAAACTTGAGCGCATCACCGGCGCTGGTCAGCGCGGCAGTGCAATTGGTTATGCAAATATGCGCCCATTTACATAAATATTGATGTCTATGAGAACATGACGTGATACTAAAACAACAAATGCCATTCTATTAGCGCTAAGCAAACAGCGCTTTGGCGGGCGCATCACTGCTCATTGTACAACTATGTAAATTGTTGATTTGAAAATGCAAAATGCTGCTGTTAGTACATAAATATTTGTGGTTAATTAATTGTGAATTGGCGTGGAGGGCAGCAAAAGGTGGAGATGAAAATGAACAATAGAGGAGGAGTAAGAAATCTTTGGGTATAAGGTACCGAACGCTTTGTTCTACTCTGTCTTATAAAACCGGAATAATCTGAGCACTGAGTTAATTTTATGTCAAATATTTAGATAGTATGGATTTATTGTTATATACCTGCGACTTTATTTTAAATGCAAAACGTGGAAAAGATATTTGGCTCTCATTGTAGAAGTCATAGTTATGACAGAATAAGATTGCTAATTGAAGTAGAGAGGAATGAAGTGAACTAAAAGTCGCTTGCTACTGCTTCAATGTTCTTTAACTTTGATGTTAGTCTTAGCTTTGATGAAGACAATTTGCAATATTGAGCTTTTCTATATTTTAGACCTGTAAGATTTCTTGAAATAAATTTGATTAAAGTTGTTGGAAGCGAACCCATAATAATTCTGCGGCGCTTTGAGCTTGGGACTTCGGAATGTCGATTTGCAGAATTCTTGAATCCTGGAAATATTTTCTAAAACAAAAGCTTTTTCATAACAATTTATTGGAAACTTAGAAAATTAAAGTAAAACAAAAAATATTTATTTTACATTCACATGATATTCTTGATAACTTTCAAATGATGGAAAATTTTTGAACTCAATTTCATAATCAAGACACCTCAAAAGCCCCACAGACTCCTTAGTACATCAGTCGTATATTTTTTCCTTCAGATTTTTTGAGTAGTGTAAACAGAGCCAGGAAAAATCCCATTGGACAGCTAGAAATGCCCGTTCGTTTTGGTGAGTTTCTGCGTATGCATCAAACAGACCGTCGCAATCGAGAAAACGCTCTAAGTCTTTCATAAATTTATGAAGGCGCCTAATATCAATTTGAGCTCTCGGGTTATCCGGAAATATGTTTGTTTTGATATTCCTACCACAATCTTGCAAAAGTTGGTTAATGGAAGAAAAAGTGTCTATATGTTTCCAGTTCCATCCTGATCAGAGTTTTTTTATGGCCTTCATTTGCTGGTTGCTGACCAAATATTGCTGTAATCGAGCGAGGTCTTTAGGTTTAGCCTCATAACGCAAAATTAACACGGCATCATATCATCCTGATTTCTTCTTGCAAATCCACCCAATATCTAATGTCTAATATGGCTTGATGTCACTGCTAATTGTGTCATGTATTCCTTGCCTGACGACGTAAATGCACACCTCCCCAAAAGTAGTAGAACTTCGGAGCAATATATCTGCTGATCCCTTGATTTCGTGCCGTCTGCTGGAAATACGCTGCAATGGTCTTTCAAGAGTTTATTGATAGCTCCCCAAAAAAGACTCCCCTTCCCTGAGCTTCATCCGTGACTCCACCTCAAAGCTATGTGTGAGTAGAAGAAGCCATCTGCACTAGGCATCATTATGCAGTGATCCATGATGTCGAAGTGATTGAGAATTTCGAAATGCTCTTTAGCGGACTGTTAGTAATCACGATGTCGCGGTTTCTGATAGCAAACTTGGCAGCAATGCACTTATCAGCTCCATGTCCATGGCGATTATGAGCTTATGATATCATCTATACTTCTGTCTATTCTCAACAACAGCATTCCTTCTTCACTCTCCATAAATGATATATGTTCAGTTCTTCCAGTAAATGCTAAAATGTTACTTTTCTGAGGAATAGAAAAGCCTAGTATTATATTCGTTTTAAATATGAATATTTTGGAAGAATATTATTTAATTTTCTTCACCAATAGTTCATGAAGTCCCAAGTTGGATAAAGTTCTCCATTTAAAGCCTACCTCTGTTTTCTATCAGTTTAATAGTGGCAGCTTTTGTCGTAATACTATATAAAGCTTATGGCAGCGTAGTTTTTGAGAAGAAGACAAATACATAACATACTCTTTAAAGATATTTCAATGAACTGGAGCTATACATGTTAACCCTTAAACCTTAATGAAACATACCATATGTAGGTATTTATTTTTGACATTAGCAAAATATTAATTTCTTCTGAAAAATAGAAAGATATTCTAGGTATTACAAAAGTCCACTCTAAAGGGAGTAAATCGCACATCGGTCTTTTCAATGTGGTTCCGCCCGAACTTAATTTAATTTTTAATTAATCAGCTCTGTAATTGACTGCTGCTTCCCCTACAAGTTATATCTATTTCTATCTAAAAAATATTGTATTTAGAATATCTAATTATATGGTAACATATATGGGAGAATATATAATAATATGTTAACATAAACTAATAATTATATATGCACTTTTATAATTAGAATTATTAAAGCTCACTTCAAGCGCTGATGTTCCGGCTGCATAAAAAAGTTCTTATTTAAATTATAAATTTATCTAAATACTCATAGATGGGAATTCCGAAAACTGATTTTGTGCCGTGTCATATAATTAAATACCCGTTTGAATAATTCCACACAACCGAAAGGCACACAGACGTCAGAGCGTGAGTCATTTTTTGTTGTTCGCGCCGTGTTTGGGAATATGGAGTAATGTTTTAACAGTTAGTTGATGCGCTCATATTCCATATTTGTTGTTTTATTGCTATTTAAATGTATTTTATTGCTAATGTTGTTGCATCATTTAGCGAACAAGCATATTTGGCAGCTCGTTGCTGACTGGTTTGGTGAAAAGAATTGCAAAATAAATTAGAAAACAAGTGAGTGAGATGAAAGTGTGAGATTAGGAACAATGACAAGAAGATTTATTGTAAGGAGAATTTTTGGCAGACCTGAACTTTATATTTCTATTATCTTTCACTCATTTTATTTGAAGTAAGGTTATGTATGTTCACTTAGTTACTTCATAAATCTTTCCGACTAGACTTACTTGTATTTTCTTTTTTCAATAAAATAAAAGCAAGTCGTAAATAAAAACTACTGAAATTCGGAGCAAAGTCTTCGAAAAAATATATAAAATAATAAACTATATTTTTTGCGCTACAGATTAATTAAATTAAATATATTAATATATTGCTTTGCCACTGACTACATTATTGTAAATTATTATTAAATTAATTATTATTAAATTAACTAATTATTAAATTTGCTGGAAATTTACTCTGCCTAGTTCCTTTTCCATTGCCGTAGTATAACAAGGCGCTAAACTAGATCATTTGTAAATTGCTTGTAATAATTGGACTCTGGCACTTTCTCAGAGGCTCATAAGTATATTTTAGTTTCTCTCACTCACGTTGAACTATAATATAATCCGTACTTATTAAACATACGTTGCTGGTAATAGTTTAACTCCACCGCCACTTGGTGGGAATATTCTTTATGAGTAGAGTTCCTTTTCCCTTTTATGTATATATTTTTGAACTATTCATTTTTCAATGCCGTCACAAAATTTCCTTGAAAATACCCTAAATAAATTCCCTGAAAATTTTAGCCCTTAATATTAACATTAAGAACTGCACCAAGGCCTGTAAAAATTTTCCCTAGAAAATGAACTATAATCGTGAGTTTTTATCTTTAAATTAATACAGATCAGAGGTATTTTATGGCATCGCTTTGACTGGAGTCGCACATTTCTCAGAATTGTTCACTCTACAAAAGTGCCCAGTGCAACAAAGTCGTAACTCACACCGACGAGGTAGTACGGGGCTCTAAGCCCGATTTTTCCAAAAATTTTGCATTTTTTTGTATATATCTCGTAAATGACAGGAGCTATAAAAAAAATGTTCATGACAAATTTGTATGAAATTTTATTTGCTATAAAAAAGGTCCGAGGTCAAAATCGGATCATTAATCATTAATTAATGCTTCTCGAAATATTCGGCTTTTTAAGCAAGGATGTATGCAATTTTCATAGATTTTTTAATACATACCATACATTCAGAATTATGTTAATATTAAGGGGGTATTCTAGTCTAGAAATCAAATTTTGGGCAGTTTTTAAATTTTATTTAAAAAAAAAAAAAAAAAAAAAATTTACTATCCCTTTTTTTATGGTGTTTTTATTGATACTTAAGAATACAGAAAAAAAATTTTACAAAAAAATAATTAAAATTAAAATAATTAGAGGGGGGAAAGACAGGTGTAAAAAAAATGCCGCATCCTGGTGACATTGATCCTGACTGTTCTGATGTTCTAAAAAAAAAAAATCAAAAGAAATTCTTAATCAGTAAAAAAATTTTTTGGAAAAATGGCGACTGCCAGAAAATAAAAATCATTTTTTACACTTTTTTTTGAAATTCTTGAATTTTTTTAAAATATTAAAAACAAAAATTTTGACACGATGCTGGTAGGTACGATAAAAGATTATATAAAGAAGATTCACTCAAAATTTCAAGTAAATCGGTTACGTAGAACTTGAGATAATGCCGGTACCGTGTGGAAAAAAGTAGTTTCGAGAAAAACGAGTTTAAAGTTTAGGAGACAATTCTAGGGAACACGGACGCCACCTCACAAAGTCGGCTGTATCTCCGAAAATAAGTCGAATTTTAAAAAATCCTTCCAAGGTCATATTTTTGAAAGTCTAAACTTTAAATATATGCAAAAATTTAATTTTTCAAAATTCTAGAGTAGAATACCCCCTTAAAGACTTGAACGAATAATTTTTTTTTTTTCAATTACAACTATTTGAGAAAAAATGTCGCGAAGTTTTAATTTTTTTTTATAAAAATATCTGCCAAAAATCCAGTTTTTAGTTTTTTTTCCTTTGTCCAAGTTCTAAGTTAAGGTTTCAACTAAACTATGTATTTTTTCATATTTATGATCCTGTAAGGAGTTATTCTGCAATCGCGGCGCTTTTTCGATGGATCACCGGAAATGGCGTGACAAACAAACCAAACTTAAAATATTTTTCTTCTACAAAATTTCAAAATTTATTTGTTAAAAGTGTATATTTATAACAATAAAAAATGCGAATAAAATATTTTTTTTTTATGAGATGTTGAAAAAGGGCTTTTTTTTACCCGAAGAAACCCATATAACTCTTAACTTAAGCTTGGTGGCAACTAGCGGGAATATTTCTCATGAGTCGAGTTGCTCTGCCATCGTAGAATATATCTTAAGACTTGAGTATTCTCATTTCACTTACTATATTTCGAATATGTCCTAATATGGCCAACATATATATCAGATGATTGTAATATTATAACTCTGACATGACTTCTCGGAAAAAGTTTCCAATTATTGTTTACTAGAATTTTACGGTATAAATAACAAATTGGTAATATTTTGATTATTACGTCACCTGTCGGTATTCTGCACCCTGAAAAGTGTATATTGAGTTTGCCACGATATTTGTAACACTCAGAAAGAAACGTCGAGAGACCTTGTAACATATACATATACATATTACAAATATTACAAATAAATAAACGAACTTTAGAAGCTGAGTTGATTCCCGTCTGTCCATATGTATTTATGTGTACACATGAACTGATCTCTCAGTATTGTTAACATTGATCTGAAATTTTTCCTCCCCAAGAAGCTTTTCATTTGTTAGTACCGCCGGTATCGGATCACTATACCATATAGTGGCCCTACAAACGAACTCAAGTCCTTCTATGAAAAACTATTTATTTAACAAGATATCTTCACGTACTTTGTGAAAGATTATTCTTTATGGCGACGCTATAATATCTAAAGAAAGTTTGCAGATCGGACTCCTATAGCACATAGCCGTCATACAAACTGAACGATCAAAATAAAGTGTTTGTATGGAAGCATCGAAATTTCTTGTTTTTGTTTTTCAATTTCACATTGGTTCAGTACTAATACCAAAACTGGTTATTAAAAGGTTAGACCCATCCCAATCAGTATATAATAAATTTAGGGAACAAAACTAAGTAAAAAATCTTAGAAATTGTTTGTGCTTGAATATAAAACTGAAAAAGGCACTACCACAACGCCACAGTTCCGTTTTGCCACCTTGTATAATTTTTCAAACACCCGCTTCAACACTAAATTTATCATAACATCACGCTGATCGACACGACTAAGCGTCCAGTGGCGAGTAGCCGGCACGTTTTGGCAATTTTCGACGTCATTAACCTCGCTAAGGTGCACCAAAATGCTGATGCCTCACAAATACATACACACAAACTTATATATGTGTGTGTGTAGAACAAAAGTAGGAAGCAATAAAAGCGCGAAATACTCAGAAATAGCAGAATAAGCATGGCTGTAAGGGCCACAAAGCGACAACAACATTTGCACTAACCAAAGCGCACAACAACAGTGAATGCCATTAAGTTGCTGGACAAAGGTTGCAACAGCGGCAGCAACAGCTAATGCATCTTCTGCCACCACAAGCAGACGCTATTTTCTAATGCATCACGCTATTAACTTAACAATAAGTGCCTGCGACACACACACTCACCTAAATGTATAAAGGTTACTACAACAACACCTGCCACCCAAAAGCCGCAAAACCTTCAATGGTTGCACTCATTTTGGCTAAGTTTTGCTTTGTACTCCACACACCCACCACAGCCAACGCCTCAACTGCCGCAATGGCATGTTGCAGGCACTGCTTTTGCATGGTGCAACACTTGCTTTGCGGTTATTTTATTGTGCCGCAGCGTTTTTGGTCGTGAAGTTGATGGAAAAATTGTCACGGTTCGCCCAAACTCATTGTCAACGCGAGAATAAAGCAGTTGCCACAAATAAATAAAGTAATGCAGCAACTACAACAACGTGTTGCAGGCTAGTCGTGTTGGCTACAGCAACTTATTGCTACTCTTTAACACTTTGCGTTGCAGCCACAGTATGCGCTGCAACATTTATTTAAATTTTTATTTCAATTTTCCCTTGTGCCTTCTGTGGCATGCTGAGGGCTAAACGCAGCGCTTCTAGTCAGCCGCGCTACAGTTTCCAACACCGCTCTTGTTGTTGCTGCTGTCAATTTAGTCAAACACTTGCTGTCACCTTTGGTGTCCATTAGCGCGCCCGTTTATATGCAAAGTGTAAGCACGACGAGAACATTATCGTTGCCACAGCATCATGCAACGCAGCAGCAGCAGCAGCGGTGGCAGGAAATGCACGGCAGCGAGCAGTCAGTCAGCGTGCCACACAGCAGCTGTATTAGATCACTAAGTGATTGCAAAGATCATGATTGTGTTGTTGTTGTCGTTGTCGTTGTTATTATTGTGTCGCTCCACTGAAGGTGTTGGTGTTGTTAATGGCGTCGGCGATGGTGGTCGCCCTCTTTCAAATGCTCGACTTTAGGCGCAGAGCTGCAGCGGTTGCCATATAATGACTGCATTTGCCAAAGTGAAGCTCTGGCTGCTATTATTTTTCTTTGTGTTTGTGTCTGCCACCTGCTGTGGTGTTAAGCACTTTGCCAATTGCAACGTTCACTGTACAACGCCCTTCGTGGCGCGGCAGAGCATTGCTCTAATCTCCTAACTGTTGTTCAATGCTTTGTGGAAACTGGGGTCAGTTGAGATGGCATAAAGGAGGAAGTCCAAATGTAACTGACTTGGTTTATTTACCGTTGCTTCATGTATATATAGCGCAAGGCAGTTAAATTTAGCCATTCCTATAAGGAAAAGAAATTGAGAGCATAGAAAAAATACTAGGTTTCTTAAGTTTCTAATCTTTTTAACAAAGTAAAGATATGAAAAAGTTTCTGCATGGAAAGTTTGAGCTTAGAGTTGAACGGGCTCGAAAACATGACTCATTATCTTTTCTTTTATATCTAGAACAACATCTGTTATAAATTTAACAAGCGTGCACTCTATTGTAAACTAATGCCAGATTGCAATATAAAAATGATAAAAAATATTTGACAATATTTGCTTTCGTTGAGGATGGTGCAGAAAGCCTTTGGTGATGAGGCTATGACTAAAAAAAATGTTTACAAGTGGTATAGTGAGTTCCAAGCCGGCCGTGAATGTGTCGAAGACGAAGAGCGTCCAGGGCGACCATCAACCTCAACCGACGAAGCTCACGTTCAACAAATCAAAGATTTGGTGTTGAAAAACCGTCAATTAACAATTAGAGACCTTGCTGATGAAGTTGGCATATCGGAAGGCTCAGCCAATACCATTTTGAAGCATGTTTTGGGCCTCAAACGCGTCAAATCTCGACTGGTACCGAAAACATTGAATTTTTTGGAAAAAGGCGTCGCGTTGAAGTGTGTGAAACGATGCTTTCCGACTACCAGGGTGTCATGGAATGCATTATAACTGGCGATGAGACTTGGATCTATGCTTACGACCCCGAAACAACCGATCAATCGGGCGAATATCATGCCAAAAGAGAGCCGAGACCAAAAAAATCGCGCCAAAGTCGCTCAAAAATCAAGGTCATGTTGACTGTTTTCTTCGATTATCGTGGTGTTGTGCATTATGAATTCCTTCCAACCGGTCAAACAGTCAACAAGGAATATTAGTTGAACGTTATGCGTCGTTTGTGTAACGCTATCCGCCTAAAAGGGCCGAAATTGTGGAAAGACAATTCTTGGTTTCTACACCACGATAATGTACCATCCCATACTGCCCTCGTGATTCCTGATCATTTCACCAAAAACTCAACCCATATCGTTCCGCAACCACCGTATTCACCTGATCTGGCGCCATGTGACTTCTGGCTGTTCATCAAGCTCAAAAGACCGCTCCGGGGACACCGTTTTTATGCGATAGAGGAGATTCAAGCCGCAGCGAAGACGGAACTGAAGGCCATCCCGGAAAGTGACTATAACCAGTGTTTCGAATATTGGAAAATCCGTTGGCATAAGTGCATTGCATCGGGAGGGGACTACTTTGAAGGCGATGAAATTGATTTGGAAGAATAAATAAAGAATTTTCAAAATAAATACAACGTCTTACTTACACTTACCTTATTTTTTGGGCACAGTAGTAGACCTAATACTAAACTAATGTAAATTAAAAATTTAATTTATATAAAATACTTACTCTAATAATACTGTTTGCAATACTTACCATAATTTTGTTCTCTGATTTAACGAAATGAATTCTACTTACTCTTTTTTGTAAGTACACATTTTCATGTCATTGGGTTAAGTTTTAGGCTAAGTCATAAAATTTGTACAATAAAGAATTCAAGAAGATTGCGAAAATGAAATCACGTAGCCTAAATTAATTTTGTTTCTCAAAAACGCTTGAGAATTTATAAACGCAATCAAATGGTTGAGTGCAAAACATTTTCCTAATAATGAAAGGGTAGAATATCAAATACAAGCCCCTTTTCTATCAAAGAAGCTGGTTGATTAGAATGTCTCTAAAGGACTTAAATATCCTTTATTAGAACGACTTACAACTTGTTTTGTCAAAAACTGCGAAGTAACTCAATGTAATGACATAAAGCATAAAATTTAATTGAAACTAAAATATTTGTTGAAAATTATTTAGCAAAAACTCAACCCAATGATCAGTAAACCTAAATAACCAGTATTTGATACCTGAGTATATTTGCTCATTATCTAAATTTGCACAGCCAATTAGAAGAAAGATTTAACTTTTGGCACATCATTTTCGCGCTACAGTAAAATAATCACTTTTAACAAATGAGAAAACGTTAGATAAAAATTTTCCTAGTATCTAAAAAATATCACATCTCATTAGAAAGAATGGTATTTCAAATTGCAATATCTATATTTTGCACTTAATTATAATGATTAAGTATCATATGATTTTGGGTTATTAATAAATATTTGGGAAAAGTAGTCGGTTTGATTTTGTTTCGGTTTGTCTGAAGGTTTTTAATTCACAATATAAAAAAGGCTTAAAAGATATTGGAAACTACTGGAAAAAATAAAAAAAAAAAATCTTTTGCATTAAGGTTTGATTCAAATTTTGTCTTCTTTATTGGCGTAACCATTTTTGTATTCAATATCATTATAATACTCTCCTGTTAAATAAAAAATATAGTATCCACATTAGAGCACTGTCGATCTTCTTTCAATATAGAAATATTTTGTAACTCAATACCATAAGAGGCAATGAAGTTATAGCACCAATATTTATTACAAATAAAATAAGCGTACTTCCAAAATAGTCTTGGTCCATATGTAATGTGGTTTATTTGGGAATGCTTAACGTTAAATGCTGTAGAGATTTTTCCATACTCCTACAAATACAAAAATATTTTATTTGAAAAAAGACTTTTTGGGTACCTGTTTACGAAAATTTATTGTTATTTATGTAGAAATCGTCGGATGTTCTCCGATAGCTTTTCAAATTAAACTAAAATCCCAGCTTTGTTATTTTTTGCTTATTACAGGTACATTTTAACCCATAAAAAGGATTTTGTTAAACACCCTGTTGTGTAAGTGTATAAATACTGCACAAAGTCAGCTAATAATAAGCTGTAAGTTTTGGAATTCGCATCATACTCACAAAGGCCATAATTACCTCAGTGCAGAAAATGTATTTAGTGAGTACCATTTGTTTTCTCAACAGCTGAGCAAATTTTGCACCACACTTACAAGTCATTATAGAAAGAAAAATTTTTTGTATAAATTATTATTATTACATTAGTCATATCGGTGCTACATTTCATATCAAAATAATTATCAGTGTATGGTATACGTTTGTCTTTTTGATAAACATAAATTGCATACGCCGATTTTTGCTATGAATGAAATTATTCAACAAAGACGTACCATTAAATTTTGTGTGGAGAATCAAATTTCTGGTATCAACATATTCAGCATGTTGGAAAGGGCTTTCGGTGATAATTTTTGTCGCGAGCAAATGTGTTTGATTGGTACCTATTGTTCAAGGAGGGCCGAGAACGCTTTGATTACGAATCAATCACGTCCAGGATGATCTTCAATATCAACTAAAGATCTCTACATGCAAATAAAATAAAGGAATTTGCCTGGTTTAGCTTTGTGTGACTTCTCTATTCTCAGCAAACACAAAGGATCGCTCCGGCGAACGTTTTGAGTCAATGGAAGACATTAAACATGAATCGCTACACGCATTAAATGCTCTTCCGGAAATTGACCTTAACAACTTAAGTACAAAGTCTTACTATTTTTTCCCATAGTAGTGTATGTACATACATATGTGCATATTTAATTGTCCTAAAAGTTAAAAAAATAATCAACTCAGTTGGCTAAAGGGTTTTCGCATTCATTCCACACAGTCATGCAAAATTTTAAAACGCGGTTTTCCGATGATGTTCTGAAAGCTTCAATATGAATCAGCTGTCACCAAAGTTAACCTAAACTTAGAACAAAAGGATATAACTGCACTCATTGAATGTCTGACTAGACGTCCTGACAGGAAACAAAAAACCGAGCTTGAAGCTCATACAAGATGTACGTATATACTATATATGTGCCCAAAAAATAAGGTGACATTATATTTGTTTTTAAAATTCTTTATTTATTCTTCCAAAT
The DNA here is from genome assembly GCA_037783105.1 of Bactrocera zonata. Lineage (NCBI taxonomy): Eukaryota > Metazoa > Arthropoda > Insecta > Diptera > Tephritidae > Bactrocera > Bactrocera zonata. The sequence goes on along the minus strand of JBAWJQ010004250.1, from coordinate 391,403 downwards.
CAATTTCATCCCCTCCTGATGCAATGCACTTATGCCAACGGATTTTCTAATCTTCGAAACACTGGTTGTAGTCACTTTCCGGGATGGCCTTCAGTTCCGTCTTCGCTGTGGCTTGAATCTCCTCTATCGTATAAAAACGGTGCCCCGGAGCGGTCTTTTGAGCTTGGTGAACAGCCAGAAGTCGCACGGCGCCAGATCAGGTGAATACGGTGGTTGCGAAACGATATGGGTTGTATTTTTGATGATCACGAATTACGAGGGCAGTATGGGATGGTGCATTATCGTGGTGTAAGAACCAAGAATTTTCTTTCCACAATTCCGGCGTTTTTAGTCGGATAGCGTTACCCAAACGTCACATAACATTCAAATAATATCCCTTGTTGACTGTTTGACCGGTTGGAAGGAATTCATAATGCAAAACACCACGATAATCGAAGAAAACAGTCAACATGACCTTGATTTTTGAGCGACTTTGGCGCGATTTTTTGGTCTCCGCTCTCTTTTGGCACGATATTCGCTCGATTGATCGGTTGTTTCGGGGTCATAGCAAAGATCCAAGTCTCCTCGCCAGTTATAATGTATTTCATGACACCCTGGTAGTCGGAAAGCATCGTTTCACACACTTCAACGCGACGCTTTTTTTCCAAAAAATTCAATGTTTTCGGTACTAGTCGAGATTTGACGCGCTTGAGGCCCAAAACATCCTTCAAAATGGTACTGGCTGAGCCTTTCGATATGCCAACTTCATCAGCAAGGTCTCTAATTGTTAATCGACGGTTTTTCAGCTCCAAATCTTTGATTTGTTGAACGTGAGCTTCGTCGGTTGAGGTTGATGGTCGCCCTGGACGCTCTTCGTCTTCGACACGTTCACGGCCGGCTTGGAACTCACTATACCACTTATTAATATTTTTTTTAGACATAGCCTCATCACCAGAGGCTTTCTGCACCATCCTCAACGTATCCGCAGCAGAAAATTGATTCCGTAAACAAAATTTAATGCAAATTCTTTGCTCAACAAATTTCGACATCGCAAAAAGCGAAAAACTCACTTTTAGCAGCTCACAAAACGACACGTATCTCAAACACTAATGAACATTTTGACATGAAATTTGACATAAATGTGACTGACAGTACTACCAACGTAAAAAAAAATAATTCTCCATATCCTTCGACGCACGCAGTTTAAATTCAAATGTTATATTTTATTATATCTTATTTTTTGGACACAGTATCCGACTATTCATACTATTATTCACAAACTTTGTTAGCCACAAATCTCAGCGCTGAACGATCCTTTTCTTCTTTGCGCCGAATAAAGACTTGGCTCAGAGCAGCGATGCTCCAGGAAAGACTGAACGGCTTAGCACTTCTCAATATAAGCTATGACGTTGCCGTGGAACCAAAATAAGTAATAGGAAGTTTTAGTAAAATGAGCAAACACGGTGTTTATTTAATGCTGTAAAATAAATATTCAAAAATAAAATTATATTCCTCAAATCAAAGACAAAATTATAGAATATTTTAACTCAATAAAAACTACTGCTGTTGTACCAAAATGAAAATTTTAATAACAACTCAACACCATATACCTTAAAATTATAAGCAAAAAATTAAGCGCCAACAAGATGCCACTGTGCAACACTGTCGCACCACAGTAGACCACCCACACGCCACCACAAGCATGGCAGACGCCATTTTCACAGTGTTTTTGTTATTTCTGCAGACGCATTTGCATAACCAAACACTAGAGTATGACAAATAGAAAGGCAAAATAACGCAAATGAAAATATTAATGCAACACGTACGCATGCAACACGCTGCACGGACGCTTGGAATGCGCGCAAAAATGAAAAAAAAACATAAACATTAAAACCAACAAAAAAATGAGCATGAAAACCGAAAGCAATACGAAAATGAAATAATGAAATTATGGCAAAAGAAAAAAAATTCAAAAAGTATTAAATGCAAAACTAAGAACAACCTGGCGGAGGCAAAAGTACATACAAATTTTTTTTGTTTCATTGTTTTTATTTTTGTTTTTGTATGAAAAACGTGGTCTCTAACGCCATTGACCGACCATTGCGCCACACACGCAAATTACTCGCTTTTTTATTACAATTTTCGCAAGCTTTGCGTAGACGTGTGTGTGTGTGTGTGAGTTGTGTACTCTCTGGTGTCTAACCAAGCAGCGCAGCGACTGGTCGCACGTTGTGTGTATGCGCATATAGTCTCATTTCGGTATCGCATAGCGCACTCAAAACGTGCTAATAATTATAATGGCAAAAGCACAAGCGTTTAACAACAACAAGCAACAATTACAACCAGCTCAATGCACGAGCAGCTAGGCACATATAAATAGTTATTTTTTCTAGCCAACGAGTTTGTCAAACAAACGCATAGTTTTTGCCGCCATGACAGTTGCGGCTAGGCAGGCGCCATTTAAGCGCTGACCAATAAGCGTTAGGGAGCTTGTAATTGATACAGTTATACATCCATATAAACTACTATATAAGAGTATGACAGTTATAAATTTAGCTTTACTAACTTTGTAATTAAATTTACAGTTTGAAATGAGTTTTATAAAACGTTCCCAAGCAAGTTCGTTGCTTAAGTCTATTGTTGGCAGTTTCTAAACGCCTCGGAACTGGATTCAAGGTATTGCATTCAAGTTTTATTAATATTTATGGTTGATTTTATTATATTTAGCGCATTATTTAAAGATAAATTATCATTCAATTAACAACTCTCAATAAATTATTGACATTTTCACATCAAGCTGGTATAAATTACAGCAATATCTAACAGCAGCTAATGTTTAATTAAAAATGTGAGGAACAATTTACAGCTATATATATTATATTATACTAATGGCTAGTTTTATAATTTAAAACAAGCTCACCTATGCTATAAGTTCACTTTTAGATGAGCTCAGTGCAACTAGTGTACTCGTATATTGACTGTGATTTATGTTTGAAGTATCCTAATTTCATTGTAATGTTCTACTGTGATTAAATTGAAAAGTGAATTTTTAATTTATATTTCGTGTGTTTTTCGAATCAGTATTTTTTTTTGTTTTTTTTTTGCTGTAAGTTGGTACTCCTGTTAGTGACATCTATGCTAATATTCATTAGTATTTGAGGAACGGGTCGTTTTGTGTGGCTCTAAAAGTGAATTCTTCAATTTTTACAGTCTGAATTTATTGAACAAAGAAGTGCGATAATGCACCATTTCATACTGCATTGATTATTCGTGATCATTTCTCCACATTTTCAACTAATATCGTGACGCAACCACCGCATTCGCCTGACTTACATACCTTCGTGTTACTTCTGGCTAATCAGCAAATTCACATGACCATTCCGAGCACACCGCTTTGACTCAATTGAGGATGTAAAAGCTGAATCGAAGAAGGCTCTGATGGCCACAACGATTTTTCCAAGTGCTATGATGACTGGAAAACTCGTTGGCATAAGTGTATTGGACAAAATTCACCTTTTAATTTGATCACAGCAGTAACCTGTTTTTCTGAGAGAAAAAAAAATTGGATTCCTTCGATCCCGTAGCCGATATTTACGAGCACCTTCCAAAAAGGAAGTCAGACTTTCAGACTTTTATTTCTCCTTTCTCCCATTTCACACGTTTTCCACCACTCTTTCTTTCATTCAATTTTTGTACAGTAGAATCGCACAAGCGAGAAAGTTAAACCTTCGGCTAAGTTGACCGGCTTATCTCTTGGTTAACTTTTTTGTGAGTCCTGCAAATAAATTAAACGTATTACCCAAATTATGTTTATTTCCGAGTTTTTTTCAAATTCGAAAACCTCTTGGAAAAGTTAATACTTCGGAATAGTAAAACACTCTTGGGACATTTTGTTTAACTTTTTAGTTGTGTTACCCTATGTCAATTTTTTTCCCTCTCTCTCTCTCTTTCTCTCTTTTTTTCCTCCTACTCTCTATTTATATTTCTCTCTTTCTCTCTCTTTTCATGTCTCTCTCACTACTCTCACTATCTCTATCTCTTTCGCTCTAATCTGAATTTTGTCGAAGTAGTAATTTCGGAATCTTCAGAGTATTTCATGAATTTTATGCTGTTTCTGGAGTTGTTATAAATTTAAAGGTCAAAATTATTATTATTACAAAGAGTAGTAATAAAAAGACAATTAATGATACTCTAAAATGAGAAGTGGATCTTTCTCGACTCTGCTTGTATTATCATACAAGTACATTCCCTTACCAATCGAGCCTTCAATAGACTCCTTAACTCTCAGTCGTCCTCACAGAAGAGAAGAGAAGAGAAGAGAAGAGAAGAGAAGAGAAGAGAAAAGAAGAGAAGAGAAGAGAAGAGAAGAGAAGAGAAGAGAAGAGAAGAGAAGAGAAGAGAAGAGAAGAGAAGAGAAGAGAAGAGAAGAGAAGAGAAGAGAAGAGAAAAAAAATTATATATTTGATCAGAGAGAATTATTAAAATAGTGAGAAGGACTAATAACAATCTTTAGAAGCCTTAGAACTCCATAATCTAAGTCACCTCAAAATTTTTTTTCAGTAGATTTAGAATTCCATAATGTACATCTACTTAAGAAATTTTATAGAATTTTTTTGTTGATTAAAGTTATAAAGATTGCAAAAATAACATGTGGAGTAAATTTCTAATTTGAAGTCTAGTCTTCTTTAAATGAAGGATACACACCGAAGCACTTCAGGAGATAAGAACGTTATACAATCCTCCAACTAAAACAACACTAACCGTTACTGCCAATATCACTAAGATATATTGCTTTTGCAATTCTACTCATTACATAAGTAATTTCATCGGCCGAGTACATATGATGACTGCTAAGCATTATACTAACATTCTTTGACTCTTCTCACTTTACTCCAATTAAGATAACTGCACATTTATGCTTTTCTCTTATTTGACTTTGTTTATTAACCTTCGCGGTCAACTTGCCACAGCCACTGTCAGCTCATACAACCAATTTGAAGATTTATGAAATATTTCCCATATAAAAAATACAAAAACAATAAAAAAAAACTACAAAAGACGAAACTCCACAACAAGCAGCATACAAACAATAGCGAAAATTGACAAAAAATTAAAAACAAAAATTTGGAAAAAAAAAGCCAAAATAGCAAAAACAATACATACCGTATATACAATTGCAGTGCAACATTGCAATGACATCAATTTCCAATCAACGGCATCATCATTCACATCATCGACCTCATCAACACTTCTTCACGAACCAATTCCATTAAAAAATCTCACGATTTTCTTGTGTTTTGTGTGCGCCGCGCTGCCAACGCCACACAGCCACCTGAGCGATTGTGGCAAAAGTAAGGTTAGACTGTTGGTGACTGTTGTTGCCGTGGCACAGCCTGCGGCATTTTTGCCGCGCAACTGCAACAAACAAACAATCAAGCAGCCAAACGTTGTAGCTCATTTTTTCCAACAATTTCTTGTTGTTCTTGTACGTTTTTTTCTTCTTTTTTATATATATTTTTTCGACTTTTTGCTTCGCTGCGGCGCATAATCGCAATCGTTGCCCATTTATTTCACTTTACCGAAATGCCCACTGAATGTGCAGCGCGCAACGAAAAGCTAAACCAAAAACAAAACGAAAACGAAAACTATGGAAAAAGTCCGGAACACAACAAACAACAACAAAATTAACAGCTACAAACATTAGCTGCAACTGAACAAAAGTTAAAAAAGCTAAGTGGTGCACTGAACGCAAGCAAAAACTAAGAAATAAAAAGCAAAAAACAAAAAACAAAAATTAAAAAAAATATGGAGAAAAAATTAAAAAAAAAAGTATTGCAAAAGTATAACAATGTTAAGCCTGGGAATTTTCATCCTTCAGCGCTTTAATGGCTGCGTTGCTGCTTGTTGCTGCGCCTGCCAGCCAGCCTTTGTTGCCTTCTCTATCTCGTCTACATGCCTTGCCTGCTGCTCCGTATTGCTGTTGCTGTTGCATCTGCTTAGCAATAATAATTCAAATGATTGTCAATTTAAAGTTGGCAGCCGTGCAACCAGCAATTCCAAACAGAGAAGTTGACTCACAGCAAACCGTTCGCTGGCCCAGCGAAAAACTGCCAATCAGCCGGTGAGTTAGTTTATTATGATGCCTTCAGATACTTAAGCATTGTTGCTGTTATTGCAACAAGTACTTAATAAGGTGGCCAGGCAGTTGAACTCTGAATGGCTGAAAAATAAAATTCTGCATATAAAGTCATAGTAAAAAGTGGACTTCTAAGGACCTTTTACATTTATGTAGATTTTCTTGTAAAATAAAAATAATTTTTCTTAAGTTATATTAAGTAGACATAAGCTCCAAAGCTCTTTTAATGAGAAGTAAATTTTTCTGCTCCTTCATTCTCCCTTCCTTCAATTGCATCCTGAATACTTGAACCACTGCGTCGCAGAAGCTACTCCTGATGGCTGTTTCGCCGTTCAGAAACTGATGGGCGATAGTGGATGGAAAGAATTCGCTGAAAAAGATGAGTGGAAGTTAGGAGGGAAAGTTGGAAGCCTACTGTAAGACACTCTCCCCAAATCTTAGCTTTAGATTACTACTGTAGTGACTCAGGTAGAAATGGTTACTATTAAAGTAGCAGTATACTTAAGGTGAAAGGGGCATCTTTGCTGCACCAACATCGAAGTGGGAATGAGAGGAGTCTCCGCTGTTCTGTACTAAATCCTGGTCAACGACGAGTATCTGTGCGACTGCGAAATTTTTCTCGCCAAGAGTAGAAACCAGGAAATCTACTTAATTATCTGCCTTTAGCAGAGTTCATCTTGCGAAATCATATTAGTTCTCACTGGACACTGTTCATCAACATAACGGCACTTTCTCCTCTATTTGCCCGCTTTCAAAAGACAGCATTTGAAACATCTCGGTAGTCATATTTTTGGCGTACCAAGAGACATAGTCGAAACTGACAGTAGCCGCCCCACAAATTTGTGATCGCCTCAAAGCGTTTTGCTGATTTATGAGTTTCTTTATGATTAGTTCTATAGCAGTTCTAGGTGCCACATCAAACCAGCTATCAGCTGTTTAAGTAAGAACGCTGTTAGGATCGACCTTTCAACCAAACATTACTTCTTTGCTTCATAGTAAATGCTCGTTTCAACTCAGGACTTGAACAAAACTTCTGGTTGGTTGAAAGGGAAGATTTAGAAATCACAAAATATTTAATTCTATTAAGGCTTAATAATTATCGTACTAACCAGAGTATAATTGGTACTTATTCCGCCTTTATTAACTGAAGTCAGGACCTTCACATTCTACCTAAGCTCGTTTCTGAAGAGGCCATCTCAATGAAAGTGATTTGTAATTATCGCCACTTTGTTACTCAGATTTCATTTTTAGTAAAGATAAGTTGAAAAATTCTAGCATTCACACTTTTCTAAACAAATTTTTTAGTAAAATATGTTATAAGATTGTGCTAAAATCCGGATTGTTTCTGTAATATTCATTGGTTCAAACAGCCTTGTGAGGAGCAGAAGGATGTTGGGCCGATTAATGGGAAAAAATGCTGATTGCCTCATTTTATGCTTATGTATGGTTATTTCGAATACACATTCTACTCGTTACTACCTCCACTGACTACCTGTCATAACATATGTGGGATCCTAAACTTTATTTTGGAGCAATGAATCCAGACAGTAATAGTCAAAATTCGAAGGAATATGGAAATAATATTGTTGGCAATTACGCTTCAGTATTTCATTAACCAGTGTAAGTAAAGAAGAAAAAATTTTGAATATTATAACGGCAAATCATGAGCAGCTGGTCACCTCAAATCTTCAAACCCAAATTAAATATCACTCATTCAGCAGTCAAAATGAGCAGACCAAAGCCTCTGCAACTAGAGTCCCTTTAATCTGGATCAGAAGCTAAGCATTGAAAAAGCATAACAACAACAAATACGTTGCACTATATACTAAATAGACGTTACCAATATAAAGCAGCTTGGAAACGTAAAAAATTCGCGGCAATATCCAAAAATAAGTTTTATTTCTTCTGTTTTCTTTTTCTTTACTGACATTGTGTGGATAATATAAAAGTGACAATAACAACAGTGAAATCGTCAGAAAAAATGGCTAACCAGTCCAAATATATATATATATTTCTGTATGCATGTGATGGTGGTGTGAGTGTGAAAATTTAAATATTCCCAACAAATTTTGTAACCAAATAAAAATTAACTTATTTATATTTATTTAATATGTTCACTGTTTCTAAATTTTTAATAAAATTAAATTTTTTCACTCTTACACATATTTTTGAACAAACTCTTTCTAGCTTAAATCTTTTCGATAATTTTTTTTTAAATTTAATTACCTTAAAATTTTAGTTCAAGTTAAAAATTGCTTTATCATTAATTATTTAAATTTCCGAATGTAACTTAACCGTAAAAAAATATAACTTGAGATCTGCTCAACGGCTTACGTGGTTATAGCGGGTATTGCGTCGAATACTATCAGAACTGGAGGTTATTCATTCACTCGGACGACATGACCTAGCCAGCGTAGCCGCCGTCTCTTAATTCGCTGAATTGTGTCAATGCCGTCGTATATCTCATACAGCTCATAGAGCCATCGAATGCGGTATTCGCAATGGCTAATGCGAAAAGGACCACACATTTTCTTTGCTTCTTTGTCCAACCTGGAAAAATCAGACCTATCGATATCATCGTCGTATGCCAGCTGTTGTACACTCTTGTAGAAGATTGTACCTTTTCTATTAAGCTTTGCATCTCAAATTATTTACTACAGCAGCAAGTTGAAGAATTCGCACGAGAGGGATTCGCGTTGTTCGAAACCTTTTTCCTTTTTGCAGTGTCAAAAGCAGCTTTAAAATCGACGAAATGCTGCGTGCCGATTCTCTTTTTACGAGTCTTTTTCAAGATTTGGCGCATGGTGAATATATAGTCAGTTGTTGATTCCAGGCCTAAAGCCACGCAGATAAGGTCCAATCAGTTTGTTGAGGGTGAGCTTTAATCTTTCACACAATACGTTCGATTGAACCTAAATATGAGATGTTGAAGAGGTTTATCCCACGGTAGTTGGCGCAGATTGTGGGGTCTCCCTTGTTGTGGATTAGGCAGAGCACACTTAAATTCCAATCGTTGGGCATGTTTTCGTCCGATCATATTTTATAAAGAAGCTGATGCATGCTCCTTTTCAGTTCTTCGCCGCCGTTTTTGAATAGTTCGGCCAGAAATCCATCTCCACGCCGCTTTGTTCTTCTTCAAGCGAGTATTCGAACTTCATCATGGTCAGGCAATGGAACATCTTATCCATCGTCATCGATTGGGGAAGCAAGCTCGCCATTTCATGGTGTTATGCTTTCACTGCCATTTAGCAGGCTGGAGCAATGTTCACTCTGTAATTTCAGTATGCTCTGGGCAGCACTCACTAGATCACCTTTGAGGGGTCTACAATAGTCCAAAAATGTTAACACTCATAATTTTTTTTATTTTAATACTTTTGTTTCTTAATTTTACTATTATTATTTTAAGGAAACCAAAATATATTTTTTTTTTTTTGTAATCTCTATTTTGTACCAATATCGTTAATTTCCACTTTTTCAGTAAAATGTAGTTTTCGTAACGTTTGTACTTCAAATACAATTATTCTAATTAAATGGAAATTATAATAAACTAAAAAATTAAGGCAATTATATTTCAAACTAGCTGACCCCGCAGCCGTTGTCCTGCGTGAAATTATGTATTTTGAAATGAAAAGAAAGTTAAATTCATCATTTCATTTTTGGTGTTTTTTTTTTGTTTTCAATGTAACGCCGCCTTCTCCCCCTTGTATTCGATAGGTGCGTCACAATCAGTCGGGTTCCATTACACAGTTTCGGCGCATGAATATTGCGAAACATAATAACAACGGATCCTACTTTGAGACGCAAATGATGCGGTGGCATACCAAGCCTGTCCAAAGAATTTAGAAATACCACTGGATAATTCACGGCGTCGTCTTCATTGTCAAGACGATAGATCGATTTGTATGAGCGCAAGTCTCCCGGAATTTGACTTTGAAACTTCCAGTTTAAGTCAACAACATCGGTATTTTTGGCAGCTAACATTGCGCGTGCACTTAAGGAATCGTAGTTACGATAATTTGGCCAATGTCCGAACATTTGTGATGAGCTCATCTTTCGTGAATTGATAAAGGGGAGATGGAATTGAAATCGAACCACCGGAAGTATCAACCGAAATTGTACCATTTCCAATTTTCAGCGAAGACGATGTAAAATGTCTTTGGCAATGTCGACGTTTTTATCGAAAAGTATGCGAACTTCATTTTCATTCCAGTGATTAACGTGTTCCAGGTATTGTAATTGCTGGCTTACTTCTCCAAAACTTGCACATATCGAACCATTCACAGTACGCAATGACTCAAATAAAGTTGAACCGCGTACATTAATCAATAGCAACCGAAGATAGAAACAATCGTCGTTTTTCGGGTGGATTGTGTAAATTCTTCCTAATCCATTAGTTAATAATACACCTGGATGTCAATCTACTGGTTGGCCTTGCTTTTTGCGTAACTATTTCTTCGACGATGCATTCCATTCATAATATCAAGGTATTTCCGAAAAGAGCAATGTTCTCACAAACAGATCACTGACGAAAGTTGAGAGAAAACTCGTCAATGTTAATTTTGTTGCTGACGATGTTTCCACTGGCTATAATGTATTCTCTGGGTTGAAATACACTCTTGGCCATTCTCTAAATTAAATGCGAGATGCACAACAGTCGGAAAACGTTCATGAATTGCAAAAGTAAATATCTTACAAAACGCTTCATTGCAGTTCACGTAGCGACCGTAAGACCAATAACCGCCATGTTGCTTCCTTTGGTGACGTACTTTCAAACGTATTTTATCGATTTCACCAAACTGCAATACTAAACACTGATATGAGTTTTGAATATGAATTAAACAATCATGGGAAATATAGTACGATCCATGTGTTGTCAACTTCGATATTCACTTTTCTAAGTTGAATGCTGAATGTTCTGCCATTGTCGTCTGGTGAGCGACGCCGATAGAGTTGATATCCATCATTTCCAGTTTGTATTTCCGAAAGAAAAGCACATGGATAGTGTTTCGTGCATTTATTGTCAGACATACAAACCGAAAAGGGATTGTAGTGTCCGCGCTCCATGCACCATATTGGTTTCCACCACTTCATATAATACTGGATCTTTCTCTACATCAGGAATTTCCGCAGAAATTATTTCATCCATTTTGGCTGGTGTAACCATCAACCAAAGAAGAAAGTGTGTATGAGGAAATCCTCTATTTTGCCACTCAACAGAGTGCTGTGACATTGTGATGATCGCTTGCTGATTAATTCTGCACGTATGTCACCTCATCTTGGGAGAACTTCTTGCCTTGCCTTGGGCTGCCATACATTGATGGCAAAAAGAACACCGACCGATATTAGGGCGACCTCTTGGTGGCTTCGTAACAAATTTCAATCTGCAATTGACCTCTTTGTGTGAAACACACGTAAAGTTTTCACTGGATAATTTTCAATATTTTTCTTTTGAATAGCCGGAAAAAAACCAAGCGACCGAAATTGAACTATTCAAATAATTCACAAATCAAAATATTGAAAAACAAAACAAACAAAAATTGAAAAAAAAAAAATGTTTATGGAAAAAAGTTTGGAATTATCCAATTTGCTGACTTTTCATGAAAAGTATAAGATATTTTTATTTCTAAACCTTAATTGATCCACAACGAACAACCTCTTAAAATTTCATCAAGATTGGTTCAGCCGTTCTCTTAGCGTTACTAACGAACAAACATTCATTCGTTTGTATGAGAAATCGAAAAGAGGCGGTTTTAGGGGTTTCTCGGCAATTATTCGAATTTTTTTCTCCGCAGAAACCATCTCTGAACCTCAACGAACATTTTAAAAAAATAATTATCAAATTTGGTTCAGTCGTATGAAAGTTATGAGCGTACATACATTTTGACGATTCATTTTTATTTATATAGATGATATAAAATATTTTTTTAATATTATAAATTCTTTTAATAGCAATCTTTCTAATTTTCAATATACCTTTTGTATAATAAAGTAATAATTTTTATTTTGTTATATTTTTATTTTATTTTTATTTTTTTTTTTTTTTTTTTTGCCACTATCAAAATATACTCAAAAATCCTTACATTTGCTCAAAAAATTGTATTTTCATATTTGCTGAGTTTTTTTTGCTAAAATCTTCGAGCTTTACCCACCCCTCACTTCTTGTTTTGCCGTTGATTGTTTGGTCATGAAGTCATAAATCAAGATTACCCGCGCATGATATGCTGTAACGGCTGCTGGATGCCTACCACCGCCGCTGCCGCTGTTGTTGTTGTTGCTGCTGCTTGGGCTGTCATGCCATGGCAGGAATTGCTCGCATTGTTAGGCAACCCGAAATTCACACCAAACTGACAGTGAGGCATAGCAACAAGTATAACTATAACAGAGACGATAACGAATAACAAGAAGAGCAATAACAGCATAAGCAATGCAACAAAAATGTTGCACGTAAAGTATATGCAGCACAAAAGCGTGGCATTCAATTGCTGGGCAAAGGTAAAGGCAGAAAAATTGATTGGTTGGTATTTTGCATAAATAGCAGCAGCGCTTGCAATAATAACAAAAACAAAATAAAACAATATGGCAACTTGCAATAACAAAAATAACACTGCAACTTGCAACAACAACACTGTCACTCAAGCAGCGAAATACCAGCATTTCCTCAGCATTCATGCAACACTTTTTTCCGCCGCTCATTTCGCGACACTTTGACGTGCCACATATCCGTCACTGCGCCGCGTCAACCGTTTGACGTTTGATCGATTTCAGTGCACAATGGCCAAAGGATGCAACAGGCTGCGGCCAACCAAACAATGCCCACACAATGCCAGAGGTGTGAAATAATCGTTCCATGCGCCTGACAGCCGCGACACCAACTCGTCCACCAACCAACACCGTAGCGCTGTCAATGACTCGGCCGCTAGGCAAATGCGCGACTGCAACATCACTCAGTGCACTCAAACTTTGTCCGTTTGGTGGCCGTGCCACAATGTCTGACAATAACGGCGCGCTTAAGTCAAGTTGCTTGGCTGGCTGCCTGCCTGGCTGACCATGCAAATCCATCGGCGGACAGACATTTGAGCTGATAGTTTGTGGATTTTTTGTACTTTTTTTCTCCTTTTATCAATTTTTTTGGTTTCTACCTCATTGTTGGCCAGGTCATGAGAAAAATTGCGCACAAGATGAGATGCAGGCAAAAAAAATCACTTAGCGCGCTGCCGCAAAACAATGCTGCTGGAAAATAATTTACCAAAACGTTATTGAGCAAGTCGGCGCTGGCGCAAAGCGCACGGCCGTTACGTGCATGGCCCGGAGCTGCTTACTTAGTGGATGAGTAAATAAATGCTGTAAAATGTTTGTGCCAGTTTTGTAAATAGAAATAAATTATTTTTGATTGTAAATTCCAGCGAAATGATATAAAAGCGGAGAACGTGGCAACGACTGTTGTTGATGAGTATTTGTTGTAGTTTTTTGAAGTAAGTCAATCAAAATTTAGTGGCAATTATAACTTGCATTAAAAAGCGGGAAATATAATGGCACATATTTATACCCCAAGAACGTTGGAAAGAGAACAGCTAACAAATTATTTAGATATAATGATTTTTTTAAAAAGTTGGGAACTAACATTTATTCAGTTATCGCTGGATCATTCAATAGACACCCTTTTTCAACGCAGTTCTCTTAGCCAATCTCTACTTATTCCACAAAAAACTTTTAGTATAATGACAGGAGCTACAACTTCACATCCAGTTTTTTTGAGGGATTACTTTGGATCCGTCCAGTAGAAGACTTAGCTCTGGCCTTCTCAAAGATTCCATCCTTATTAGGGAGTAACGCATTGTCAAAATAAATATATAAAGAAGATATCAATAGACAGAGAGAGAAGAGACAGTTCATAACCCGTTCTTGGGGAGCCAGAGTATTTATAGAAGTCCTCTTGCAACTAATTGCTACAGAGTATTATAGTTTTGTTCACCTAACGATGGCACATATCACCTAAAACGAGTAAAAATTGTGATATCTTGATGAGGTAGTGAGGAGAGGAGAGGAGAGGAGAGGAGAGGAGAGGAGAGGAGAGGAGAGGAAAGGAGAGGAGAGGAGAGGAGAGGAGAGGTGAGGTGAGGTGAGATGAGGTGAGGTGAGGTGAGGTGAGGTGAGGTGAGGTGAGGTGAGGTGAGGTGAGGTGAGGTGAGGTGCGGTGCGGTGAGGAGAGGAAAGGAGAGGAGAGGAGAGCGAAACATAATGAGGAAAAAATCAAGCAAAAAAAGGCGAAATTATGCAAAACGAGACAAAATGATACAAAAAGGAATTTAATGAGACAAATCGAAAAAAAGAGAAAAACAAGCTAACTATAAAAGACAACACAAGACGACAAATGCAACCAGGATGAAACCAAACGAGACCATGCAAAAAAAGATAGTGTGGCAGCATTATAAATATGTAAATTATATATTGTGGTAACATCATAAATCTGTAAATTATGTATCTTATTATAAATAAAGGAGTGTGGCAGCACGATCTGCGGCCATGTTGAAGATAAAGAAGAACGAGTGCAGATCATTTAAAAAGAGCGTCCAACATAATAAAAATTGCTTAAAATATCAGAAGTGGTTGTATTGCGCCCAAAATGTCATCAAACGAGGATTCGCTTAGTTTATACACAGTTGAACAATTAAAATCATGGTTGCGTTCGCTCAAACATAAAACAACAGGTAGTAAAGCCGAACTAATTGTTCGCCTACAAAAAATTCCTGAGGAGCTTCGTGGAAATTTTCGAAACTCCATGGTTGACGTTGACGCTGACGTTGACTGTACGCAAGCCATCATTGCGGAAAAAGAACAAGCTGATGAAATCAACGAAGGAGCGAGCAGTATAAACATCACCGAGGAGTGTGGTGAATTTAGCAATGGGATTGTACCACAATATGACGCAAGTAATCGAACGAGTGTTGAAAAGAAACAAAAAGAGTGTGATGCAAACGAGTGGCGACTTTTAAAAATCGAATTAGAATTGTTGAAGCGTGAGTGTGAACTAAAGAAGATGGAAAATGAACTTCTAATGAGAGAAAAAGAACAGTTGAGAAATAGTGATAATCAAACAAAAAACATTTCCAATAAGCAAAAGTTCGCAGATGTTAAAGAACTTATATCTGAATTTTCTGGTAGTGGTGAATGCCTTAAGCTATGGCAAGCACAACTAAAAAATATCCAGAGTGTTTACCAACTTGATGATAACAACCTAAGAGCATTAATTGCAAATAAATTAAAAGGCAATGCGCTAAAGTGGTTACATTCTCGAGATGACTTGATTTTAATGCCAATCGACAAGTTCTTAAAGGAAATGAGCTCGCTGTTTGAAGAAAAAACAAGCAATTTGATGCTAAAAAGAAAGTTTGAAATCAGGCAGTGGTTGACTACCGAATCGTTTCGAGAATATTTCCAAGAAAAACTAATTCTGGCAAATAGAATTCTAATTGGTGAAGATGAACTTGTAGAATATCTAATTGATGGTATTCCGGATAACACTTTACGTTCGCAAGCTAAAATGCAACGATTTCATGACAAATATGAATTGTTAGAAGCGTTTAGAAATATTCAATTGCCACGATATATATCAAAGAAAATGACAGCAGACAATCAACATGAGCAGTCGAATAATGGACAACAAACAACAAGAGTCGTGAGATGCTACAATTGCAACTCCGTTGGCCATTTAGCAAGTGTATGCCGAAAACCCAAACGAGAGCTTGGTGCTTGTCATGTATGCGCTGAAGTTGGCCATTTAGCAGCAAATTGTCCACAAAGGAAGAGCCGCCCTGTACAACATGTCACAGAATTGATGGAAGGCGATGAATATGTAAGGTTTTTAAATTATGTATTTATTAATTCTAAATTTATAAAACTTTATTAGGATCATTAATTGATACGGGAAGCCCCATTAGCTTTGTTCGCCAACAGTTCGTACCAGATGTAGTAATAAACAGAAAGAACAATGTATTTTTAAAATATAGTGGTATAAACAAAAGTCCATTATCTATTGTCGGAAATGTAAACAGTTTTATTTTTTTCAAAAATAAAAGAATTGAATTAACGATGTTAGTCGTAACAAATGAAACAATGACTCATCCAATTATTTTAGGAAGAGACTTTTTAAGTAAATCTAATTTAAAATTAGAATGTAAAGAAATAGATTCGAATTTCAAAGTCGAAAATAACACATATGATGAAGAGTGTCAAAGATTAATGAAAATTGAATTTGATAACACTAAATTTTCTGTGAATTACAATGAAGTATTGAAAACTGAAGCAAAAACTCCTAATGTTTATATAAAAAATGATAATGTAAGTGTCTATGCAAAACAAAAATTTCTGCAAATATTTCAAGATTATTATATGTGCTGTAAGCGCCCCGATACGCCAAAAATTAGATGTGAGATGAAACTGTTGTTGAGTACAGAAAAACCTTTTAATTGTCCTCCAAGAAGACTGTCATACAGTGAAAAACAACAAGTTAGGGTTGTTTTAGATGACTTAATGCAAACCAAGATAATTAGGCCGAGTAAGTCAGAATATTCTTCCCCCATTGTTTTAGTAAGGAAAAAAACAGGTGATATAAGGTTATGTGTGGATTTTCGTAGTTTGAATAAGATAACATTGAAAGATAACTATCCCTTGCCTCTTATTGATGATCTGTTAGATAGACTAGCAAATAAATGCATTTTTTCGTTATTGGATTTAAAGAGTGCGTTCTATCACGTAGATATGGTTGAAGATTCGATTAAATACACTTCTTTTGTAACACCGATGGGGCAGTACGAGTTTTTGAAAATGCCTTTCGGTCTGAAAAATGCACCTTCAACATTCCAGCGGTTTGTTAGCCATGTTTTCGATGATCTGATTCGAGCAGAGAAAATTGCTATTTATTTAGACGATATCATGATAGCTACAAGTAATGAAGAAGAACATTTAGACATTTTGCAGGAAGTTTTTAATAAGTTAGTACAAAACAAATTGGAATTGAGGTTAGATAAATGCCGATTTATGGAGTCAGAAATACGCTATTTAGGATATAACATTTCGAGTAAAGGTATTCTACCGGATGAAAAGAATGTAGAAGCTATACTGAATTTTCCTATACCCAGTAACACAAAAGCTGTACACAGTTTTTTGGGCTTATGCTCATACTTTAGAAGATTCGTTAAAGATTTTTCGCGAGAAGCTCAGCCTCTGTACAAACTAATAAAAAAGAATGTTAAATTTACATTTGGGGAAGACGAGTTACAGTGTTTTGAGAAACTTAAAAATAAATTAATTGGGTCTCCTATCTTAGCGATTTACGACCCAAGAGATGATACAGAGCTGCATTGCGATGCCAGCTCTCGGGGATTTGGTGCAATATTATTACAAAAAAAGAGTGACGACAAATTTCACCCAGTCTTTTATTTTTCGAAACGTACCAGCGAGCCCGAATCTAAATACCACAGCTTTGAGCTGGAAACACTTGCAATTATTTATGCACTTCGGAGATTTCGGGTATATCTTCAAGGATTGAAATTTAAGATAGTCACTGATTGCAATTCACTCATGCTAACTTTAAATAAGAAGGAAGTAAATCCAAGAATAGCCAGGTGGGCACTCGAATTGCAAAATTTTCAATATGTTCTCGAACACCGTAATGGAAATAGAATGCTCCATGTGGACGCACTTAGTCGCACTTCAAATATCTTAGTTCTTGAAGAAAATACGTTTGAGCAAAATCTGTCAATTTGCCAAAATCGAGATAGGAAAATTATTGAAATCCGGGGGGAATTGGAAAACAAGGAAAATGGTGTTTTTGAAATGCGGAATGGCTTAGTTTATAGAAAAAACGGACAAAATATACTATTTTATATACCAAATGAGATGGAAGAACATTTATTGAGAAAGTATCACGATGAAATGGGTCATATGGGAAGTGATAAAGTTTTCAGTGCTATAATAAAGTCATATTGGTTTCCCAAAATGAAGGAGAAAATTAAACAATATGTCTCAAATTGCCTAAAGTGTATTGCCTTTTCCTCGAAGAGTGGGAAACATGAGGGCCTCTTACATAATATACCCAAAGGAAACGTACCTTTCGAAACTGTTCATGTGGATCACTTCGGTCCAGTGTCATTTAAACATTCTAAGAAAAAATATGTATTTTTGGTAATAGATGGGTTCACTAAATTTGTTAAGTTATATGCGGTGTGTTCAGCAGGCACCAGGGAGGTCATGAGCTGTTTAAAATTGTATTTTAGTAGTTACAGTCGTCCAAAGGTATTGATATCTGATCGAGGCAGTGCGTTTACATCAAAAGATTTTGAAAATTTTTTGAAAACAAATAACGTAAAACATGTAAAAATTGCGACAGGATCGCCACAAGCCAATGGACAGGTGGAGCGCGTTAATCGTAGTCTTGCTCCAATGATAGCAAAATTAACCAGCGGTGGCTTTAATTTCAGCTTAGACAAAACTTTACCGGACATAGAGTATGCTTTAAACAATACGATGCATCGAAGTATAGGCACAACTCCAAGCGAACTACTTTTTGGAGTTTCACAAAGGGGAACTGTCGTTGACTTTCTCAGAGAAAGACTAGAAGAAAATGATTTGAATAATAATGAACGTAACTTAGCAGATATTAGGGATAAGGCAGCAGAAAATATTTCAAAGTCTCAAAATTATAATAAATTGCTGAAAGATAAACATCGGACACAAAGAAAGTATATGGAAGGAGATTATGTTATGGTAAAGAATTATATAAGTAATCCAGGTGCAGGTAAAAAGATTGCCCCCAAGTTTAAAGGTCCTTATAGAGTTTGCAAAATACTTCCTAATGACAGGTATATACTTAGAGATGTCGAGGGATTTCAACTTAGCCAAATTCCATATGAAGGAATATGGGAAGTAGCAAACATGAAGCCTTGGTTAAACCATGGTCTCCCTAATGAAAGCGTAATCGGGACGATTACATGTCAGGATGGTCGAACTGTGGCAGCATTATAAATATGTAAATTATATATTGTGGTAACATCATAAATCTGTAAATTATGTATCTTATTATAAATAAAGGAGTGTGGCAGCACGATCTGCGGCCATGTTGAAGATAAAGAAGAACGAGTGCAGATCATTTAAAAAGAGCGTCCAACATAATAAAAATTGCTTAAAATAGGACGATACTAGACAGGAGAGACAAGATAACACTAACTTAAAAAAAACAAAAAAAAGAACCATAGCTAGTTGAGCAGGAAGGACTCTAGACGAGACAATTCAAGAATCACAAGAAAAGACGAAATGAAACGATACGATACAAAACGAAACTCGCTGTTCGAGACACGGCTAGACGTGCGGAGGCGATACAAAATATTCAAGAAAAGAATGATAAAACACAAGACGAAATGAAATGCAGCAGACAAAGAGAGAAAACACGAAGTGAAGTAAGCCGAGGCGAGATAGGATAGGCGATAGGAGGCGATACAAGACGAGACAAGTGCAGACAAAACAAGACTGAATGAATTGAAATGAGAAGAATCGAAATGAGGAAAGACAAACTACGATGAAATGAAACGAAATGAAAGAAGATTAGCAACATGTATAAAAGTTTACAAAACTGCAATAATTTGGGTTCAATTTGATGACATATTAGGCACCCTTGGATATATGTATATATATTGTGTGATTTATTATCTTTAAAGTCTTAAATATCTAACAATTTTTTCGAAAAGTATTGATTTATCACAAATGAAATATAATCAAAGACGATAAAATCAAATCACAGTTTGCTGCAAAAGCTGCTGACAACAAGTGAGCAACAGGCAAGAAAAAAATCAAATCTGAAAAAAGTTGAAAACGGTTAGAGGCAATCAACGTGGAAGGCATGACCACGACCGTGGCATTGGCAAACAGTTCATAAGTCAAAGCAGCGTAAAATAGAAAAAACAATAACAATAACAACAAAAGCGTGCATAAAAAGTGGGAGCGCGCACAGCAACCATTACAGCATTTATAAGCGCACACATGTCTATACATAAGCTATGTGCAACACAGACACACACATGCAACCGCCAAGCCATTGAGTTAACAATGCATGAAAATATGCAGCAATTCAACAGCAATTCATAGCGAAATTACCATATATGCCGGCGATATGCCGAAGATGACTGTGACGACCGCATTGTGGCATAAAAAATGAGAATTGTATAAAAGTGATAAAAGCAAAAATCGCTAACAAAAAAGTCAACAGCAAATGGCATAAAAATGAAAAAAACAACAACAATAACAAGAGGGATGTTGCAAACAAACGAATCGAATGCCATAGAAAAAATTATCATTTCATTAAAAATGCAAAAGCATATTGAAGAGCGTGCAGCAGCAGCCGCAGCCGCGGCAGTGGTATTGTTATTTTTGTTGCTGCTGCATGCCACAGGCATACAATGTGGCAGCGAAATGTTGCAAAATTCTTTTCACTTGCTCTACGAGCATAGGCGACCCACTGACTGCCAAGCGCTGTCGCTGGTGGTGTTCGATGGGAATGGTGGTGGCGGTTTTGGTGGCTGCTCTGGGAAGATGCGCCATCTTTCACCGCTTTATTGCGCCGCTTTCGAGGTGTTCTCAAGCTTTTACGCGCGCGCTGCTAACTTATTATTTCGTTGACCTAAACTTTATGAGCAGCGGGCGTTGCTTGTTTGGCAATATTTTTTCACTTTGACTCAAATAATTTTTTGCACACTTTTCCCCGTGCGCATAAACGATTTATAATGTGTTCGAGTGTTTGTGTGTAGGTGTAAAATTGGGTGCAGCACTTTGCAGCAGAAGCAACAAAATTCAAAATAATATAACACAAATAATCACTCACTTCAGAATATACTATAAACCAAACACCAATAATGTAATGGAAATTAAACCTTGAGCAAATAATGTTTCATAGCTTTTTAAGTCACCAAACACTGAACATTAACTTAACTTTCATTTTTTTTTTTAATATTTAATAAAAAAAGGTTTATAATTTTATATAAAAGTTTCTATTTATAATTTTTATAATCTCGTCAATAATTGCTTTAGAATTTCTTAAATTTTTTTTCATTTTTGATTAAGGGGGTATTCTAGTCTATAAATGCTATTTAACGGCATTTTTTAAAGTCCAATAAAAAAAAACTAAGAACATTTTTACTATAAAATGTTTTATCAGATATTTATTGATATTTTAATAATACAAAAAAAAAATAAAAAATAAAAAAATTTGTGATAATTTGATTAATTGCGTGGTGGCGTGGTAGGGGTTGAAAATAAGGGTGCGCCCTTTCTGACACGATTCCAACACTTTGGGTGATTTGAAAAAAAAAAAAAACATTTTAATCAGTACAAATGCCGCTATCGTCTGAACTAGGATGAAAAAAATTTCAGTAAACGGCGACTATTTGAATTTTTTGCCCATTTTTTGGCAAAGATCAAAATTTTTTAAAAATAGTAAAAATCAAAATTTTTTAATAGTCCTAGTTCCAATCATAGAGAGATATATAAAGAAGGTTCACACCAAATTTCAAGTTAATCGGTTCATTAGAACTTGAGAAATCATGTCAGAAGTGTTGAAAATAGTAGTTTCGAGAAAAACGCGATTAAAGTTTTACGTTATACGATATTCGCTCAACCGGTCTAGTTGCCACGTCACTAAAATGGCTATAACTTTGAAAATAATTTGAGTTTTGAAAAATCCTTTTAGGGAGATATTTTTTTGAATATCAAAACTATCGAAATATGAAAAAAAAATTTCGATTTTTTCAAATTTCTAGACTAGAATACCCTCTTAAGTCTATAGGTATTTTTATTTGCTCTCCATATTTTTTTTATTTTAATCCATATGCTTTTATGATTTTTAATATTTGTTTTGATTATCCTTTAATTTTTTTAATTAAGTATATTTGTATTTTTGTTACCATCCAATTTTTTCATATTTCTTTAGGAATTTGTAATTTAAAAAAAAAAAAATATTATAAAAATGTGTTAATTTTTTTTATATGTTGTTTTTTAATTTTTGTGTATAATTTTTATAATCATTTTAATATTCGCATAAGAATTTTTTTTATTTTTCGTAACTTTTTTATGAATAATACAAGTGTTATAAATATGAGTTCATAAAAAAACTGGCAAAAATTATTTAAAAAAATGAAATACAAATATGTTTTCTTAATTCATAAACTTTTATAATTTTTTAAATTTTTTCACAAATTATTAATTTGTGTAATTTCTCTTTAATTCAAATATTTATTATTTGAATTTTTTTGACATTTTTTTGGTATATTTTTTCCAGCTTTTTGTTTTGAATTCATATTTATAATATTTTGTTTTTCTATTTTTTTATTTTTATTTATAATTCTTTAAGTTTTTTCAGCAATTATTAATTTTTTTAATTCAAATATTTATTTTTTGATTTTTTTTTTATATTTTTTTGGTATAATTTTTTCCAGCTTTTTGTTTTGAATTCATATTTGTAATATTTGGTTTTTCAATTTTTTTATTTTTATTTATAATTTTTATAATATTTTGTTTTTCTATTTTTTTATTTTTTTACTAAATTTTTATAATATTTTCAGTAATAATTTCAGACTTTGCTTTAATTTTTTTTTTAATTAATTGTATGTATTTTTATTTACTTCCAAAGTTTGCTGCTGCCCCTTGTGGTACTTTCATAATGATTTTCTTCATATTTTTTTAATATTCAATATAATTATTCTTCTTTCTCGCTTTATATGTTTACTTATTTTCTCATTCTGCTTACCTTTTTCTACTTAATTTAGTTTTTAATATTTATTTGTTATTAAATTTGACTAATTTAATTTGATTCCAAATTCACAAAATTTTTAAAAGAAAATTTATTTGCTTACTTTTTTATAAATTTAAACTAAATTTCTTGCTTAATTTTATTCAGGTTTAGTAAAAAAAATATATGAAATGAATATTAGGCGTACAAAAAATATTAATAATTATTTGTTCACTACAATCTTAATACAATTGTTATCAATTTGCACCTTAAGCGGTTTGTTTTAATTTGACGTAATGTAATTTTTTTTTAATTCTTACTTCTTTATAATACATTTGAAGAACTTTTTTTATTATTATTTTTTCCGAAAACTTGGCTTTCCTATTTCAAATACTTTTTTTTTAATTTTTAACTTTTATGTGTTACTATTTTGATTTTTTGCAATTTCCTGATTTTTTGTTGTTAATTAAGCGAGTAAATTATTTATGTTACTTATAATTGCTTCTGTAACTCATTTGAGGTTTTTATATTTAATTTAAAATTATTTTTTTCAATAGATATCCAATATAATATTTAAATAACATAAACTTTTTAATATTTTTCAATTTTTTACTATTATTTATTTATTTATTTTTTGTTGTTAATTAGTTTATATTTTAAATTTTTTTATATTAGTTTTTTACTAGTATTTACATATTAAAAATTTATTTATTATTTTTTTTTGTTTTTTTTTTTTTGTTGCTATCACTAAAATGATTCTCCTTAACCCCTGCGCCTCATTACACCAATTGTTGCCGCGTTGTTGCATGTATCATTGCTGCTAGCGATATGGCTAAAACGAACTCCATCGCGCTTGCTGCACGCTCCGCACCCCCGCAAGCATCAACAAGACTGCCAAAGCACAGTGCACCACTACACTCCTCCACCGCCGCCAGCGGCACCTTCTGTTTCGTGTACCTTTATTGCAATTCTTCTGCTTTTTTTGACCAAAACGACCTGCCACCTACTCAACACTCAAGGCAGCGGCGTGATGTTCGTTCCCCAGAAAGGCACAAACGACAAAGAAGTGGGAAAGCAGCAGCAACAAAAACAACAACATTGTCAGAGTTCAATATCGAACCAGACCGGGAAGGTAACCAAGCGGCAATAAGCAAAAACAAAACCAAAGTCAAAGGCAATGCCAACGGCCAAACGAGCGGCGACTGCGACAGCGGCAGCAGTGGCAATACAAAAAATTTTCACAGGCGTGCACACAACAACAACAAGGCGTACCAAAATTACAATGCCAAAAAGTCTGCTGTACAAAAAATCGCTTGTAAACAGCGGCAATGAAGAAGCAACACTCGTCGCGCCGGCAATCGATGGCGCGCAGCAGCAACATTTTTCAATGTGAAGTTTAACTTAAACGCCGCAACAAGCTACGCTCTTGTTGTTATTGCTAATCTGCTCTATGCTGCATGTTGCATGCATTTTTATCGTATTTTTTATTATGATTGTGTTGCTTTGTGAGTTTTTGTTTTTTTTTTCTGCCTTGCTGCTTTTGTTGCTTGCTTTCGTTTCTTTTGCGCTCGCCTCGGGCATATCTCACCAGCAGCGCCGCAGCCGCTTAAGTCTGGCACGGCCTGGCCAGCCTGTGAACATGTTTGACCTACTGAATGCCGCAAGGAAATTATGCCATTTGCCGCATTTATTTAGTAGGTGAACAAGAAAAATTGGTGTCCACCAAAAGCAACAAAAAAAAGAGTGAAACTAAAAAACGAGCCGAAAAGCGGAAATTTACTGGATAGGGAGAAATAGTGTAATTACAAATAAGAAAAGGAAAATTCTGCAGAAAAATTACACTGCAAAGGTATGCGGCATGTACATGACGCCACTGTGGAAGTTTGCAAGATACGGTGTACGCAAAACCTTGTTAAGAATGTAAGGATGCCGCTGCATATGTAGAGGAGACTGTTTCTGCGCTCGTATATATGTCTAAAGAGTTTGAGCAGGATTGAGAAATAATCGGAAAATATTTAGACGTAGCTCCCACCGTTTCCTTGTATCGACAATTATTTAAATTTTTTAGGTTAGATTATTTTATAAGAAGGGCAAATTTTTAGGAAAATTATACTTTTGGTTGTATACTAGTTTCTTTGTTTTCGCAAATTAGTATACGATTTTAAGATATTTTAATTCTAATTATACAAAATAGACCCTGAAAATAATTTTTGTAAGCAAAAAATTAAAAAAAAACTTAAGACGAATTAACAAACATGAAATGAAATAAAATGTATGGACAATCTGAGTTTGAATTTTTAAAGGTTAAAAATGCTTTACCTTGATTTCGGACAAAACTACAACACCTACAGAAGAAATAATCAAATCTGTTGTGATGTACATTTAGTTCGGATTGACGTAAGCTACCTTTCTTACATCAAATATAAGGCATCTAGATGATATTCGCCTAACTTAAAACCATACTCTAAAAATGTTTCAAATTTCTGATTCCAAGAAGTAAAAAGGCAGTCAATAGACCAGAAAGGTATTGTCATTTTGATTAGTAAATTCACTCAATATAATACATATTAAAGTACTGAATATTAGATTACTTGAAAGACATACTACTGTGCCCAAAAAATAAGCTGTATTTATTTTGAAAATTCTTTATTTATTCTTTCAAATCAATTTCATCCCCTTCACAGAAATCCCCTCCCGATGCAATGCACTTATGCCAACGGATTTTCCAATCTTCGAAACACTAGTTGTAGTCACTTTCCGGGATGGCCTTCAGTTCCGTCTTCGCTGCGGCTTGAATCTCCTCTATCGTATAAAAATCCGTATGTCCGTATTGTATGTCCCCGGAGCGGCCTTTGAGCTTGGTGAACAGTCAGAAGTCGCACTGCGCCAGATCAGGTGAATACGGTGGTTGCGGAACGATATGGGTTGAGTATTTGGCGAAATGATCACGAATTACGAGGGCAGTAATGGATGGTGCATTATCGTGGTGTAAAAACCAAGAATTGTCTTTCCACAATTCCGGCCTTCTGGATAGCGTTACGCAAACGACGCATAACGTTCAAATAATACTCCTTGTTGATTGTTTGACCGGTTGGAAGGAATTCATAATGCACAACACCACGATAATCGAAGAAAACAGCCAACATGCCCTTGATTTTTGAGCGACTTTGGCGCGATTTTTTTGGTCTCGGCTCTCTTTTGGCACGATATTCGCTCGATTGATCGGTTGTTTCGGGGTCGTAAGCATAGATCCAGGTCTCGCTTGAGGCCCAAAACATCCTTCAAAATAGTATTTCAGTATGTGTTGTTGTAATATAAAAAAAGTTCATAAAATGGTATGGTAAAAAAGTAGTGAAAACATTAATCATAGATCTTAGTAATTATTTAATTGTATTGCTTCAAAATAGACTCGTAAAAAATGCTTATTAATACACTCTGCATGGTAATTACTTACAAGTAATCATTACTTGTAATCGATATTTTGCAATACAGTACTAATGGTTTATTTGCCAATTACTGATAATTATTTACTTTATAATTACAATTTTTAAAGTAATCATTACTTCTAATGATTACTTGGCAATACTTCAAAATAGTCTCGTGCAAAATGCATATAAGTGATCATTACTTGTAATCGATATTTTGCAAGACAGTGCTAATTAATTAGTATTTAATTGCTGGTAATTAGTTAATGCTGCCTTATAATCATTAATTACAACTGAGTAATTAAAACTAATTTTCAATAAACAATTAAATTACTAGCATATAATGATTACTCATGGTAATTGCTTGCAAGTAATCATAACTATTACTTAGTAAATAGATCCAGCACATGAGTGCTTGTCGATTTGTAATCAGTAATTATAACTATGTAATTAAAGTAATTTTATACAAAAGAAATTATTATTTCTAATGAATGCATGGCAATGTGGTAATGTACAGTCTAGCATTATTGAATGCATACTAAAAGATTCTGCATGGTAATTACTTACAAATAATCATTACTTATAATCACTTACAATCGGTGTTTTGCAATACAGTACTTATTAATTAGTAATTAATTACTTTTAATTAGTTTTTGTTGCTTTGTAATAATTAATTACAACTGAGTAATTAAAAATAAATTTCAACAATTGATTAGATTATTAATTTATGATGACTTGACATAGTAATTGCTTAAAATTAATCATTACATTCGCTTAGTAATTCAGTCCAGCTAATAAGTGTTGGCTACTTTATAATCACTGATTATAACTAAGTAATTAAAAGTAATTTCTTACAAAAGTAATGAATAATTGATAATAATGATATAATAATGAGTATTAACAGATTCTACGTGACAATTACTTAAAAGTAATCATTACATATATTCGGTATTTTGCTCTGCAGCACTAATTAATTAGTAACTAATTGCTGCTAATTAGTTTTTGTCGCCTTGTAATTATTAAATACAACTGAGTAGTTAAAATTTATTTTCAATAAACCATTAAATTACTTATTTCATCATAGTAATTACTTAAAATTAATCATTACTTTTACTTAGTAATTAGGTCCAGTCAATAAATGGTAAATAGCTTTTGTTGCGTAATTATTCATGAGTAATTAGAATAATGTATAAATAGTTACTTAAATTAATAATATTAAAGATAACGAAGTAATTTTAATTTAACTTTAAGTAATTTCTTAGCTTCTTTGTCAGTGATTACAACTGTGTTATTAAATATAATTATCTATAACTATTTAAATAAAAAATAATCAAATTAATAACTGTATTAAAGTAAATAATTCTTTTTCTGGTGATTAGTTCGCCTTGCATAATTACCTTGGAGTAATTAGAAGAAATCATGTACAGTTATTTAAATTAATAAATTTTATTGGTGGCTAAGTAATATGTATTTAACTGCTGATAATTTCTGCTGCTGCATAACTACTGATTACTGAGTAATGATTATTAATCTGGTGTTTGTATATAAATTATTAAACTAAGAATTTATAATGATAAACTGAGTTAATACAAGTAATTTATGTAAGTAATTAAATTAAAATTCAGTAATTTTAAATTACTTTATAAATATAGCAAAAATAACCACGTGTAACCAAAAATTAATTTTATCCATTTCAAAATCAATATTTTAGCTCCAATGTGTATTCAATTACCAACAGTACTTTAGCGATTCGCATTACTTTTGTTTCCAACAACTCTGCTGCAGTAGCTCAAGCAACAAGCTACCGCACATAAACAAAAGACTTAAGACACAAACCCAACGTCAATATTTTGCATGCACTTTCTCTAATGAAGCCGCTCACAACACCGGCCAACAGTTGTGCCGGCATTTTCTCACACTTTACACAATGCCCATGAGCGGCAACAACAATAACAACGTGGCTGTCGGTAGAATGAAACCGCCATGGGCGCAGGCAAAATCTAATCTATTCGGACAAGTGCAACGCACACATATTTTGCGGTTAACGAATTTACGCCTGTGTGAGTATGTGTTGACAAATATACAACTCTCTTCATCACCCTGCATGCTTGGGTATTTATGTGCACGTAGAACGGTAGTTTGTGTACCGCTGCTGGGCATACAAAAGCGTTTGCTGTCAACAACTTTAAATGCTCATACGTAATATTTACGCTTCGGAGTTCATAATTTGCTCTTTGTTTTGTGTTGGGTGGCCAAGGCTGGCAACCACAAACAATTGCCGCTGACCTGCGCAATATTTCATTTTTATGCGAAAATAAATTGAAATATATTGCAAATAAATATGTAACGTCAATATTACTTAAGCTTTTGTTTGTGGCAGCCAGGATATTGGCAATTATTTGTTGTTTTTATGGGTAGTTTTATGGTTTGGTTATTAGATTTATGTTTTTTATTAATTAAAACAAGCAAGCTACACATTGCAAGTGCTTCTATTGGATTCAAATTCGGTAAAAAAAATTCTATAATTTTTATAAAGTATAGGAATTTTTCATTAAATTGCGATTTAACATAAAAACATTAACAATTTTTTATCATATTTTATTTGCAGATGAACCAGCTGTGCAAAGTGTGCGGTGAGCCGGCGGCTGGATTTCATTTTGGCGCATTCACATGTGAAGGTTGCAAGGTAAGAGTTATTGTGTGAACTTTTGTCGGAATGTAATCATTCCATTTTAGATTAAGTTCCGAGTAAATTTACACTAACTAATACTAACTATTTCTAAATAAATATAGCCTAATATTTCGCATATTTAATAATACTGCTGTACTTCTGAGCTGATCGTGCAGATGGCACCGCAGCCTGCAGTGACCTGTGTAAAACTGTATAAGCTGTCGTAGTTTGTTTCTAATTTCTTGAACCAATTTGTTTCGAACTTCCACAGAAACAGCCTCACACGCCAAAGTCTATATTGTGGCTATCAGTAACGTTTTTCACTGACCCTTTCCTCTTTCCGTTGCTCCTTTAGTAAAGTGTGGAACCACAGTTCCGGTGCTATCAGAATGGTTGCCGCAGCTTTTTTCGCCAGAAGATTGGTTAGCTCACTTCTATTGATGCTCCAAGATTAGAGGTTCCGGCTAGTAGGAGGTTGCTTCGGTGGCAACTCAGCTATGTGTTTTTATACACTCCACTTCGATTGTTGACTTGTTTTCAAAGGAAGAGATTGTCGTTCAACTATGACTGATAATGACAATTCGTTTCCCGTGATAATTCTTCTCTAGAATAATCTCTGCTCATCTGCTAATGGCATAGATGGGCATGTAGTGCTCATGTATCACTGCCCACCACTATAACAACGTCATTTTCAACAGCCGTCTGGTTAACATTGCATTTTGTTCCTATGAAGGTATTCCTCAAAGATGAAGTCCTCCCATCCAGCAGCCTAATTAGAGTTTGAGTCCCTTATAAAAATAAGTTTTCTTGGTAATTTCGTCCCTAGGAAAGAGAGCCAATGACAAATTCTCTCCAAAGGTGCTCTGTTTCTTTCCTCCTTTTTTGAAAAGAATGATAACCGTCATTGATGGTTTTACGCACCATTATTTCGTTAGAGTAAGTGCTCTTTGAGTTATCTTACACAAGATGTTCTCAAACTTACATCTTGTTATAATAACAATGTCGCCAGGAAAGCTTTTAAATGGATGCCATTTGGAGTTAAAAGATCCAGCAGCTCATTCACAAATAGGCATCGTAGAAAAGGTGACAGCACTTTTCTCTGGTTCATATTTTTGTCTTTCTCAGTTGAATGCTACTTAAGCTTATTTTATTTCGGCGAATTTGGTTCTGAGAACCGTCTGGTGTCGTGGATTAACTTGCCCTTTTAACAGAGCTCGGGAAACACTAGACTGGAAGAAGCTGCCAAAAGCTTTTTCTATATCAAAAATACCCTTATTATCACTTCCTCGTTTACAAAAGCATCCTCAATGTCGGCAACCAGACTTACAAAGCAGTGTCTGTGAACTTACTCGTATTAGCTCTGTATGCCTGCTATTTGGCATGCAGTGGATTTTGTTCCAGGGCAGTTGTCCTGATGGGGTTATCAACTACCTACCCCATGTAGAAAGTAGGAAGGTAGTAAGGCTAATCGGCCTGTAGGATTTGGTCAGAGAGTAAAAGTTGCTGATATATGGTAGGTCGGAATTTTATGAACCGCTAAACAGCTCCTCACAAAATAAATTAAAATTTTTTAGAGAAAATTTCTCACTTGTTAACATATTTTTAATAAAAAAAAATTTAAAGGGGTATTCTAGCCTAGAAGCATGAATTTCAGGTAATTTTTAAAGTGTCATAAAAAAAAGGCAATTTATATTTTTTTATCCATTTTTTTATTAGTTATTTACTAATTTTTGAAGAGCACAAAAAAAAATTAAAAATTTAGAAAAATAAAAAATTTAAAAAATTATGAGCTGACGAAGTGGGGGGTCTCTAAAAATTTCCACGTGACCATGGCCATGATTTCAACCCTCCTAGTTATCTGAAACCAAAAAAAAGATATTGATTTAGAATAATATCGCAATGGTCAGAACTACGGAAAAGTGGGAAACATTTTTTTCACAAACTGGCGACTGCCAGAAAAAAATTTTTTTTTGATCACTTTTTCTGACAACTTCAAATTTTTTAAAAATAATAAAAATAAAAATTTTTGGATGGGGCTAGTTCCAACCATAGACAAGCCTATAAAGAAGACTCTATAAAGATTTCAAGTAAATCGTTCCAGTAGAATCTGAGAAATCGTGGGTATCGTTCCGAAAAAGTCAGTTTTGAGAAAAACGCGTTTAAAGTTTCGCGTTCCGGCCGAACCAGTTTGAATGCCGGGTCAGAAAAATGCCTATATCTCCGAAAATAATTTGAATTTTGAAAAATCCTCTTATACACATATTCTTGAAGAGTTAAACTTTGAAAATATAAAAAAATTTCGATTTTTTCAAATTTTCAGACTAGAATACCCCCTTAATTTAAATCTAAAGAAGATATATTTTTTAGCTGTTGTCACTTCTTTAAAAAATAAAAAATTTAAACTTATATGGTAACACAACTTTTTTTTAAAGTTTTCGAGTCAAAATATTATTTACTGCGTGATGCCACATTTTCGAAAAATGTATGCATTTTGAAAGCTAATCGAATTATACAATAAATATTCAAAGTGGCACACACATTTTTTAAGTAAATTATTAAAAAAAATTTAATTTTATAATATAGCAACTGGTCTCAAAAATATATCTCTTGAAAATATATATCAAAGATGTTGCCACTTATTTAAACATTTAAATTATTGAAATTTTACTTTAAAATTCTCTTAAAAGTTTTCAAGTAAAACTATTATTTATGGCGTGTTACCACCTGTTTAGATATTTAATAAAATAAGTAAATTATACGAATTATGCAGAAAAAATTCAAAATAAAAGAAATTTAACGAAGAATATTTCAAAGTTGCCACCTGTTTTTTATAAAATATTTTTTATAAAAAATTATTAAACAATTTAAATATTGCAATTGGTCAGGAAAATCAAGAAATTATTCGATTGTTTTTTTTTTTAAATATTGCCACTAATTTAAAAATTTAAATAAATACAATATTGGAATACAAATTTAATTAACATTGTCAAAGTAAAAGAAATTCCATAAGGGTATGGTACATAAGTTCAAAATTATGCAGAGCAATGTTGCCACCTGTTAACATATTAAAAATAAACTATTAAAAAATTTATATAGCAAACGTAATATAATTTTCAAAAACAAAGTATATAGTTGGGCATGCAATTTATTGCAATATTTTAAAGCGTTGCCACGTATACAACTAAAGAGTCAAATTATAACAATATGGATATCTGGCACAAATTTGTAGTACAATATTGATACCCAATGAAAAGTATTTGAAATACCCATGATTTATACAAAATCTATGTCACAATAATAAGCATTTATTTAAGGCACGGCAGTTATCTCATACTTATCACTCTTAGCATAATGATCAAGTGAGTAATATAAATTGTAAAACGGAAAAATAATTAATAATAATGAATTAATAATAATAATAATTAATTAACAATTAAACATTCTAAACATGTATTTAGTATTAATTTAAGGGTTTAAAACGTTACGCTTTTATGTTCCTTTCACTCATAAATATATTTTAAAGAAAATGTCAATAAACTTTTTTATGGCAGCACCCCTGATAAAGCATTAAGTCCAAAAACTCTAAAAAAAATAAAATAAATTCGTAAATGTCTCTTAGCTTTGAATCCATAATTCAATATCTTTTTATTTATTTTAAAAAAAATTAATTGAATTAAGTTTTAAATTATTAAAAATTTTAATAATTTTTTAAAATTAAATTAAGATTTAAATTTGTTTTTTTTTCTTTAATTTTGCACATTTAAAGAGATTTACAAATAATGCATAAAAAATTAAATAAATTTAAAACTAAATAATTTTTTTAAATTAAATTAAAATTTATATTAAGTTTTTTCTTTTAGTTTGCACCAAATAATACATACAAAGTAATTAAATTAGAATTTAAATTAATTTTATTTTTTCTTTATTTTGCAATCCCGAAAATATTATATCTTAAAAATTATTTTCAAATTTATAATCCCAAGTGCCTGAAATTCAGATTAACATCATATTTTTAACTTTTAATTTAAATTTTCAGTTAAATAAATTGCATTATAATAAAATTTTCACAATACAGTCTTTCCAGTTTTCGCATTTTATTTCAAATAAGTGCTATTTTCTTCTCTGCAGTACAGAAAGTAAGCACAAACTGCACTTCATACTGCCTTCCTCCTTTTTCTTGTTCTTCTTCTTCTTCGATTGAACGCTCTCTTTTATGCGAAATCATCTAATACGCATATAATGTCGATTTGATTGACTGCATTTTGCACGCACAACCACCATCAACTGAATCAATAACAGAAACCGAATAAAAATGAAATCAATAAACGATTTGCTTGCCACCGAGCAAAGAAGTCAAGCGATCGAGTTGAAATGATTTAAGCGGCCACAACGGCGACGATTACTCCAGTTGCACAGTTCAATTGCTTGGCGTACTCGACTCATTGCCATTTTACATACACACACACTCATATGTATGTAACTACACGTGTTTGCAATATTTGCTCGCAACAACAACAAAGTGATTGACAGCCGGTTTGCATGCTCTGCATTCATTACGATTCATTCATTGCCGCAATGCTGACTTCATGTGCATGTGCGTAGTTGAATTCAAAAATTTACTTTTATTGTTGTTTTAGCTAATAGTTGTACAGCTATTGGCTTCTGCATTTACTTATCTACTACTTTTTTTTCAATTTTTAAATGCAAAATAAATATTTTCCCACAATTTGCTTCGCTCGCTGGCTACTTTACCACTCATTGCTCCAAATTATGCTCGGTAATTGCTTCAAATTTTTCATTTCTTTTGCAATTTTATGCTTTTATTAGCAGCATTTGCAGCGTTATGGCTTTCTTTTATGATCTATTTCGCCCATTTCGTGTTCGGCTTAATGCGTTCGCTAATAAAAGCATAAATGTTTTACTTTTCGCATTCGCTAATGTTGTTGTTTTATAGCTTTGTTGTTACTCTTCCAACAGCTTTACTGGGCTGTAGTAATAGGCTATAAAAGCTTAAAAATGTCAGTTAGCAAAGTTTTGAACCAACTTACGAAACGTCACTTGCTGGAATTTAGCCGAGTCGCAAACCCAACATTTTTATTCATTTGCTAGATATTTGTGCACAATTATATAATACGAGGTATAATAATTGAGTAATGAGACTGATTCGATAAAAACCGTATATTTGAAAATTATTCTACAACTTTACCATCCCTTCAAAATAGTCCCCTTGGGCAGCTATACAGCAATTCCAGCGAGTTTTCCATGCTTCGTAACTTTTCAGGAACGCTTCGACTGGGATGTCCGCGAGTACCCTCGTCACGACCGCCTGGATGTCCGTAATCGACTCAAAATGGGTTCCATTGACCACCGATTTTGTTTTAAGGAACAAAAAAAGTCACAGGGTGACATGTCGGGCGAATAAGGTGGCTGTTGCAACACGGCGATCCCTTTAGAGGCCAAATACTGGGACACGCTGAGAGCGGTGTGGCACGGTGCGTTGTCGTGATGAAGGATCCAGTTACGAGCGATGTCTGGGCGCACCCTGTTGACTCGTTTTCGCAATCTTTCGAGTACTTGGCAATAGTAGAATTGATTCATAGTTTTTTTTTTCGAACACGCTGCGCATTCACGTTAGTCCGCACCTCGACTGGTCTCCCACTCCGCGCCTCGTCTTCCACGCTTTCACGCCCCTCCTTAAACTCTTTGGTCCATCGAAACACCTAAGGACGACCAAGAACCATCAGCATACACTCTTACAATTTTAGCGTACGTTTCCGAAGCTGTTTCGTCCAATCTGGTTCAAAATTTGATCGCGACGCGTTGCTCTTGATTCCGTTTTTCCATTTTCGTGACGAGCACTACAAACACACGTCTATTCAACTTGACGCAGCAGGCGAACTATACAAGCTAGAGCAATGGTGCATATATCAGTGGAGAGGGCAGAGATGCCGAAAAAAGAGAACGGGAATTTCAAGGTCACAGATTTATCACAAGCGCGGCAATTAGATCAGTCTCATTACTTAATTGTCAAACCTCGTATACTAAAGAGAGAAATAATATCTTATCGCAGCCAAGAGTATAGACACGAAGTTAGTTTTCTGAATCAACTTTACTTGCACTTTAGTACTTTTTAAGAATGAAGGATTTTTCTAAATTTCTAATGCTTCATCAATGCAGGTTACCGTATCAAAATGTTATAATTCTGACGCTCGATATATCAATAAGAACTGGTACATCTGAAGTCCATCATTTTCTCTGTCAAAGTCCTTATTTTTGTGACAAGTTTATCCTGGAAACCCAAAACGATTTTTTTCTTTGTTTCCAGCGCACTTTGAGTATTTCTTCCATTGAATAAAGGCGTGAGATAGACCTTCCGTTTTTGAGCCATCTCTCTGAGTTGTTTCACACAGATTTTTCTCTCTGATATGCGGCTCAGTTGTAGGAATCAGTATCGAACCACTATAGCAGATAGCTGACATTCAAACTGAACAACCAAATCAAATCCTTGCAGAAAAATCTCTTTTATTTGACAAGATATAATCAGGAAATTTAGTATGGGTTCTTGTCTAAGGCAATACTAGAGTCTTCAAGTAAATTTTTATGATCGAACCACTATAGCATAAAGCTTCCGTACAAACTGGGCGCTCATAACAAAATTTTGTGTAGAAATATTTGTGTATATGTGAAGGGTATTCTAGCTTCAGCGCAAAGAAGGTAAAGTTTTCACTTGCTTTAACAAATTTTATCATTTTCCATTGAACTACTTTCTTTAGGTGGTAACACTGTAACGAAATATGACTTAAAATTTATTATCATATCATTATCCGACATTATTTGAAGCTTTTTTTTGGAATATTTTCAATTTAGAGTTTTAATTTTCTGAATAGGTGGCACCATTATTCCCAAATCTGATGACTCAATCGAAAAATTCACAAACATTTTCCGATATTTTATTATCTTATATATAAAAATGAATCGCAAAATGTGTTGGTAAGCGCATAACTCAAAAACGCCTGGACCAATTTCGCCAATTCTTTTTTTAAAATGTTCGGTGAGTCTCAAGGATGGTTTTTACGGCAAGAAAAGTTCGAATATTTGCCGGGAACCCCTAAAAACAGCCCTTTTCTTTTTTCCATACAAACGAATGAATGTTTGTTTGTTAGTAGCGCTAAGGGAACGACTGAACCAATCTTGATGAAATTTTCAGAGAATATTCTGTGTGGATCGGGGAAGGTTTGGAAATAAAAAAACCGTATGCTTTTCGTGAGGAAAAGTCGGAAAATTGGACAGTTCCAAAAAGTTATTTTTTTCCAGACAAAATTTTTTTTTTAATTTTTTTGTTTTGTTTTTCAATTATTTGAATCGTTCAAATTTGTCGTTTGCTTCAAAAATTTTTGAAAATTATTCAGTGAAAGCGTTATGTATGTCGCACACAAAGTGATCAATTTCAGATTGAAATTTGTTACGATGCCACGAAGTGGTCGCGCTAATATCGGTCGGCGTCACACCAAGGCACATGAACGAGTATTCCCAGGATGCGGTGACATAGTACGTGCAGTATTATAGATCGCGGTCAATCAGCAAGCGATCGTCACGATGTCACAGCACGACTTTTCAAACAACAGTTACGATGTTCTTCTTTGGATGGTGGATAGTGGTTCCACCAGATCAAATTGATGAAATCATTTCTGCGGAAATTCCTGATGCAGAGAAAGATCCATTATTATACGAAGTGATGAAAACGAATATGGTTCATGGACCTTGCAGACACCAAAATCCCACTTCGGTTTGTATGTCTGACAATAAATGCACAAAACGGTATCCACGTGCTTTTCTTTCGGAACACAAACTAGAAATGATGGATATCCACTCTATCGGCGTCCAGACGACAGTGGCAGAACATTCAGCATTCAATTTAGAAGAGTGAATATCGAAGTTGACAACACATGGATCGTACTATATTCACCATTATTGTCTAATTCACATTCAAAAATTATATCAATGTTGAGTATTGAGGTTTGGTGTAATCGATAAAATACGTTTGTAAGTAGATCACCAAAGGAAGCCACATGGCGGTTATTGGTCTTGAACGATACGGTCGATACGTGAACTGCACTACAGCGCTTTGTAGGATATTTACTTTTGCAATTCATGAATGATTTCCGAGTGTTGTGCGTCTCGCAGTTAATTTGGAGAACAGCCAAAGAGTGTATTTCAACCCAAGGGATACTGTACAAAAAATTGGAAATGGGTTAATTCCGGTTGATACTTCCGGTGGTTTGATATCAATTCCATTCGCCGGTTATCAATTTACGAAATATGAACTCATCACGAATGTTCGGGCATTGGCCAAATTATCGTAACTACGATTCCTGAAGTGCTCGCGCAATGTTAGCTACCAAAAATGCCAATGTTGTTGACTTAAACTGGAAGATTCAAAGTCAAATTCCGGGAGACTTGCGCTCAGACAAATCGATCGATCGCCGTAAATTATCCAGTGGAATTTCTAAATTCTTTGGAGAGGCTTGATATGGCCCCGCATTATTTACGTCTCAAAGTTGGATCTGTCGTTATTATGTTTCGTAATCTGTAAGCGCCGAAACTGTGTAATGAAAACCGACTGATTGTGTTGAAGCAGCCATCAAATACAAAGGGCAGAATGCTTGATTCAACGAATCTCTTTGAATTCCAACAATTTGCCATTTCAGTTCAAACATATTCAGTTTCTAGGGAAAATTGCATTTGCGATTACAATCAACAGGACACAAGGATAGTCGCTAGAGGTGTATGGCATAAATCTGGAAATGCTATGTTTTTCACACGGCCAAAATTACGTGGCGTGCTTACGAGTTCGAAAACTATCTTCTCTGTAGATTTACGCACCGGAACAGAAACCAAAAAATGCTGTTTATCAAGCTGCGTTACATTGAAAAAAAAAAGAAATGATAAATTTAACCTTCTTTTCATTTCAAAACACAGAATTTCACGCAGGAAAACGCCTGCGGGGTCAGCTAGTGTTTAATAAATATTATGAAATATTTTCGAAAAAAATAGTCTTGCGGTATTTTCGCTAGTTGGCACTGAAAGCGCGTAGTTCTAGTTTTATTCGTCGCATCAGGTCATGCTATACCTTTCTGGAAAGCTCATTTCACGCGCTAACACGTGTTTGATAGATTGTCGTTTCTTTCAAGTCGTTCGTGAGTTATAGCGTCGCAAACATGCAGTCAAATAAAGAGAAAATACGACATATTTTACAGTACTACTACGATAAAAGCAAAAATTCATCTCAAGCCGCCAATAAAATTTGTGCGATGGTTTCAACGTTTTCGTTCTGGTGTAGAGGTGGTCGAAGATGCGCCATGCTCCGGAAGGCCTGTCGTCGAAAATTGCGAAATCGCTGAATTGGTCGAAAGAGACCCGCATAGTAGCAGCCGTAGCATCGGTCAAGAGCTGGGCATGAGTCATCAAACCGTTATATACCATTTCAATAAATTCAATAAATCATTCAATAAAAATACCGCAAGACTTTTTTGACTACTTAATATATCAAAATAAATCCTAAACATTTGTAAATATTTTCTGGCGTGTTATTTTCTAAGCATTTGGAAAATATTTCAAAATGGCAACATTATTGAAATTCTTTTCAAAATTGCACTTCTCTAACAACTTTGCTCCATTATTTGTAACTCATATTATATAGTACATTGTTTATTAATTTAAAATTATTCTAAATGGCAACTTTATGCTGAATTGTCTTTAATTATAAAATTTTTGAATAAATTTCGGTGTCAGCTAATACCTACTAACACATTCAATTTTAATTAGGTGGACCCTTCATTCAAACTCCTCAAATTATCGAGTTCTAGAGATTCCATTGACTTTATGCAACAACTTCGCGCTTTCTAATTTAAAACTGAACCTGACAAAGGCGAAGCCTTCCCAATTATCCATATTCACAAGCGAGAGATTGTGACAAATTAGTTACTGCGAATCATATATGTATGTATATATATATGTATACATTTGTATATATTCCACTTGTGCAACACGCTTGCTTACTAATTGCTATGTAATGGAAATCCTCAATGCCATAAAAATCTGATTTTAATAACAAATTAAAACAGTATCAGCTCAGCTGGCTAATGATCATGTGGCTACACACCACACATTTGGTTCCGCATATTTCTCCTCACACACATACATTGTACATATATATAAATTGTACAATTTTAATCGGAATTGATGCATTGCGCCGTAAGAAATTAATGATGATACGCGAACGTTGCGCTGCAAGGTGAAACCAAAACGATGCTAAAACAACAAAAAATCGAAAAAAGGCACAAACAACAAATACTTATTCTATAATGAAAATTATAGCGCCTAGTGTTGCTGATGACGTCCACTAACAACAACAAATTGTAAAATAGTGCGCCAAAGTTGATTAAGTGTAACCAAATTGATGGCCATTAATGCGCATAACAAAAACAACAATAGCTCACCATATGTATGCATGTGCATGTGTACCACATAACAGTAATTTATTAAACAAATATTTCAAGCCGCTAAATTAAACAGGAAATCATATAGAGCAATACGCATATTCATAATATCTGGCCAAGCGCCAACAAGTTTGTGTCTTAAGTCTTTAGTTTAATACGCGCGGGACGCATACAATGGTATGTGTGTGTGTTTCTCCGCACTAATAACACTTTAATGATGCGGATGCAAGCGCACGGCTAGCTGTGCGTGTAATTTACTTATGCAATTGAGAGCTGTGACCCACTGTGAAGACGATATTGATGGAATTTGATTAAAGCGGGGCATAGAGGCGTAGACTAGAAGATTTTTGGTTTAGTAAAAGCAGGAATGTGTCTATTTCTGAGCATAGGTTTAGTAGATAACGGCTTTTCTATAATTGCTGTTTGGCCAGCTGTACTGATTTCTTAGACAATTAATTGAAGCCCTCAAAGTCCAACTGAAACTTAGCCAAATTGTTTTCTTTTTTTTATTAAGGATCCTGGCTGATATTGTTTTGAAAAATGTGATATTTAGAAACCTTTTAATTAAAATGTTTCACTTTTGAGAGACTGACAATGATTGACATAAACGCTTCGATGACATCCAGGTCTAGCATAATTTTGGATTGAGGTCTTTAATAATCCTGCTACTCATTTGTCAGAACCGCTAATATCGGGTCATTTAGTAGCATTTAGTTATTACAGTTACAAACTAACCTATCAAAATCAAGTTTCAAATATAAAGCTTTTTTTATTTTAAAAGATATTTTCATAAAGTTTTGCATGTCTTATTATTCCAGCCAACGCTGCAATCTTCGCACAAATTATTCCTTACAAGGTGATCAAAAAAAGCTAAATATATATATTTTTTCTTCAGTAAACTAAATTTGACCTGAACGTTGTCTATATCAAACATAGCCCTACTGTTTGAAAGAACTATATAAATAATCGAAAGAATGTATAGGAAGATTGTGCAGCCTATGAGTCCATACTTATAGCTGGCAAGTGCACTCAAGGGACCGAACTAGCAAAGAATTGTAATGATTTTGGCAAAACGCTACTAATTCCAAGCTCCTAAAACTTATTTCATTAAATAAAACGATTTTCATCATTTTATTAAATGTAACTTTCTACTAAATAAGCTAAATTTAAATCCTTATCATAACTTTAGAGTTAAACGCATTCGCTACTCAGCTACCAAGCACATGAGACGCAATGCAATTAAGCTTGTCACCACAAGTGGTCTACCGGGTGAACACACATAAGCGCCGCGCAATACTTTCGCCATTTGCATAGGCAGCTGCTCCCTCCCACTTCACCAACACAGCTTTATAGTTCCACAAGTGAATTTATTTCTCTAATTCAAATCTCTCACGCGCGTGCGTATAAAAAATCAAGTCAACTTTTATTGCCGCCAATTTCGTTGTGTCTTGTAGCAATTTGTTAAATGTCACCAGGCTTTGTCGGCTACGCATAACATAAAAATATATTTAATTTAATTAGTTGGCTGGCTGTGTTAACAGTATGCTTGCGCATGCGCTTTATCGCTGCGCTCTCTCCCTCTCTCTCTCACTTTCACATATACTATTCTTAATGCGCTGCACTTTTCTGCTTTTCTTTGGTATGATTCTTAAGTTTAGTGCGCTTTTAATAGGGCGCCAATTCATAAAAATCCACTTTAATTCGCCCAACAGCTGGACGCATGTTGCAACAAGCGACGCCAACTGCTGCGCCATTTTTATGCGCACTCAATCAGGCGGCAAAGCAGTGCAGTGCAGCAACAAAACGCCAATTGCTTGTTAATCTGGAAGATCATTGACAGCGCATTAACTTTCCACCGAAACACTTAAATTCGCATCTACAGCTCGTGAACGGCAATGTGTCGCGCTGTTTTACGAGCCTTGCAGCGGAATACACTTGTTTATAGGTTTCGAAAAAAGGAATTAAATGGTATCTTCACATAAATAAGCGCAATAAATGTGAAATAATATAAATTATTATTTGATTTTTTTTATATTTATTGCTTGTAATTACCAAACGCTGTTTGCTAACCAATATTTATTGTCGCTTTTTATTGCTGCAAACTTGTTACAGTTATTCACTTTTGTTGCGCACACAGCTTACTGCTACTACTAGCTGCTTAAAAAGCGAGGGCAATGAAAGAATACATATGTACATGCTCAGAGTCTTCAAACCACTTTGAACACGTCGGAAAATTTGGCCTAAGGTTGTGCTGGAATCTGTATAGGTAGCTTCTAAAGCACCCATGTCCAATTAGTATTTGGGTTAGGAGCCACGAATGGTTGGCTGGTATCAGTCTGAGGGTCCACCGTTCTATGCGCGATGTTTGGCACCGCCGCTGCTATACTGTTAAGCCGCTGACTCTTCTCTTTTGGCTCCTATAGAGGGCTCTGATAATCTGCATCATACTGGCAGTTACTTCAGCAAAGTCACTTGATATTGTTCGGAAAGCACTGATAACTCTTAGCGCCGACGGCATCCATATTGGAGCCGCATATAATACAACCGACTTCATTACCTTTGCGAGTAAAAATCACAGGCCGGAGCGCATGCAGGCTTCATTTGTCATCATTCTTGATAAGGCGTTTAGGATTTTATTCGCTTTACTTGCAGTGTATTCCAGGTGATCCTTAAAATTGAGCCTTAAGTCTATTATTACTCCCAGATACTTTAGTTAGTTTAGTTTAGTGGCTGTGAATGAGTCTCACACTCCGCTATGTTGAGAGATATACTTTCCTCCAAATTTCTAGTAGTTATAAGTATTTTGCTTAGTCAGTTCTAAACTCATTCTGGAGATCCAGGTGTTTGGCCACTGCTACTACAATAAGGTCGTATGCAATTCATTTAACGCCTTGTGGTTTATATCTCTCTAGCATCTTATCATACATTACGTTCCATAGAAGGGGTCCTTGCCTGGTGTACCTCTTTTTCATAAAGCCGTATTGTCTTTCTGATAATCCGGCGGCTCTTTGGGTTAGTAATGCCAAGCGGTTTCTTACTATGTAGAGTATATCTAATGAAAACAGACATCTTTCCACTGAGTATTGACTAAAAGCTCTCTCTTTGCATCTTCAAATGGATATCGAATGACCCTGTGAGTTAAAAGCGTTTAACTCCTCTTGTGTAATGTTATACAACCTGGGTATCTTCATGTTAATTGGATTGTATCAGTCTCTTAAGGGGGTATTCTAGTCTAGAAGCATGAATTTCGGGTAATTTTTAAAGTGTCGTTAAAAAAAGGCAATTAATATTTTTGCTATCCATTTTTTTATTAGTTATTTGTTAATTTTAGAAGAGTAGAGAAAAAATTAAAAACTAAAAAAAGTAAAAAAATTCAAAAATTATGAGCTGACGAAGTGGTGGGTCTCTAAAAATTTCCACGTGACCATACCCATGATTTCAACCCACCTAGTTATCTGAAACCAAAAAAAAAAAAGATTATTAATCTAGAATAATGTCGCAATGGCCGGAACTACGGAAAAGTGGGGAAAAAAATTTTTCACAAAATGGCGACTGCCTAAAAAAAAGTTTTTTTGGATCACTTTTTCTGACTATTTCGAATTTTTTAAAAATAATAAAAATAAAAATTTGGGGATGGGGCTAGTTCCAACCATAGACAAGCCTATAAAGAAGACTCTATAAAAATTTCAAGTAAATCGGTCCAGCAGAACCTGAGAAATCGTAGGTATCGTTCCGAAAAAGTCAGTTTTGAGAAAAACGCGTTTAAAGTTTCGCGTTTCGGCCGAACCAGTTTGGATGCCGGGTCAGAAAAATGCCTATATCTCCGAAAATAATTTGAATTTTGAAAAATTCTCTTGTACACATATTCATGAATAGTTAAACTTTGAAAATATAAAAAAAAATTCGATTTTTGAAATTTCTAGACTAGAATACCTTCTTAAAATAAAAAAAAATATTTCTCGTAATTTGCCTCCCAATTTCTTTAAGAATCGCTTAAAAACGCAACAAGTACACAGCATTTACTTGGCATCATGGATATTCAGTTTTGCCATTAATTTTACTGGTTGGCCGAGTTTCCCTTAGGATTGCTTGCATTTAAGGTTGACGTAGTGCACCCGTATTTCGGTACCAGTCACAATTAATTGCGAAAACGTTTTATTCGTAGCGTCCCAGCAGTGTTTCTGACATACAAAAGCGTTTTTCAAAATCTATTGGCTTCAATTCATATCTTAGCCGATTTCCTTACTTTTGAATATATCCGACAGCTATTAAACTTTTTGAAATGGGAATAGATGACACTCAAAGAATCTGCTGGCGTTTTGTTTGGCAACAAGTCTTCACCAATTTACATCGTTGCAACAATTTTTGGTACGTTCGCTCTGCTTGTGCATATTTACTATAAACTTCGAATAAAATTCGATAACTTTTGGCTGAGGTCAACATGAGGATTCATTTTGATGTCATGAAAAAAAACTCACCTTAAACACCTATTCAAGCTCAGAGTTCGATATATTTGAATGAAGGAAGAAATTATTGTACAATGAAAGTAGTTGTTCGGAATATGTGACCTATTTAATAATAATAAAGTTGCGTCTGCTGTTAACAAACTGCCCATATTTAGCCATAGACTCAATTAGCATTTTTATAAACTCTTTCCTGGGCGTCAAAACACTACGTATCCCGGATGAAGAACTGAAGTTGCTCCGGAAACTAAAGTAGCCCGACTCTTTATTTACCATAAAGACATGTATTCCGCATAGAATATACCTGTATCAGGAAATATTCATGCCTATGATGCTACGATATGCAGTATTTTATCTTAGGAAATTAATGAGATCATAAAATTCCCAATTAGTAGGTATTTCCATATGTTTGTTGGCTTTTTCCG
Organism: Bactrocera zonata; assembly: GCA_037783105.1. Lineage (NCBI taxonomy): Eukaryota > Metazoa > Arthropoda > Insecta > Diptera > Tephritidae > Bactrocera > Bactrocera zonata. The sequence goes on along the minus strand of JBAWJQ010004250.1, from coordinate 347,031 downwards.
TATAAAAGCTAATGCTACTTATGGACACAACTCAGTCAGTGTTATTCTTCTCTTCTTCTTTACTGGCGTAGCCACCGCTTACGCGATTATAGCCGGTTTTTCATTGGGGTTGTTTTTTTACGTGGCGGGTCCCAAACCCAGCGCACAACCCTAAGTAGGGAATATTTCGCCTTCTCACTTTAGCTCGCCTTCAAACGGATGTTCTTAGGCTACCCAGAGGATACTTGGTCAAAGACCGGAAGTCGTGAGCTGCTTGAGTCATATGAAAAAGAATCGTTTCTGGCCACTCCCAAGTGAATGGCGATCAGAGAACTTTCCTCACTTGCGTGAACTTCTACACATGACTCCATCCTCCCAGTCAGTGTTATGATATGGTGGAAATATAAACCTTATCGCTAATATGATTGCAACGGCAGCCCTGACAGCACTCGGTGTCCCTCACTGTATCCGAATTTGCATTTGCAGTAAAAAACAGCGTCCAAAAGAACTATTCCCGAAGGGAAGAAGATAACACTGATTATGGAAAAAAAATGGTATAGAAATTCTATGGTCACAAGACAACAGGCTAGGAAGCAAACACTTGAACTCTGATAAGTTCGGTATAGAGATGGCTAAGTGAACTACAACTTAGCACAGATGCTCTCCGGTTACGAATATTTCCAAAAATACTTTCACAACACGGAAAAACAGAAAGCCATATTTATGGAGACCAACCATTAAACGATTTTTAATATACCCTTTTTAAACGCCGTCAATAGAACAGAAATGAGGCAATAAAAATGATAACCGACGACGAGAATTGGCAAATGTCTGGTATGTGAAATATGTACTACGTACTAAGAACGGCTTGATATTGCCTGCAAAATCGTAGACATACCCGGTCGCAGAGGGAGTAGAGCCAACATACAATAGGTCCATCTTGGAATTATTGCTCTAAAGTAAAGCCAAAGCGGTCTCGGTTAGTCTTCATATCAAAACTTAATAAAGCGGGTTCCTTTCTGCTTTTAACTTCCATTTAACATACAAGTATATAAGCATATTATTTCATCCAACTGTATTTTTATTAACATATCAGTCAACATATGAGAAATCCGACTAATATAAAATTACCAATATATTATGAAATTGGTCGATGCCTTCTTCTGCCCCGCACAAGACGTATCCAATAACCTACAGCATTTATTGCAGATAATAATATCTGACGAAAAAAAAATATTTAAAATATTTTGCGCTTCTAATATTGTATATCAATAAAGAAAAATAATAATAATAATTTTAAGCGCAGAAATAACTCACATCCCTCACCTATTGCTTTGTAGCTAACATTTGAACTCTGACCAAGTCACAATTTATTTCTGCTTCATTGCGAACGCCTCATTATTAAATGCAAGCATACGTGAATAAATGTGAGCAAATGTGCATGTGTAATAAGTTTGCATGTTTAATGAAAATTAATGATTTCTAATGCCATAATAAAATCGTCGAACAAAACAAATACCAAAGCAGCATCATCAAGCCAGCGCTGCTACAATAGCAACACCTTTTTGATTTGCTTTTTGTTTTTTTTTTTTTTTGTTTTTGTGGCGTGTTCTCTTAATGCTGCTGACGTTGCTTTTAATACCACCTTTGTTTGATGTGCTGGCATCTGCATAACAATGTTGCCAACAGTAATAACAACAAAAACAAAAAGAACAACAACGCGCAACAAAGACATCGACAACAAGAACAACAAATAATAGTAATACAAAGCAGCAGAAGTTGTTTTGCTCACCACTGCTCGTACTGCACGAACGGATGCTCCACCGTTGTTGTTGTTGCCGACTGTCGTTTTGTGTCATTAAAGCGCGCTGCCTTGCTGCTTGCTTGTGGTGGCTTATTTGTTTCTGCAGCGACCTTGACTTTTTCGCCAAACACCAGCTGCTCAATTGCTCATCATGCTGTGCTGCGGCAACACACCTTTGTTTGCCTGATTAGTGATGCTTAGTAGATTTTGAGTTGGTTTTTTGTTGTATTTTTAAGTTCAAAGCTTCTTCGTTATAATATTCTTGTTGTGTTGCTTTTGTTTTTGCTCTCGTTAATGTACTTCGTGCCTTTGCCACCGGCTTTGCTGCACTGTTCACCACTTTGAAGCTGCGCATCGTGTTTGCAACCGCTTGTTGTTGTTGCTGCTGCACTAATCTTGGCACTGACTGCTAGTTTCGATTTTTTAAGCTTTTCCTGTGTGTGCGTGCTTCAATGCGAATGTGTTCATGTGTGTTAATTGTCTTCCTACAGCACAGTAGCTTAATTTGGTATACTTTGCAGCCTCGGCAAAGCCGTTATTAAAATGTCATAATAGTGACATTTGCATTCTAAATTAATTTTGGAGATTACGAATTTAGATATTATTATTTTTGGCCGAAAATAAATTTATCTTTGTGGTGAGATTAAAGCAGCTGTGTCTAGTTTGGTAAGAATAAGTAAATGTTTAGCTTTGAAGACAGGCGCAGAAAATTATATAATTTTTCTTTAACAAAAAATTTTAGTTTTTATCAATAAACTTTTTTTTGACAAAAAATATAAATTAGCAATAATAAATTTAGAATACAAATTAATTAAGTATAAAAACAAAAATATAACTAAAATTAAAATAATTACAAAAAAAATTTAAATATATAAATATGCGAAAACAAAATAAAATAATAAAAATTAAAAAGATTTATGTAAAAACAACAACAAAAAATTAAAAATAAAAACTAACTTAAAAATAGTATAAAAAATTTAATAGCAAATGAAAACAAAATATTAAGTATATTAATATAAAAAATTTCAAAATATTATACTTGAAATAATAAAATTTTAAGTATAAAAATATCTCAAGAAAACCGAAAAAATTACACACTTAAAACAAAAATCAAAAAATTTATATATTATATTATAAATAAAACTAAATAATATAATAAAAATTAAGAAGATTTAAAAAATTTAGGAAACAACAACAAAAACTAATAACAAAAATTAAAAAATAGAAGATTTAAAAAATTTTGGAAACAACAACAAGAACTAATAACAAAAATTAAAATAATAATATTGATAATAATGAAACATGTAATAATTGAGAAAAAAAATAAACAAATTATTAACGAATATTAATACAAAAAATTAACAATACAAGCAAATAATTAAAAAAAAATATCAATTAGTTAATCAAAGCAAAATAATTAAATAATTAAAAAAAATAGATAACTAAATGAACAAAAAATAACAAAAAAATGAGATTATTGGAAAACATAAAATAAAAAATTTAAATATTATAATTAGAAAAAAATATACAACGAAGAAGATTTAAATAATTCTAATAACATTTAAAAGTAATTAACAAATATTTAAATAATAAAAAGAAAAAGATTAATTATAACTGCAAAAACGTTAGAAATAAATTACTGAATATAAATTTTTAATAACTGAATAAAGCAAATTAAATTGAAAATTAACAAAAAAATAGAAAAACATGCTTTCTGTTATCAAAGAATAAAAGCAAAAAAATATTTATAAATTAAAAACAATAGATTAAAATTTAAAAACATTAGGAAGTTGAAAGAAGTTTGAAAAAATTAGAATGATATAAAAATAAGTTATTGATAAAATGAAAATAAAATAAATTATCATAACAAAAAATTTAAATAATTGGAATAAAATCATTAAAAAAAATTTAAATAATTAAATAAATTAAAAAAGTTATTTAAAATTAAAAACATTAAAAAAAAATTAATTAAAAATAAAATTTTTTGAAATTAAAAAATATTAAAAAAAAATTTAGATAAACACAAATTAAACGCAAATAATTAAAAAAAAATCACAACAATTTAAAATAATAAGAACACTAAAAACTAAAATATAAAAATTAAATAAATGAAAATAATTAAAATCATTTATTAACTAAAAATCAATTTAAAGATATATTGATAAAAGTTAAAAAATTGATAAAAGTTGAAGTTGATAAAAGTTAAAAAATAAGAGTAACAAACGAATATCATGTTTGCAAATGACTAATAAAGGGTGATTTTTTAAGAGCTTGATAACTTTTTAAAAAAAAAAAACGCATAAAATTTGCAAAATCTCATCGGTTCTTTATTTGAAACGTTAGATTGGTTCATGACATTTACTTTTTGAAGATAATTTCATTTAAATGTTGACCGCGGCTGCGTCTTAGGTGGTCCATTCGGAAAGTCCAATTTTGGGCAACTTTTTCGAGCATTTCGGCCGGAATAGCCCGAATTTCTTCGGAAATGTTGTCTTCCAAAGCTGGAATAGTTGCTGGCTTATTTCTGTAGACTTTAGACTTGACGTAGCCCCACAAAAAATAGTCTAAAGGCGTTAAATCGCATGATCTTGGTGGCCAACTTACGGGTCCATTTCTTGAGATGAATTGTTGTCCGAAGTTTTCCCTCAAAATGGCCATAGAATCGCGAGCTGTGTGGCATGTAGCGCCATCTTGTTGAAACCACATGTCAACCAAGTTCAGTTCTTCCATTTTTGGCAACAAAAAGTTTGTTAGCATCGAACGATAGCGATCGCCATTCACCGTAACGTTGCGTCCAACAGCATCTTTGAAAAAATACGGTCCAATGATTCCACCAGCGTACAAACCACACCAAACAGTGCATTTTTCGGGATGCATGGGCAGTTCTTGAACGGCTTCTGGTTGCTCTTCACCCCAAATGCGGCAATTTTGCTTATTTACGTAGCCATTCAACCAGAAATGAGCCTCATCGCTCATCGGACACGGACGCGAAACACATTTCGAACCGAACACTGATTTTGGTAATAAAATTCAATGATTTGCAAGCGTTGCTCGTTAGTAAGTCTATTCATGATGAAATGTCAAAGCATACTGAGCATCTTTCTCTTTGACACCATGTCTGACATCCCACGTGATCTGTCAAATACTACTGCATGAAAATCCTAACCTCAAAAAAATCACCCGTTATATCTTAAGCTATGACGTTGTTTAGTTAACCCTTTCATGTCAGATTAAAAGTGGCGTAGTTAAAAATATTCTGAGGCCACAGGGTTATTATTTGAGCTTTGAATATGAACTGGTATCAATTTCTAATTTCTGTCTCTGCTAGTTTTAATATTGATTTGATATATTATCTTTATTCATTTTTAATATATTTCATGTGTGATATAAGACAAAACAGGACGTTCCAACATAAGAATGCTTTACATTTTGAGCATTTTGACTCCGGAATGCCGGTTTAACGAAGTCTGCACCTTCCTTTTCCTGCCCATTCTATCAATCAATAATCGTTTCAATCGAAGCGTATGGATTTTGGCGGTTCAGAAATGTACGATCACTTTGATGATGATGTATGTAAAACGTCTTTCACTGAATATAATGCTGGTAATACTGGAGACGCTCATTTGTGTAATTAAGACGAGTGTAGGTGCTCGTTTGCAATGCTCAATTGGAAATCCAACAGCGACATATGCTTTGTATTTCCGTTTTGGTCCTTGAGGTGAGGTCTATAGAACAACCACCAACTATTCACTAATGCTGCTCATTGGAAGATATTGTTTTAGACTGTTGCGCTCGTTATGTTTAATTATTATTATTATATTTATTAGGAAAAATATACAAAATATTAAACCTAATAGTAAGAAAGGAGTACAAGCTACTGTGGCCATCGCCTCCGATATAATAGTATAAAGTTACAAAGTTTATATTTTATTATAAAAATTACATTATTTTAGAAAATTGCATATATTAACAATGTTTACGAAAGATGATGTATTTAACAATGTTTGGTATTTACTAGAATTAAAGTGTTTTTGCCTAATACTCTCTAGTGCTGGACAGATATTGAATATATGTTCCATGGATAATGTGCTGGGACAGAATGGACATGATGGTATAGGATTGCCGCCAAGAAGATGTTGGTGAGTGATTTGCGTGTGCCCGACCCTTAATCGAGTAAAGATTGTTGCTTGCTGTCTTGAGATGTTGTTGGGGTAGCATAACTTTTCGCGTAGTTTGTTTAGGAATGCGTATTTATGTTTAAATTCGTTCCAGTCTGCAACTTTCTTTTCATATATGTGTCTGCTTAACATTTTACTTAGGTCATTTTGGTCTTGCACCTCGTTAAGAAAAGTGGGGGCAGATTCGAAGAATCTTGCCGCCTCGTCAGCATATTCGTTCCCGGGAATGCCAACGTGACCTGGCACCCAGAGAAGAGCTATTTTTCTTTTATGTTTAATGCAAATGTCTCTAATTTTAGATATTACTATGGAATTATTTCGTATGTTGCGGATGGCGTTCAAGCAGGAGAAGCTGTCTGAGCAAATAAGGAATTTGCCTTTTTGTAAGATAGCAAATTTTAATGCCATATATATTCCAATTGCCTCGGCGGTAAATACGGCCAGTAATAGTTGTCCCGTTAGCTGTGGACAGCAGCAGCATAGGCAGTATTTGTTAATTTGGACGCATCTGTGAAAATTTCTTTAAACTTTTTATTCTTATAAACGTTGGTTAGTTCTAAGAAGTTTTGTTGAAAAACTGTTTTACTGGTGGTGAATTTTTTAAACTTATGTAGAGATGTATTTATTGAAACGTCACTAATCAGCCATTCCGGTTGAGTGTTAGTTGTATAAAATTTCGATGGGATATGAATGTTTAAATTTTTTGCAAACTGAAGACAGCGGTGTTTTGCTGCAAGCGTTATACATTTTTGAATTCCTATGTTTGGAGAATTAAGTATTTTTGGAAGAAGTTGTATCGTTTTTTCGTAAACTCTTTCCTTTATTGACGGTAAGCTACTTTCTCCTAACATACATTTAGTTGGTGATGTAGGAAAAGCGTTTAAGCTACGACGAATCGCAGCGTGATAAGGAGCCTCCAACTGCTTAATGTTTGTGTTCGAGCACCAGCCATAAATCGGCAGACCATAGTCTATTTTAGAGAGTATTATGGCTCTTGTAATATTAATAAGTGTATTTGTATGTTTAATTATTTATTCATCAATGTTTTGATGTTCTTCCTAGTCTATTTTGTTGCATTTCTCCTTTATTTTATTCAGCAATGGACGTATTTAATAAAGTTTGTCGAAATTATTTGATTCACGTTTAGCTTGCTGCATATTATGTTTTATATGATAAACCTCTTTGATTTTCTCAAAACAAATCATTGATAAAGAATCTGCAGTAGCAGAAAATCTAAAGTTTGCGAGTAAGCCATCCGCATATTTGGAACGCACAAATACAGAAGGATGCCAAATAATCATCTAATCACAAATGGTAAACAACGTAGCAACATACCTTTCATTTGCTTGGAGTAAAAGATTGTTTCACTACAAATCTTGTTCATCATTTCATCACCAAAGTAGCCTATGAAATATTTTATTGGCTCTTGAAGTGTTTGACAAACTAGTTCTTCTTTCCAAGCAGTGTCGCCATCGGGTAGACGCGTGTTCCTCTACCTCGAACTCTCATAAATATGTTTTTCAAAATCCTCCGTCACAATATTTTCCGCTTCATTTTTCCTTTCGTTTTAAATTTTCTCATTTTCATCTCTATTACGTCTAAATATTCTTTCAATTAAATTTATTTCCACGTTTTCTCCCCTCCTCTTTAAGAAATCAATCAATTCCTCAATGACTGCCTCCAACTTCCTCTTCTTCCTCAGCTTCATCTGCAAAATCATACCAATCGAATTCAAGTATACGCTTTATTTCTGCTTCTCTAAGACCTTTTGGTTCCATTGCTAAAGAAACAATAAATACTACTACTATGGTCACTTGTTACTTATAAGCATTATTGTGTTTACGAAAGTGTTGTCACAAAATTAAAAATTATTTTTCTTCAAAATGTTGAACTGCTACCAGATATAGGGCAATCAAAGCTGAAAAATATACAAAATTTAATATTTTGAAGTCCAGAAAGATGACTGAACTGCATCTATTAGATATAAGTTAGCTCTCTCCCTTTGTTTTGTTGAAAATCAGTATCTCAATAACTACTTCGATAGTTTTTGAATTTGAAATAATAATGTTTTAAACTCTTCCTGGCCGCCAGGGAACTTTTTGCAGAGGTTGCGTGGAGATCAGCGAAGAGAACAACTTAATCCACACTTTTCAAAATTAGTCATTTTTATTGCCTTTTTTCACAAATAATAAAATAAAATGCTAAATAATTCTCCAAAAATCGCGTTTTTTTCCTTATAAATGAATATACGTATACTTGCATAACTAATTAATTTTACTTAACTTTTTACATTATTTTTATAATAGTTTATATTTTTATTTTATTTTGTTTTATTTTATTTTATTTTATTTTATTTTATTTTATTTTATTTTATTTTATTTTATTTTATTTTATTTTATTTTATTTTATTTTATTTTATTTTATTTTATTTTATTTTATTTTATTTTATTTTATTTTAATTTATTTTATTTTATTTTATTTTATTTTATTTTATTTTTTATGTTTTTTTTTAATTTTTTTTTTCGTAATACTATTATTTTCCTTTTTCCACAATTTTTTCCATTTAATTATAATAACCGTTACTTCACACATAATTGGCACAGCATTAAGCGCAATATAAATAATATACATACTCATACACATGTGTACGTACATACCAAACAAGTATATCTGCTCAACTGTGCATTTACAAATGTGTGTAATTAGTTCAGCGGCAAACAAAAGCCACACTTAAAAGTCCATCAGCTCGGCTGACCAAATGAACTAGAAAGGAATATCCCCTGCCATTTCACAAATACTACATTTACTACTAATGTGCAACATTAGCTTGCATAACAACAAAATAGTGAAGAAAACAAAAGTATCGCGCACATAGCAGTAATTGTGGCTTATACACTTGCCACCATTATTACGCTCATATTTAAAATACAGGTAAATGTTTTGTTGGAAGTTGCGCTGCAGCAGCCTTGGCGTGGCTTTGAAAATCAACACTGTGCTTTAGATAAAGAAATAACTGTACGTATGTGTTTCAGTGTGCCCCGTTTTCGCAGCACAAGCCGGCTGTTTTACACTATTTGAGTGAGAATTAATAGTTGCTTAGAAATAGCACAGAAGGTTTGTTCACATACATATATACGTACACACATACGCACCAGCATCTGCAAGTATGTAATTTTCTTGTCAACTCGGCGTTGAAAGGTGTTAATTAATTTGCCATTAATGTAAAAGCTTTGAAAGATATGCACATTATTTGCTACTTCTGGCTTTGCTGTGCGTTCGTTGGAATGAGATTTGTGTCAAGTTTGTTGCTAAAGTCTTTGGTTTGTCGTTACTTGCAAATGTATTAGCAGTGAAGCTTGAATTTTAGAATAGCATCGAATAAGGTTGAATTAAACGAAATGGAATTCAAGCGCGATGCCAGTATGATCTCTGACTGTTAATCGTTGATTCTGAAGCACCAATTCCTTTGTTTTATTGACGAATCGATCATCAGTGATATTGATTGCCATCCAGGACGTGGTTCGTCGTCAACGCGTTCTCGACCCTTCTATACTAGAAAAAAATAAATATGACGATTTCATTATAACGACAATTCATATAATAAATAAAGGTGTTTTAATCTGAAATCTTTCTTAATCCAAATTTTTTATCTTCAGAGACGTTTTCAATTCTGATCATAACCTCTTCTAGGAGTCGTGCTGGCTACGCCCAACCTATTCTTTCGGCTTAAAAGCAGTCTTACTATTTGAAAAAGCTTTATACCCGAAGTGGGTATAATAAAGGTTCACCACTGATCCAAATCTTCTGTAGGGACCTTCCACTAATTTCAACTCTCCAATCTACTCAGCTCCACCTAAAAGACGTTCATACAATTGTACATACAGTAATCAGGCTGTCACATAAATTTTCTTTCCAGGGAGAATATTTTTCAGAATTCATTTTCTAATTATTTCACGTCTGTGAAAACACTGTATTGACTGCAAATATTACCCTGAACCCGACGCGTTAAGGAAATTTATTCTAAAATGAAATCTCTTCCAAACTATTAACTAAAAAATATATATAATTTCTAACGCTTTCATGAACTTTTTAAAAAAAATTAATTTATTTATTAATTCAACTCTCTTGTTTCAGTCATTCTTCGGCCGCACCTACAACAATATATCCGCCATTGCTGGTTGCAAGAACAATGGCGATTGCGTCATCAACAAGAAGAATCGCACGGCCTGCAAAGCGTGTCGTCTGCGCAAATGCCTACTGGTAGGCATGTCGAAGAGCGGCTCACGCTACGGCCGACGTTCGAATTGGTTTAAAATACACTGTTTGCTGCAAGAGCAACAAAGTGTGCCAGGCAATGGGCCAGGCGGCGGCAGCGGTCCTGGTGGCGGTGGCAGCCTAAGTGACAATAATGCCAATAGAGCAAGCATCGAACAGTTGGCGCGTTTACATCAGCTGCAAGCGCGTCAAACCTATCAAGACAAAACGAATCCCTGCATCAAATCGGCCAGCATGTCACCAACAGCTTTGGCGCTGAGCGCTGCTGCAGCAGCTGCCGTCGCTGCGAATAGCAGAGGCTCACCACAACCGCCGCCAGCGCAACACAATCTACTCAGCTCGGCGGCGAAATTTCTTAATGGCGTTGCTGATAGTGGGCGGCAGCACGCGCATCAACAGCATCAGTTACAACAGCAGCAACAGGTGGCACAACAACAACTACAACATAGCGCGCAGCAACACCAACATCTGCATCATTTACCCGCATTCGGCTATGGCGGCAAGGCGGAGACGCGCCTCAGCGAAACACCCAGCGATTCAGGCGCGTCGTCTGCCGGCGATGCAGCGGACGATGCACGCAGCAGCGTTTCGGGGCGTCAGGAGCGTAATTGTAATTCAGCGCAACATCTTGCTGCACTGACATATGACGATTTAGAAGAGGCCGAGGCGCGTGAGCGTCGTCACCAACAGCTGTTGCAAATTTATCGCTCGCACTCAGAACCACTGCGCAGCCCTTTTGCGCATTTTGCGCTACCGCCGCACATATCACCGCTAGCCGCACCACCGGGCACATTACTCTCCGCCACTAATATTGCTGGTAGTCCACCTGCTCACCTCATGCCCGCTGCTTTGAAGGAAGAAATCAAGCGCCTGAGCGAAGCGGCATCCGCTGCCGCGGCAGCAGCAGCATCAGCGGTGTCAGTAGCAATAGCTGAAGGCACGTCAAACAATGATGCGCAAGAGGAGCCCATAGACTTGTCATTGAAGGGACGCGAAATTGAACGACGCTGGGCGGCAGCGCGCTCCAGCTATGAGCGGCAACTGGCGCATGGCGAAGGAAATTCGCTCACGTCCACAACACCACCGCCCTCGTCCGCATCACCTACGGCGTTGAGTACGGCAGCGCATGCAGCGCTCTCGCATGCTGTGATACACAAGCCAACTCCACTGGACTTGACATCGGTGCGCTCGCAGACGCTAACGGGTTAGGTCGGCATGTTGTTGAAATTCGTTTATTTTTCTTGTTATATCTTACTAAAAATGCATTTTGAAAATATTAACGGCTCAATATACTAATTTATGTGTTAAAATATGTATCTGCGCTGCACTAGTTGCTTAGCGGTGTTTGGACTAGGCATACTTTTAGGCAGTATACCATTTGTTTACAGTATTTCGTTCGTTTTAGCCAAAAGATGTGTGCACTTCTCAAACGGTTAATGTAAAATGACGAAATGTGCAAATATGATACAAAATTGTGCAGAAAAAATTAAAAATGCATGTTTAAAATTTTGGAATTATTTTTTGTTCACTTATAAAGCTTTGACTGTAATTTTCTATATGTAATTTATATTTCAAAAAAACAAAAAACAGACGATATAAATATTTTAAAAAATTGTTTTTAATCCTATCCAGTGCTGTTTATACTTAATTTTTTTTTAATATCAATACATTTTTTATAATTTTTTTTTTATGTAAATTATATTAAATATGTCAAAATAAATTCGCGTGCTATACTTTTTAAAGATTATTTTTATTTTTTTTTTAGAGTTTTATATTTTAAAGTTTTTGTTCTAAAAATTATTAATTTTTTTTATTTTTTTTTTTTATATTATTTTTTATATAATTTTTATTATTTTTCTTAATTTTTCAACATTTTGTACTAAAATGTATTTAATATGTTTTTTATAATTTCCCTTTTTATTAATTTTTTTCTTTTAAATATTGTTTTTACTATTTTTTCTTTTAATTGTGTATAAATATTTTTACTGTACAATAATTTACTTCAACTCAATATTGTAAATATTCAAATGGCCAAGTCAGTCCTGAGAATTCCCTTGTGCCATAGTAAAAAAGAACAAAACTAGTGAAATACAAACGGAATATTTGGTGCCAACTTATGTACAAAAATCCATAAAATAATCTCGAATTGATAGTTAAATATTTAATTACTTGCACAACAGTTAATAAATGAGAAATATTTAAGTAAATAACAATTATCAGTTACTTAAACCTTCACTTCTTCATAAAGGTCTGCCGGACCTTACTGTCATTACAGAGGGTTAAACAAAAATAAAATTTTCAAATATTTTATACAAAATTGTACTTTCTTCAAATCGGTAATTAATCACAATAAATACAGTCACTTCTTAATCTTAAATGTATATATAATAGTGAAAATATATTAAAAAGTGTGAGTTCACACTTCAATTTATAAAAAAAACTAAATATTTTATAAATAAGTATTAATAGTTATAGAAAATATGTAAAAAATATTTTAGTTAATTTTGTTTTGTATTCTCGAGTTTATATATAACATAATATAAATAACTTGATTCATAAAATTAGCTTAATTAATGCAACATTGTTTCTAGCGTAATTTAGTTTTAAAAACATCATAATTTTATTTTATTTTTAATTTAAAATAATGCTGTTATTTTTTACTGAATCTCCAGTGAGTTTTTTATATTGAATATTTTTGACTATTGAATTAAGTAAATAAATTTATTTGCATAAATAACTTATGAATAATAACTTATAATTAACTATTTTATTTATTTTCTTATAAGCAAATGGCAGTTAGAAAAAAATTAATTGAAAATTAAAAAAAAATTAATGCAATAAATATTAGTTGCATAAATAAATAAATATATACAAATATTTGATATAAAATTGACTTTTATTGTTTTAACTTCAAAACGGTTAAGCCATGAGTTAGATAAAAGCCTCAATATAGGCACCTAAAACTAAAGTGTGTGAGATTAAATTGTATCACATTCAGACTATCTTCCAGTAAGCGTCTTTTAAAAAGTGATTATTACCTAAATTTTCCTTTTTCGCGCCCAATTTGAGGTCTATTTATTTATAAGATATCTGTATGGCCGAGGTCCAAACTTAGCATATTAATCTTTCAGTAGAATTTACAACCAACAAAATCATTATGATTTCGCCTAGATGCCGGAAAAAATAAGTACGTTCATTAACTTCTTCTTGAATTTTCGCAGGCTACCCATATTCGATTGTTTTATTACGTTATGTTGTTACTTACATACAAGGTACGTTCCAAAGTAAACAGGACTTTTTAAATCTAGCGCCCCCTGGTATCGCCGTCTAAATGTCCACTGGTGCGTTAAAGTCTGCTATCTTTATCGTGAGAATCCTGTAAGAATTTCATGACATTTCATCGATTGAAAGTGAAGTTATTGCGTTTTAAGTGTCAGTATGTTTGTGTTATGGGTGCGAAAATGACCAAACAAAGAGACAACATTAAATTTTGTTTCAAAATTGGTAAAACTTTTCTCGAAACATTTTAATTGATGAAACAAGTTTATGGCGATGATTGCCTATCCGTAGCAGAGTGCACGAGTGGTTTCAACGTTTTCAAAGTGGTCGTGAGGACATAAATGACGATCAACATGTGGGCCAATCAAAATCCGTAATCACCGGAAATTCCATCGAAACTGTGCGTGAATTCATCAAAAATCATCCGAAATCGTCATTGAAATTCATGGAAATGAAATTGAGCATCTCCAAAACATTGATTTATCGCATTTTGACCGAACATTTGGGCTTACGAAAGGTGTGTGCACGGTTTGTTCCGCACAAATTGATTGACGACAAAAAATTGGTCAGAATCCAACATTCGAAGGATGACGGTTGTGACCGATTATTTGACCAAAAATCACATTTTACCCATTAACCACTCCCCGTATTCTCTTGATATGGCACCTTGCGACTTCTTCCATTTCAGAAAAGTGTATTTGCCCATGAAAGGAAAGCGTTATACCAGCGTAGAGGTCATTCAAAAGGCTTTCACCGTCATACCGGCTACCATACCGGCCAACGAGCCAAAACACTCATTCGACATGCTATTGGACCGTGCAAAAAAGCTCTATTGAAGCAGAAGGATACTATTTTGAATAAAATATATTGATTTTGCCAAAAAAAAAATTCTGTTTTTTTTTTTAGGTCCTGTTTACTTTGCAACACACCTTGCATATCCTTTACGTTTGGTTCGCTTTCGAAAAACTGAATCCAAAGAATTTATAAAGGGTGAAATTCCCTACTTTTCAAAGAAAAAAACAGGAAAATGAAATAATGGGAAATCTTTATTATCACTCAAAAAGTCTCACGGTGTAATATCACACGATCTTGGTGGCCAATCGACCAGCCCAAAACTTGAAATAAACTGCTGACCGAAGTGTTCTTTCAATAAATCCATTGATCGATGCGATGTGTGTGAAGTGGCCGTCATGTTGAAATCAAATGTTTCCAAGATCCCGATTTTCAATTTCAGACAACAAATAGTCGGTTACAAGCAGTCCACAAACCTCACAGTTCTTTTTTCTATATGAAAAGGCAGCTCTTGACTCTCTTCAAGTTGTTCTACATCCCAAATGTGACAATTTTGCTTCTTTACATACCCATTGAGTCAGAAATGAACCTCATCGCTGAACAAAATTTGGCTCGAAGACGTCAAATCTTCTTGGAACTTTTCAAGAGCTCATGGAGCGAAGCAATATTGCTTGGGAAGGTCGAGCTATTTGAGTTCTTACAGCAGCTGTATTTTGTATTTTGTTCCATACTTCAGTCTGAGTTGCTGCAAACGGCGCAGATCGACTCTCCGCGGTCTTCATGTACACTCTCGGCTACGGCTACTACATTTTCTTCACTGCATTCTGGACGTGGTCTATTCGGTCGAATTTTATACAGTAATGAATGCTGAATCTCAAAATGGGTGATGGTGTGGCGAATAGAACGATCAGTATGCCAATTATGTTGATCATAAGTTGAGCGGAGCGGAGTAAGTCCTTCCATGATGAAATGCCAAGCAATACTGAACAAAAATAAAATGACAGCTTGACACGACTCACGCGTGATCTGTTGAAAAAATGCTATTGACAAATCGTCGAATCTCCATTAAAAAAATTGCTGAGGAACTAAAAATATCGATAGGCTCTTGCCGTTCGATTTTAACCAATGATTTTCGTATGGTGACATAATCATTATCATAATAGGTGACAAAACGTAGATATATGGTTATGATGTGTAAACCAACCAAATAAATATTCAGAAGTAAATAAACATTTTTTTAAGAAAAACAAATTCTTTTTGAATAAACCTCGTATAAAACATATGCTTTCTACCTTAACTCATTATATTCAACACATTTTTAGATAACTCGGTAGATAATAACCTACAATGTTATGAAAATTGCCTCTTGATCTCGTTAATCACTTTCCTGTCATAACGATTTTGCCTTTCTTCCTTACTTCTTTACACTTTTCCCAAACAAAATTTGCGAAAACAGTGAAGAGTACTCAAATCGATGAGATTTAAGCAATAATATTTTTGTGAATGTGATAAAAAAAATATCTAATAATATAACTGACACAAGGAACTACCTCCACCCGAATGAAGCAGTCTCCAAGCGGTTTAGAAAAATTTGGGTTTGGTCATTCTGTGTTCATTACGTGACATATAGATATTAGATGAACTTAAAAATACATTAAAAATTATTGGTTAATTTTAAAATCAGGTCCCAGTGAAAAGACACTGAGTGGATGGTGCAGAAAGCCTTTGGTAATGAGGCTATGTCTAAAAAAAATGTTTACAAGTGGTATAGAGAGTTCCAAGCCGGCCGTGAACGTGTCGAAGACGAAGAGCGTCCAGGGCGACCATCAACCTTAACCGACGAAGCTCACGTTCAACAAATCAAAGATTTGGTGTTGAAAAACCGTCGATTAACAATTAGAGACCTTGCTGGTGAAGTTGGCATATCGAAAGGCTCAGCCAATACCATTTTGAAGGATGTTTTGGGCCTCAAGCGCGTCAAATCTCGACTGGTACCGAAAACATTGAATGTTTTGGAAAAAAGGCGTCGCATTGAAGTGTGTGAAACGATGCTTTCCGACCACCAGGGTGTCATGAAATGCATTATAACTGGCGATGAGACTTGGATCTATGCTTACGACCCCGAAACAACCGATCAATCCAGCGAATATCGTGCCAAAAGAGAGCCGAGACCAAAAAAATCGCGCCGTCGCTCAAAAATCAAGGTCATGTTGACGGTTTTCTTCGATCGTGGTGTTGTGCATTATGAATTCCTTCCAACCGGTCAAACAGTCAACAAGGAATATTATTTGAACGTTATGCGTCGTTCGCGTAACGCTATCCGCCTAAAAAAGCCGAAATTGTGGAAAGACAATTCTTGGTTTTTACACCACGATAATGCACCATCCCATACTACCCTCGTAATTCGTGATCATTTCGCCATAAACTCAACCCATATCGTTCCGCAACCACCGTATTCATCTGATCTGGCGCCATGCGACTTCTGGCTGTTTACCAAGCTCAAAACCCGCTCCCGGGACACCGTTTTTATACGATAGAGGAGATTCAAGCCGCAGCGAAGACGGAACTGAAGGCCATCCCGGAAAGTGACTACAACCAGTGTTTCGAAGATTGGAAAATCCGTTGGCATAGGTGCATTGCATCGGGGGGGGATTTCTTTGAAGGGGATGAAATTGATTTAAAAGAATAAATAAAGAATTTCAAAATAAATACAATGTCACCTTATTTTATTTTTTGGACACAGTAGTATATCAAAAGCGAAGAAGGTGATAGAGATTTGATTGATGTTTTCGCTTCTCCAGAAATATCATTCTTACTAAAATTAGCGTACTAGAATGTTAAAAAACTTTATCGGTGAACGTACTTCGAAATGATTTAGAACAATCGATTAGTCCTACTTTTGTGCAGTAAAAGGCCTAAGCAGCCAGTTCTTTTTTTTTTCTTGTATGCCTGTAAATTTATTTATAGGTCATATTAAAATAAATAAATAAATAAATAAAAACTTCAGAGAAATTAGTATATAATTTTCACCAAACCGGACCACCACAGTGAAGGTCCAACTTTATAATCACACCAATTATATTTAAGACCGAGGAGTTCAAATACGATTCCAATAACATCTAGTCCAACAGTTGAGGATATATTCTGGCATTCTCTCCTTCTTTATGGAATGAAAGAATTGATAAAATGAGGTTATGCCGATCACGAGATCATTGAAAGGGTCCCTTATTTAAAATATGTTAATAAATATTGAAGTGCACTTCGGCCAACCACCAATCTACTCTTCGACTGTATCTTACTCACTAGTAAATGCCGAAAATTTCAACGCAGGAGATTTATGAGCACAAATTGTCAACCTAAATTATGTGAGCCTCATAAAATATATAGCACACGGCAAACAAATGAATATGCAGAAAGAACTTAGTGTAGACCATTTAAGCGTTGAACTGAAGAGGCTAGAGAAGAGCAGCTATTTTGAAGCCACAGCCGCGATGGTCAAAGGTGCGCCAAGTGCACTCGCAAATCAAGTGAATTCCTTCGGCGGACAGCAATGACACTCGGCAAATGGCATTGGCGGCTTTTGACAATGTTTACAGAAAGCCAAACCAAAACAAATAAGTAATGTTTTCTATGAAAAATGTCTTTTGGGCAAAAGTCATGGCGGCTACCGGCTAAGCAGCAATACCTGGCGGACTACCGTCCGGCCGGCCGGCGCGCTTAAGTAGCGGTGGCAAGTACATACATTAGCAATGGCCTCTGGCAACAAATGAATAGCAGTCGTTAACAACAACAATAACAAATGCTGGCAGTGACAACAAAAATATGCAACAACAAAAAATACAACAACAATAAAAACTACAATAACAACAGCAACAAAACTTACAACAACAACAAAATTTACAACAACAACGAAAATACTACAACAAAAAGTATGACAATAAAATAGCAATGCAACAACAACAATACGCATAGCCAACAACAGGCAAAAGGAATAACAACAGAAACAATAAACATTTGCTACAACAACAATAAAAATATGCTGCAACAGCAATAACATAATACAATTTCTACAATAACAATGCACATATTGAAGAACAACAGCAACAAACAAATTACAACAACAAAAATATAAAGACTGCAAAAACAACAACGTAAGTTAACAGCAATATTGTAAATTTGATAGCGTGCGTGCTGTTGTTGTTGTTTTTATTATTTCTCCTATTGATATTGCCTACCTTATGTTTTTTTTTGTTATTGTTGCTTTCATTGTCTTGTTTGGCGTCGCTCCCCAAGTTGACAGCTAAAATGAGTAATGGACAGTTTGACTTTTTGGCGTTGACTTTTTCCAGAGTTGGGAGCGTGCGCGCGCACACTCGTGCTGCTTTTGGACCCAAATGCAATATATACTTAAGTATACATAAATACACATATATAAATAAATGTATATGGACTTTTGGCCACCGCCTCTCTGTCAGCAACTCGCTGGCGGTTTGAATTGATGGATTGTCATTGCTCTTGCTCCAGCCGCTACTGAGCCTGCCTCCACTGCGGCTGCAGCTACTATGCTATGTCGTGTCATGACAGCGGCAATATGCGTTGTCATCGTCCCTCAGTGGCAGGCAACAACAACACACCAACATACGTAAGACATATGAGGCTCGAGAGGCTTCTGGTGCGACATATGAGCAATGAACTGCTTGGCTTCGGCACTAAGTCGAATGTATTTTCTATGTATTCGGTGGCTACAAGCAAGGCTAATGTTGCTGCTTTCGCCGCTGTCATGTTGCCGGCCGTGGTCAGCAATTGAACTACAGTCCTAGAGTGGACGTAGCAATATTAACCGATTGATGCTACCCGGCGCTGACATGAGTTCATCGGTTTTGCGGCTGACGTTCTGGCATTATTGAGTTGTTTTGCGTCAAATGCCGGTGGTGGTTGAGAGAAATGTTATGAAAGGTAGACAGTTTTCAGAGCTTTTGCGTCCGAGTAAGTATGATTTGGTAGGTTTTAACATTTAGGTTTAGCAGCTGAATGCGCCGCTGTCAACCTTGTTCTTCTTATTCTTTTTTGGCGTAAACACCGCATATGCGGTTATAACCGAGTTTACAACAGCGCGCCAGTCGTTTTTCCTTTTCGCTATTTGGCGCCAATCGGAGATTCCAGTGTAGCCAAATCCTTCTCCGCCTGATCTTTCCAATGGAATGGGGGTTTTCCACTTTGTCTACTTCCCCTGGCGGATACTGCGTCAAATACTCTCATAGCTGGAGTGTTTTCCTCCATTCGGACGACATGACTTATCCAGCATAGCTTAATTCGCTGAACTATGTAAATGTAGCCGTATATCTCGTTCCGATCATAGTTCTATTTGCTGCGATATTGGACGTTGCCAATGTCAATCTACCTTTCACGGGTCTTATCCTAGATCCCTTATACGGCCTCTGTACTAAATGCCAGAACGACCTACTGGTCTCCTTTTCATTGGAAGTTGTTTCTAAGTAGCGGGTTTCAAACCCAGGGCCCAACCTCACTAGATGAGTAGTATAAAGCGTTTGTTTCAGCCATAATTATTCATCAGAGCTTTTAGATCAATGTTTGGATGGGTATTCCAGTCACTACAAGATAAAAATACCTTTAATCGACAAAAAGATCTTAAGGGATGATCAAATTCCCCAAGGTTTTTGAAGAAAAAAATTTAAATTTGAAGGCAAGAAAGTCAAAGAATAAGTGTGACGATAGAGTCATAAGAGGGTCCAAAGTAAGTGAATCCAAGGCACCATAAGGTCAGTGGTTGTGGTATTACGGAAAAGTTTAACGTACAGATACTGAAAACAAATTTAAAGGCTGCAGCGCGAACAATGGATTTAGAATATTTACACCAGCGGTACAATGACCCTGTATGTTTAGGTCGAATTACAAAAGGGAATTGTGACTAAAAATCAATAAAGCTCCTAACATGGTCTGCCTAAAGTCGTAACTTATTCCTATTGAGCATTAATGGCAATATTTGGACATTGAGCTCGACCGATCCTTTTGAAGGATTTTAATAGTTTGAAGGACTCCCGAAAAAACATACCACAATCGACACTTCAGATCCTGGTAGACGGCATGGAGCGATGTCTAGCAGTAATTAACGCTAAAGGTTTGAACACTAAATATTGAAGATTTACATAGAAATCTGATAATAATTTTTTCATTGATAAAGATTTCTCTTTTTCAAATGATCGCGCATTTTGCAACAAATAGGTTCAAATGTCGCTGAATATACCTTGTAATTGAGATTTAGAAATTGAATACGCAAACATAATTTATACCACCTCAAACATGACAACATCTGTAAGGTTGCTAAAAAATTGTTAGTACATTAAAATATAATAAAAATTATAAATATGTTCTCTTGGCTGAGCAGAAAAGAATTCGAAGGTTTACTAACCGGAAGTGTGATGATTTGAATTAACACGTCATCATCTGGACTTTCGAACAATCCGAGGATTTTAAGAAATGTTTTCTGCTCCTAAAAGTATGTAAATAAAAAACTTTAAACGCGTATATCTGAAAGCACTGTTTTCGGGGTCAGTGAATAAACTGTTTTCCGCAACCACTCAATCCATCTTAAGTATCTATAAGGGACCAAAGGGATAAGATTGTTCGCAATTAAATAATATTTCATAATTTTGATTTTTTAAGCCAACCCAAAAATCTACATTTTATTTTGGGAAGCCATTTTTTTATATTCATCTAATAATATTTTTTATTTTGGTTTAAGAATTTTAGAAAATTTTAACTAAAAATAAAGATTCCATGCTAAAATTATATACGAAAAAAAAATCCAAATCAAGCATTCACAGCTTCTTCAATTCCTGTATAAATACCTACTGAAGTGTTTTACCAGCCCTTCAATATTAACAAAAAAAATACTCTGTGTGGAGATTTCGAAATATTTATTACTTCCAATTTAATGCCAAATTAATCTAAAATTTTTAGCTAAAGCCTCACTAATTTCACTCAATCCCCGCGCATAATTTGTTCACTGCATTTCCTCATTTGCTATTAATTTATTCAATAAACGACTAAATAATTGCAGCAGACATATATGAATGTTTCAACCGCCAATTAAAACTATATTAAGTGTAGCACAAACTTTCTGCCGGGTTGCAAGCGTAAAGAGCGCACCTCTTTTATCCAATATTGATGTGTGAAGAAAAAGTGTGAAATTTCTAACAAATTGCCCGACTGCGTATACACGACCAGCCGCGGCGTATCGACACCGTTTGCGCCATCAAAACGTCGCGTCGCAACGCGTCTCGTCGATCTGTGATTATTTGTGCGTATGTATGTGTGTGTGGTGGCACTCGCGGAAACATATTCAGACACGGATTACTTGAATGCCCACAGCAACTGGGCATGAATAATTCCAAACATACATTTACACTTGCCAGACAGAACAAATCGACAAGTGAGGGGGAAAACCAAGAAAGATAAAGAAAGCAGACAAACGGCTTGTGGAGTAGGAAATATTGGATGTGAAAACACGGAAATAAATTACTTATCGAGTAGGAAATATATAGTGTCATTGGTAAGACTTAAAAAGACCCGGGAATCTCTATGTGAAAAATGAAATCAGGCCTAATATTTCTATGGCTGTAGTCACAGAATTGTTCTATCTCTATTCGTAATAAAAAGACAGCAATTTTGTTTTCTAATTTCAAGTTGGATTTCATAAACTAGATCCACATAAGCGATCTTTACTTATGTAAAAGTCTAAAGTGAAACCATTCTGAGACTCGACTGACTCCAGAAGTTGAAGAAGTTATTGAGAAGGATGGATAATGTTGGAGGTTCGTTCCTCCCACCAAACCTAGTACTTTGGGTTTTTTAGATCTCCAAATACTCATTAATCAACGAAGCGTATTGAACTTTCCGCAAAAGTGCCACTTTGCTGGGATTGTCGAACTTGTATCTTACGAGAAGTTTCATTCTCAGTCCACCAAAACCTGGTCAGTAGAGAAGAAAGTGTTTATATGATTCCTCGTTGCCTTCCTCCATTCAGCTTTGCCACGACCCATCCGACAAGAGATATTGATCTCCACCACAGGTGTGCTTATTCGACAGTCATAACTCATCAGTCCGCCCCAATTACAATTTTGGCGAGATAGACTTTGTTAAGAGTAAGTAGTTGAGAGAATCACTTACGTTCCATTCTTTGTCAGAAGTATCACACAGCCGAATAAGTTTTTGTTGTTGACAAGCGCTTGTTAAGTTTTGTGTGGAAGTACATAAACAAATTTATAATAAAAGCTTCACCAACTCGTAATTCTTGTATAAGCTTTCATTATGAAAGCTTTCGATGCTTTCAAAATATTGAGTTCATGTTCATTACAAGTTAAAACTCTGACAAAAAGCTTGCCCGACCATCGAAATAAACGAAAGTGTTACAAACTTCGAAAGCTTCCATAAGCTTTTTTTGTGAAAGCTTTCGATGCTTTTAAAAATATTAAGTCACGTCTAAAATCTTCATAAAGAATACTACAATGGCTTAACCGAGCATTGAAAATAGTAAACGCTTTAAAAACTTCGAAAGCTTTCATAAGCTTTTATTGTTAAAGCTTTCGGTACTGTTTCCATAAACGAAAATTATAAAATAAGTTGCTTTATAGTAGGCAGGCCAAAAAAAAATGATCTAGATTCACTAACAAGCTTCTGCGAGGTTGACACTAATCACAGCAGTTATAGGGACAAAATAAGAGCAAGGAGAAAAGCTTATAAATTTTAGCATTGCTCGTATATCTGTATTTTTCGCACTGCCTTTCTTTCTCTATTTTATGGTAGACTACTATTTCTTTTTATAAAAGTTTTCACAAAACTTTTTCCCCACCGTGTTGCGTAACATGAAGCTCATCTTTATTTGTCGCTTTTAACACTTGGCACTTTGCTGAAAGCAAATAAATTACAAATTTTAATAAAATGAAAATGAGCAAACTTCAAAAGCAATATCACAAATTAAAAGCGCATAATAAAAAGCTTTGCAACTTATTCACACTCGTGCGCATCCAACGCACATGAACAGCGCAGCACTTACACACACACATGTGCGCCGCGCGCTCGTAGATGACGAGCATGTGCGCTAGCGAACAATTTTTACAAACACGCCCCTTGGGATGAGCACTGGACGACCAGCCAAGCGGCGCAATAGTCACGGCAACAACAACGAGTACACAACAATAACAACAACAGCTGTAGTCAGCGCATAGTTGTAACGGCAATTATTGCACGCGCAACGCGCGATGGCGGCAATAGAAAGCTTTTGCAATAATCACAAATGCAACAACAACAAAATAGAAACAAAGCAATAACAAAAACAAAAGCAAAGCAGTTGGGCAACAACAGCAATTTGACATTTGTTAGCTTTGGCCGCCATTTATGGCGAAGCGCAAATGAAATGCATTTATGCGCAGTGAATGTGCTTGCGCGCTATGCGTTGTGAGGCGCATGACGCGTCGCGGCGCGGAGAGGCAGCTGCAAGATGCGCGCCGAGTTAGTAAAAGAAGATGCGCACACGCGCTACACAGACAATTGCTTGCTGGCTAGCGTTATTCTTATTGTTGTTGTTGTACTATTTATGCGCGCGCTGTGTTTCATAAATGTTTGTGCTGTTGTTGTGCAGATTGAGCAGCAATCGCGCGACGATTATCGTCGCCGCAGTTGTCGCCAGTCACCGCCACAGCAATGGCTGGCCACAACTTGAGGCACGGCGATCGCCATAACCTTAACCAACGCGCATGTGTCCAGCTCAGCCGCCGCCGTCGCCGTTGCCGCCACCCTGATGCGCGTTGTGTTGGCAATCATTTTATTGGTGTCGCTGATAATAATCTGCGAATCTGCTGAAATTTGTTGTTGACCAGTCAGCCAGCCGGCCCACCAACCGCCAGCCTCCAGCCGCCAGCTAGCACCGCTAGCCACAAGCCCGCAGCTGCGCGCTCATACAGCGTAACGAAAGCCCACTGCGCAAACGGCAAGTTGGAAGACGCGCAAGAAAAAAATCTGCGTAAACAGCGCTTTGAACAACAACAACACGACTGCTTGCAACGCTCTCCCCAAAAGCAGTTGCCGTTGCTGTTTCTTTAATTTTTTTTTTTTTTTTGTTTTCTCTGTATGCTTACAACAGCTCCCCACTCTTTGCCTCTCTTTACAGTTGCGTCGCTCACTTTGGCATCAATTCGTTGTGGGAATTGTTTGCTTTTGTCCGCCGCTGGTTTGTAAGTGGACACTTGTGTTCAGCGGCAAGCTACCACCCAGCGCGCTATGGCGACTAATACAATGTAGACATAGCTAATATTTGTTGTAGCTGCCGCGTTTGATTGCATGTTTTCGTTTTTCGTTTAGTGTTTCACATTTGACATGAGATTTCTATTTCGTCACATTATTGACAGTTGAAATTCATATGGACGTACAAACATACGTGTTGAGGGCTTTGGACTTAGTCAGACACTTTAGTAATTCCTTAAGACTTTAGCTGTCAGTAACACGCTTTAGAAATCAATATTGATTCCAAAGCCACTGGGGTGGTTTCAGGAGGAAATATGTAGGAGCAATAGTCAAGCAATGGCTGAAATTTTCAAATATGCACTTTTATATACAAGTATAAGGAGGGAGTCTTCCAACCTTTGGTGAATGAATGTTTTGTATTACTTGCTTTCAGCGAACCTTGGGCGGTGGCTGGCTTTGTGGTATGCTCAAAACGATCCTTCGATCTATAAGGCGCTGAGATTTAAGAGGTTTACGAATCACAAAGGGCCAGCGTTCACATCTTTCCAAGTGGAATCTTGCGTTATCTTTTGTGTAAAGATAAACCCTATAACTTAACCTAACCTAACATTGCGAAAATTTTGCATCTGTCGAAGCTTGAGCCGATATCACATATTAACGGGTGATTTTTTTGAGGTTAGGATTTTCATGCAGTAGTATTTGACAGATCACGTGGGATGTCAGACATGGTGTCAAAGAGAAAGATGCTCAGTATGCTTTGACATTTCATCATGAATAGACTTACTAACGAGCAACGCTTGCAAATCATTGAATTTTATTACCAAAATCAGTGTTCGGTTCGAAATGTGTTTCGCGTCCGTGTCCGATGAGCGATGAGGCTCATTTCTGGTTGAATGGCTACGTAAATAAGCAAAATTGCCGCATTTGGGGTGAAGAGCAACCAGAAGCCGTTCAAGAACTGCCCATGCATCCCGAAAAATGCACTGTTTGGTGTGGTTTGTACGCTGGTGGAATCATTGGACCGTATTTTTTCAAAGATGCTGTTGGACGCAACGTTACGGTGAATGGCGATCGCTATCGTTCGATGCTAACAAACTTTTTGTTGCCAAAAATGGAAGAACTGAACTTGGTTGACATGTGGTTTCAACAAGATGGCGCTACATGCCACACAGCTCGCGATTCTATGGCCATTTTGAGGGAAAACTTCGGACAACAATTCATCTCAAGAAATGGACCCGTAAGTTGGCCACCAAGATCATGCGATTTAACGCCTTTAGACTATTTTTTGTGGGGCTACGTCAAGTCTAAAGTCTACAGAAATAAGCCAGCAACTATTCCAGCTTTGGAAGACAACATTTCCGAAGAAATTCGGGCTATTCCGGCCGAAATGCTCGAAAAAGTTGCCCAAAATTGGACTTTCCGAATGGACCACCTAAGACGCAGCCGCGGTCAACATTTAAATGAAATTATCTTCAAAAAGTAAATGTCATGAACCAATCTAACGTTTCAAATAAAGAACCGATGAGATTTTGCAAATTTTATGCGTTTTTTTTTTTATAAAAGTTATCAAGCTCTTAAAAAATCACCCTTTATATATTAAAGTAAAGAACATTTTTAGTTACAACCAAGATCAAGCTATCGTACAGAAATACATATATCTAATCTGTTCTAAATAATATTTTGATGCCGCTGATCTAGGTAAAAACTCACAGAAGAAGCCCGAAGAAAGCTTAATCAGGTCATGATACGGATGCAAGTACTGCTCGACTCACACAACCCCGAGCTCGCTACGGAAAAAACAGAGCTTCTACTGCTAACAACTAAAAGCATACCCCTCGAAATAAGTATGAAAACGATATTCTTAGGAAACAATAAGCAATACACTAACTAGGGGTAAGACAGGATCCTATACTAATCTTCTGGGTACAAATCCAGCACGCCGCAGGAAGGACAGCGAAAATCATTTTCCACCTTTCCTAAGTAATGGTAAGCATAGAATAGCCAAGGAAAGAGAATGCTCTTAATGTTTCCGACAATCAACGCTTATTAAGAGACCCACCACAGCTTCCATAGCTGCATCAACCTACCGAACAGCGTCAGGCGATGCAACATAAGTTATAAGCGGTAATTTCCCCAAAACATCCGAAAATAACAAAATCGCAAAACAATAGGAACATGGCAATGAAGATGGGAGAATGAGAGTCACGGCAGATGGACGGCCAGACTAATAAAATACATAAACTTATGGGCAAACCGTAAAGTTGGAGAAGTTTGACTTTTACAGCACTCAGCTATTATCCGATCACGGATACTTCAAAAAGTACATCGACAGAATTGGAAAAGTTCAAGAGCCGTCATACCTATACAACGACGCGACAGAACACGACGCTGAGCACACATTCTTTGAATATATTTTTTTAAGTTTCATCAGAATATATATATAATATATATATATATAAAATCGAAATATAACAAAACGAAAATAATATCTCTAAAATGGTATAAATCTCAACAATTGGGAGTTGAAATCGAACTATATATTTTCAAGTTCTCATACATATATCGATTATGAGGACTTCGATGGATATGACTGATTTTTTACCCAAAATATTGGTCAGTTTGTGAAATATCTTAATGAATTACAGACAGTATCTAATGAAAATGTGTTTTGAGCGGATCTATATCTAACTTCTTTTATATAATTTAAAAAACCTTCAAACTCCAGCTTGACTCTATACCTCATTAGAAGGTATCGAGTACAATTTAGCGAACATCTTTAATGATGATAATATACTGTAATGTTAAAAATAGATAAAATCGGGTCAATACTTCTCATAGCCCCCTATACCTAATACAATTATTTTCGAACTTCCGGTTGAAGAAACCGTATAAACAATACGGGTTTGTTGTCGGTCAAGTTGTGAGATATCTTAATGAAACTCAGAGAGCATATTTTCTGAGTAATAACGGGTGATTTTTTTGAGGTTAGGATTTTCATGCAGTAGTATTTGACAGATCACGTGGGATGTCAGACATGGTGTCAAAGAGAAAGATGCTCAGTATGCTTTGACATTTCATCATGAATAGACTTACTAACGAGCAACGCTTGCAAATCATTGAATTTTATTACCAAAATCAGTGTTCGGTTCGAAATGTGTTTCGCGTCCGTGTCCGATGAGCGATGAGGCTCATTTCTGGTTGAATGGCTACGTAAATAAGCAAAATTGCCGCATTTGGGGTGAAGAGCAACCAGAAGCCGTTCAAGAACTGCCCATGCATCCCGAAAAATGCACTGTTTGGTGTGGTTTGTACGCTGGTGGAATCATTGGACCGTATTTTTTCAAAGATGCTGTTGGACGCAACGTTACGGTGAATGGCGATCGCTATCGTTCGATGCTAACAAACTTTTTGTTGCCAAAAATGGAAGAACTGAACTTGGTTGACATGTGGTTTCAACAAGATGGCGCTACATGCCACACAGCTCGCGATTCTATGGCCATTTTGAGGGAAAACTTCGGACAACAATTCATCTCAAGAAATGGACCCGTAAGTTGGCCACCAAGATCATGCGATTTAACGCCTTTAGACTATTTTTTGTGGGGCTACGTCAAGTCTAAAGTCTACAGAAATAAGCCAGCAACTATTCCAGCTTTGGAAGACAACATTTCCGAAGAAATTCGGGCTATTCCGGCCGAAATGCTCGAAAAAGTTGCCCAAAATTGGACTTTCCGAATGGACCACCTAAGACGCAGCCGCGGTCAACATTTAAATGAAATTATCTTCAAAAAGTAAATGTCATGAACCAATCTAACGTTTCAAATAAAGAACCGATGAGATTTTGCAAATTTTATGCGTTTTTTTTTTTATAAAAGTTATCAAGCTCTTAAAAAATCACCCTTTATTTGTAATAATATGTCGTTAAGGGGTCAGTAGGGTAATATTAAAGAAAAAAATATTTGTTTGCATTTTCTGTTCCCTTATACCCTTAGAATTAATGTAGAAACCCACTTTACCATTGGAAGGTTTCGAAAAAGGTCCAAAATAATAATACCGCTCGACACTAGAAGCCTCGGAGTGCACACCTCAAACTTTAAAAGCGTTTTTCTCAAAACACACTTTTTTCAACTAGCGTACATGATCGGTCGAACCTAATTTTTTTTTTTAATATTCCCAAAACGCCTGGCTATCGTTCCTATATTATTTATAATTTATTAACAAAATTTATGTAAAAAAACATCGAGAAAAATTAAAAAAAAAAAATTAATAAAACATTTTATTTATCAAAATTTTTTCATGATTCTAGTAGGGACGATAACCATTAACGTACTTTTTGAGAATGAATTGGGTTTTTGTGTTTCAGATGATTCAAACATGAGAAATCGTGTCCGCCAGTGAAAAAACGCTCTCATTCACCCAGCCATTTCTCCGACAGATGTTATCAAAAAATTCCGAAAAAATTTGTTTATACACTCCACGACATACCTCATGATATGTGAAAAAAGTTTTATTGTAGAATATAAATTTCTATGAAAAAAAATGTCAAAAAAAACAGGCCAGATCACCCGACTGACCCCTTAAGTTAAAAATGTATAAAATTGTGTCAATAATACCGCTAAGCTCATTTGAATATTTTCAGACTTTCGGTTGACATTATAGCTTCAATGTTTATTGGTCAATTTGGAGTTTTCTTATGAAGCCAGCATCTCTTTCTAATTATAATGCATCGTGACACCCAAAATAGGTAAAATCGGTCCAGTACTTTCTTTAGCCTCTCTATATATCGTTATGAAATAAAGCCAGAATTGCGAAGATATAATATCTTCGTTGGTGTGCGATCATAGCTCTGCCTTACTTGTTCTATTTCCACAACATTTTCTTGCAAAGCTTCCAAATATTATGTGCACCAATAAATCTTTCAATCCTTCAGCTTACGTCGTCTTTTTATTTACAATGCGATTTGATATCATTTTTCTTCATTCTGTCACTGTAGGAAGTCGCTTTAGTCTTACAACTGCTAAATTGTTTCATTTTTTTTTTTGAACAGGCAACAACAGTGTCGCCAAGCAGCCAAATACACAAAGCATTGGTTATATGCCTGTATTTATGTGTGCACGTATGTGTGTCAAATGTTTTGAACCTGAGACTCAAAGTCAAAGGCTTAGCTGTGCTTGAGCTTCTCGTTTTGCGGGCAAGCCTCAAATTATACAGCAAACACAAAAACAACAGCAACAACAAGATGGTCGACTACAGAGTAGTTCAGGAGATGAATTTGTACTTAAAATTCAATTGAATGTTAAATTATTGCATTGAATTTCATTGTTTGTAAATTTGTTTGTAACAAAATAAAAGCACTGTACAACAACAACAATTACAACAAGAGGAATAACAATAAACATAGAGGCTAAAATGTAAGCCAACGCTGCAAGCGGAAGAAAAAGAGTATCGAGCCACAAGGCCTCCTTTTGTGTTTGTATGTAAGTATATATATACAGTTATATATGCATATAATATATACAAGGCTTATATAATAAATCGCTGCGGTAGGTTTTATTGCCGTAGTGGACAATGTCATATTGTAAGTTAATTTTTAATAAAATTATGTCAAAATAAAGTATTGGGTTTCCATTTCATTGTGTACACGTGTAAGGTTGTTTTACTTTTCTGGAGCAAATGAATATAATTTTTTATTTCTTATACATATACGAGGGCTGCTATATATATTTCTGGCCTAATAATGAAAATAGGATTATTTATCAACGAAAATGGTTTTACTGTTTTTCAAAATATTCTCCATCAAGATTTATACACTTTTGCTTGCGCTCAAACCAATTTTCGAAGCATTTTTTCCACTCCGATTGAAACACCTCCAAAACATGGTTTTTGAATGCTTCAAGAGCATCTTCTGGCGACGAAAATCGTTGACCACGCAATATTTTTCTTGATGTGTGGGAATAAAAAGAAGTCATTGGGTGCCAAGTCAGGGCTGTACGGCGGATGACCCATCAATTCGACGTTTTGGCCGGTCAAAAAGGCGCTGGTTTGAGCCGATGTATGAGAGCTCGCATTGTCATGGTGCAGAATGATTCATCTTCTCTTGTTCGTTTCTCCGAAGAATTCAGGCAAACAAATGGTGGTGTACCACTCAGAATTGACCGTCCTACGTTGCTCAAGCGGAACAGTCGCCACATAACCAGTTTTGCCGAAGAAACAGGCCACCATTTGCTTCGAAGTGCTTCTTCCACGAACAACTTTCGTTGGATTTGGCTCGTCTTGGAAGATCCACACGGTCGATTGCTGTTTTGTTTCGGGCTCATACGCATATATCCATGATTCGTCACCTGTGACGATCTTATAAACGTCTTTTGAAGCACCGCGATCGTATTTTTTCAGCATTTCTTTACACCAATCCACACGAGCCTTTTTTTGAGCGATTGTCAAATTGGGCGGGATCCAACGAGAACAAACCTTTTTTACGGCCAGGTGTTCATGCATTATCGAATGTATGCTGGTGGGAGAAATGCATAGGCATGCCTCTATCTGAAGGTATGTCATATGACGGTCTTGCATTATCAGTTCACGTACGGCATCGATGTTTGCTGGCACAACGGCTGTTTTTGGACAAGCTTCACGGAATTCGTCTTTGAGCGAGCGTCGGCCACGATTGAACTCGTTGTATCAGTTTTTCACAGTGCTATAGGATGATGCTTGATAGATTTTAGTTCATCGATGCATTCTTGTCGTGATAATCCACGTCGAAAGTTGTGAAAAATAATCACACGAAAATGTTCACGAATTAATTCCATTTTTTGGCCGAGATGAATTTTTTAATTCCCTGTAAATAAAACAATTCACGATTAAATGACAAAACGTTCTGAGTGATGTTATGCTAAAAAATGTCAAACTTTCCAGTGGAAATGCCAGATTGCACCTGGCAACACTAAGTGTTGCAGCCCTCGTACATATAACACATATGTATGTGTGACACACTTTTACATTGCCATGAGTCCCAACTTACAGACGGAAGTCCAGATTCGTTGTTAAAAAATAAAATGAGGCAACACTTATCAGAGTCGAATGCATTTTAAAGTGTTAAAGTATACAAGTAATTACTGTTAATCTACAAAATTAAAAATATGGAATGTTAGACCCCTTTCCAGGGCCTTGATAATCCTTAAACTATAGCTCTATCACAAAATCGTTCGCCAAAGTTCTCCTATAATTTTCCAATGTTTAGAATTGGATGCAATCCGCATCTTACAAATGCTAACATGAGCATGAAATCTCTAACAAAAAAGTTTTTCAATTTGGTAGCTGCAGAAGCACAAAATAAATAAAGAGGAAACCTCGATCAAAAACTCTATTAAAGCTTCCAATTTTTCTCGAAATACTTAGCGTAGAAGTCCACAGATAAGAAAACTTCTGTACAAACAAGAAATATGTAAATTGTATGTTAAAGTTTGGATTAATAAGTATCTCTGAAAATAATTAAAGATTTTCGCAATCAATAATGAAACAATTGATTTAGTTCATAGGTTTTTGAAGCGGAAGAGAACTTTTGTACTTCTGAATGATCCAATTATACTTAAAGCAGAAGCACTATTTCTTTTATACTCTTAAATTAAATTATGGAGGGAACACTTCTCCAGCCTGCTGAATGGCAGTGAACGTACAACGTCAGGAGAAGGCGAACCCGATTCCCCAATCGAAGACGATGGAGCAGACGTTCCATTGCCCGACCAGGAAGAAGTTCGGATAGCAATTACCCGCCTGAAGAACAACAAAGCGGAGGGGGCCGATGGATTGCCGGCCGAGCTATTCAAACACGGCGGAGAAGAGCTGGTAAGGAGCATGCATCTGCTTCTTCGTAAAGTATGGTCGGACGAAAGCATGCCCAACGATTGGAATTTAAGTGTGCTATGCCCAATCCATAAAAAGGAAGACCCCACAATTTGCGGCAACTACCGTGGGATAAGCCTCCTCAACATCGCGTATAAGGTCCTATCGAGCGTACTGTATGAAAGATTAAAGCCCACCGTCAAAAAACTGATTGGACCTCATCAGTATGGCTTTAGACCTGGATATTCACCATGCGCCAAATCTTGGAAAAGACCCGTGAAAGGAGAATCGACACACACCACCTCTTCGTCGATTTCAAAGCTGCTTTCGACAGCACGAAAAGGAGCTGCCTCTATGCCGCGATGTCTGAATTTGGTATCCCCGCAAAACTATTACGGCTGTGTAAACTGACGCTGAGCAACACTCAAAGCTCCGTCAGGATCGGGAAGGACCTCTCCGAGCCGTTCGATACCAAACGAGGTTTCAGACAAGGCGACTCCCTATCGTGCGACTTTTTCAATCTGCTGCTGGAGAAAATTATTCGAGCTGCAGAACTGAATCGAGCAGGTACAATCTTTTATATCTTTTCAACACCCGCGCCGTTAGTTCTGCTTTCTACAGGCTGGACAAAGAAGCAACGCAAATGGGTCTGGCATTGAACGAGGGCAAGACGAAATATCTCCTGTCATCAAACAAACAGTCATCGCACTCGCGACTTAGCTCTCACGTCACTGTTGACAATCATAACTTTGAAGTTGTAGATAATTTCGTCTATTTAGGAACCAGCATTAACACCACCAACAATGTCAGCCTAGAAATCCAACGCAGGATTACTCTTGCCAACAGGTGCTACTTCGGACTGAGTAGGCAATTCAAAAGTAAAGTCCTCTCTCGACGAACAAAAACCAAACTCTATAAGTCGCTCATTATACCCGTCCTGCTATATGGTGCAGACGATGACAACAACCGATGAGTCGACCTTAAGAGTTTTCGAGAGAAAGGTTCTGCGAAAGATTTACGGTCTTTTGCGCATTGACCACGGCGAATATCGCATTCGATGGAACGATAAGCTGTACGAGATGTACGACGACATTGACATAGTTCAGCGAATTAAAAGACAGCGGCTACGCTGGCAAAGTCATGTTGCACGGATGGACGAAAACTCTCCAGCTCTGAAAGTATTCGACGCTGTACCCGCCTGGGGAAGCAGAGGAAGAGGAAGACCTCCACTCCGTTGGAAGCACCAAGTGGAGAAGGACCTGGCTTCGCTTGGGATATCCAATTGGCGCCACGTAGCGATAAGAATAAACGACTGGCGCGCTGTTGTTGACTCGGCTATAATCGCGTAAGCGGTGTCAACTCCAATTAAGAAGAAGAAGAAATTTGTTAAAGGAGCTTCCACTGAAAAAGGCGCCTAAAGACAGACATCTACTCATTTCACTTCAATAAAAAACAAATATTTTTGCAGATGGCACTTTCAAAGTCTCGGTGAAATTTTAGGCATTGTACACAAAATAATTCAATAAATATACAAGTAAATAAAGATGATATTATCCATGAATATAAATACTTGGAGTAACTTGAACTGGTGAGCGTTCAATAAGCGGGACACTTGCCTGGATATTTCCATCGCACTTGCCTCTGTACGACTTTGACAAGAAATCCGTCAATATTTTTAGACTTGCCGCATGAATGCCCTTTGGACAATGTTCAGTAAGAACCCCTACGATTTCGGCAAGATGAACTTTGCTATAAGCAAGCTGTTCAGTAGCTCTACTGCGTTCTACTCTAGGCCAAAAGTATCTTGCAGTCACACTAAAACGAGTTGTCGACCAGCGCTAGCTGACCGCACGCGAGGTTCATTTGTTAGCTTTTAGCGAGATCAACGCTAGTTTCGCTGTTTTGTTGTCGGAATGAATACTTACCTCCCTGAAAAAAAGCTGCATTTCAAACCAATCAGTGAGTTTAAAAGAGAAGAAGTTAGGATAGGAAAGATGTCACCATTTATATTAGTTAATCTGAGTCGATAGTTGAGAATTGTTTCAGTTATGTCAGATTCCTAGTCTGGCGCAGTATGGCAAACATAAGTTACATAGCTTGGTCGCAATTACTTTGTGTTCGAAATCAAAATAGATTTTTAAAACGTCTTCATTGTAAGGCGGCAAGAGGATCGCTCGTACCTAAACACAAACGCACAATTGTTCTTGCTGGTAAATTATAAGTTCCTACTTTAAAGTTGTCATTGGAAAACCTACCTTTGCTGCTCCACTTGAAACTTCGTCTTCTAAAAAGCGCCACAAAAACCTAAAATTAAGAGATTAACGCACTAAACTGCAAAAGAAATGCAATGTGTATGTAGTCCGGAGCGTTTTCCGACTGCGTTCAATACATTGAGCATTGCTAAGCAATAAAAAGCAAAATGTTGAGGTTTTCAAATTATCATTTGTCTGTCTACATATGTGTGGATGTATGTATAAATGACTGTGCGTC
The DNA here is from genome assembly GCA_037783105.1 of Bactrocera zonata. Lineage (NCBI taxonomy): Eukaryota > Metazoa > Arthropoda > Insecta > Diptera > Tephritidae > Bactrocera > Bactrocera zonata. Next base: position 312,135 of record JBAWJQ010004250.1, on the reverse strand, counting down.
AAGTGTGGCTAAACCCAAAATTATAGACAACGCTGCGCAAAATATCAATTAACATTCCGCCAGAGAGGGAAGTAACACCTCAAATGAGCGCCGATGGAGGCGCTTGCTTGACACACTTATGCACATGCACATACAATATTCAGGATGCTGGTAACTAGCGAAGAGGTCTCGAAATATGCCAGCCAAATTTATGATGCTATAAAAATGAATTGCCTACATGACTTAATATGCCCCAAAGTGGTGGGCAATTGTCACAGCCCACCTTATAAATCACGCACAGAATGAAGGCTGTGTCGGGAGAGCAAAAAAAAATTAAGAAAAAATTTTAAAAAGAACTGAAAAAATTGTATAGGCAACCATAAGCGTTACAAAAACAACAATCATCAATGAAGTTGAGTGAAGATGTTGCCGAACATATGTACACACTTACATATGTATATGCAAGAGAGCACACGCACAAGTCAATAATGTAACTACAAAAGCAATAAGAGTTTTTGTTACAAAAATAAAAGAAATGCCACAAATATTTTTAGCAAAAAATGAAGCGCCTGAAATAACTGTAAACATCATAAACATGTAGTAGGAGGATGCGTTGTGCCTTCAAAGCTACAAAGCGGCCGAAAAACGAGCGGAGCAAGTACGCGCCTGAGCAAAATATAGAGCAAGCGTACTCCTTGCAAATTATGTGCACAAAAGCCTCTATATGTACTATACGTATGTGTATATAAGTATGAATGTTTTATGTATATACTTATATATACATATATGGCACAACGTATCAGACGATCATATGAAGCGACGCTGCGTCTGCGCACAATGTGTTGAGTTGAAGTCGTGCGGTTGCGGTCAGTGCGCGTCACACATTTTACACGTAATTACTTAAATTGGCACGCAACGTTGGGCGCGCACGAGCTGGCGGTATTCATACCATATACATGACATGCTATAATATTCTCATCCACCTATACCTACAGTCGTAAAATTCGTAAAAAACGGCACGTGATGACACCCCTAAGTGAACGCGTAGGAAAATTTACACAAATGATTAATTATTCCAAAAACTTCCTCGAAGCTTTTATATCAAAGCAGACAGGCGGTTTGCATCTTGGTTGCACAAAACTTGTGGAAAAACCTAAGTTCTGACCCAAGATAAATGGTTCAGAAACATGCTAAATGGTTTGAACATCAGCTTAGTATTTTTACAAAAACAACAATATTTTTTGACAATAGAAAAAATTTAATATAAGACAAAAAATATACAAAATATTTTAAGAAACAAAAAAATATATATATATATACCTGTGATAATAAAAAATTCTAATTTGAAGGCTATAGGTATAAAAAATCGTTTCAGACCTTTAAGAAAAGCTGTGCTTTAATCAATAATTATTGCAGTATCTTAAGGTCAGTGACCCTAGACTCGATTTTCAATGCATATTTCGTAAAAGTAGGGCACTTATCCGAAAATATCCGTTCAAGAATAGCCAGTTGTAATTCGATACTCATATATTCCTCTTCTTTATAGCCTTTTAAGGTCAATGACCCTAGACTCGATTTTCAATGCATATTTCGTAAAAGTAGGACACTTATCCGAAAATATCCGTTCAAGAATAGCCAGTTGTAATTCGATACTCATATATTCCTCCTTTTTATAGCCTTTTCACTGTTTGGCGCCAATTGGAGATTACAAGTGTGCCAGGTCCTTCCCCATCTACCTTCAATTGCCCACTCAGTCCAAAATAGCACTTGTCGGCAAGAGTTATTCCTCGTTGGATTTCTAGGCAGATATTATTGTTGATGTTAATACTGGTTCCAAAGCGAAATATGCCTCCGTAGGGTTGTACCTTGAGTTAGGAACCCGCCACGTAAGAAACACCTCCAATAAAAGAATGATGCTCATATCCACCATTCTTTTTGTAGGTGTTGTATATTTTTATAATTTTATAATTTTAAAGTATAAGAAATGAATGAATGGATCTACTGTTTAACTTGTAGCCTCTTATATACCCAAGAACATCGAACAAAAGCTTAAAATTTTGTTAAACCGCTCTTTTGCATAGCGGTTGAGATAAAAAGAAAAGTTTTACTCAGAAGAATACATTTCCGTTTTCAATTTGACAATACAGCTGTATTTTTCCGGAAGGTGACAGAATGCAAATTAGAATTCTTCTCCACCCACTGCTGACACAAATATTATAAAGAAAAGGATCATTTTTGGTTACTTTATCTTAGATTATTCTAAAAGAGGTTGCAGCTCTCATCTCAGGAGAGGAAATCTGCGGTCGTAAAGATCTTAGAAAGTCCTGTAAATATCTTCAGGCTAATTTAGTCATACGAATACATTATAAAACTAGTACCACATTGATGAGTAAAGCAAGCTGAAACATGACTGAGTAAGGCCAGCATGATCAGGCACATTATCAACAGTACCCCAGTTTTCCTTTGAATAAAGAAAAGTCAATCAAAATCCGATAAAACATTCCTGAAACTAGACAACTCCGAAGAGTTGTGGATGTCATAAGTTCAGCGTCAAGTATAAACATGAAATTCGCGATAAACTTGTGATCTCTCATGGAAGAGTTGCATTCTGAACATTTTTCTTGGAAGAAAGCTAGGATCAACGGACTTAAGATGAATCTTTTGCTATTAGTTGAGAGAAATAAATCCTAGTCAACTAATAATTAGTCTTAACCTTGAGCAAAATCATGTCAAGACTGACACAGTTTATCCATATGCTATTGTCAAAATTCCTACAGGGATCACACTGTAGCGATTTCTGCGCTCAAATTTTCATACACATATTGCAAAAGATATTGAAACACATATCTGTTAGTGTGTAATTATGCCAGCCCTCACTCTGTCTCAATATAACAGTTCCACCTCATTTGCTGTCATTATTTTATGTTGTACAGGGCGCAACTAATTTCGCTGGCACATTGTTTTGAGCGCAATTTTCAAATACTTCTCAGATGTAGCGCCAAATACTTATGTGTATGTGTGCAATTTTTTCTTGAAAAGGCTTTGCCATACTTGTTAATCTTTGATTTTTTCGCGATTTTTTACTTTTTGTCTTTAATTAAATTTTTTTTTGTTTTGCCTGCAGAAATTGTTCACGCATTTCTTATCTAAAAACCGGCGGCATTTTTAATTACAACTCCTTCTGAATAAAATTGAATGCTACCACGTCAACTTTTCTGCTTCCTACACCTAACAGCTGATTTTGGAACGGTTTTGGATGTTTTCTTTGTTTCTTCTTTTGGTTGGCAGGTTGCCGATATCAAACGATTCGAGAGTTCGGAAGCAGAAAGCTATCCTCTTAAACAATGCCTACGTAGAGTTGCCAGCATTTCAAAAATTATATTAAAAAAAAATAATAATTTATTTTAATTAATTTATAAAAATATTAAAACATTTTGGAATTATTAATTTTAAAATCGCTTTGCATAGAGTTGCCATCAATTTGCAAAATTATTATTTTACTTTTTTATTGCATTTCTTGTTAAATTTAAAAACATATTGAAAGAGTTACAAAACAAAACAAAAAAACAAGTTTAATAAGTTTTTATGGAGTTGCCATTTAATGTGAATTCTTATTTTTTTATTGTATAGTATTTTTTATTAAATTTAATTAAATTTTATTATAAATTTAAAAAATTAAATTTAAAAACATTTTTGTAGAGTTGCCATCAAATGTAAAATTATTATTTTTATTTTATAATATTTTTATTTATATTTTATAGAATAATAAAACCATTCACAATTCTAAATGTGAAAAATTTTTGGTAGAGTTGCCATCTATTGAAAAATTATTATGATGAATTAAAAAAAGGGTTATTTAATTTTTATAAAAAGAGTTTTAAAAGTAATAATTTTAAAGAGTTTTTTAGAGTTGCCATCTATTTTAAAATTATTATTATTTATATTAATAAAATGTGTTATTAATTTAGTGGAAATTTAATATTAGTTTAAGAAATAATAATTTTAAAGAGTTTTCATAGAGTTGCCATCCAATGTTAATTAATCTTTTTATTTTTATAAAATATTTTATTAATATTAATGAAATATTAAAATAAATTGAAAAATTCAGTTTAAATAAGTTTTTTAGGAGTTGCCAGCATTTTATAACACTTTTAATAAATTTAATTCAATATTTAAACATTTTGACAAATCTTAGAAAGGCTTTTATAGAGTTGTCATGAAATGTGGGACTATTATTTATAACGTTTTAAATTAAATTAAAACGGTTTAAATATATTAATTTTCAAAAAAACATATCATAGAGTTGCCAACAATTGTAAAATTCTTACTTTATTTTAAAAATTTAAAAACTTTTGATTTTTGTTTTTGTTGTAAAATTTATTAAAACAGCTAAAAGTTGAATATTAAATATAATTTGACTAGAGTTGCCAACTAGTGTAAATTTATTATATATTTATTATAAAGAAATTATATGTATCAGAATAATAGCAAAGTAAAAAAAAAATGGTTTCGAAAGTTATTTTTTCAAAATTATTTATTTTATATTTTAATTGGAGTTGCCATCTAATAAAAAACTGTATATATAATTTTTTATAAAATAATTTAGTATATCAATGTAAAGTTTACAATGCATTAGTTTAAATTGCATTGGTTTAAAAATTCAGTGAGAAAGAATTTATGATGAACTATTTTTAGAGTTACCACTTATTAATAATTTTGAGAGCTTTAACCATCGAATATATTTTTATGAAAGGAATTTTTAATGGGCTAAATGTCAAATTATTATAATTCTTAAAATTAGGGACCTCATTTAAAATTTAGTTTTGTTTAAGTGTTGCCAATAGTTTATAAGTTAATATAATTAAATTAAGACATCCTAAAAAAATAATTAGTAACAAGATAATGGTTATCATCGAAATTTAGCAATGGAATTGATTATTGATTTCACATTTTTTTTATAATTATAAATTTGTTATAATAATTTGACATTTTTATAATTATAAAAAAATATGAAATCAATTATAAAAAAATAATTTTTTGTGCAGAAATAAAAACAATATATATTATTAAATATATACAATATCAATAATTATTCATTTTTTTTTATCTAAGTCATTGAAATTCATACTTCACTTCACACATAGCTTTCAATAACATTTTTTAATGTTTCTAATTCAACAGTTTGCCATAGAAAATACTTACGAAAAACATAAAATTTTTCCAGCCAAATTTCAAAAAAAAACAAAAATAGTGCTGCCATTTTTTTATAAATAAGCTTAAAGAATTAAAATATTAAAATAAAAATTAAAATAAAGAAATATGTATAACTTAAACATAGAATTTTAAGTTGCGTTTTTGCCATCAATTTGAAATTTTTAATAACTACTAAGTTTCGGCGTTGCCATATATTCGAAATTTTGTAGCATTGCCATTTGCATATAAATTATATTAAAAAGTTTAAATATTAAAAAAACAATAAATGTAAAATATTTCAACAAATAGAGTTGTTTGCTGCAGTGTTGCCATCAATTTGGATTTTTTAATATAATATTAATAAGATGTCTTTTTTGTGTTTTAAATATCATATTTATTTTTAGCGAGAAGACATTAATTATGATTAGCTTAACTTTAATTTTCAATAAGCTAAACAGAGTTGCCACATTGTTAAATATTATATATTCAAGTATTTCAAGCTCAATGTTGAGTTTTCAAGCAATTAAAACAGATTACAACCAGCTTACTTTCAACCTCATTTAAACTATTCGAAGAGATAACGGCGTTTACGAATATCAATGCAGAATAAATTTGTAAATAGCTTTGGCTCAAAAATAACGGCATTTTACACTGTCCAAGTCTCTACACCACCAACCACTTAACCAGCATCTTCAATGGAAAGTGAATTAATTGTAATTTTATTGGTGCGAACGTTATAATAACGGTATTCGTTGCAATTTTTATCACTTTCTTTCATTTTTCGATTATTTTATTTTCAATTTCCCTCATTTTTCGTTTATTATGCGAATCGCCGGCGCAGCCTAACTGCAAAATATCGGCTGTGAATTGGGTCACACAACGCCTTCCAAGCGACAACCCGAAAATCTCATGAGCCTTTCAGCAGCAACAGCGGCCCGCTGCTCTGCGCTTTTATCCTCTACCGGCTGACACGGCAACCTGCAACAAATTCGCTTACACCATTTCCACAGCGCACTGGGAGTTGTTAGCCGGTGAGTGAACGTTCTGCGGTGCTTCTAAGGCACCTGGCATAGCACACTGGCTGGGACTTGTCTTTTTCTACTTGATCTTTTTATTTTTTTGTTATTGTCTTGTTTTTTTTTTAGTTCGGTGCATCATAATCGATTTGCTCTCACTGCTGGCTCGTTTGTATGCATGCAGCATTGCGCCTGTGTTGCAATAAAATTGCAATTAAGTTTTATTGACAAATATAACGAATTGCCACAACAACAAATGAAGAGAAGCAGGAGTATAAATAAATATATTTTTATGCTTGCTTCACGTTCTCTCATTGGTCGAGCGAGTTTGTGTCTTAAGTCTTTAACTTCTGCTAATAAATGGATCAAACTTATACGCGATTAAAGAGTCAGTTAAAAACCCAAAAAAAAATATATTTTTTAAAGCACTGCCACATTCATATAACAAGAAAAGGTTGCCACCTTTCGTTAAATAAAATAAATAAAGATACCAATTTTTACGAAATAATAATAAAAATAAATGTTGAAATATTGCAACATACATACGAAAGAGTTGCCATATTTCTAAAAATTTAAAATTATTTTCATTAATTTTTTAATTTAAAATCACAGCAGCGTTAGATTCATGTAAACCTCTTATACGATAAGCAGTGATAATGAAAAGTTACGTGGTTCCACATAGAGTTGCCACCAATTTTAAAATTTAATTTTTTAAACATTTTTACTTAATATAAAGTAGTATATTCAATATATGTATATATAAGGTATATTGCAACATAATAAAGAGTTGCCATATTTCTAAAAATTTATATTTTTTAATTCATTTTTAATTTAAGATGACAGCAGCGTTAGAAACCCTTCTACAATATTAGCAATAATAATGAAAATCTAGATACTTCTAAATAGAGTTGCCACCAATTTAAAAATTTAATTTTTTATAAATATGAAATAGTAAACTATAATAACAAAATATAATTAATCGCTTATGAAAAAATTCGAACCTATAATTTTTAGTTTTTTGACAGAGTTACCATATTAAAAAAATCAGTTTATTTTTAAAGAATTTCCAATTGTTTTGAAATAGTCCCTTTAATAATATAATATATAAAGATTAGAGTGTTTTTTTTTTTGAACTATTAATTTTTTTCAATCCCGTCATGAATCTTCCTTAGAAATACCCTAAAAAAAATTCCTAGCTCAGAGGCATTTTATGGCATCGCTTTGACTTTAGACACATATTTCTCAAAAGTTCCCATTGTGATAAAGTCGAAACTCACACCGGCGAGGTAGTACCGGGCTCTAAACCCGATTTTTCTACGAATTTCGCATTTTTTGTATATATCTCGTAAATGACAAGAGCTATAGAAAAAATGTATGTGACAAATTTGTAGGAAATTTTATTTGCTATAAAAAAGGTGCGAGGTCAAAATCGCTTTCATTAATACTTCTCGAGAAATTTCATTTCAAAGTGTTGCCACTTGATTGAAAATTGCTACATTATATGCTTAAACTGGGTAGAAGCCTCTGAAATATGTCTGCCTCTTAACCGACAAGTAAGATCCCTAAATAAAATTATTATATTCGTATATATTGAATTTCATACTATTATCTTTCGTAATTTAATTTCTTTTATTTACAATCCTCCACTGGAATTTAATAAATAATATACATATAATGCCAACTTCACTTTCTCTTTCAATTAATATAGACATTATAATCTTATACTCTCTTTTATTCCAAAGGTTACAATTTACTGCCAGTAAGCACACATATAGGTACTACATATTACCGTCTACTCTTCTGCTGGGTTGTGTACAATCCTATGAACATACTTATCGACTAATGGACTACCTTGCTGACTGTTAACAGTTTTGGCGCCATCTTGAGAGTAAATCGTGCAACTATCTTTTAAGCTCGTATTTTCGTAAGATCGCTACCAGAGAACGTAAAATACGTTCTACTTTGACAAGCAGCAGATGTCGCCCTCTCGATCATTGGTGTGAAGCTTGAATAGATCTTTCAATAAATTTAGTAAATACGGTTGCTGAGCTCACTGCTAAAGCTAGGTTTTGGCGTTACTTAATTGTAATGCCGACAGACGGCGCTAAATAAATAAATTTTTAGATTCGTAAGATTAGTACAAGAAAGTTATGTGACAAGTTATATGTGACAAGTTATATGTGACAAGTTATATATGACAAATTATGTGCGACAAGTTATATGTGACAATTGACGCAAGATTTAAATTTGCCGCAATTTATGTAGTAAAGTATTGACTACCATAAAAATCATATCGACAGTTTGGCTTAGTAAAAATGAGGGCTAACATGAAAGAAAAATGTTTGAAATTTCATCAAAAAATTGATGATGATTTCTCGAGCAAAATCATCCTACCCGATGAAGGCATTTTCACCCTGATGGACCTGTTAATCGTCAAAATTAACGCGTTTAGGGTTCTTTGAGATCCCATATGTGACTGTAGAAAAACAAAGCGACAACGTGTCACTGTTTGGAGTTCATTTTGGGCTAAAGGCATGATTGAAACATCGTATTTTGAAAATGAGATTGGTCAAGCAGTGACTGTTACTGGTGCTCGATATGGCGGCATAAAAACCCAGTTCTTTTCTTCGAAGTTAGATGATATTGATGTGAAAAATAAGATGATGACACCAGTCATACACCCCGTAAAGCGTTTAAATTGCTACATGAGGCATGCCTAGGTCGTGTACTCTCTTCTTTTGGTGATCATAATTGGCCCCTGTTACAGTTATGGAAAATGTTGACAAACGAGTGCACAGAAAGCCATGGAAGCCCGATGTTTTAGTCCATAAATCTCCGAATCCCGAGACATGTGATTTCATCTAAAAATGCGTGGTGCCATTCTCACTACTTTCTACTCCGGGCCCTGCAAAATCCTGTCAAACAGTTTCATGTGTAAAATTTTAGGTCAAGGACTTAACCTAATAAGGAGCGAGGCCACGCCCACTTTTTCAAATTTTTTAGCCCATAGGCTACTACAATCTCCTGTGCCGAATTCCAGTTCTATATCTTAACTTACGGCTTAGTTATAACACTTTATAAATTTTCCCTTTATGGAGTTTTGTGGGCGTAGCAGTGGTCCGATAATACCCATCTACGAAGTGGTCCTTCCGTTTCGAATTTTCATAGATCAAAAGCGACTAACGACGTTTGGGAAAATTAAATTATTTTAATTTTTTTAAATCATTTTGTAAATTTCTTTCGACCATTGGTCATTGCACGGTCGGTATTTTCTAAAAAAGAAATATTCTTTCAAATATTTCGGAGAATATTGTCAGCAAACGTATTGGTCCATAAGAGGATATTTCGTTTTCGGGCTTGTCTGGCTTCGGAATCGTTATAATTTCGGCACATTTCCATTGCGTGAGAGAGAGGCTAAAATTTCAATTAAAAATTAAAACCAAAAATAACAGACATTTCCTTGCCAATTGTTTGATTGTCCATGAAGCAATATTATCTGGGCCATGGGATTTAGAATTTTTTAACCGTAATACTTTTGCCTGTTTTTTTAACTAAAGTATTAGTTTATTTATTGATATGGACTCTCAAGAAAAGTCTAAGCATTCTGGCGTTGGCAGGCACTATTAAGAGCAAAAAGCTTAAAAATATTCGCAAGGTGGTTGCCAAAAGCGTCGGCTTTTCTTTTGTCAGATCTACACCAAGAGTTGATTTCATCTTTTACCTGTACTTATCGATTCGGAGGACTTTTTAGATATTTGATAGCTTTCCACAGATTATATTCATTTGATTTGGATCGGCATTCTTAAGAAATTCTGCCATAGACTCTGCTTTCAACTATGCCATCTTGGATTTGAATTCTTTAATAGCTTTGTTTAGCCTTGTTTTGTCAACCAGATTTCTGCAATTCTGCCAGATACTTCGAAGTCGTCTTTTATTTCATACCATCTGCACTACTTCATCTGAATGTGGCACATTGTTCGTACAATATGGTTTGGATGAGTCAAGAGGAGAAGCTTTTTTTATTAATATTCATCTTAATTTACAATCTGTCGTAAGACAATAAGTAAATGTAATTGACTAATGTGATTCACATTGATGCATTTAGTCCAATTTGGCCTTTTGTTATTTAGTAACTAGTATTTATTAAGCTAAATTACGTAATGTGTATCAATATTCTTAGAATCTGTGTTATTTTATACTTAGATAGTTCTTACGATCTATGTAAATGGCAGGTCTAGAGGATGTAGTCTTTTCAATCGTCGTGTGTCATCGCTGTTGTCTAATAAGTTTATAGCGTATGGCTTAGGGTGCCAATTTAATCTTGTTATGTACCCTGAGCTGTATCTTTTTATTTCATCAATCAACATAGGTCAAGAAGTCTAAGGGTTTTTGACTGGAACCTTTAAATTATGCCTACCTTGGATCTACATACTTGCTGTACCCCAGATTTGAATCCCATAAGACCATACGGGTTTCAACATAGTTTTATAGAGAAGAATTTTGTTTTGTAAACTAAGTTTAGACTTAGGACCAAGCAACCAATACATTTTTCTACTTTTAATTTTGAGCTGCGTTCTCTTGGCTCTAATATGTTCACACCAAGTAAGCCGTTTATCTAAATGTAATCCGAGATATTTTACACAATTGGACTTTGGAATTGAAACATTATTAAGACTCAAACCGAGGTACTCTTCCTTCCTCAATGTGAAAGTTATGTGAGTTGATTTTCCAGCATTTACAGAGATGTTCCAGTTGCGAAGTCAAGATTGTATTTCATTTAGCTGTGCTTGTGCAGTTTCAGCAGCTTCGCTGGCCAAGTAGGCAGATGAGAGTACAGGAGTGTCATCTGCATAGGTGGCCACTGTTAAATTACCATTTTCCAATATTGGCATGTCTGCGGTAAAAATTGTATATAGTATTGGTCCCAAAACACTTCCTTGAGGGACAATTGCCTTTATTTCGTGTATGTCTGAGATTTCATCTTTGATTCTAACATAGAAATGTCTTTGACTCAGATAAGATCTGAGGAAGAGATAGAGTGGAGTAGATAGCGTCTTTTTAATTTTATACAGTAGGCCCGAGTGCCAGACTCTGTCAAATGCCTGCTGAACATCTAGGAAAATTGCACAACAATACTTCTTCTCCTCCAAGCTACTAAGTACGGTTTTCACAACGCAATGACATTGCTCCGGTGTGCCGTGCATACATATGTCTGAAGCCAAACTGATGATCTTGAATAATTGATTGCTTTTCCAGCTCTGTTAGTAGTCTTCGAAGAAATATTATTTCGAGTATTTTCGAGAATATCGTCAGTAGGATTATTGGTCTATATGAAGATAATTCATTTTCCAGCTTGTTGGCTTTGGTATCATTATAACTTCATCACATTTCCACTGCGTGGGGAAATGGCTCAATTTGAAGCTACTATTAAAAAGCAAGACCAAAAATAATAGACATTTCTTGGAAAACATTTTGATTGTCCAAACGTCGATGTTATCATGACCTGGAGACTTTGAATTTTTCAAACGCGATATTTCAAATTGGAACTCTGAGAGTCTTACGTATGTAAGAGGCTTATCCATTGGACATGGGCAATCAATGTATGATTCGACGTCCTCACGATGGCTGGTGGTACTGAGGTTAAATGGCTGAAATATATCTTTAAGATGGTTGGCAAGTGTCTGTGCTTTGCTTATGTTTGATATGCACCAAGTATTGTTAATAGTTTTAACCGGAACCTGTCTTATGGTTGGCCGTTTTAAGTATTTGGTGGCTTTACAGATGTTATATTCGTTGTTATTGTTTGGATCAATTTTTTTGAGTTATTCTCTAATTAATATTTCTTTAAGTTCAGCTAAACTAGTTTTAAGCTCCTTAGTTGCTTTATTTAGGGTTTTTTTTTTTCATTCGGGTTCCTGCTGTTGTGCCACATCCTTCGAAGTCGCCTCTTGTTCTTAACCAATTTAAATATTTCATCGGAATATGGTTGTCTGCTTCTATGTGTTCGAGAAGTTATATTATATTACAATAGTTGGTTGAGGCTACGAAGGCGGCTTCGTGTATTTTGTTAGTGAAGATTTCTGAAACCTGTAATATGTATATCTACCATCTCTCGAACATTCTTAGTTTTTATAAAATACTCAACTTCCAGCCTATGGCTACTTAATACACTGGCGTTCCATATCGCTTTTTTGGTATTAATTGATTGACTGGTTAAGACAGAGGACATCATATTTATTAATATTGTGGTTAACTGAATTTGTTTGGCAATCAATTATTCGAGTTAACAAATTTTTCACACCTTACTACGGTTGTAGTAGAACTACGTTGGCCTCTTGTTACATCAGCATGATTAAGGTTTTTATGGTGAACTTGCTGTTCGACATTTAGACGAAGTCTGTAGCAAATTGAAAAAAAATTTTAGGAAACAAATCCTGGTTGGTGTAAAAATTTTTTGACTCCATCAGTACCCACAACTTTTCTCAGCAAAATATTTAGATTTTTTTTTTTGGTTTTGGGGTGTGCCCAAATTTATTTTTCAAGGAATTTCAATTAAAAGCATAGTATATATACAGTTAATTATTTTTACAAACTACATTGACTTAAAAGTAAGGGAAACTTACTGACTACTTATTATGACTAAAAGCAAAACAAACAAACCGGAAGACAACTAAACCTAATTTCCAATGTTATTTTCACAATAACACTTTAACATTTAGAAGTTTCTTAAGCTAGGTGGAAGACAAATGATTATACTAAAAATTATTATTAATTTTACCAAAGCATATTGCAGCTAAGTTTCTTACAAATCACAGTTCGTTACGAAATCGCCTGCGAACACGAGTGCACCGCAAAAATACGAACACACCGAAACGCCTGCGCCCAACGACACCCACACTGGTCGACTGCAGCACACGCCCGCGTAGTGCGATAATTCAGTCAGTTATGCAGCTACGCTTCGACGTCGTGCATGCAGCGCCAGAGAGGTCGCTAAAAGCCGGCCTGAGTGTGTAGACACTTCCACAGCGCGCTCGGTTCCAGACGATTTTTCATTAAAGCTTTCGTTACATTTCTTTTCGCAAATCCATCTTTCTTTTTTCGCAAATTCTACCGACGTATTATAGTTACTTTTTGTTGTATAATTATAAATTGTTGTTTTTCTCCGCATCCATCTCTCTCTCTCTCTCTCTCTGGTGTACTCACTGCCGCGTATGTCCAAGTAGCGCATCGAGGTAACGATATATTAGCGCAAGTGCAACTACTTTTCGACTTTGCGTCACAGCGCTACGAGTACGAGCAGTTTCCGAACAGCGCCAGCTCGTGATCGCTAACACTCACCACTTTCCGTTGCTGCTAACGACGTGATGTGCGCGAACGACTTCTCATCGCTGCTGCTCCTCTCTCTCTCACCTGCTGGGCCTTTCATTCCACTCAAAGCTGAGCTGTGCTAACTCAGCTTCAAATATGTTTTTGTTTTGTCCACACAAGGCCATTAGTTCTGATGACATTTGAAGAAATTATTCGGGTAATTGTAGAACGCTAAACTTAAGAGACCGCCATCTCCATTTGGTTCACATGCGTTTGTTTTCCTCGTTACCCGCTCTTCTTCTCGCTCTCTACCGTTCGGTAGATCATGAACTGTGTGCGCCTCTGTGACTTTGTTCACTGAGTTGTTGTCCCTGGCTTGTGCTCTCCCACAGCGGGAATGCGCTCTCTCACTGCTCAGTTTGAGTTTTATGATTTAACTCAGCAAACGAGAATTTTTTCTAAATATTATATTTAAAATTTAACTAAATTTCTTTAACTATTAAATTTTTTAAAGCTTTTGTTGCACGTAAAACGCCAACGTTTGCTCAAAGCAAACGCTTTGCAGCGCTACGTTTCGTGTTGTTCACTCGAACGTTGATGCACTTGAAGTGTATGACTTTGATGGCGTGGCGTGGATCTTATATAGTCCGGCGTGAGTGCAGTCAGATCTTGTGTGGGTCACGGTCGGTGCGTATTTCCACCCCTAAATTGGTAGCACGCGCACTATCGGCTCTTAAACTCATATATTTTATATTTCACTCCCTCTTTCTCTGTCTCTCTCAAGCATTCGCACACTCATTGCTTGCTGCTCATTTTCCAATTGCTAGCCGCGGGAGTTTATGGCGGCGCTCACTTAGGGGTTGACTCGACAAAACTGACGCTAACTGCAAGTCATTGCTGTTGTTGTTGTGTTGTCGTGTCGCAGGTTAAACTGCACAACCTTGTGTCAGCGACTTGGCTTGGCCTTATACACGCACTCGTACATACACACTGTGTGTATTTATGTCGCAATTTTCCACCCTCGAAATTTTTCTTCGGTTTCCTTAAACTGTTGCTGCTTTGTTATTGTTTTGGTTACTTTTATGGATTTTCGGCCTATTTAGCATTCCTTTGGTGTCGTTGGTGGCTTCTTGCCGTATTACTATCCGATGTTGCATTACATACATATGTACCTTCAAACATAATAAATTTTTACAGCTTCGACTGTACTTTGTCTAGATTTTTTAACAACAACTATGCGTTGTGTATTGAAATGACTGAAATTAAAATTTTATCGAAGACTTCAATTGCTTCAACTGAAACTGTCGATCGTTTGCTTCGATATGGAAATTATGAATTTTCTTTTAATTTCTCATTATAATTTATGGCTTCTTATAGTTTATCGAGCAATTGACACGCGTGAATTTTAATCAAAACATGTTTGGAATTTTAAATTACCAATTGGTTTTCTACAACAAGTGAAACTCATAAAACAATATAATTGAAAAAACTAGACACTGTAGCACACAAAAAATTTTCTATGAGTGCATTGTGGCTCTCGACATTGTTAATTCCACTTCTCCGTAAAGTTCCGCATAATGTGAGACATTCGAAATTGACACCTCCGATTCCGCCACCAAGTGTTAGGTACCTCAAGTCCAGAAGAGATCTTGGCTATGTAAAAGGGACGACGGTTGTTTTTGACGGGTATTTAATAGTAATCACTGTGAATAATAAGAATATCTCAACCAAGCTCCTGAAGCTTCTGTGTTCGATCTGCTTTTGTCCTGATGGAACACAATTCCTTTTCTATTGGCCAAAGCTGGTAACTTTTGGGCGATTGCTTCCTTCAGACAGTCCAATTGTTGGTCTTATACCTCTGAATTAAAAGTTTGGCGTTCGAAAACAGCTCATAACAGATGATTCTTTGCCAATCTCATCATTTACATAATAAAACCTACCTGGCAGTCAATCCTTGTTTGGCCACCGTTTTCGCCAGCTCACTGTTACTGCTAAGGGTTCACAAAAATGATTGTTTAGTTTGCTTAATACTAGATTTTATTTTTCTAATGCCTTACAGCGTAAACCAATCGCACTTATGCAACGCGAGGTATATATTACTAGAGCTATCTTTTCTAACAATAATCGTTATATTTTTACTAGACCTTCTATTCGCTAATTCTAAGGATTCTTCTTTATGCAAATGATCGTTTTTAAAGATAAGACAGAGCCCCTTCTGACTACTAAAACTACCAAGAAAAGCTGAAAAGTCTTCCCGCTCTTACGCTTTTCCATTGGTTTTTTTTCTCAACGCCTTCTACGTAATGTTGCATTATTGTCTGATAGAAAATATTATAAAGTTTAACTTTAGTATATTGTCCTAACTCAGCATATGAAAAACTTTCTTAATTTATCTCTTCATGAATTATGTATTAGTAAAATCACTTGTCTCCATATAAATTAATGCGTAAAATGTGAATTATACTATGCTTGATCCCATGAGATATTTCTTTTTATCCATTTTGGTATATCAGCTTTAACAAATATGGAAAAAGCAGAACTAAGGATTGTTTTCATGATCTAATAAATTCAGTGCTGTTGGTTTTAATCTAATATAACGTCAAATCCAAATTGTTGTTTTATGTAATTTCTTTTAACGTAGTTATAGTATCACTTTCTTTAATTTCCCCAACTGCATTACATGTCGATGAGAGCTTAATTTATTATATTTACTACAGGTTAATTTTCAAGAAATTAGAATATATTTTCGTATTTGAACAGGGAAAAGCGGCTAATCTATAATACTCTTGATTTTTATCAGGCAGTTTGATAGGGAGAAGGGAGAAAGGGAAACCCCAGGATCTGCGCCAACTACCTCCTCAACATCGCGTATAAGGTTCTGTCGAGCGTATTGTGTGGAAGATTAAAGCTCACCGTCAGCAAACTGATTGGACCTTATCAGTCTGGCTTTAGACCTGGAAAATCAACAATCGACCAGATATTCACCATGCGCCAAATTTCGGAAAAGACTCGTGAAAGGAGAAGCGACGCACACCACATCTTCGTCGATTTCAAAGCTGCTTTCGACAGCCCGAAATGGAGCTGCCTTTATGCCGCGATGTCTGAATTTGGTATCCCCGCAAAACTAATACGACTGTGTAAACTGACGTTGAGCAACACCAAAAGCTCCGTCAGAATCGGGAAGTACCCCTGCCAGCCATTCGATACAAAACGAGATTTCAGACAAGATGACTCTCTATCGTGCGATAATTCGAGCTGCAGAACTTAATCGAGCAGGTACAATTTTTTATAAAAGTGTACAGCTGCTGGCGTATGCCGATGACATTGATATCATCGGCCTCAACACCCGCGCCGTTAGTTCTGCTTTCCCCAGACTGGACAAGGAAGCAAAGCAGATGGGTCTGGCAGTGAACAAGGACAAGATGAAAAATCTCCTGTCATCAAACAAACAGTCGTCGCACTCGCGACTTGGATCTTTCGTCACTGTGACAACGTGTAGTGTGTTTAACGTGGGATCCTGCTATCGACAGCTTAACTCCACGGTGCTCAGAAGCACAACGGATCAAATCAATGCGTTGATCAGCGCCCTGAAAATTAGGTAAGCATTTGCAGCACCAATTGGCAGTGTGGCATGGACACACTAACCACCTTGGTAGGATTCGAGGCCCATCTAAAACCTCTCCCGTACTTTGGGTCCGGTACCCGGTTGCAATGCAACTCCACATTCAAACTGACAGAGTCAGTTCTTCCCGCGATTCGGGTTTTAACCACAACCACCACGAACCTCCACAAAGGGCCAAACCCAATGAGCAGATTGGAGTTACCTCCAAGGGCTAACTCTTTGGTATGACCTTGCAACCGAGGCTACGACCAGTTGAGTTTCCACACAACTCTGGACTGGTGACCAAGATCTTAGTCGCCTCTTACGACAGGCATGCCTTACCACGGGTATATTCGGTTTCCCCCCCAACCAAGGGGAGTCCGCCCTACCCGCAGGGGGAGTCACTGTTGACAGTTGTAACTTTGAAGTCGTAGATAATTTCGTCTATCTTGGAACCAGTATAAACAACGGCGAATATAGCATTCGATGGAGCGATGAGCTGTATGAGATATACAACGACATTGACATAGCTCAGCGAATTAATAGACAGCGACTATGCTGGCTAGGTCATGTCGTCCTAATGGACGAAAACACTCCAGCTCTGAAAGTATTCGACGCAGTACCGACGAGGGAAACAGGAAAAGACCTCCACTCCGTTGGAAGGACCAGGTGGAGAAGGACCTGGCCTCGCTTGGAATATCCAATTGGCGCCACGTAGCGAAAAGAAAAAACGACTGGCGCGCTATTGTTAACTCAGCTATAATCGCATAAGCGGTGTCTACGCCAGTAAAGAAGAAGAAGTTTGATTAACACCAATAAGGTATAATGCCCAAATCTGACCAATATTTTCAAAGTTTGTGGCAATGCTTTGGATGACCTAAATAATCCCAAATTTCATTAAAATATCTTGACATATAAAAGACTTTTCCATTCAAGGACTTGTTGTGATCGTTGAGTGCAAGAATAGCACTCGTTGTTAGTTGTAAATTTGACTTTTCTCTGATCTTTATAAGTATTTGCTACCGCGAAGTATTTAAATACAGAGATCTAAAAAATATGTACCATTGATAGAAGAGCGAATTAAAACTTAATATATTCATCAACATCATAATATAAATTCCAAAGTGACTCCATTATTCACTTCCCTCCAATTTATAGAAAAACGCTTTATGAAAAATTGGAACGAATTAAATCTGATTTACTGAAATAGTATATACAGAACAAGCCTGTTTATTTTAAAATATCTGAAATAAGTCCAACTTAATTAATCTAGTCTAATCTTAGTTAGCTCGTATGTACATACTAATATCCTTGTGTAAGAACTATGGACTCTTGAAAAGTTCCAAGAAGATTCGTCGTTTCCGAGGCAAATTTTGCACTATGAGGACCATTTCTAGATCAATGGGTATGAAAACAAGCATAATTTCTGCATTTGGGACAAAGACCAGCTTGAGGAGATTCAAGACCTGGGCTTTCAACTACAACTAAATAACGGTTTGGTGTGGTTTGGGGCCGGTGGGAATTTAAGCTCGTGACCTCGGTGACATTAGGTTTCAATAAAACGGCGGCATTTCCCACACCGCATCAGTCAATGGATTTATTGACAGAACACTTCGGTGAGCAGATAATTTCACGTTTTGGATCAGTCGATTGGCCACCAAGGCCATGTGATATCACACCGTTTGTCTTTTTCCTGTAAGGATAAGCAAAGTCTAAAGTCTATGCGGAAAATTTCGTTTGAACCCAGACCTTGGAGCAAAACATCACGCGTGTAATTCTCCAGATTCCATCCGAAATTGGACTTAAGGGATGGACCATCTTAAACGAAGGTAATCTTCAAATGAATGCCAAAGAAAAGTCCAATAAATTTTAAAGATATTCGTATTTATATCAAAAAATTACTACAGTTTCAATAATATTTTAGCTGTTCATATTATTATTTTTTTCATAAAGAAAATTCCCAGTAACTATTTTTAACTAACAGCTGAATTTTAAAATACTATGCTTTAAGAAAGAAAAAAGTTATAAAAGAAATAAATCTTCAAAAGTCACGTAGTAGGCGGAAAATGGCATACGATTGAAAGACGAAATTTATGATCCTTAATAATTGAACTGCATTGATTTGTAACGAATCGATTATGTTTTGCGCATGCCCAACACCTATTTACCTTCCTCACATAAAGTATGAAACAAGAAACTATAATAGTGGTGCATTACAAAGCGACACACGAAGAGTGGAATAAGAAGATGCAGCAAAGGGACAACATTTCACCTACAGTTATGTAGAACAAGCGCACAAGAAGGCAGGACAATGAAGATTCAGAGGCAGGACAATTGACAAGCAAATAAGTCGGCTTACAGTAAAGCGTAACAAATTGTGGCAACAAAAATTGTCTACTTTTTATTTGTCGGGTGATGAGGATTTTCTCATTATTTTAGCACGTTGGAAGCACAGCAGGTCCAAAAACATGCACATACATGTCCAAACTACAATTCTGCAATACTTTTTTCGTATTCTGAGCTCAGTTTGTATCACAAAGTTTTACTGAAATCATTTCAGCCAAAACGAAATCAATTCGACACGAGCCATTGCAATTTCTTCCACACAAATAAAGAGAAAATTTAGTTTTTCTTCGTTCAATTCTATTCTTCCCGATATTTGTCAACGCGTATTCGTCGCAGCTGGGTTTCTCAAGCAGCAAATAGTGATCATTCAATGGCTTGATTTCAGGGAAATCAAAGTGTGTAACACCAAATTGTCACTAACAAAAATTTAGCCGAAAATGCTTGGCGTTTACTTGGAAAAGCGTTGACACTGTGAAAATTGCAATTTGCGCGCCAACTTAAAGCGAATTTCATGGCAATCCACTCAATGTTGCTTAATTTCTACGAAATTACGTCAATTGTGGTTCCAAGGTAAATGGAACGGGTGCTCGGAACTGTTTTGCATGGTTTTATGGTGATTGGTGCTGGTATTGTGCTTTGATGGACAATGTAACGGTATTATCATGAGTTAACAATTAATTTTTGAAAGTTGTTACAACTGTTGGTTAATGTTAGATAGTTACATTATTGAAGTTTTACTTACAAAATTAAAACCCTTTTTGATATCACCCCAAATTTAGGCAACGGATTTTTTCAACCAAGCCCACATCTAGTAGCTTAATATACTAATGTGCCCAAAAAATAAGGTGACATTGTATTTATTTTGAAAATTCTTTATTTATTCTTTCAAATCAATTTCATCCCCTTCAAAGTAATCCCCTCCCAATGCAATGCACTTATGCCAACGGATTTTCCGATCTTCGAAACACTGGTTGTAGTGTTTCCGGGACGGCCTTCAGACCCCAAATCTTTGATATGTTGAATTTGAGCTTCGTCGTTGAGGTTGATGGTCGCCCTGGACGCTCTTCGTCTTCGACACGTTCATGGCCAGCTTGAAACTCACTATACCACTTGTAAACATTTTTTTTAGACATAGCCTCATCACCAAAGGCTTTCTGCACCATGCTCAACGTATCCGCAGCAGAAAATTTATTTCCTAAACAAAATTTAATGCAAATTCTTTGCTCAACAAATTTCGACATCGGAAAAAACGAAAAACTCACTTTTTGCAGCTCACAAAACGACACGTATCTCAAACACTAATGAATATTTTGACATGAAATTTGACATACATAAATGTGAATGACAGTTCTGCTAACCTAAAAAAAATAATTCTCCAAATCTTACGATGCTTTAAATTCAAATTATTTTTTGGACACAGTAGTATTATTACTTAAGGTTATACCGAAAACTAAAATAAAATTATATAAGGATGATTATTAGAACTTAGGAAAATGTCTGGAAGATACCTTGTACCCTTCAGGTAGAACGTTGTTTAAGACCTACTGCCACAGTTCGACTACATTTAGCGGGCAGGCTGATTAGGTTGTATCGTTTTTTCTTTTCTGTGGCAATTCCATTATTTATTGAACAGAGTTTTTCTTTTCGAAACCAAATTTGATGCACTTATTATGCTTTGCGTCAATTCTGTCATGCTCTGTCTCTGTACTCTCTTCAGTCTAAGAACAGAAAAAAGTTCAGTAGAAGCCAGATCTGGTTGCCACAGCGATTGGAGATCCTATTCAGGTAATTTTGTGCTTGAACCGGTTGCTTAACAGCTGTAACACAACATTCGCTTCTGGAAGAATATATTCTACATTTACGAATACGGATTTGTTTCCAATAATGCTCTCTCATATATGTAAATGTGACGAACATTTCAGTTTATGCATGAAGTTTAGGTAACCACTCTGCTCTATTGTAGATAAGCAATTATTTTTTCAGTCAAGTTTGACATGTTTTATTTACACTCAGAATGTTTTAATATACGCACGGTATTTATGCTGTTTACAGTAACTTAAAATATTCATTTCGAACAAAAAATGGAATTAAATCTCGAACATTTTCGCGCGATTATTTTTTACAAATTTCAACATTGATTAACTTAGCTACACTGCATCGATGAACTTAATTCGATTATTAGCGATTAAACTCTATAAAAGATCCAGTGTTTATCGATGGTATCGTGAATCCAATCGAGGCCATAGATTACTAAAGGATGAATAGTGCGCAGGTCGTCTAAAATCAGTTGTTTTCACTGAAACTATTGATACTGTGCTCAAGCTGCAATATTAGTTTATACTAATTATGTGAACTATCGTGAGATTGAGATAAATATAGGCATTTGAGAGATCAGCATATATTCAATAACGCCTGGGCTTTTGATTGCGAAAAAAATCTACAAAAGTTGTCAATGTTTCAAAACAAGGCCTGTTCGAGAGAAATGTAAAAAAAAATGCTATAGCGGTGCTTCGAAACACGTCTATGATATCGTAACAGGCAATGAATCGTAGATTTAGAGGTATGAGTACGAAAGTAAATAGGCGAAGACGAAGGCGAAGGATGTTTCAGCATGAGCCGAATCTAACAAAAGTTGGTCGCGTACGAATCAGTTCTAAACAAAAGGACATGTACTACTATAGCAACACAGAATAGTAAATTCTGAGTGGTACACAACCATTTGTTTGGCACTAGTCTTCCAAGAAGTCAGGAAAACCAATCGCCGAAGATGGATCATTTTTCAAATAGACTGAAACAATTGCATTTTTTAGTACTCAAAACACCAATTTGTTGAGTAATCGACCGTACATGGAAGTCCTGACTAAGAGCTCAACGAAAAAGCGGTTGATGTGTTCAGAACACATATTTTGGAGATACCTCAATGGGAGTGGCAAAATTGCTTTGATAATTGCTTCAAACGTATGCAAAAATGCATAAATATTAATGGAGATTATTTTTAAAAACAATAAAGCAATTCTCGATGATTAATATTTGTTTTTAATCTCTAATCCCGATTGTTATTAGAATTTTGGCAGTAAATGGAAAGATAAGCGACTATAGTTTCCTGCAATAAATATTAGACTTACGTTGTAAGCTCGGGTTCAGATTCCGGCTTTAGCTCCATCAATAAGATGTAAGTTATTTGTAAGGTCTTATCTCTGTCAGATCCGTAGAGCTTGTACAAGAAAAACATATTAGTATAAAGCTGGACCATATCAGACAGATTGTTCAAATAGGTAAAATCTCTGACTAAGAATTATAAGAAACAAAAAGCGAACAGAATTTTGTAACATGACAAACATGAAGGCTAGCGAAATCAAGGTATTGCATTGTGAATTAGCTCTTAACATAAGGATATACCACATTTTATTATTATACGGCTTGTTAAAATAAATAAAGCTTTACTGAAATTGTCTCACCTAGTAGGAGGTAATAATTGAAGGCATTATGGAAGCCGAATATCGAAGGCAGAGCAAAAAGGCATCGATTGCCTTGCATTGCTGTAGAGGAGCCAGTGGCAAAAGTTGGGGCTCTTACCGAAAATGGTCCTCTGGCTCTGCGACACCATAGTGAAGCCTATTATGTCCTATGAAGTCTTTTTGTGATGGAGGCCTCTTGGAAAGAAGCTCGAGAGCATTCAACGGGCGGTGCTCATTAGAATTTGTGGTGCACTAAGGTCCACTCCAATCATGGCATTTAACGCTATCTTATACATATTGCCCGTAGACATCGTCGGAAGGTGTATGGCAGCAAAAGTTGCCATCATACTCAGAGAGTCTGTGTCTGCATGACGGGCGCAATGCGCACCTGTCCAACGGCGGCATTGGAGGTTCTTCTTGAACTTACACCGCTTCACTTGGTCATCGGTCAGGTAGCCAAACACACCCTTCTGCAAATAACGGCAGAGGGGTTGGGAAAAGGCAAGGTAGTCTCATCCCAGAGGATGGAAAGGATAAGCGGCAACCTACCATTGGCCTCCTCCCAAGGGATAGTGCTACCAAAAAGGTTAACCTCAAAAAAAAGTTCAAGGTTATCCTCGGCAACAAAGACGATTGGAATGACTCCAACCTCGAGATGGTGTTGAGGGAAAGTACTATGAGGTGGTACACCGATGGCTCGAAAATGTCGGAGGGAATCGGCGCAGGGATTGTGGGCCCACGCACTAGGCTCTCCATACCCATGGGTGAGTTCCCGAGCATTTTCCAGGCAGAAGTTTATGCTATAAGCCGGTGTATAAAAATAAACCTCCATCGCAACTATCACAATGAGCGAATAGCCATTCTCAGCGATAGTCAAGCGGAGCTAAAGGCGATCTCCTCTTACGAGATCAAATCTCTTCTAGTGCAGGAGTGTAGGGATAGGCTGGATAGCCTTGTGGATAGAAATCGGGTACACCTGATCTGGGTGCCTGGGCATAAAGGTATAGCCGGTAACGAACTGGCGGACGATCTCGCCCGCTCTGCGGCCTCCACCAAAATGGTAGGACTCGAACCCTTTATGGGTGTGGGTCCCCACACCATAAGGGAGCTGCTCCGTAAAGAGGAAAGAGTAGGCAGAGAGGAGTATTGGCTACAGGCTCATGGTATGAGACACGCCAAACTGCTAATGGGAGGTTACAACCTGAAGAGGTTCAAAATTGTAATGAACCTCCCCAGGAACAAACTCAGGCTGCTAGTCGCATAGTACACTGGTCACTGCAAGCTAAACAGGCATCTGCATAGCATGGGCCTATCGGCTTGCGCCAGCTGCCGTTTCTGCGGCATGGAGCCTGAAACCCCGGAGCATCTGCTGTTTGACTGCACAGCAGTCTGTAGACGCAGATCTAAGGCCCTTGGAGTACTGTCTCCGGATAGGGATCGCATTGCCTCGCTACCGCCTGGAAGTCTACTGGACTTTATTAATGGGCTGGGTCCAGGCGAGTCAATGTGAGTAAGGAGAGGGCACAATGGACCAAAGGTCACAGTGCATTCCTCATCGGCATTGTATTCATTCTATCATAGATGATAACAAAAATTTATTAAACACAACTAGAAAAAAACTCTGAACTCTATATTTTTCTATCAAAAAAGAACGTTTTAAAACCATCTGCTTTTTGAGGCATCAACATTTAACGCCACTTAAACGCATAAATTTGAGCGCATCTTTTGAGGCAAGAAATTCGCCAACATAAACAAATGCTAGAAAAGGTAGTACGAACATCAACTGTATTTGCACAAATGTGGCAAATCAGTAATGCCAAAAAAGACCGCTAATGAAGCACCTAATGTCTAACGCTTAAGCAAATAATCTCCTCACAGGGTTTTGTGCCGCAAAATTAAATAAATATTTTCTTAGTAAAATAAAGCTATATTTTCGAAAATTGTTTCCTTGTGCACTAAGCAAATATTAAAGGCATATTTTTCCACAAATAAAAAAAAAAATAAAATTTTCAAAAAAATATTTTCCACAAATAAAATCAATATTTTTGCTTGGCAAATGATGCTCATTAACTTTTCGCCATGCGTACTCGTATTTATTTAGGCAACAGACAAAAATTAATAAGTCAATAATGTCGACATAAGCTGATTTTGGTGTTGCCATTAGCCAAATGGCACTGAGTGGCCGGCGTTGAGCAGTGGCAATATTTAATTTGTATGAACAAGCAACAATTTGTGTTTTACAGCGCCAATGATTTGTAGCTACAAGGAACGGTAGCGTGGTATGCGGAGGCATATGGGCAGCGGTAGCGGCAATTTGAGGCACTTAAGTAGCTACCTCATTTACTTAGATGCAGCTGCAATGGACTTTGGCGGCTAGCAAATGTCGGCAAAGCGGTTAATACGTTTTAACCACTTTTGCCACTTCCTCAGTGTGACTCGGCGGCACTTCATAGCATCCTGCTTTATGCAAATATTTATATAATGAAAATTTTAAGGAATATTTAATGGCACATTTGCTGGCATTCAGGTGTGGAGGGCAGCTGATTGATTTCTGTATTGTTGACAAAATCTTCCTTACTATTTTTCAAGATTTGCAATATTGAAGCAGTCAGCAATCGACCAACTGCTGTCATTAGGTCACAAACTAGTATTCTGATAGCAAGCCACACTAAACGATGTAATGTGGGTGAAAATAGGTGAAAAATTCATTGACTCATCAGTTGGTACCACAATTTTTTAATATTTCTAAAGAGCTTAAATTCTTATTACTTAGTGGTCAAAGCGCATACAAAACCTCCCAGTTGAAAAGGTTGGTCACATCCCTCAATTGTGGAAAATGTATACTTTGAATAAGCAAAGATAAAAAACGCATACGCAAAAATGAATCAACTCTTACGTGGAACGCTTTTTAATATATTATATGTGAGTTCGTACTGCCCCTTCCCCGCTAGGTAAGAGCTGAAACAACTCAAAGGAGTTCAACTTAAGCAAATAGTTGCTCAAAGTCTTTTCTTCAATCCATAAACACAGAGGTAATCGGATCTTTCGAAATTCTGAGGAAACCGCTGTTGCTTTTATCGATTTATGAATGCAATTCGTCTGTCAGATGTCTTACAATCTCTCTTAAATGGCTAGTATTGTTAAACTGATCTCAAGCCGATGGGTTTACTTGAGATAATACCCGAACCATAATGTCAGCAGATTGGAAAAAGTTAACTTCTAGCTTTTATCAGTCGCTAATCTCGCCGCAATTGTAGATGTTTTCACTGGACACTCTTCAGTAGACTCACATACGGTACTTATCTTGGGGATGAAATTTTCCAAATCTGCATGGAAACATCAAAGCACTTCCTTCTCAACTATCCAGTTTCAGCAAGACTGAGGTTGAAACATCTCTTCAGGCACACCTTCGGCGAACCTAGCGAAGTGATTGAAAATGATATCAGTCCCCTTAACGAGTTCCTGATAGGTTGCAAACACTTCGTCGATCCTTAGGTCTTGGTGATACATATCGGGTAGTGTTAGAAAGCATAAAGAACCAGCGTTCACAGCACAAGTGGAATCCTAAGATTAAAGCAAACGGTTAACCATTTTGCTAAGGTATGTCCATATTATCTTTCATTGGTCTCAACTGAGAAATTTAAGCGAACCGAAAACGTTTTAAGAGTTCGCTAAGTTCTCTATGGACTCAACTTTTTAAAAATAATGAATTTGTATATATTCAGTTACTATTACTGAAGTTGGAGCCAATTGAAATCTGTCTTCTTGCGGTTCACTACTGGATGGTTGAACCTCAGGCAAGCTCGCAAGCGCAGACCAGATACTGGCAACTTTTCACTATCAAGGTCCCTCTGGGTTAGAGCCAATCGTATGCAGTTCCTCGACCTCAGCAAACTTCAACGTTCAATAGATTTCTGAGTTCTAACTGGACACTGTTAGGTCGGAATTTATGCGCTAAAATTCAAAACTGTGTATCTAAGCAGAAAATTGAAAGATTCAAGGCGTTTCGATGAAAGTTAATATCCAAATATAACAGTTCTTATCACAAAAGACTACCTTAAGCAGTCCAAGTGTGATCCAAGAGTGTGTAGCTTCTCAAAATTAGTGTTAATTAATCTTCTTGACATAATATACTTTCTGTCGCGGTGAACTTCATGCTTAATAGTCTTTAAAGATGGTTCTCTTTTCAAAGAAATCACTTGAGTACAACTGAAGCTATTGGATTACAGTAACCATCGTGAGTTTGGTGATGTTTTTTTGGAACAACTTGAAAACGATAACGAAATCCACAGCATCCAAGCCATATATTATCAGTGAAGTTCTCTTTTAATAGTTCAGAGCTAAATATAGATTTTCTACTCAGACCATATTTTCAAATATACATACATACTTCGAAACCGAAAAAGAGAGATCTAGAATAGTCCTTCTATATAAGAAGGATTAACTCTATATATTTCCACATATAAAAAGGATGATTTTTGAACGCTAGTTTCAGAATTTTCTATAATAATTAGTAAGATAACTAAAAGTATACTACTATGAGAAAAAATAGTAATGTTCATAATTTAAAATATCTTAATTTATTCTCAAAATCTATGTCGTCCCTCTCAAAATAATCCTCATTGGTCCCAATACACTTGTGACAATGTTTCGAAACAGTTGTTAAAGTCAATTTCCGGAATAGCGTTAGCGATTCACATCAATGTCTTTAATGGACTCTAAACGGTTGCGGAGCCATCGAGAGATCCGAGAGATTATGCTCTTGAACTCATAACACTTAAAGTCACAAAAATATCTGTTGAAACACATGGCAGTATAAGTTTGTATATAAACGATCCGCGTGACGAGATGAGTTGATTTAGGCATATCCGCCGGTCCATCCGCATATACGCGAACTTGTTCCTTAGTTTTTGAGATATAATTCTGAAATTTTACACACTTTTTTTCCTTCCTAAAAAACTGCTCAGTTGTCAGAACCGCCGATATCGGACCACTATAACATATGGCTGCTCAAGCTCAAGTCCTTGTATGGAAAACTTTTTTATTTCAAATAATATCGAGCAATGATAGAAATCAAGTTTTTTAAAGATTTACTGAAGGTAGGATCTTAAGGGTAGGTGTCCTGTGATTATCCCTACAATGTTACTAAGTTCCCTTTTGCCTTGAATTAGGAGCTTTGTGGTATGCACTCTATGGCTAGTGGACCAAGAGCTGAGGTGTTTCTTTAAAGATCATTTGTGTAGAGCCATAGTCCATTGGGTCATAAGTCCTACCTAAAGATCTCTAAAATATAATTCTAAACTCACAGACGATTTTGTGACACGAAGGTTTGAAATTGTTATTTTAAGCTTCGGTAGATCTCTCCTGAATTGACTTGAAACACTTGTGATTGGTTTTTGCAGATTTGAAAGGTCTCATGTCATATCAGGGAAGCTCTTAGATTTCTTTGGCATAAACTCTGTTTGATTGTCAGAACTTAAAATCTTCTCAAAATATGATCGTTGTAGTCGTTTCTAATAAGTAGCAGAAGCAAAAATATTTTCATTTTCTACTAATTAGTAACGCCAAAAGCAACCCTGCTAAATCAGTGTGAATATAAATATTTACTTTAACGATTTAATTAGAGAAAAATTATATTTATAGTAGACGCATTACACGCACTAATCTGCGTATCACACGACTAACAAGCGAATCACAGAGGTAAGTCCCGGTAAACCATGGCCAATACACGCTTACAACAAACGAATCAAAAGGATAAGCAGCATCGCAAATATCAGCGTAGAAATCGAGAATTTCTTGCTTAAACAGCTGGAAAAAAAGCGCACAATGAGCAACCGTAAAAAAGTACGATAGGCCCATAAAAGAATCGGTTGATCAGATAATACAATTGTTGCCGAAAATATGCTGCTGCAGGATAATGGAATGCGTTAATTGAATTGCAACCGAGTAAAACGAATTGATTCCTCTATTGAAAATCGTCGAGCAGAAAGTGTAACGAATCGAAGAGGAAAAGTCGATGTCAAAGAAAATCACACAAGCAGAACAAATGTGATCAGCGTTTGCATTTTACATTTTTTTCGGGAGTTTTGTTATTTCAGCTACGGGATTTGTGCAGGATAATGCACAGGCGGTTCAAATGAGTGGCAATTTTGTTCGTTAAACGCATTGCGAGCGCAGTGTAATTCATGAGCGATTTGAGAAGCGTGAAAAATTGCAACTAGATGTGGGTGTGGTGCATTAACATATGGGCATATGAGGATGCGAGGATCCAAAGAAACAAGAATACAACGGTAAAAGGATATGAGTTTGCTTCGGGATGTTTGTAGCGCAATTGTAATTTTCATATACATATGTGAATTCGAAGTTTAAAAGTGAATGTGAGTTAGTGGACTTATAGCATATGTATGTTTTCTTCACTTCTTTAATGCGCATGCGCACGCATTTGTGACACTTATGCGGCCTTTAAAGAGCGTAACAAATTCGCTAAGTACGCGCATGCGCACATATGTTCGATTGAATTGAGCAAATGGTGGCAGAAAAACGAAAGTAGCATAAATAAGTGGAGGGAGGTGTTGTCGAATTAAATTGATGAGCATAGAACCATAAATACATACAAACCATGAAAATACTTGTACGTTCTGCTTATGTCTCCACATTAAAAATTTAACCATACCATAACTACGAGTATAAGCGAACTTGGTCAAGTCGTTCACTCTAAAAGAACTTTAAAATAATGATAAGAGCTAAGCATATGACTATCTTTATGTCAGAATATAAGCACTCTAAGTACTGGTTTTTAATTTTTTGAACTATATGCCGAGGGTATGAATAACTTAATATGTAGTTTGAATACGTTGTCTTAAGGAAGAGGCGTTCTCTGTGTTTCATTAAGATTGTTGGTTGTTTGACTGAAAAGAGAGGCGCCAGATCACAGTCGTGTTCCGAGTGGTAACCTGGGCACCTGTTTAAGCGCTAATAACCGTCAAAGTGCTACACATTTGCACTGCAAAGCGGGATTTCGACGATTTCCACGCCCCTAGGGTAGCTTGCGTTATCCAAGTCACCTATGAATTTGGTAAAAACTCTGATTTTATTTGCCCCAACTCTTCTAAGTTGTATTATTGAGGCCCGTGGAAGATATCCCGTCTCAGCCGTCTGAAGGCTGGGCATTAGCGAAAGATAATATTCCAGTGTCTTACGGGCTGCTATATATAATTCTGGCCTAATAATAAAAATAGCCATATTTATCAACGAAAATGTTTTTTTTTTTTTTCGTTGGATTTGGCTCGTCCTCACGACCCTCACGGTCGATTGCTGTTTTGTTTCGGGCTCATATGCATAGATCCATGATTCGTCACCGGTGACAATCTTATAAACGTCTTTTGAAGCACCACGATCGTATTTTTTCAGCATTTCTTTACACCAATCCACACGAGCCTTTTTTTGAGCGATTGTCAAATTGTGTGGGATCCAACGAGAACAAACCTTTTTTACGGCCAGGTGTTCATGCAATATCGAATGTATGCTTGTGGGAGAAATGCTTAGGCATGCCTCTATCTAAAGGTATGTTACATGACGGTCTTGCATTATCAGTTCACTTACGGCATCGATGTTTTCTGGCACAACGGCTGTTTTTGGACGACCTTCACGGATTTCGTCTTTGAGCGAGCGTCGGTCACGATTGAATTCGTTGTAACAGTTTTTCACAGTGCTATAGGATGGTGCTTCATAGCCATACAAAGATTTTAGTTCATCGATGCACTCTTGTCTTGATAATCCACGTCGAAAGTTGTGAAAAATGATCGCACGAAAATGATCATGAGTTAATTCCATTTTTTGGCAGAGATGAATTTTATAATTCCCTGTAAATAAAACAATTCACGATTAAATGACAAAACGTTCTGAGTGATGTTTTGCTAAAAAATGTCAAACTTTCCAATGGAACTGTCGGATTGCACCTGGCAACACTTAGTGTTGCCTAGTCCAGAAATATATATAGCAACCTATGTACCAGCGCATGCTTATTTTCCGCCGAATCTACTTTTTCTATTTTCTGAAGATAGGATCTTAAGGGTAGGTGTCTTATGACCCCTATAATTTTACTACTTAAGTTCCCTTTTGTTTAGAAGTAGGAGCTTTTTGGTCAGTGCTCCAAGAGCTGAGATGCTTCTCTAAAGACCATTGCTTCAAACAATCCTTGAATGTTATGGGGTAACTTGGAGATTTTGTATTCTCAGCTGCTTCGAGCGGATCACTCGTCTGCCTTTTTCTACATATTCGTATGTATGATATTTACTGAGTTACCTACTGAGAGTCGAATTATTGCCCGCTTGCATAACCTAATGCAATGAGACTTAGTGTAGATAGGATAAAGGAAGCCCGCTCCTGCTCCTATTTCACCCTTGAATCCGTCGAAGAATATGTATACATGATTTCACCGTTGGAACTGTCGAGCACCATACTACACCACACTTAATTAGATCCAAATTTCTAGGTGACAGACGGCAGCTATGAGAGTTTGAAACTGTTGTAAACAGCTGATAGTCATTTTTATAATATTTTCAATGAAAATGTATAGAAGATAAATATTGCGGTTGTTAGCCGACCATTTTTTTTATTTTTGAGAGTTTTAAAAACAGCTGTCATTGTTGCTTGTTTATCATTCACAATAGATTAAAATTGGCCATGTTGCCAACGAAAATGCAGCTAACTCTCTCAAATTTTGAGGTTTAAATGGGAGTTAGCAACGGAGTTGTCTTCACTAACTCCTGAATTAATTAATTTATTTATTGTAATTAACGCTGCCATCTGTCAAATCTACGAGCCTTCGTTGATGTAGTTTAGTATATGGTGGCTATTTCCCAATTGTCCCGATTTTAACTATTTTTTACACAAGGTCTCATGGGGAAACTATTATCTCAAAATATCAATGACATAAGGCAAAAATTGATCGATATTTTCGGTAAATATTTTCTATAGTTACTGTGCTCCACATAATCGGTACTTGGGTTCGTGAAAAGTTATGGTTTGGTCTCGAAAACGGACCTGGGATGACATATCTTAGAGCCATAATATGAAAAAGTGTTTGAATCGGAAGTATGCATGGTTGTATGCCGATTACGCTAGAAACGTACCGCTGTTGCAGACCTTACTATATGATGATATTTGTGACCACGTTCTCACACCTTGGACAATATGAGCAATCCTGAAACAAAGAAGAATGTATTTGTCAAGTATTTTAGTCAGTGTTTAGTCAATGCTGCCAATATTAAAAAAAAAGTATACTTGGAAACCTTTGAAATGAGTACCAATCCAACCCTGAAGGTGGAATTACCATTATGTTACTGAACTAAGAGAAGGTAAGTAGAGTAATAGCTCGGCAAGATAACTAAAGAGCGGAGACACATATTGATTATTCAGATTGTTTGTATTATGCAAATATTATGGAATAAGAGCACGCCTGCCGTTCGACACCTAATTGCAAGGCACACACAGATTGATCCTAAGATCACCTAACCTAACATTTTTTTTTCTGTCTGGTACTTCGCTTAACAAAAAAAGTCAAATACTTACACTGTGTTTCAAACAAAAAGTTACATCTCTTATCTAAATGGCGAGTTCGGATGTCTTCTGATTTTAAAAGAAAAGTCAATAAAAATTAATGCAGGATTCTATTATAATTATAGTTATACTTCTTCAGAAGAAACCTTGGAAAATAGTCACTGTTCGTTATTGTGGAATTTAAATTCAGTATATGTATGACATACCAATGTGCCCAAAAAATAAGGTGACATTGTATTTATTTTGAAAATTCTTTATTTATTCTTCCAAATCAATTTCATCCCCTTCAAAGTAATCCCCTCCCGATGCAATGCACTTATGCCAACGGATTTTCTTATCTTCGAAACACTGGTTGTAGGCACTTTTCGGGATGGCCTTCAGTTCCGTCTTGGCTGCGGCTTGAATCTTCTCTATCGTATAAAAACGGAGTCCCCGGAGCGGTCTTTTGAGCTTGGTGAACAGCCAGAAGTCGCACGGCGCCAGATCAGGTGAATACGGTGGTTGCGGAACAATATGGGTTGAGTTTTTGGCGAATTGATCACGAATTACGAGGGCAGTAATGGATGGTGAATTATCGTGGTGTAAAAACCAAGAATTGTCTTTCCACAAATCCGGCCTTTTTAGGCGGATAACGCTACGCAAACGACGCATAACGTTCAAATAATATTCCTTGTTGACTGTTTGACCGGTTGGAAGGAATTCATAATGCACAACACCACGATAATCGAAGAAAACAATCAACATCATCTTGATTTTTGAGCGACTT
This sequence comes from Bactrocera zonata, assembly GCA_037783105.1. Taxonomy (NCBI): domain Eukaryota; kingdom Metazoa; phylum Arthropoda; class Insecta; order Diptera; family Tephritidae; genus Bactrocera; species Bactrocera zonata. The sequence goes on along the minus strand of JBAWJQ010004250.1, from coordinate 278,907 downwards.
TGGCGCGATTTTTTTGCTCTCGGCTCTCTTTTGGCACGATATTCGCTCGATTGATCGGTTGTTTCGGGTCGTAAGCATAGATCCAAGTCTCACCGCCAGTTATAATGCGTTTCATGACACCCTGGTAGTCGGAATGCATCGTTTCACACACTTCAACGCGACGCCTTTTTTCCAAAAAATTCAATGTTTTCGGTACCAGTCGAGATTTGACGCGCTTGAGGCACAAAACATCCTTCAAAATGGTATTGGCTGAGACTTTCGATATGCCAACTTCATCAGAAAGGTCTTTAACTGTTAATCGAAGGTTTTTCAACACCAAATCTTTGATTTGTTGAACGTGAGCTTCGTCGGTTGAGGTTGATGGTCGCCCTGGACGCTCTTCGTCTACGACTCGTTCACGGTCGGCTTGGAACTCACTATACCACTTGTAAACATTTTTTTTAGACATAACCTCATCACCAAAGGCTTTCTGCACCATCCTCAACGTATCCGCAGCAGAAAATTGATTCCGTAAACAAAATTTAATGCAAATTCTTTGCTCAACAAATTTCGACATCGCAAAACACGAAAGACTCACTTTTAGCAGCTCACAAAACGACACGTATCTCAAACACTAATGAATATTTTGACATGAAATTTGACATAAATGTGACTGACAGTACCACCAACCTAAAAAAAAATAATTCTTCAAATCCTTCGACGCGCGCAGTTTAAATTCAAATGTCACTTTATTTTTTGGGCTCAGTATTTTCAGTAATTTCATTTTACATTTGAAAGATTGTTGGCGTAAGGAATCCTCATATTAGTTCAGGATGTATGAATCAAGAATCACTTAAACCAGAGCTCAAACTCTACTAAAAGTTTTTAATTAAAGCCAATAGAAAAGCCAATAGAAAAGTACTGCTAACAAGCACTTCTTGGAAACAAAAATATCGCAGAAGTGCCTTTTATTACTTAGAACAGTTTGCAGAGTAGTTGATCTACATACCTAATAGTTGAGAAATTTGTCGAAAAGTGTAAGATTGTGGTGAAATTCCTCACATCTAGGAAATATCAGTTAAAATTCTTGGACTAGCTGAGTTTTTTATAGATTTAAGGCCATGTGATGTATTTACTTGGTCGATCAGAAATTCTAAAGTCCAAATTTTTGGCGAATCATGTTTAATCTTCACAACTTTATAAGTACTTAAAGAAAGATTCTTGATTGAGTTAACCAAAATTTAACTGACAGATAGTTGCTAACCAGATGTTGAGATAACGGGCATTAGAGTAGATTCCTATAAGAACTTTGGGACAAATTTCGTGAGTAAAACTTTTATCGAGCTTCACTAAAACTTGGACAGTCCTCATTAACGAGCTTAGAGTCCAAAGCATATAAGCAACGTTGATGGTAGATGTCCTTTTGTCTAAGTTAAAAATATTTCTTGCCGTTTTCGTAAGCAAAAACAACCAAAGTCACGTCCTACTACTTTGTGTGCGGTCCTTTTGCCCTGCAGCTAAACTGGTGGTCATCCGCCTCATTTGTCTGCAACTAGGGACCCTAATAGCACGTGATGATGAACTACAATTTCGAGCAAAATTAACAATAAATTGTGAAGAAAAAAATTTTAACATAAAATTTGAAAGAGAATAAAGAAAACATTTCATCATCAAGACTTTGTACCGCCCGCCAGCTATACCTCGTTGTAATTATAGAGAAATAATACCGATGATATAGGCGGCAGCTAAGAGTAGTAGCAATAAAATAATGGAACAATTCGCAAAAACGCGCACACAAAAGCGCCGAAAAACGTATGAAATACAACACTTCCTCCTCCAACTCAATAGACACCTGGTGTGCTAACTACCAGCAAGCGAGCGAGCAAACGAACAAGCCGAACGTGTTCTACAGCAGCAAGCAAGAAGATGCAACAATGTAACAAATAATAGATGAAGGTAGTCCAGCGTAACACCGCGCTGCTGGTTACGGTCACATCAAAGCGTTTAATGCATTCGACTTGGTGGTCTTCGTTACACTGCCGAAACAATGTTCGTGAATTGAAACAAACGAGTGACACCGCGCTGAAGGAATAAGACAAGAATTGGTAAGAGCAAATAGGCGTATATACAATGAGATGCTGCACCATACGGAGGAGGCAACAAAGACAAGAGTTATAGAATGACATACCGTTAAACCAAAGCATACACACACTCATTCTCGCTCTCATCCTGACACGAACACACAGTGTTTCTTACATATATCCTTTAACTATTTACTGGCATTTCTACCGCCTAAAGTGTATAATTTCACTCGTCCTGCGTGATGTGCAACAGCTCCTTAGCACACACACCCAAGCACAAGCATTAGCCAGCAATTTCGCTTTGATGCTCGCCGCTTGGCCGCAAATGAGGCAGGATGTGCTGCGTGTTCGCCTCTACGCTTACTTAGCCAATAATTTAGGCATTGATTGGTAGGTTGGGCGCTTGGTTAGGTCCCAATTAATAAATTGTCTTGATCTGTTCAAAGATTTTCTCATTTATTTATTTTATTTTCAGCTTGTAGTTAGCCTTATCGCATATCCTTTGCGCTAGTTAACACGTATCCTTTCACATGTTGCCAGCTAATTTCAAGTGTATTGATTATGCTGCGCTTTCTCAGGAGCTAACTCGGTTATATTCTATGAATACATACGAGTATTTTAACCGTTTGGTGCTGCTCGCAATCATTACTAATCACGCTCTTTGATTATCCTGGCGGTTGTGGAGGTTGGCAAGGCAATTGATGTATAATTATTATGCTGAGTAGTTCTGTGTCTCAGCACTTACATTAGTTATTAAAATAGGTATGTATACATAAGTGTATGTAGAACTAATATGTTTTTGGGCAGATACCGATTCTTAAGGGAGTTTTTGAAATTAGCCGCGTCATTAGACGTCACTAAATCGTAAATTAATATTTTTCTCTTGAGAAAATCTCCTCTGACTCAACAACTGTTATCATTGGTAGCCTTTTGACATGCAGGTATCAAATATAAACTCACAGGCATTTGGATCAGACGCTGAAGCATCTAACAGAAGCTCCTGTATATCCAAGCTGGCAATTGGCAAGCAAATGTTCCAGTGTATATATACATACATCAAGCGATCAAATGGATTTTTATATTTCATAATTGAACCGCTTATAATCTTAAAACAACTTGGTAATGTTCGAGGGCCATCTAAAACCTCTGCCGCGCTTTGGTTGCGGTGCCTGGTTGCAATGCAACTCCACATTGAGTGTTTGAAACACTTTGCTCGAATTCGGGAATTAAACAACAACCAACACGGTATTCGTCCATCTGTCCAGCTAATCCCCATTCCCTAAAGTTCCTGATGTACGAATACATTGAACATTCAGTACTCCATACCTAGTATGTAGAAAGTTTAAGATCAGACAGAATCTAAAGTCTGGGTTTCCTTGTACAGGCCGAACATCCCGAATGTACGGATAAATCACCCGACTGTTATGGCTTTATGCCATTGGTTTTGCCACTTGCTCTTAACTCTAACATCTAGAAGTCTCCTGCTCCCTAGATATTCCTCCATCTCCACTTCGTCATCAGAAATTCAGTCATTCTTCAGTAATGATACACTCAAACCCCTCCTTATTCTGAATGTAACAGCTTTTTGTATGACAATCAGATCAAGTGGGGGTGCTCCTAACAATAACTGCATTGAGACGGTCCTACATACAGACAAACGGGCAAGCATCATACTACGCTGTATGGAAAAGAGTTTTGGCCAAGTCTGTCGTAGCTGCTTCCCATCATAAGTATATCCGCTCCATAGGTCCTCAGGCCACAAACAAGTCACGTTATTTGGTGCGAACAGACCGACGTCCGAGACCCCAATCACTCCGCAAGACGCGCCAGACCCTGGCCACGATTGCCTGCAGTCGCTCCTTCACATTCACCAAGTATGTGTATTACACTCATGATCAACCCTAGGTATTTTACTTGCGTCACATACCTGATGCTGACCCTATTTATACGGACAATTGCTGGACGAACCAACGACAGTCTGTCTTTAAGAAGCATTGTCACCGTATTGTCCACTTCCATAAGGCCTGATCAAGATAATTACAACAAAAATGTCTAGAAGTATGAGCTTATTAGAAGTGATGAATAAAAGCTAGTTATTGTCGACTTCATAATTCCATTATTGCCATCACATTAATCTACGTCCTATGCTAAAACTCGAAAAATTAGGTCCCTTCCGAGCATTTTATATTGTATATACTCGGTTGACATAAACGCCCAGCGGAATCGGTATTTCGAACAAACTTCGATCGGTCTTGCACCACGTTTAGTCTAGTAGATAATGCTCATTCTCGGAGATGCCGCACAGTGCGCAATGAAGACGCTATTTCCGCTGTGGAGTCACATATCGAAGAAATCCCAAATGAGTTAATTCGACAGCGCGCACAATAATTGGAGCTGTGACTATTCACTTTATGGAAGATTTTGTGTAATGACTTTGGTTTGCGGATTTTCAAAATCCAAATGGTGTAGGAATTGAAGCCGAACGACCATCAAACGAGTCCCGCCTTAAGTGAATGGGCCCAGAACGAGACGTCCTCCGCTACCGATTCTCATAAGAAAAATTTAGGAAGCTCAGTTTTGCTGCCCAGTCACGTTATTAAACAAAATGTCTGGAGGGATGATAATCCGCAAGCTAATGTAGAGATGTCATTACGGCCTCAAAAAGTAACTGTTTGTTATACTATGTGGGCAGAGGGAATCATCAACCAAATTTCTTCAACAATGGAGCTGACCTTAATATTACAGTCAATGGGGAGCGTTTTATGAATAGAGCCATGATTAATAACTTTTGATTGCCTGAATTTAAGGATTTTGAGGACTTGGATGATCTTTGGTTTCAACAAGACGGTGTTACAAGCCATACATCCAGCGAAATCATAAATTTATTAAAGAAAACTTTTGACGTTGCTTTCAAAATCGTTCGACTTATCAGCGCTGAACTATTTATCACTAATTGTCTTCGCAGTTAAGCCCAAAACGATTATCGCATTGGAGGAGAATATTCGGCGTGTTATTTAGTTAGTTAGGATGGTAAGGATTAGTTAAGTTGTCATCGACGTCATCCAACGTTTCGACGGGGTCAAACCAAAGAGAGAAAGGCGTCAGATGTGAAGGGTTACCAAGGCTGTGCAAAGAGGTGGCTAGTATCATAGGGGAACTCATTGCATACTGGACAGACATATATTTGATATGTGCGGGTCTATTCTGGATAAAAAGGCATCACTCTCGTTTCTCGACACAATTCAAGCTCTTCGTCTGCAATAGGTGGTGGTCTCTTACTGTCGTCTTCTTTATCGCTGTTCAAAAAAAGCATATCAGCCAAAAGTAAAACGGAAAGTAAGTTTGAGATCTCATCTTAGTATGGATCTGTGAACTGTTCTATGCTCAATTTGTTTTTCTTTTTTTTCATCACTGCTAACGCCTTGAAATTTCTAGTTTCAGTTTTAGGCAGCCAAATTATGGTGATTTGACTCTGTCTTATTTAATAATTTTTACCAAATTGATTGAATACATACACACTCTCACTGCGACCTACATAATCATTCCGATATTTATATAAGCGAGATTTATCAGAAGATTTTGAGATCTAACGAAGAAAGAAATGAACTCTTAGCAAGATATCTTTTAGCCGCATGTAATATTGGATGAACTATGAAGGTGATGTCCAAAAAGAATGTGCAATGATTTCCAATATAATGACAATGAAAATTTTCAATATTCAATCAAAATAAGAGTTATGCCTTCAGAAAATTATTATACTTTAAATGAGCTCAAATAACTAAGCAATTAAAAATAATCTCCATCTCAATGAAAATTGAATATTTGATTTTTATTTCTCCATCAATGTTTTCAAAGTATTCTTTGTTCATTTTCATATCTTTCTCCTCTGTGATTGATGCACTTCTAATTGCTTCTGTCTTTCATAGCGTCAATTACAAAAGATTCAATCATTTTATCCAAACGCGTAAATGCTTTCCTACATCCAGGGTAACAAGCCGTTGGGTATTATTGCAACAATAACAAATACATATACACAAATTGCCTTTCCATTAAATGATTGTTAATTGCTTTCATTGTGCTAGGTTAGCTGTAAACCCTAGAAATGTAAATGGGTAAACGCATTTATTTGAGGCCTGAAGATTTATGCTTCAGGCATTTCCTACATTTCCTTAATTTCTTTTAATTTCCATTTATTGAATACGCATTACAAATATGTAGTTGTAATAAAAAACCGTGTGGCCTACATTTTTTCCAATAAACTTAGCTAATGACTTTATGATATAACAATACGGTTTCTTTGGATTTATGTTTTTTCGCAATTTTTTGAAGGCAGACTTGTCCTTATGGAACTGCTTAAACGTCGAGTTGCGACAAACTAAAATTTGGCACAAACTAATTCATAGTAGGCAAAGGCTGTAGTTTAGTAACATCTAAAGATATTTTACCTCCCAAACCTGTAAACAAAATCTTCCTTTCAGTTTAAACATTTTTAAGTTATGCGAAAGATTATTGAATTTTGAAACTTATTCGCCAATAACATCCTTAAAGTTCATTACAGTTAAAGAGCACAAAGTCCCACCTCAAATTCTTAGAATCAATGTAACTTACCATACAAATTTTATTCTCCACCCAGTAAGTCCCAACATGAAAAACACCTTCTGGTACGCTTCTGAATTCTTATAAAACCCACCTCCCAAGGACACCCACTGTGAAAACAGTTCGTTGCCTGCACTTGCCATTAGAAAACGGTAATGGGAACTTCTGTCTTTACCTCTTAGTAGTATGTGACCACTAAAACAATAAAAACAAGTCAGAAAGAGTTCAGTTTACGTATAACCGAACATTTCATACTCTTCCAACTTGCAAGGATAAAGTACCTACTGGTATATAAGGTTATATTGCGTCTAGGGCGAGTTTTACCCGCTTTTATTCACTTTAAGCACAAATATACACTGTTATAAGAAAAACATGCTCTCTCAATTTTATCAAGATAACTCACATATTGGCTGATGTATACGGTATAGAGTCACCCGGAAGTTCGAAAATAAGTCCAAAAAAATAAGGTGACATTGTATTTATTTTGAAAAATTCTTTATTTGTTCTTCCAAATCAATTTCATCCCCTTCAAAGTAATCCCCTCTCGATGCAATGCACTTATGCCAACGGATTTTCTAATATTCGAAACACTGGTTATAGTCACTTTCCGGGATGGCCTTCAGTTCCGTCTTCGCTGCGGCTTGAATCTCCTCTATTGTATAAAAATGGTGTCCCCGGAGCGGTCTTTTGAGCTTGGTGAACAGCCAGAAGTCGCACGGCGCCAGATCAGGTGAATACGGTGGTTGCAGAACGATATGTTTCTGGCGAAATGATTACGAATTACGAGGGCAGTATGGGATGGTGCATTATCGTGGTGTTAAAACCAAGAATTGTCTTTCCACAATTCCTGGTAGTCGGAAAGCATCGTTTCACACACTTCAACGCGACGCCTTTTTTCCAAAAAATTCAATGTTTTCGGTACCAGTCGAAATTTGACGCGCTTGAGGCCCAAAATATCCTTCAAAATGGTATTGGCTGAGCTTTTTGCCAACTTCATCAGCAAGGTCTATAATTGTTAATCGACGGTTTTTCAACACCAAATTTGATTTGTTGAACGTAAGTCTTCGACACGTTCACGGCCGGCTTGGAACTCACTATACCACTTGTAAACATTTTTTTTAGACATAGCCTCATCACCAAAGGCTTTCTGCACCATCCTCAACGTATCCGCAGCAGAAAAGTGATTCCGTAAACAAAATTTAATGCAAATTCTTTGCTCAACAAATTTCGACATCGCAAAAAACGAAAAACTCACTTTTAGCAGCTCACAAAACGACACGTATCTCAAACACTAATAAATATTTGGACATGAAATTTGACATAAATGTGACTGACAGTACTACCAACCTAAAAAAAAAATAATTTTCTAAATCCTTCGACGCTCGCAGTTTAAATTCAAATGTCACCTTATTTTTTGGGCACAGGAGGTTAGGTAGATGGGGACTATGGGAAGTATTAACAGCATTTATAACACACAGATATACTACTATAAAGAAAAGATTCTCTCTAAATTTCAATTATATATCTCAGACATTGATCAAAATTTTCGGTAAAAAGCCAACTAATATCACTGGGGCCTAGGGGCTTCAGCAGTTTTGGTTCGATTCAATCAATTTTTAGCCCTAAGGTGGCATGCCTCAAATGCTGTATTCGTACAAATCTTTTCCCTGAAACAGTAATTATTACTTGATTTGTATACTGGAAAAAGAGGGAGTTTCAAATGGAGTTTAAAATTGTGCCTATTTCACACTGTGACATAAAAATGTCAGAAAAATATCACGTACCAAATTTGGTTGAAATCGGTCGTACGGATGTCGAGATATGTGGTTTCCCCTAAAAGTGGGAGATACAACGACCATTGTCCATCTCGGGATTATAATTTAATGTTTCTGGCGATTTAGTTATTGATTTATTGCACTTTTGTAGATATTAACTCTACCGTTGTATCTATGAGGAGTGAGCGGGGTTATTATCCGATTTCATCCGATTTCATACTGTCAGTAGGTGAATTTTGTGGTTGTAGCTTAAGTGGTTTAGGAGATATGTACATTAAACTAATTAGATGGCGGAGCCACTCCCACTTTTTCAAATTTTTTTCCCATAGATGGCCCTTGCCGTTGCATCCCCTTGTACCAAATAGGAGTCTTTTATCTTAATTAAGTGCTAGTTATGGTACTATATGGAGCTAACGGATTGATCAAGGTAAAAGGAATGTATTAAGGGCATGCAGAATCGTCAGAATCATGTGCGGAAACCCCTTAGGAAATCACGCATTCTTTTTACTTACAAGGTGCCGAAAGCAGGTAGTAGGCCTAGTGACAACTCACAAATTACTGGCAACACATGCGAGCCGGGGGGACATTAGTAAGCATGACACTTGTAGAAAGTAAAGGAAAGTAGACACAAGAGATGCTGGATCATTTCGTCTGCTTCCATCCGAACTTATCTAAGACTTGTCTTAAAATCACAAGGGACTAGGTGAAGTATCATTATAAGATATCAAGCCTCTCTTCAATTTCTTAAAAATCGTTTACACCTTGTTTGACTATTACTTCAGATCGAATTAAACTGATCCTCTGTATGTTATTACAAGTAAATCTGTGCGACAGCCAGACAGTATAACCCAATCTAATATCCATATTTTCTTTTTTACAAAAATACATCGATTTTATAATTTTTTATTATCTTCTTCTTCTTCTTTACTGCCATAGTTTCCGCTTACGCGGTTATAGCCGAGTTAACAACAGCGCGCCTGCCGTTTCTTCTTTTCGCTTTCCAATTCGAGATACCAATTGCAGCCAGGTCTTTCTCCACCTGATCACTCCAACTGAGTGAAAGCCTTCCTCTTCCTCTGCTTACAACGGCGAGTACTAAAGCGAATATCTTCAAAGCTGGAGTGCTCTCATCCATCTGAGTAAAATGATCTAGCCAGCGCAGTCCTGTCTCTTGATTCGCTGAATTATGTCAATGTTACCGTATATCTCGTACAGCTCATCCTTTCATCGACTGCGGTATTCACTACTGCCAATGCGCTTAGGGACATAAATCTTCTGCAAAACCTTTCTCTCGAACACTTTTAAGGCCGATCCATCAGAAGTTGTCATCGTCCATGCCTTCGCTCCATATTAAAGGATGGGAATAATGAGGGGCTAGTATAGTTTGGCCTTTGTTTGTCGAGAAGTAAAGTCTCTCTTCTTACTTTACTTTACTTCGGTTCAAAGTATCTCCTTGTGGTAGATTGCAGAAGTCGCACGCTAGGGAGTCGCCCTGTCTGAAACCACGATCTTGACGGAGCTTTTCTTTTTACTTCACGTTAGTTTACACAGCCGTATTAGTTATGCGAGGATACCAAATTCAGTCGTAGCGACATTAAGGCAGCTCCTTTTCGTGCTGTCGAAAACAGCTTTGAAACTGACGAAGAGGTGGTGTGCGTCGATCCTTTTTTCACGGGAATTTTCGATCATTAACCCTGTCAGCCAGCTTCTCAAGCTCTTCATACTCACTCATTTCGGCCTCGTTCGTTTTTTCCGCATATGCGTCTTGCTTCTCTCTTCAACTTTCGGTACCTATCCTACGCCCCTAGTGTTATGGTCGATCGAAAATTGCGGGGTTTCGCTTGCAGCTGTACGTAAGGAGCTTGAAACACCGTTCCAAAGTTCTCTGATACCGATTTGCTCAGATAGCAGCAGTACAAGTCGAGTATTGAACCGTTTCGCTATCGGTTGTGATATTATCTTCTCGACGTCGTACCGTCCCTGTGTTTATTGACGTGCGTACTTTGCTGTACCGAGGCGGACGTGTATCTCCGCTACAACAAGATAGTCCGAGTCGATGTTAGGTTGATCATAACATGATCGATCTGGTTTCAAACTTTTCGATCCGGAGACAGCCAAGTATGAATAATGCTTTTGTGGTGGAATGCATACTCTTAAAAAATCATAGTCCTTATTACGTTTGCTGTGGTCGTCATCAAAAGTGGAGTTTTTAATCCGAGCCTGTTGTTTCTTTTTCATTGGGAGTTAGAGCACAGTCCGGCTAGGCGAGCGGTAAAGAATTTTATATATATTTATATAGCGAGCCGATTGTTTCAAGACCGACATCCGCTCGCAGCCGCACCTCTAGTTAAAAGAGGCTGCTAAAGATCATAATACTAATGTTGATTTCGAGGTTCAGGTGGAGATCTCTAGGTACATAGAACTAGAAAACCCAACAACTACACTCCATTATGACCCAAAAATCTTTTCTGATCTGAGTAAGCCTGAGTGTAGCTATTGTGTAGAGAATATTTATCAAACCAATAGAGGAATGAAATTTTGAACATATTTTTAACGACGATATCATGAAATAAGTTGAATGAACTACATATTATATAGAAAGTGTATATAGTACGTGTTGATTCAACAAATAGGGCTTTAAAATCGCTAATGGCGGGTTTTGATTTCAGGCAAGACTTTTGAGTAACATCTGAGTACGACAAGACATCAGACGAGTGATGAAGAGACATGGAACAAACATTTCATAACTTCGTAAAATGGTTTCGCTATGAAAAATGTTTACTCTAGGACATTATTAATATATGTCATCAAACGAGATGACAATTTTGAATACATTTTTTCAATATGGGATCAAAGAGTGTTCCCATTTAGCAAACGAAAGCAATAATTTTAACTAATGTGCCTGAAAGTAATGCATATTTGTATATCTTTTCACCAAAGATAATCCTTATAACAACAAATCATTTCGAAAATGACAGTTTCAGATTGAAAATAATAATATATTTCAGCACAAAATGATTTCTAAGAACGTCATAAGTCTCGTCTAAGCAGATGCATTGTACAACAAATGCAACAAATGCAACAAAAATCAAAAATGGCATGATTAAAAAAAAAAACTTTTCTCAACTAAAGAAAATTGGAAAATTAAAGAACAACATTACAACAATCAAAAAGCAATTTCAACATTTTTGTATTTCATTAATTTTGTTGCTTTTGTATACAAATTCGCTGTTATTGGACATCAATGAAGTGGCATTCATTGGTTATTAACTCGAATGAATTGCCGGCATTGTCCTTTTGCCAGTCAAGTGACATTGCATGGGATACTTGTCCTTTTGTGCTTTGACTTTAAAAGCAAAAAACTGTGCGTGTAAATTATTTTCTGAATCGCTTGAATTGGCTTAGCATTATGAAAGCGTGAAAAGCAACAGCTGGCCGTACGACTATGACTGAAGAACGCTACTCAATTATATATGGTTGCTATAGCATTTATTTAATTATCCTTTTTATTGTCCTTTTAAGTGCATTTTAGAGGTGATTTGCTGTTAAACGGTTTCAATTTTTCCGATATGCACTAACAATGCAAGACAAAGTATGTAAAAGAAATTTACGAGTGACATTTTTGAAATTTAAACGGTGCACAGTGGTGGCGAGATAAAAGTTTATGCTATTTAATTAAAAAAAAAATTACTTCGACACCAATTGTGTAGTACCACTTATAATATCCTTACACAGGTGCATTTTATATCCATATATTTTAAATTAAAAAGATCATTCTTTTTGTTCGTTCAGTTGATATGGCAACTAGAAGCTATAGTCATCCGATCCAAATAATTTTCTCAGTGATTTTATCGTTATTTTATAAAAAAATCTTGGCAGAATGTCATGATAATATCTCAATAAATAAACAAGTTTTCCGCATAAAAACTTGATTTTTTATAAATCAGTTTGTATGGCAAGTAGTGGTCCGATCTAAACAGTTTGTTCGGAGAATATAGCGCTGCTATGGCAAATTATTTCTGCCAAATTTCATGAAGATATCTCTTCAAATAAAAAGATTTCTATAAAAGCACTTCATTCCAATCGTTCAACTTGCAGCTTGCAGGGCAACTATATGCAATAGTCGTCCGATATTGGCAGTTCCAAAACAAAAAACAGCTGTTTCTTGAGGAGAAAAGGATGTGTGCAAAATTTCAAATCGATATTTTAAAAGCTGAGGGACTAGTTTGCGTAAATACAGACAAATGAATATGGCTAAATCGGCTCAACTCCCCACGTTCATCATTCATATAATTTATAAAGTCTCGAGTGTTTCTTTTACAATTTTTTTGGCAAATTTTATTTGAATTTCCGTTTTATATTTCGTGAAAATTTTTTCAAGCCACCACTGTCTTTTTCCTGATGGCAGCATCTTTTCACAGTTCTTTAACAATTTCACAGCAGGCTAAAATTAATTATACTACGCTCCTTAACAATTACGCATTTTTAGTGTCCTTAGCGTTTCGCTGCTGTGTCACCCACCCGCTCTTGCTACAATACGTCGCCTTTTATCCTCTATAGTGTCCTTTCGATCATCGCTGGCCCGTATTGCATCGTCATCACAAGTTCATGTCTTTGCCTTTTGATTTTCGTTTTCTTTGCGTTTAAGTGCAATTAATGTGTGATATCCTTGACTAAATGTGGCTCATTGTCCTGCCTTTTCTTTCATGAAATCGTTACATTGTTGTTCGCTTTTTGAGAATTTTCCAATTCACAAAGCATATTCAATGAAAATTATAAGAGAATGAGTACAGTACAAAGATTCTCAATACAATTTCAATAGTTTCTGAACGACTCTAATAAATTTGAAAAGTTTTTTGTTCTTCAGGCAATTCTGCCTTTCTAGTAATTTTTTGTATACCATAAACGACAATAAATTTAAGTGGTTTCGAGTATTACAATACACACTTACTATAGTAAAAAATCTTGCTAATCTACCTGAAATTCAGAACCACCTTTAACCATGCTTATTATACTTAGAGTTCAATATAAACGTCTCCTATGCCCTTACTTCCCTACTTTTTCATAAATATAATTTTGTATACTTTATTGGAAGCACTAACTTCCTATATTATACTCTTATACGAATCCCGATGAGTTCTTCAAATTATTCCACTAATAATATCGTCTTTCTAAAGTTAATAACTCCGTTTATGTCAAATAGCATCCAGACCTATTGGATTTGTTCCCGGCTATCACCAGACGCTACAGCCAAGGTTTCTTATTCTTCTTCCCCAGTCACTGGCTTTCTATAAACTTATTCTAAAGTTTAGCAAATTATTTGTGTTTTCAAAGGACAGACACTCCTATTTTAGAAGGTATAATGTTTCTCTTGAACCGAACTGTTTACCAGCAAAGCTAATTGCCATATACAGCAACCAACAGGAATCACTTGGTGATCCGTAGTATAAGGTAGATGCTATAGAATTTCTCAAGGAAGCTTCTGGAGCTTCTGGTGAGTTACTTTCGATGCGTGTGGCCTGGCGTTGTCCTAATGGAAAATCTCCGGACCGCTGACCGCTTCTAGGCCATTTATTCCTTCAGAGGGTCTAAATTATTATAATAACTTTGTACGCTCAGAGAATTGGGCTCACGATCTAAATTCCAGGTTGAAGCCTCTGTGTCTGTAATAACCAATAAATGTTCTAAGATGACTGAAAGGGCCAATAAAAATTCAAACAAGATTCCTAAGGTGTTAATGTCTAAGCATAATTCGTATTCGAATGGATCCATATGTACATCGCATAGCAGGCGAAAGATAAATCTGTCGGAATAACCAATTAGAAGACTTCATTGTAGATATTTCAAAAATCTGAAAACAAGGTTCAGTTGTAGCTTTAAAAAATTATTTCTATATGACTCTAAATACGAACAATAAACGGCTCTTCCCAACAGAGTCTTTATGAATTCAAGATCCTATACTCATTGCTTACTTCGTGAGCTAGCTAATAAGAATATAGTTAAATGTCCATTTTCTGCGACGATTTATGTCAAAACTCTTACAAAGCTTCTTAAACTACTACTATATATACCATAAGAGCCGTCCGTATGAGTACAGTTCACACGAGGTTTGACAATTAAGTAATGAGACTGATTTTATGCCACGCTTGTAAGAAACCTGTGACCTTGAAATTCCCTTTCTCTTTTTTCGGCATCTCTCTCCTCTCCATCGATATATGTATCATCGCTCTAGCTTGTTTAAATCGCCTGCTGCGTCAAGTTGAGTAGACGTGTGTTTGTAGTGCTCGTCACGAAAATGGAAAAATGAAATCAAGAGCAACGCGTCGAGATAAAATTTTGCGCCAGATTGGGCGAAAAAGCTTCGGAAACGTACGCTAAAGTTGTAAGAGTGTATGGTGATAGTGCTCTTAGTCGTGCCCAGGTGTTTCGATGGCACAAAGAGGGAAATTGTGGAAGACGAGGCGCGAAGTGCGGACTGACGCGAATGCGCATTAATCCATGAAGATCGGCGTTTAACAGTTCTAATGTTGGCCTCGGAACTGAGTATGAACTGTGAAACAGTTAGACAAATTTTAACCGACGAATTTGGGATGAAAAAGTAACTGGATCCTTCATCACGACAACGCGCCGTGCCACACCGCTCTCAGCGTGTCCCAGTATTTGACCTCTAAAGGGATCGCCGTGTTGCAACAGCCGCCTTATTCTCCCGACATGTCACCCTGTGACTTTTTTGTTTCCTAAAACAAAATCGGTGGTCAAAGGAACCCATTTTGAGTCGATTACGGACATCCAGGCGGCCGTGACGAGGGTACTCGCGGACATCCCAGTCGAAGCGTTCCAGAAATGATACGAAGCATGGAAAACGCGCTGGAATCGCTGTATAGCTGCCCAAGGGGATTACTTTAAACGGGATGGCAGAGTTGTAGAATAATTTTCAAATATACGGTTTTTATGGAATCAGTCTCATTACTTAATTGTCATACCTCGTAGTAGATGATTTCGTGCAAAACCTTCTTCACCGTTAATCCTTGCCGGCTCAACGCATTTCGACCAAGAGTATTTTCGATTGACATTGTCGTATGTGACCCACTTTGTATCACCAGTAACCATCCACTTCAAAAATGGATCGATTTTGTAGCTATTCGTGAATGATATTTCGTTTCATCAGATTTGTTTGTGTTAACTCGTGTAGCCCCCATACACCGGGCTTCTGTATGTATCTTCCTTTTTTAAATGGTTCCAAATGGTCCCAAATGATCAAACTGAAAGATTTATAGTATACTAGCTGACCCCGCAGCCGTTGTCCTGCGTGAAATTATGTAGTTTGAAATGAAAAGAAAGTTAAATTTATCATTTAATTTTTTTTTTCAATGTAACGCAGCTTTATAAACAACATTTTTCGGTTTCTGTTCCGGTGTACAGAAAAGATGGTTTTCCAACTCGGGAGCACGCTACGGTCATGTGAAAAACATAGCATTTCCAAAATTATGCCTCACACTATGCGACTATCTTTAGGTCCTGTTGATTGTCATCTCAAATTCAATTTTCAGTAGAAACGGAATACGTTTGAAATGAAATGAGAAATCGTTAGACCTCAAAGGAATTCGTAGAATCAAGCATTCTGTCCCTTTGTACTCGATAGGTGCGTCACAATCAGTCGGGTTCCATTACACAGTTTCGGCGCATGACGATTGGGAAACATAATAACGACAGATCCTACTTTGAGACGCAAATGATGCGGTGGCATACCAAGCCTGTCCAAGGAATTTAGGGATACCACTGGATAATTCACGGCGTCGTCTTCATAGTCAAGACGATCGATCGATTTGTATGAGCGCAAGTCTCCCGGAACTTGACTTTGAATCTTCCAGCTGAAGTCAACAACATCGGTATTTTTGGCAGCTAACATTGTGCGTACACTTAAGGAATCGTAGTTGTGGTAATTTGGACAATGTTCAAATATTTGTGGTGAGTTCATCCTTCGTGAATTGATAAAGGGAAGATGGAATTGATATCGAACCACCGGAAGTATCAACCGAAATTGAACCATTTCCAATTTTTAGCGAAGACGATGTAAAATGTCTTTGACAATGTCGAGGTTTATATCGAAAAGTATGCGAACTTCATTTTCATTCCAGAGTTTAGCGTGTTTCAGCATTTGTAATTGCTGGCTTACTTCTCCAAAACTTGCACATATTCCCATATACTATTCACAGTAAGCAATGACTCAAATAAAGTTGAACCGCATACATTAATCAATAGCAACCGAAGGTAGAAACAATCGCCTTTTTTCGGGTGGATTGTGTAAATTCGTCCTAATGCATTAGACACCTGGATGTCAATCTACTGGTTGGCCTTGCTTTCTGCGTAACTATTTCTTCGACGATGCATTCCATGTACAATATCAAGGTATTTTCGAATAGAGTAATGTTCTAACAAACACATCACTGACGAAAGTTAAGAAAAAACTCGTCAATGTTAATTTTGTTGCTGGCGATGTTTCCACTGGCTATACTGTATTCTTTGGGTTAAAATACACTCTTTGGACATTCTCCAAATTAACTGCGAGACGCACAACAGTCGGAAAACGTTCATGAATTGCAAAAGTAAATACCCTACAAAGCGCTTTATTACAGTTCACGTATCGACCGTATCGTTCAAGACCAATAATCGCCATGTTGCTTCCTTTGGTGACGTACTTACAAACGTATGCCTTGGGCTACTAATTTATGTTGATGCCAAAAAGAACGCCGACCGATATTAGCGTGACCTCTTCGTGGCATCGTAACAAATTACAATCTGTAATTGATCACTTAGTGTGAAACACACATAAAGTTTTCACTAAATAATTTTCAAAAAATTTTGAAGCAAACGACAAATTTGAATGATTCAAATAATTGAAAAACAAAACAAAAAAATTTGTATGGAAAAAATTAACTTTTTGGAATTTTGCAATTTCCCGACTTTTCCTCACAAAAAGCGTACAGATTTTTTTATTTCTAAACTGTCCCCGATCCATATCGAACATTTTCTGAAAATTTCACCAAAATTGGCTCAGTCGTTCCCTTAGCGTTACTAATAAACAAACATTCATTCGTTTGTATGGGAAAAATAAAAGTGCTGTTTTTAGGGGTTTTCCGGCAATTATCCGATTTTTTTCTCCGCATAAACCATCCCTGATCCTCAACGAACATTTTAAAAAAAGAATTATCAAATTTGGTTCAGTCGTATTAAAGTTATGAGCGTACATACATTTTGGCAATTCATTTTTATTTATATAGATTACTTGATCGACATTTTCGACAATTTATCTTCCAGAGGATAGTGAACCTTTGACATGAAAATTATCAGAACGAATTCAATGACCCAAAATTGGAGAATTTGGCTTTATAGTATTAAGACCAAACACCCATTTCACATTTTCAGCCACCTGGCTTGCATTTTGACCGTTATCAAGGAAAAACTATGAAATGTGACGTGTTTTCTCTTTGCTGGTATGAATTTTTGACATGTTCCCAATACTGAATTAAACGATCAGAAAACAGTCAGACATTTTTTTTACTACAAAAACTCAAACAAACCCGAACATATTTATACACCGCGAGATAAACATAGATAACTACTAAAGCCTGCTGTTGGAAAATTTGATTTCTGTTTACTAGAGCTTTTATTACCTATCCGTAAGATATACAACAAAAAAGAACTGGTTACTTCCAAACTTATAGATTCTAAAACTTGACTATGGAGTTTGTATCATAATGGTGTTTTACAGGAAAGAGCGTCCATCATCAAGTACCAACTTATCACTTTTATCCATATTTTTTACAACATTTCGATAGTATTCTCCAAAAAGGTGGACCTGACCTTCCGTATGCCTTTGAAAATCCCGAACAATTCTCGGGATGAGAGCTGTAACGGCAACAAAACTTAGCAGCCACCAAACTCAATATGCAACTGAATTTATTTTATTTATAATTTCAAAATGCTTCGAATGAAAAAGTGGCGGTCAACTGAGATTTTTGAGATCATATTCAAATAACCAGCAAAAGGGTGATTTTATAATTGTTGGTTTCTTATCCAGAAAGCATATTGGAAACGCTCAAAGATTTTTCGAAAAGAAACCAAACTGTCTATTGCAAAACGAGTTCCTCTATAAAGAAACAGCTCTCGGAGGTAAACATTTTTCATGACCGATATTCTTTGATAGGATTTTTAATATGATATTTCACTAATTTAATCGAAAACCGACTGTAGTAGTTTTATAAAACTCCTTTGAAAGCTTTGCATAATGAATACCCTCTAGATGGGTAGGGCTTGTAAGCGATACATCAAATTAATTGTTTTTACCTACTGCAACTGGTTGCAAATCGGGCTCAAGCTCGTGTTAATTATTAAACGTTTTGCTGCAGAGCTTTTTTTTAGCTTTAAATGGCTTTTTCACCTAAAAATATGTTACAAATTGAGCAATGTGTAGATTTAAAACCATTGATTTGAAAGAATATTCCTAATTCTACGGTTTAAACGGCGGTTAAAGATGTTCGATATTCGAATTCTAAATTACAGTCTGCATTTTGCTGGCAGAGATAAGCTTTTTTTTAAGCTTTCTAATAGTTTTTACTCCTAAAGAGATGCTTCGAACTAAGATTCAGAGAGAGTATTTAGGCGAATCTACAGCATGTAAAGTACCTACTCCTTGAAAACAAATCTTCAATTATACAGACTACTTTTGAGCCTTTGTATGGACAATTACTTACTACTTTTAGTTTCGGCCAGGTGTTCGGGCCAATGAATAGCACACTTAGAGCATTTATCTAGTTACTTTGAAATGATGCATGCAAAATTTTTGAATGGCTGCCAACTAATTCATTAAGTATACAAAAAGGATAACAACACTCGTATACTAAGAGTGCCTACTTACGCTTGAAGGATCAACAAACCAAGCATAGCCATTGAATGAGTGCTGTCTTCCGACACAATGAATGACGCTAAAAACAATTACTAAACTTAGACGAAATGCAAAAATTTCACACTCGACTGGCAGCTGCAAAACAGAAAACTAATAAACGAGACAATGGCGCGACAAGAATTTGTGCTTCAAATGGAGTGGACAAAGCGACAGGAGTTCTAATTTTTGCAACAAAAAAAACACGATTGGAAAAAACAACAAAAGGGTGACCACAGTCATTCATTCGTACTTGCAATGCTGTAAAATTGCAATGAATTTACTTTTTCTACTTTGTCTGCCAAATTTCTATTAACTCCAAGGTTGCATTTTGCCAAACCTAAGCGAGGATATGAGAAAACCTGAAAGTTGTTGTTGTCATTCAACTTCAGTTACGAGTGTCTACACTCCAGTTCAACGCGTACGTACGGCCGCCCGTTGCTGTTTAGTGTAAAATTGGAAAATTTATCCAACGCAACGCCACAGGATCACCGAGCAGCGTAGGAGTGCAAAACAAGCCGATTGCATTGGAATGGCGTAGCTGCATATACAATGCACTTCAATTCCAAATACAATTGTTGCTGGCCTGGCACAGGAAATGACTACAGATAGTTGGCTAGTCGGCTAGTCAATGCGCATGCCTCATCCACGACAGGATAATAGCGAGCGTGTTTGGCTATTTGAAATAAATCCTGCCTGACCAATGCGATTTCTCTTGCTGTTGCATTGTTTTGCATTTTTATTGCCTGGAATTATGATTCAATGCATTTCCTGTCTATTGATTTGCTTTGAATGAGTGTAGGACTAACCAAACTAGACTGGAATGTTGCTCCTTTTCGCTTTATCGACATTGCTCTTACTGTTATCCTGTATAATCATGTAATCAATTACCCGCGGTGTTGACTCTTCATAGCTGTGCATTTCGCAATCAACCTTGAAGTGTTGTCTGCACAGGAAGTCTTTTCTTCGTTTTGGAGTATTCGCTCTTGAAGGAAGTAGGATAACGAATTGTTTTATTAGCTTCACGCATAACTATTTTTGCTAGCAGTCAGGCGTCAAGATAATAGCAAACAATCGCGGCAGGTAGTGCTCTCTTCTAAATTCTTTGTCCTTTTAGTACACAATCAACAGGATATGTAGTACTATCCAAAAGAAAACACGCAGACCTCTTGATAATGCTTGTTGAAGATTTTGCTTACAAAATAAATAGCTTCTAGCAAGGCAATGCTTGATTGTAGCCCCAAGATCGTAAAGTCAATTGTTGTCAAGAGGTGAACAATATCTACTCATTTTTTACATGAAGGCCTCTGCAATCCTAGAAGGCAAATTGAATATATTATTTTAGTGGACTTCCAAAAAAAATAATCGGAAAGTCATGATGAAAGAATTCTGTCAAAAATATAGCAAAGCGATACCTGCATTATACGTTGTTCCTTTCAAGTTTGGTGAAAACTCTGGTCGGTACTTTACCTAGATTTTTTACTGTATTTAATAGACCCAGGTACTCCACAGCAATGATCTAGAGATTGAATACAAGGTTACGACCGTAGAAACCAGTCAACGCGATATCATCCATTGATTCTTTTTCTTCTTTACTGGCGTAGAAACCGCTTACTGGATTATAGCGGCGTTAACAACAGCGCTCCAGTCCTTTCTTCTTTTTGCCAGGAAGCCAAGTCCCTCTCCACCTAGTCTTTACATCGGAGTGGTGGTCTTCCTCTGCCTCCCCTGGCAGGTACTGCGTCGAATACTTTCAGAGGTGCTGTGTTTTCATCCATTCGGACGACATGACCCAACCAGCGTAGCCGCTGTCTTTTTATTTGCTGAACTATGGCAATGTCGTCGTGTATCTCATACAGCTTATCGTTCCATCGAAGGCGATATTCGCCGGGCCAACGCGCAAAGGACCATAAATCTACCTGAGAACCTTTCTCTCGAAAACTCATAACGGCGACTCATCGCATGCATTTGTTCGTCGAGAGAGGACTTTAATCCTCAATTGCCTACTTTATTCGAAGTAGCACCTGTTACCAAGTGACGGCGTACGCCAGCAGCTTTACACTTTTTTAAAAGATGATACCTTCTTTGTTTAGTTCTGCAGCTCGAATTATTTTCTCCAGCAGTAGATAAAAGAAGTCATACGAAAGAGAGTCCCCTTGTCTGAAACCTCGTTTGGTATCGAATAGATCGGAGGGGACCTTCCGGATCCTGACAGAGCTTTTGATGTTACTCAACGTCAGTTTACAGAGTCGTATTAGTCTTACGGGGATACCAAATTCAGACATCGCGGCATAAAGGCAGCTCTTTTCGTCCTTTAATCTTTCACATAATACGCTCGATAGAACCTTACATCCGATGTTGAAAATGCTTATCCCTCGGTGGTTGGCTCTGATTGTGGGCTCTCCCGTTTTGTGGATTGGGCAAAGCACACTTAAATTCCAATCGTCGAGCATGCTTTTGTCCGACCACATTGTGCAGAGAAACTGATGCATACTGCGGTCAGGAATCCTTCGGCCCTCCACCGCTTTGTTGTTCTTCAGACGGGTAATTGCTATTCGGACTTCTTCACGGCAATGGAACTCCATCGTCATTGATTGAAGAATCAGGTTCGCCATCTCCTGATGTTATGCTTTCTGAAAACCAATGGTTTCATTTGCAGCTGTACGTAAGATAGTGGTCCGAGTTGATGTTAGAACCTTGAAGCGTGCGCCTGTCTCAAATACTGGAGACGTGTCTTCCGTCTATCACATCCTTATCGATTTGGTTAGTGGCTTCTCGATCCGGAGACAGCCAGGTAGCTTGATGATTTTTTTTATTCTGGAATCTAGTACTACATATAACCATATATCGGGCTCCAGCGAAGTCGAGCAGCCTAAACCCGATGTTTCCTCAAGGAGGCTGAATTTTCTAATGATACCTTCTTTGCTCACTCTGATGTTAAAGTAGCTGAGGGGCAGCTTTTGTAGGTGCGCTACAAGCGCTCATTGAAAGCATCTTTGGTCACATCGGCCGTCTCTTCCGTCGGGGCGTGGGCACAAATCGGCGATATGTTGAAGAACTTCGCTTTGATGTGGATGTATTTCACCGGGGTGAATGCCAGGGCTCGGCGATGGAATTTCTCTCCCACAAGGGTTTCCACACCGAATTTTCGTTAGTTTATAGGACCATTGTAGTACATGCCACAAGGATCTACTGACCTCGATCCTTGTCCCATCCATCGCATTGGACGGCGGTGAAGCCAGCCTTCACTTTAACGAAAATATCAACCAGTAAGCAGCAGCACCTTCCCAATTAAGGTTACGGACATTCCATATGCATACCCTTAAATCGTACTTTTAATGCGTTTGTCATGGTCATCATTAAAAGGGGGGTTCCTCATCTGAGGCTGTCGATTAGTCTTCATGAGGGGCATTTTTTTACGTGGTGGGTCTTAACCCCAGCGCACAACCCTAAGTAGGGATAGTTTGCCTTCTCACTTTGGCTCGCCTTCAAACGGATGTTCTTTGTCTACACAGATGATACTTGGTCTAATACCAGACAAGATTTCTAAGGTATTAAAGTCAGATCACATTTAGGATTCGGGTGGACTCGCGGCATGACCAATTTGAGGACTACATAGTGCGAAAATCGTGTCTATTTCAAAGAATCCGTAATCAAAATCCTGTTGATGCGTTAGGAATTTATTTCTATACGACACTAAGTAAAAACAATAGAAATTTTTTCTCAATAGAGGCACTCTGTTTTCGAGATCCTCAGCCCTTGGCCGAATATAATTCAGGTCTGGTGCAATTATACTCTGAACTACTGCCAAGGCTTTATCCAATCCGAAAAAGCATGACGATCAGGTTGAAATTCAACTGAATATGATCTTCAATATGATATAATCCTCAGACTCCTTAAACCTCTCAGCGCTTGGCCTTCCTTAACAACTGCATACATATTTCTCAATCAAGTTCACCACCGAAAATAATTATTGTTTGTGCAGCAAGTTATTTAAAAGTCCTTATGGTCTTCCAAACACTTTTCAGTCAAATAATCTTCGATATGATCAATGGGCGCAAAAGAAAAATTAGGCACAAATTAGCAGACTAAACACTAATTACTGAGGTTACTACCCAACAAAACCGACTTCTTTACTTACCAACCAAACTCGAGACCGTAAAACGATACCCTTAGCGAACTCATCTTCAGCGTTCTAAGCCAATCTGTGCAGAATTCAGCAATATGTTTGTAGATTCTGAGATATACCACAGCACATTCGCTACCAAATTGCCAATCAAGATAGCTAATTTGCAAAGAAAGTAGAGATCACAGAGATCGAGTGGATAGCAACAAGTTGAAGTTGTGGCCAAGCCAATGAAAATGTACGAGATGATAATTAGCAACCATTTTTTGGAAAATTCCTTCGAATGCTATCTTAATAACAGTAATCAAGATAGTGACTAGTTTAGTCATATTTATCAAGATGTTGCCAGCAGTCAACGCAGAATCGCAACCAAAAAATTGCCAAACGGCAGATGTAAGTGAATGGCTGAAGCCGATAAAATTAGCTTGAAACTTGATATGTGCTTACAAAATGTAAAGGAATGCTCCAAGAGAGAGATCTACACATATGATAAGCGTTTATGAAGAAGCAAGGTAGGATATACTGTGCAACCATTCATAGGAGGATCATTGGAGGATCACTAAAGCGACTACTGCAGCTCACAATTTATCATTGCAGATCACTGAGGAGCACTGAGGATCACTTTACTTTCTATGCCTCACTTACTTCGTTTACTCACTTATATTCTTTGCGACTTTTTCTCATCCTTCCGATTGCAATCTTAATTCTTTGCGTTATCGTCGCGTAACGATCTAAATATTTTGTAAATCCTGCAAAATGCAGCTCAGGCCAAGGATATGTAAAGAAGCGCATAAAAGAAAATACAATCCCAGCTAGGACAACTATGAAAGACTCATTTCTGCACTCGCCTGTGGATTAAAACAAATCGAGATGTTGAGCGCGCGATAAGATTGAGTAGACAATGCCTCAGCATAGTTGTGTTTTTACAGTTGCAGGATTTGTTTGGATTTCGTTGTTGGCACAATGCTGGAGATTTAGTATTTATTGAATGGTGTAAATTTGTTTGAGTGATTCGAGTCTACTCATGTGTTGCATTTATTTGTGGTGATTTGTAAATTTTTAGGGAAATATGCAAGATTTTAAAGAATTGATAAGCAATGTGTAGGCAGAAACTGTGATTCACAATAGAAATGACACTAGGAATGGAAATTTTAGAATTAAAAATAAAAAAAGTATGTATGTAATAATCCCAAATATTTTAACGGTGAGAAGTAAGATTTGTTTAGAGGCAAAATTTATTATATTACAAAAATATCGAGAGCTTAAGATTTTTTTGAATAGTAGTCAAGCAGAAAGGTTTGTAATGATCTTTGGAATTTAAACACTCTGTTTTATAGTTAGGTCAAATATTGAAATTACTGGAGTTTTAATTTCACCAGACTTATAAAGATTCATCCCTCACTTGCCTCAAGATGCTTCGTGCACGAAGAGCCACTGCAAGAATATCAATGTACTCCAATAAATGTAAAAGTACAAAGCGGGTTTTTTTAATTAATTCGACTGAACATCAAATACCTGTTAGGATTTTATACTCACATATCCGAAAAAAACGAATAGGTTTGTATGGGGAAAATCTTGTTCAAACCTATTCAAAGCCTGAAGATATATGTACTGCTGTGCCCAAAAAATAAGGTGACATGTGAATTTAAACTGCGCGAATTATTTTTTTTTTACGTTGTAGTACTGTCAGTCACATTTATGTCAAATTTCATGTCAAAATATTCATTAGTGTTTGAGATACGTGTCGTTTTGTGAGCTGCTAAAAGTGAGTTTTTCGTTTTTTGCGATGTCGAAATTTGTTGAGCAAAGAATTTGCTTTAAATTTTGTTTACGGAATCAATTTTCTGCTGCGGATACGTTGAGGATGGTGCAGAAAGCCTTTGATGATGAGGCTGTGTCTAAAAAAAATGTTTACAATTGATATAGTAAGTTCCAAGCCGGCCGTAAACGTTTCGAAGACGAAGAGCGTCCAGGGCGATCATCAACCTCAACCGACGAAGCTCACGTTCAACAAATCAAAGATTTGGTGTTGAAAAACCGTCGATTAACAACTAGAGACCTTGCCTATGAAGTTCGCATATCGAAAGGCTCAGCCAATACCATTTTGAAGGATGTTTTGGGCCTCAAGCGTGTCAAATCGCGACTGGTACCGAAAACATTGAATTTTTTGGAAAAAAGGTGTCGCGCTGAAGTGTGTGAAACGATGCTTTCCGACTTCCAGAGTGTCATGAAAGGCATTATAACTGGCGATGAGACTTGCATCTATGCTTACGACCCCGAAACAACCGATCAATCGAGACAATATCGTGCCAAAAGAGAGCCGAGACCAAAAAAATCGCGCCAAAGTCGCTCAAAAATCAAGGTCATGTTGACTGTTTTCTTCGATTATCGTGGTGTTGTGCATTATGAATTCCTTTTAACCGATCAAACAGTCAACAAGGAATATTATTTGAACGTTATGCGTCATTTGCGTAACGCTATCCGCCTAAATAGGCCGGAATTGTGGAAAGACAATTCTTGGTTTTTACACCACGATAATGCACCATCTCATACTACCCTCGTAATTCGTGATCATTTCGCCAAAAACTCAACGCATACAGTTCCGTAACCACCGCATTCACCTGATCTGTCGCCGTGCGACTTATGGCTGTTCACCAAGCTCAAAAGACAGCTCCGGGGACACCGTTTTCATACGATAGAGGAGATTCTAGCCGCAGCGAAGACGGAACTGAAGGCCATCCCGGAAAGTGACTACAACCAGTGTTTCGAAGATTGGAAAATACGTTGCCATGATTTGGAAGAATAAATAAAGAATTTTCAAGATAAATATAATGTCATCGTATCGTATATTTATTTATTGAATCTGGTTATTCAAAGAGTAGACAAGCTCAAGGTTATACCATACTTAAGCTTTTTGGTGATATTTTGCTCTTTAAAAGCCTAGTAGATCTCTCCCATAGCAACGCATTGGTAAGGGATTATAATATGCCCGGAGTTTAAGTTCTTAGCGGCTGATTTAAGTTTTTTTTCAATTTTTTTTTTTTTCTTTTTTCAATACCCTCTTTTTGCTAGATCAGGGGTGAGTCGTGTCAAGCTGTCATGTAATTTTTATTCAGTATTGTTTGGCATTTTATCTTGAAAAGACTTACACTTGAACAACGTTTACAGATTGTTCAACTTTATTATGAAAGTTCACGTTTTGTAAAGAATGTATTTCACGCAGTGAAGAAAATATTGCGGCCGTAGCTGATATGGTACGCGAAGATTGTAGAGAGTCGATTCGGCACCATTCGCAGCAAGACAGACTGACGTATGGAACGATTTGATGCATTTTATGTCAAAATCTTAAATCGAAAGCGTACAAAATACAGCAAAAACTGACCAACTCGATCTTCCCAAGCGGCATCGCTTCGCTCTGTGGGCTCTTAAAAAGTTATAAGAAGATTTTTGTGGGCCAGGAGAGTCATCGGTCCATATTTCCTCGATTCAGGCCTTGCTGCTCATCGAAAATTGGACTCAACGGACTATACATGTAAACTTAAGTAGTAAACTTAACATAACTTGCAAAGTGAGCTAAGCATTAAATTCATAAGGTAAAAAAATAGCAAATTCAAAGCCTTTCAATTAACCATAGAATTCGTTTAATGAGTAGTAATTCTGGAATATCAATACCGTTCCTGAAATATGTGTTTCATTTGTTAAACCAGCATTCGATAAATTTGTTCCAAAAGAGCTCTTGAATTTTATTATTATTAGTTATAATCTAAAAGGTATTAAGAAGTCTTCGTAAGCAGTTTTGAGTTTGCTTAAATCAATATTGTTTGAGCGCCTCATGTACCGCACTTCCATTCGGGAAGCGCTGCTGAAAACCCACAAAATCAATCAATTTCTGAAGACGTGTGAAGATGTACTGTACTGCTGTAGATACTGTTGATGACTATTGGGTTACTTACGACAACGTTAAGCGTGATCGAGCCAGAAATGTTTGTTAGAAAGGTTTTGAAATGTAAATGAAATGGTGGGGTTGGTAGGACTGTTCCCCTACGGCCGAACTCTTAATTCTGACATGTAATGTTAACCTTAAATTTAATAAAAAAAACAAATGGGTTAATTTTCTCAACATCACTGCCAAGGAGAAGCCCCAAAGCTTTGAAATAAATTACCATATACAGTGGCTCCAAGCCAAAGTCGGACACCGTAGAAAAAAATGTTCCTTCCTAAAAATATTTGAACCAAAGCAGTTAGAAAAAAAGGTAAACTATTTTTTCAATTACTTATTTATTTCAGTTCCAAAATATAAAAACAAAACATATAAATTAATTCAGTATTATAAAATATTCAACTAAAACATCAAATAAGAGCAAATTCAATGCACAAGCCAAACTCGGACAGTGGCAACTATTCTCTAAATAAATGCAACTCTATCGAAGAATTGCAACCAACTTCAAGTAGAGTGTTTGGCTGACTAACGGGAATTCCCTGATAGTTTTTTTAATACATATATAATTGGAATTACGATTTGTGATTTGAAAATGTCTAGGCAAAGAGGCCAAAGCAGTATTGAATTGAGAAAGTTGGTTATTAAGCATTCCAACCATGGAAAATCCGTGCGTGAAATTGCTGAAATTGTTGACAGAAGTCGTTCTACTGTCCACGATATAATTAAGCGCTTCAAAACCAACAAACAAGTGGAAAACAAGCTTAAAGCTGCACACAACAAGATTTTTACCGATGCAGATAAGCGATACCTGTTGCGAAAGGTTAAAGATAATCCTTTCCTTAGCGCACCAAAATTAGCTGTTATAGCTGAAAATGAGTTGGGGAAGAAATCTAGTGCATCTACTATTAGAAACGTACTTCATGAAGGTGATCTAAATGGTAGAAAGGCCCGCCCGACAAAAGCCGTTGATCAGCAAACGAAATCAGACCATCCGATTAAAATTTGCAAAAGAACATGAAAATAAGGATTTTTCGTTCTGGAAAAATGTTATGTTTACTGACGAAAGTAAATTTAATGTTTTTGGCTCCGATGGAAAACCATATGTTTGGCGGAAACCAAATGAGGAGCTGCAACTGCGCAATCTGAGACCAACTGTTAAACATGGTGGCGGATCGGTAATGGTTTGGGGCTCATTTTCGGCTTCTGGACCAGGGTCTTTGCATTTTATTGAAGGAATAATGAATCAGAATGACTATCTTAACATTTTAAGAGAAAATTTACCAAAAAGTCTTGAAAAATTGGATCTCAGTGATAATTGGTATTTCTATCAAGACAATGATCCAAAGCACAAGGCCTACAAAGTGCGTTCTTGGTTACTTTATAATTGCCCCCATGTTCTGGAAACGCCACCGCAAAGTCCAGATATTAATCCGATCGAAAATTTATGGGACTATCTTAACACAAAAATTCGACAGCATTCCGTATCAAGCAACAAAAATGATTTGAAATCTATCTTATTACAAGAATGGGAAAAAATCGAACCTAGTTTTTGCGAAAAATTAGTTAAATCAATGCCTAACCGGCTCAAAATGGTTACTAAAAATAAAGGTCTTCATACAAAATATTAGTTTTTAAAATATATACCGCAATTTCAGAAAACTTCTTGACTGTCCGAGTTTGGCTTGTGCATCGAATTTGCTCTTATTTGATGTTTTAGTAGAATATTTTATAATACTGAATTAATTTATATGTTTTGTTTTTATATTTTGAAACTGAAATAAATAAGGAATTGAAAAAATATTTTACTTTTTTTTCTAACTGCTTTGGTTCAAATATTTTTAGGAAAGAACATTTTTCTCTACGGTGTCCGACTTTGGCTTGGAGCCACTGTATATAATAAATCGCACCATCAAACAACCAACGAATTATTTGTAAAGGGGTTTTCAATAGGACGCTACAAAAGTAGACCGATAGGGACAGCAATCAGCGCCATATTTTTTTCCGTTCTTTTGACATTTCTCATCTTCAAGGTTTGTCATTTCATCATGGAAAGACATACATTTCAATAACGAGTGAAAATTATTAAAATTTATTAAAAAATCAGAGTCAGTGGCCTCAACTTTAAGAGCGCTACGTGAGTCATCATTGCATCCCGAAAAACTTACGGTTTATGGGCCGGCAGCGTCATTAGGCCGTACTTCTTCTGTGATGATTAAGAACGCCACGTTATTGTGAATACCCACAAAATCGGGAACCGCTACCGATTTTTGGCCCGAATTGGATGATATGGGCTTGGACAATATGTGGTTCCAAAAGGACGGCACTACAAGCCACACAGTGAATGTCACAATCGATTTATTGAAAACCAAGTTTGGTGAACGTATTATCCCACGAAATGGCCCAGTAAATTTCCCGCCTCGGTCGTGCGATTAATACTATTTCTTGTGAGGCTACGTCAAGTCTATTTTGTAACATTTTGACATGAAAAATGAAATGGTTCAGACCGAATCACTATAGCATATAGCTGCCATACAAGCTGACCGATCAACATCAAGTTCTCTTAAGGGGTTAGGGGTAGTTAGAATTTTCAAAAAAAATTTTTTTTTGCATTTTCGTTTTAAAAATATACTCTGAAAATTTCACGTTGATCCGAGAATTAGTTTTTGAGTTATTCGACAAATAACAAAGAGAGCTCGGGCACTTCAAAGCAAAAAGGCAAACTTTAAACGCGTTTTTCTGAAAACTATGTCTTTTGAACTGGTGACAACTATAACTCGAAAATCGCTGAGTAGATTTTAATGAAATTTATACAGCCTTTAGAATACATAATAAACTCGGGCCTGATCGAAAGTTTTTTTTTCAAAAATTTCGATTTTTTAAGACCAATTAACTGTTGATTTTTCCCAAAAATTTAGAAAAATTTTCCTGAGGCCGCCATTTTGTTAATTTTTGAAAAAAAAAATAAAATCCTTCGATCAGGCTCGGGAAAATCCATTTATAAAACTTTTTTTTTTTTGTTTTTTGTCCGATTAATTTTGAATGAGGACTTATGGTTGTCACCGCAAGTACCTTTTTTTGGAACAGTGTCAACACAAACAACTATAACTTTGAAAATTAAATTTTCTTTCTTTTAAATTTCGTGACTTCAAGTCCCATTCTATATTACGAGTAATGCCATATTACTACTTTTGTAAAATAACATGATTTAATAGCAAAAGAAAAACTGAAAATTCTCAATTTTCCGTTCCTCTGACTACCCCTAACCCCTTAAGAAATCTTTTGTGGTTGTGAAGGGTATTATAGCTTCGATGCAACCGAAGTTAACGCTATTTCTTATTTTTTTAGAGATTTCCGAAGTTCATGGCTTCATACGTTGGGATGGCCATGAGGTGAATAAGACTGATTCACAGGGTACGGTTCATATGATAACATTTAATCTTGGTCATAATGCTATTTACAGCGATGCTGTATGCTGTATTGCGATTTCTATTACTTGAAGTTCTACTATCGGTTTCAGTACGATTCCATAGCAATATTTACAAATCTTCTGAACTTTTCCTATCAACATTATATTTTCAGAATATTCAGAAGAAGAAACAATAATTATAAGATATATGTAAGTTATCTATAACAAAACACTATAGAATCTAAACGAGAACTTATCTCCAAGACAATGCAGCGCTAACATCGCTATTTTTGAACGTTCTAATATACAACAATTACAAACAAGAAAAAACGTTAACTTCGGTTACACCGAGGCTAAATACCTGTTAGTAACTATGTGTCCAGTTTGTATGGCAGCTATATGCTATAGTTAACCGATCTGAACAATTTCTTCGGAGATTACATTGTTTCCTTAGAAAAAAATATATACCAAATTTCGTGAATATATCTTATCAAATGTGAAAGTTGTTCATACAAGAACTTGATTCCGATCGTTCAGTTTGTATGGCAGCTATATGTTATAGTTAACCGATCTGAACAATTTCTTCGGGTATTACATTGTTTCCTTAGAAAATAATATATACCAAATTTCGTGAATATATCTTGTCAAATGTGAAAGTTGTTCATACAAGAACTTGATTCCGATCGTTCAGTTTGTATGGCAGCTCTATGTTATAGTTAACCGATCTGAACAATTTCTTCGGAGATTACATTGTTGTCTTAGAAAAAAATATATACCAAATTTCGTGAATATATCTTGTCAAAAGTGAAAGTTGTCCATACAAGAACTTGATTCCGATCGTTCAGTTTGTATGGCAGCTATATGCTATAGTTAACTGATATGAACAATTTCTTTGGAGATTACATTGTTGCCTTAGAAAAAAATATATACCAAATTTCGTGAATATATCTTGTCAAATGTGAAAGTTGTCCATACAACAACTTGATTCCGATCGTTCAGTTTGTACGGCAGCTATATGATATAGTGGTCCGATATCGGCCGTTCCGACAAATGAGCAGCTTCTTGAAGAGAAAACGACGATTGCAAAATTTCAAGACGATATCTTAAAAACTGAGGGACTAGTTCGTATGGTCAGAGTATAAAAATAAGACACCCGTCGCCAATACCTCAAGTGATTGAATTCTAACATTTATCTCTCGATACTTTGCTAAAAATAGTATCAACGTAATCACAGATATCAGTCGTACGCCACGGGGGCTACCGCCACGCCAACGATAATTCACCCAACCACTTGTCAACCGCACGACAGCGGGGTAGCTAAGATACGCAGAAGAATGCTACAAGTGTCTGGCGAGATAAAAACTAGTAAAACAACAACAACCTATAAAAAATTATGCGATAAGAAAAACATTAACTTCAGTGCACGTGCACAACAGCACTCTACAAGGATAATAAAAAAAAAAAACAACACAAAGTTAATGCCAGCAAAATATTTGTCAACTTCATGTAAACAATAGTAAATTTTGTTTGCGCACAAAAACAAAAATAAATACGATTGAAGGGGAAGAATCGCTCACACTTGTTATCGTGGCGACAGTCTAGCGATCAGCAAAAAGCAAAAACTAAAACGAAATCAAATTACTGCTGCTGATCCTCGCAGGACGACGACACATAAGTGGAGATGACGCGACGCGTCAATAAGAAAATTACCCGGCGCGACAGGCTAAGTGGACGTGCCGTCAGCGAACGTGACTCAGTATTTATGTCACAATAAAGAAAAATATAAAAAATTGAAGAGTTTTAACACAACAAATCTACTATTTATTTAGGCATTTCCCAGTTGGTGCCAGAAAAGAAAATCATTGTGCACGATCGGCAATAATCACGGCGGCTGCTGTGGTAGCGATGCAACGGCGACACTAAGGTAGGTGGCTAAGTACGTGCCGGAGCCATGGAAGCTGAGCTCAAGCTGGGCAATCGAAAAACCTTTATAGAGTTACTGTATTTACGGCACTACTTTTGTATTGGAAGGTATCAAGAAATTATGAAGATCAAGATATTTGGCAGGAAAATGAGATGTGATCACTAGATGGCTGAAAATCAAAAACAGTCGGACACAATGCTTGGCAAATTTTTGTAAATTGATATCAGTAACTGCGATTTAAGGCTAGACATCATTACTGTATTCAATATTAGTCCATACAGATTATTTTTGAAATCAGCAAAGACTCTTGTAAAGAACTTATCATAAACTTCACCTTCAGACTTCCAGATCACTGTCCATTTTCAATCATTGGAGGGCATTATTAAGAGCGCACTGTATCTACTTATTGCAACGGAGCCTTCTTGAAAGCAGTGAGTTTCCACTTCAATCAGAGATCATTGACCGTTTACTCTAGAATAATTAAAGAATAGCATGGATAGAAAGGTGTTATGGACACAAGTTACATGAAGGGATGTACAAAACTAATAAACTTAGAAAGAATAACACTTTTTTCTCAATAATAGACAGAATTTGAACAAGTGGAATTTCTTCTATCTTCATGCGGTTTACTACTGGTAGGATGGTCTTAATGTGAGCCCGGCCGGCGCTGATCAACTAGCAGTGTGATGTACATAGGTGCCGCTCAGGCTCGAAGTAAATTTTAACAGATTTAGTGAGCGATTCTCTCCTTTTCAAATCGTTATAGTCTCAGTAGCATCCGGAAAGACAAAAACCTTCCTGGATTCGAGCTATCGCAAGTGCAGGAAAGAAGGTAGTCGGTATATAAATCTCTTCTTTTTTGTCTGCTATGCCTTCACTACATCGAAAGTGGAACCCCTTCGATTTCGCACATTCAACTAAAAAAGGAAACTAGCTAGACCCAGAATATAGAATAGATATACATATAATTTACAACTTCCGGAATTTTCTAGATACAAGAGTGATACCCATCTTAGAACAACAAACCAATGTAAACATTATTTACATTCGTTAAGAAAAAAATCAGTTTACATATGTAATATATGGGAGTTGGAGGTAGTATCGACCATATTTTATCTAATTTTGCTAATACTACTTCTATTAATATGTCTCATATATATAAAATGTTCCCTGAGTTTCATTAAGATCTTCACGTACAATCAACAACCATATGGAGTAAAGTCATGCCGATGTTTTATTTGTTATATGGGGGCTAGGTTTCGCCCAATTTTTTCCAAATGGAAATTAAAATTGAGTTATATGGGAGGAAGCAGGCGTGGTTTTGTCCGGTTTCGTATATTTTCATATTGTTACGTAGAAATGTGAGAGAAATGTCATTTACCAAATTTGGTAGAAATCGATTTTTACTCAAGTTACAGCTGGCTAAGGCGCATGTGGGGACAGTCATGCAGATTTGTATTCGTCTTTTCATCCTAGGCATTTATATTGGGTAGTCGAAAAACTCTTTTTGTATTCCTAATCAAACTAGAACTTATTTTTTTATATTTATAATGAACTTTAATGAAACAAATATATACCATTTTGGTCGACCATTATTTTCCATTTTTCCGTTAGAGACATTATTCAATCTATGTAAACCTTTTCTGGTTTCTTGGCGAAAAACTACGACAAATAATTTTCACAGGCTTCTCTTGAAGCTAACTTTACTCCATTAAGACAGTTTTGCATTGACCGAAACAAATTGTAGTCCCAATGGCACAAGGTCAGGCCTAAATGGTGGATGCATCAAAACTTCCCAGCCAAGCTCTCCCAGTTTTTGCCGAGTCACCAAAGTTGTGTGTAGTCTAGCGTTGTCCTAATAGAAGACGAATCCCTTTCTGTTGATCAGTTCTGGCCGTTTTTTTCTATTGCTTAATTCAATCTCATCAGTTGTTGATAGTAAAATGTAAAATCAATCGTTCGACCAGGCTAGAGCATCTCATAGAGATGATTCCTTTCCGAACCCACCAAACTTTTAGCATAACCTCTTGTCGTCAATCCTGGCTCTGCCACCATTTGTTGAGCTCCACCACGCTTGGACCATGATCTTCTTTGCATAGTATACATATTGTCGTAATTGATCCAATTTTCGTCTCTTGTTACATCTCGCTTCAGAAATGGTTCGATTTCATTTTGCTTTAGCAAAAAGAAGAGAAGCAGATGTTAATTCGGTCCATTAAATTTTTCACTGAAAATTAATATGGTACCGAAACATCGAGCTTCTATTTGTAGCCAGCTTTTTTTAAATGGTTCCAAACCATTTGATGATAAATGTTAAGTTCCTTAGCGATGTCATGGCTGATTATGTGACGGTCCTGGTCAATATTTTCCATAATTTTATCGACATTTTCAACGATAGGTCGACCAGAGCAAGGCACATCTTTCACATCGAAATTTCCAGAAAGGAAGCGAGCGAACCATTGTTTTGCTATAGGAACTGATACAACATCGTCTCCGTAAACTTCACAAATTTCATTGGTGACTAGCGTGACATTCTTTCTTTTTTTTATATAAAAATTCCAAAATAACGAATTTTTTCATTATTTTTACTCATTTTTAACAGCTATAACTTTTTTCAACTTCCCGGAATTTATTTTTGTTTTTTAGATGAAGCTTAAAATCTCACCTTTCCAATAACACTATATGGTATAACCCAATGTGATTGGTAGCATTGGAGATATACGATTGCAACGACATCAATTGACAAAATACGAAAAGACTTTTTCGACTCAATATATATATATGTATATTTATAATATATATATATATATATATATATGTGTATTTATAATATATATATCCCTATATGTATCTCGATTAATTTTAGGTGATATTAACATTCGTTAGATGAACGAAGCTATTTGCTAATACTCTCTAGCAACATGTTGCAAGAGCATAAGAACTCAAAAATAATATTTAATCACCTCAAAAGCAAATATATTTAATTCCGAATGTTCCTTAAATAAACCTACTGACTCATAGTCACACAATAATAAAACTATTTCACAAATTTACAACAAAACCCAAAAGGTAATTTAATTCATAATCCCATCTACACTTCCGTAAATTCCCAACAAAAAGTGTAATAATATTTTACAAATCTTCCTTTGTTTACTAAAAATGTCACAACATTAACTATCTACACAGAAACGCCGTGAAATTCAAGTTCACCCGAAATCTACTAAACATGTTCCGGTAATTATTATTTTATGACTTCTTATATTTTTGATTACACAAGCTTCTTACATTTTTTACACTAGTAGAACAACAAAAAAATTGTTCCGCTTATTGTCATTAAATTACGAAAGAAAGACCATAATTAAACAGCACAAAATATGGTAGAGCGGAAGAGCATAACTTTTATGTTTTACTTCGTATTATAAATCAGAATGCATTTTATGGTGGAATGTCTAATCTTTGAGTGCTAAAGCTTTGTGCTAACCTTGAACTTGAAACGAAGAAGATCACAATGCTTTCTGCAATTGTGTACAAATTTGCGAAAGGTATGGACTTTTATAAATATACTAGAGAGAGCAGTGTTGACTTTAGTGGGTCCTCTTATATAATTGTGCAAAAGGTACCTAACATTTAATTTTTTTTTTTTTTTTTTTTGAAGGAGAAGTAAACTGACTTAGACATGTGCGCTATTCTGCAATATGTTTATTCAGTTTTCATCTATAAAATCAAAATTTTTGAGTGTCGGGTGTCAAAAATGGCGTCCAAAATGGCGGCTCCAGCAGAAGGTGTTTTGAAAACCGACCTCATCTCCGGGCACGATACAGGTCGCAATTCGTTGTCTACAAGCAGAAAATTAAACGAACCCAGTTTGAAAATAAAGTATTGTTTTTTCGCATGATTTTTCCATTTTGACCTGTTGTAAAAAATCGTTCATGATCAAAATATTGCGGTTTTATGGGTTACAGCGCCGGAGAATTTTGTCTTCTTTTAGGCGGGCAAAACGCGAAGATAATTGGTTGAATGGTTCAAAAGCGAGAATGCCCGCAGATTCGAAAAAACTAGTTTCGAGGAAACGCGTTTCAAAGGTTCAAAGCGTCCGTCAATGCTCAGGACATAGGTCCGTACAAAGTCGGGTTGCTACGGAACTAATTCACGGATCGAAAAAAAAATTTTAGCAACATATTCTAGACAATTTAAGTCTGCGATTTGTGCAATAAAAAAATCGGTTTTTTAAAGAAACTTTAAAAGAGGACCCGCTTTAGAATACACAGTGCTGCAAAAGCTCTTCAAAGATTTTTGTAATTGGCTATATATGAGATAACTTAGTATGCCTGCGTGTGGTGGAAAATTTTCAAATAACATAGAAGCAAAACACTTCAGTTTATTTGAGGCTTTTAGCCTTGGCTAACGCATATAGATCAAACAGATGTATTTATACTAATTAAGCTCATATGGAGCCTGGGATCCTGTTGATACTATATATCAGGAAAGGAGCTAGCAGATAATGCAGCCAAAGTAGTTTCAACACCTCCCCTTCAGCTATTTATTCCATTCCCGAAAAAACGAAACAAAAGTGATTACAAGACCTTGTCAAAAATGTTCAATACGAATGGAGCAAAGAAGATGGTCATTACAGAAACATAAATCCAGACAAACAGGCAATAAGACTACCAACCAATACCACAGAAGTAATGAATGTTTTATTACGATTAAACACTCCTCAGAATCGGTAATTCTTTGGTTTTGTTATATTATGAACTTGCGAGGCACCCACTTTGTACAGAGCTTTCGCCTCTTTAGGGCGTCATTGTCCTCGGTGCTCATTTCGTCTCTTTCCAACTTAGCAAATCTCTTTTTTACGATGGATTTCTCTGGTGCAAAGCCGACATTCAGTAGTATTTTCCTCAAAAACCAATGTTTTATTTATTATACACGAAATGCTTTATGATCTCATTATATAATGTAAGTTGTATATGCTGTATAAACGTAACTTAAAAAGTAGAAAAGAAATATCAGTTCAGTTCAGAAAGCCTTCGAATATTAAACAATAAAAGGTTTAGTCTTGAATAGTCGATTCGAGATACCTTGGAATGTTGAAACAATATGAGCATTAACTCTCATAGCAACGTGACGATACTACCCTTGAGTTCTCTAACCGTGCGTTTAATGTTGTTTAAGGAATGCCTAACCTCGTTATCAGTGAGATCGAGTCGCGTTGTGATAAATATTGTATGGGTGCTGGGCCAAAGCGGAATCCTAGATAACTGTAATGCTAACCCGTTGCTAAATGTAACCCTCTTGCAGTAGAACGGGAATGTTCCCCTCTCAAATGATGTAAATAATCTAAAGTTTTGAGAAATATGTTGAAAAAAATAAGGAGGAAATTAGTTATATAGTATATGCTTTCGGAAATAATAATGTTGGTGAGTTTAAGATCAAGAAAGCTGGTGGTAATATGGTATATAAAACTAGAACTCACGGATATGCGGAAATGTAGAACCATTAGTAAATGTCGGTGGAGGAGTAAAAAATATACCTTACTAAAGTAGACTACCAAATGATCTTAAGACTGTCGACGAGTTAGCTACTGACAGGGTCTACCAAGCCGGTAAAGTTGACGGTGAGTAAGAAGACTAAAACAATCCACATAACACAATCCTTTATACTTGATTACTGCACCCAAAAATTGACTCTACGCTTTAACCGGAGTTAAAAGAAGTAGAATATATATAAGATCAATTGGAGCTACAAATCCTCATATCAGAAGGAAAATAAGATTCAAGAATAAATAATTAAATTAAATTAGTTCAGAAAAGATATACTGCTACTACTTTATAAACCAAGAAGAGGAAAGGATCTATCACATTGAGAAAATGCTGAAAAGGTTTGAGATTCACACCACAAAACTGAGATATAAATGAAAGCAACTGGCTGATCTCTAAAGCAAAAACTTACAAACGAACTAAAAAAAACAACTAACAAATTTTGACTAGCTCTGGCTTATAAAAAATTCTTAAAAATTTGTAATTAAATATTTTCCACAGATATTTCAATAAATGCCAAGATCATACATTCCAAAGAGCATCCCAATAATCCACTACTGCCCTGCCTTGCTGCAATTATCTCTAATTACATTTGTTGTGCATTTGCTTGTAAATATTTGAGCTGATCCTGTCGCAAAGCATAAATACTTCCTTTGATCCTGCGACACCACAAGCAACCCCCAATAATTGTCAATAGACGAGAAGTACACGGATACTTTCGGCAGCATTGCTTTATGACACAGTGTGGTACACCACGACTGACGGCAGCTTCCTGCCACTTCCTTCGTCTTAGATCTTTATATATGTAGTAATTGAATGCGTAAGATCCTTTACAAAGCGTTATCCTTTTGAAGTCTTACTAGTTGTGTAACCGTTGCAAAGAAACTGAAAAGTGATTACAACAAATTGCGAAAAGATCGTGTTGCAGCAGCGCAGAATGAAAGGTATTAAGTTTGTTATGTAATTATTTTGAGTGCGAGAAGCGTCGGCAAGGATAATGTGTTTATGCTCACATAAAGGCAGCGAACTTTAGACGCTTCGCTTCTTATTCTAATAAAGAAGAATGCCAAATTAGTTTTATAAATAATTTTGCATGATTTCCTTATTGCACAATCATTGCTGCTTGCAAGCCTCCAACAGTACCTTCTAGGAACACAATGCCTACAAATGAAATTGGATAGCCAATGTGCTAAAGCATTGTTTATTTGTAGATTTTAGCGAGCTGTACAAGCCACTTTGGCATTCTCTATGAAATTAAAGCGATTCAATTACACATTTTGGCATTTCCGCCTTTTTCGTAGATTT
This sequence comes from Bactrocera zonata, assembly GCA_037783105.1. NCBI lineage: Eukaryota > Metazoa > Arthropoda > Insecta > Diptera > Tephritidae > Bactrocera > Bactrocera zonata. Next base: position 239,293 of record JBAWJQ010004250.1, on the reverse strand, counting down.
GAACTGCCAGCACCAATCTGCGTAATCCTTTTCATACTCCAAATGTAATTCAATTTATTACCCGCAAACCTTTATTTTATCGCTCTTTGTTGTTATCAAATTTAATTCACAGCAGTTTATAGCTGCATTCGCTTGCCACAATAAATCAAGCAATTGGAAATAAACATACGGGCGAAGATCCTTTCTGATCCTTGCTGCAGACAATTTTTTTCTAGGCTGCGCTGTGGTGTTGATGTGCGAGTGCAGCGGGGGAGCTACTAGTTGTTGTGTCTACAGCACATAAATATTTATATAAATTGTCTCGACAGCAAATTGACAGCCAAATTGTTGGTTGTAATTGTGCGCAAGATAACCAGAATTTAGAAATTGATGTGCAATCGGCTGTGTTGTAATGTGAGTCCCGCTGTGATTGCTTCGGAATTTGGTGAGGATTCCACTGAAAATAATGTAGTTCAATGTAGTAGCATGTGCCAATGCTCCCAGCTAAGAGTTTAATTTTTTTTAGGAAAATATATACAATTTTTATACCAAATTAGAACAAGTAAGGAAGGGCTAAGTTCGGGTGTCACCGAACATTTTATACTCTCGCATGATAAAGTGATAATCGAAATTTCATTATCCGTCATTTACATATTTTTTTATTTTGCTGTAAAATTTATTAGATTAGTAGTTCCTGAGATTCGGTTTTTGGTCCATAAGTGGGCGACACCACGGCCATTTTCAATTTTTAAAAAAAGCCTGGGTGCAACTTCCTTCTTTCATTTCTTCCGTAAAATTTAGTGTTTCTGACGTTATTTGTTAGTCGGTTAACGCACTTTTAGTGATTTTCAACATAACCTTTGTATGGGAGGTGGGCGTGGTTATTATCCGCTTTCTTCCATTTTTGAACTGTATATGGAAATGCCTGAAGGAAATGACTCTATAGAGTTTGGTTGACATATCTATAGTAGTTTCCGAGATATGTACATAAAACTTAGTAGGGGGCGGGGCCACGCCCACTTTTCCAAAAAAATTACGTCCAATTACGCCATTTTGTGGGCGTGGCAGTGGGCGGATTTTGCCCATCTTCGAACTTAACCTTCTTATGGAGCCAAGAAATACGTGTACCAAGTTTCATCATTATATCTCAAGCTTGCACGGACGGACGGACAGACAGACGGATTTCAACTCTACTCGTCACCCTGATCACTTTGGTGTATATAACCCTATATCTGACTCTTTTAGTTTTAGGACTTACAAACAACCGTTATGTGAACAAAACTATAATACTCTCCTTAGCAACTTTGTAGCGAGAGTACAAAAAGGATTTCAGAACAAGCCTTGGTTGTAATTAAGTTGTAAGTAAGTAAGGTTGTAAGTAAGAGGCTTTCTTAGAGGTGTCTAGGAACTTATTTTTCCGAGTACCAATGGAAAAAAAAATGTGTATCACCCTAATATACATATGTATGTATAGTAACAATCTGCAGTGCAAATCCATTCCGATTCCATAAAAATTTGAAAGAGATTTTTCCCACAGCTGTATAATGGGTCACTGTAACAGGCTTAGTCACTCATCTTTGCTCATCTTACAAGACCCTTGGTATAGATTTCTCGTTTCAAATATCTCATGGTAGAGCATAGTATAGTTCAGATATCAAAACTTCGGTTGCAAAATAGGGATAGTGGCAGTAGTCGTGTGGAATAACAAAACTTTTAACTGAACATAAAGCATAACTGGCCGTAGTCACCTCTAACCAAGCATCACATCTTTCATAATTTTACTATTAGGGCGTGTTTTTGTGTAGAAATTTGAAAAAACCCAAAATTTTTTTATAATTCGATGACTTAAATATTTAAAAATATCTTCCTAAAAAAATTTTTCAAAACTCAGATTACTTTCGTAGTTATAGCCGTTTAAGTATCGTAAGTTAAGTACCTACAACAATAGGCGAATATGTAGATTGTTTTTTTATTTTTTGTGATTAAAAAACAAAAAGAAATTTTGACATCAAAAATAGCTTTATTGTTTTTCAAAATATTTTTCATTAATATCTTTACACTTCTGCATACATTTGAACCAATTGTAGAAGTACTTTTGCCACTCTGGGTGAGGTATCTCCAAAACATGTGTTCTGAATACATCAACTGCCTTTTCAGGTGTCGCAAAAAGTCAACGTTTTTAGTTCGTTCAGGAATAAAAAGAAGTCATTCAGTCACAAGATAGGACTATACGGAGGATGACTCCTCAAATCGATGTTTGGAGTGCTCAGAAATGCAGTTGTTTCAGTCGATCTGTGAGAGCTAGCATTGTCGCCATGACCCGTCTTCGTCGGTTTTTCTGATTTCTTGAAAGACAACTTGCAAACAAATGGTTCTGTAACACTCAAAATTTACTTTTGGTGTTACTCTAATAGTACAGTTGCAACATGTCCCATTTTTCCAAAAAAGACGCAACCATTTGCTTGGAAGTGCTTTGTCCGCGAACAACTTTTGTTGAATTCGACTCATCTCGAAAGACCTATACAGTCAACTGTTGTTTACTTTCGGGCGCACATATGTTTTGAAACACCGTTATAGTATTTCTTAACATTTTTCTCGAGCAATGGTCACACGAACCTTTTTTAGCGATCGACAAATTATGTAGGATCCAACGTAAGAAAAAATTTTCTACAATCAAATGTTCATGCAAATATTTGCTGGTCCACCAATGGATATAGTTGTCTCAATTTCACGATTTGTCACATGATGATCTACAATATTAGTTTGCGCACAGCTTCAGTAGTCTTGAGTGATCCGATAGAATTTACCATACCATCGATAAATAGTGGTCCTCGATGGAACTTCATCGTCAAACATTGAATGAAGTTCATTGATGCTCTATTGCTGAGATAATCCTCGCATCATATGTATCGCACGTAGGATTTTGCCACAGCGCAGCTGTACCAGCTCTGACCAAACTTCCACGAAGCTCAGCTTTCTATTAGTAAGAACACAAAAGGATACGGGAGCAACCATTCTATCGATCGCGGTTTTAGGGTGCCATTCCGTGCTATCTATCAGCTTTTCAAATTCCTCCGATTCCGCTATGGCCTGACACCCATACCAGTCTTATCATATAGACACTCGATGCTATTGATAGCGAGGCATTCCTCTACCAACTCTGAACGCAATGTTAATGAGTTCAAGGATAGTATCGCCGCTCTTCTAAAGAAGGATAGATTTTTCTGAAGGGGGCTGTTTTCCGGAGTAGATCTCTACTGCTATCTTTGCTATATTAATGGCCGCAACCTCGGTTGGAAGACACTGCAATGGTCAGGAAGTCTGAAGCTGAATTAATAAAGAGCTCCTGACAGTAAAAGCCTTCACCAACATTCCCCCCACGCTTTGACCGATCCGAAAGGACGCTCACTACCTCTCCCTTCCAATGGATTTTTCCCAACTACAACTTCCTCGTCAGTACATGGGTAGAGAAGCAACCGTCAGAGTTTGATCCAAGTGATCCGATATAAAGTCAAAGTGTATGAGGATATCCGAGTATTCAGATACGTGCTCTTTTAGAAACTCAGATTCTCTGAGTCTTATAGCAACTTTCGCAGCCATATACATATGTCGACGCAAGATTGCGTTAAGTGATATGGTTGTCGTGGATGGTCAACATCGTGTTATAAAGCTCGCTACTAACTAACGTAAAGGGCATCTAACGCCTCATTTCGAAAAAAACAGGGTCCGATGATGACGCCATACCATAATCCGCACCAAACGTTAATTGTTAGCGATAGAATTGCGTTTCCTGGTCCTGGATTTGAATCAACTCAACAGCGACTATTTTAATGAAATCATTAAGACAGAACATTGGAGATCATTGGAGAAAATAATTTTCGATAAACGTGAACTTTTCGTAGAACGTGTATATGCGTAGTACAATATCTTGGACAATTGCCCAGCTTTGTACGAAAGCGAAACGAGACATGATAAAATGACAACCCTTACTAAACACACTGACAAACTTTGGGAGAAATCCGTAATCAAACATGAGATGTCAAAATTAAGTCATCCCTATTGATAGAAGTTCTAGGTTTCTTTGTCCCATGCTTCCATACTTACAAATGTTAACGAAACTTTTGATGAAGATCAAAAGCTATTTAAATTTAAGAATCATTCTTCAAATCATCTTGTTTCAAATGACCATTGATTTTTCTTAAAATATAAATTTAATTCTATTGAAGTATCCAAATTCCTTTAAGTCTTTACTTTTACAACTGATAACTAAAGTTAGTCAGTTAATTAAATATTAGAGAACTAATATCGGATAAACGGTTATCAATCAACACAGCTTTAGTAAAGCAACATGTTCTCAAATGATCGAGGTTTCCAAATTATATACCATACACAATATAAATACATACATATGAGTTCGAAAGTAAGAGAGATGTACCCTGCTTTATTAAATTCTTCCCTTCTAAAAATAAAAACCTCACAATCAGTTTCATTTTTACATAAGCGGAAATTTGTTGGGATATCTCATGCATATAAGTATGAATGAGCATGTTTTTCTAGCCCCCACAGAGGCAAGCTTAAGTGATCACTTAAGTCCAAAATTTATTACTGTTTCTTTAAAATTCCTATAGAATTGCATTCCAGTATTTCTTAGTAATTACTTAAAAAATCGTATTTGGAAAAGTTGTAACTAAGTAAACAAATTTAACAAAGTTGAAAAGGACGAAAGGCTAATCCTCCAACAGGATAAAACATAATAATATTGTAGACGGAAAGGATCAAGCGGTAAAAATTAGTTTTGGGTTGCAAAGTTTTATGAGCACTTAAGTTACATTATGTACGTGTACCTTAAAGTGGACTGATGTTGCTAATCCCGAGAGACTGTCTAATAATACCGAATGTCTGCAAATTCCGAAAAGACTAAGATTATTATGTTTTTTATTCTTTTAATGATATTTGATTACAACGATTATACCATATACTATACATGAGTATATCGACATTAATGTAATGCACAATATTTCGGGATTCGATTGTGTAAATGCAGGAAAAATTCCGTTTAATTAAATAACACTTTAAAAAATAAAAAACAAATGTATCTCGATTAAAAAAAAAAATTAAAAACATACAAAATTTACTTATTAATTATTAAATTATGGATGTGTGGCAATTTAAAAAACAAAAAAAAATAAAATATTAATTAAACTTTTTTCACTAAAATAAATAAATTCAAATCGGGATTCCAAAATTATTTTTGCAACCAATATTTAGAAAAAATAACAAAATAAAATAATTTGTAAAGCAATTTCGACTATTATCAAGAAACTTCAAATCGGGATACCGAAATCCCGAAATCCCGAAAAGATTTATGCAACCAATATTTGGAAAGAAACAGCAAAATAAAAAATATAATGCAATTTTCACCATTACAAAAAAATTTCAAATCGGGATCCCGAAAAGATTTTGAACAACCAATAATTAAAAAAAAATTATAAAACAATTTCCATTATCATAAAAATATTCAAATCGGGATCCCGAAATCCCGAAAAGACTTTATGCAACCAATAGTTATCTCTTCCACATACAGTTATGAATGCATCAATATTTGCACAGTCATACATATTTGTAGGCATAAAAGGCATTGACATTAAATTTCTTTCGCTAGAAATACAAATACGGCCTCATTGAAGCATAAATCCTCAAACAAAAAAAAAAATCAAAAATGTAATACAAATTTAAAAGGAAAAGGATAAGCGTATGCAAGGATCAATAGAAAGCGATGTGCATTCGGGATAAGGAAGGGAAGAAGTGGCAGATTTGTGGAAATACACTTCAAAGCCGATGATGTATGGTTGGCGCGGTCAACCAAAAACAAAATACGACGATCAGCATTGATGTCGCAAAGCGATTTTCGGTCGCGTTGAATTGTGGTGTAATGTTGCAATTGTTGTAGTTAGCCGGAATTTTGGTTTGGGTTAAGGTTTTGTTGCGGCTCTTGTGTTGCCTTCAATATCGGTAGGCAGAGAAATGCATTCAAAGGACGAAAGGAGTTTTAGACTTTAACTGAAGAGGCAAATTTTCTTATTATACTCGTACGTACTGAAGTCTGTCAAAATTTAGTTGACTTAATGGCATACTAAGTGTATTTTATGGTAGCATGAAATACATTATTTTCCATATTAAAAAAAAAATATTTTTAAATATTTTTCGTGTTAGTCTAAGCTTTGGAATTTTCTTAAAACTTTATGCCTTTTGGACATATTCTCAAGACTAATAAAATGATCTTTACATAAAGTATAAGTTTGGAGTTTGACACACTGGATTCGCTTCGTAAACAGCGTTCACATATTAGAGTGAAAATCCGGATTAATTACAATACCTATCCTGATTTCTAGCGTTTGGCTATTGTCACTACACAACTGTAAAAATAAGGTTGTTTTGATAGCGGAAGATATTTATTTTTGTCAGCAGTGGAAGTTTTGATTTCAAATCAGCATCTGCTAGGAATAATCTCAGCCGATATCCAAGATTCCTCTCGAAACATATATCGTTATTATTATTATATTTAGCAAGTCAGCCTTCGAACTATTTGGGGTTATTATAATTAAATTTTGGTGTAATTTAAGATCAGCTCTATTTCGATAATGCAAATCTTCATATTTGTGGACCTAGTTTCAAAGTAGACATTCCCGGCCTTTGATGTAATGTTGATAATAACTATTTCAAACACGTTTCAAGTATTTTCCAAAAATGGATATTTCAGATTTCTATGGAACAAGCTTACATGACGTTTATCTTCAAAGCATGAAAAAAATCTTAACTTCGATTTCACCGAAGCAAGAACATTTTTTACAAACAAAAACGTTTTCAGTTTGGTGCTACGGCGATTCCATATCAGTGGGTCTGTCAAATGAGCAGTTTCTTCCGAGAAAAATGTACAATATTTCAGATCGATATCTCTCGACTCAGCTCATTCCTCTGCACATTTATACTATACATTTTCTTAGATTCTCTCAGGTCCGGATATCCGATCTTCTGGTTGTTGCAACATTCGTGGCAAACTAAATAAAGCCTATTAAGGGTATATAGTAAATATGATTGAAGAATGGAACGATACAATGGTTGTAAAAATAGTTATCAAATATTGAAGCATGTTAAATTTCAATCCATTAGAATCTATGCGGGATGCGTTGTTATAAGCTTTTGAGAGTTAGTGAAACGTTCTTCGCGATTCTGTATGAACAAAAAAGTGAATATGTGCTTAAAACTATAGAAATACATAGATATATAAGGGGTATTCTCTTGCTCTTGCAAATCTCGGTGCACGGTGCAAGCATTGCAGATTTACAACGGCACAACAACAAACACACGCAGAAAAATATTTGCAAGGGCTGTGAAATATGTCAGACCAAAACCCATGTTTATTTGCGTGCAATGTCACGCAAAAATAAAATTGCAGCCCTGTTGTAGTTGCCATTTTACATAAAGACAGATTACGTCGTTAAAGTGTTGAGGAAGGTAAGTTTAAAATAGATTTTATAATTTTTATTTAAATTAAAAGATTTCTTACAGTTTTTTTTGTTAAAAATGTATGCAGAAGGTGCGCTTATTCACAATAGCCATGCATAATTGTCATTCACAATAAATTGACCGAATCAGTCGTTCATATATCACTAGATTCTGCAATGGGTGCTCTCGTGACCTTGTATATTTCGGTATAGTATTTTTGCAATCTGCAATCTTGCAAGAGCAAGAGAATACCCCTATAGTACTTATGTGACTCATTTTCAGTGATGATAAAGCAGTTAAAGCATGGTAATAAAGCATTCTTCTTCTTTATTGGGGCAGACACCGCTGGTTTCGTCCGCAACTGCACGTAAGGAGTTTGAAATGCTTCCACAATTCCTTTATTCCAAGTTGCTGCTGAGTGCTCTCAGAGAGCAGGTGTGCATGTCGAGTATAAATCTGTTCTGTTCGGCTTCTCGACCTCGAACCTTCCTTGTGTTTCGCAAGTTTTTTGCTTCACAGAGGCGGGAGCGTATCTTGACTGCAACAAGATAGTGGTCCGAGTCAATGTTAGGACCACAGCGCATAAGTATGTACGTCTAAAACACTGAAGAGATGTCTTCCGTTTATCCCAACATTATTGACTTGATTGGAAGCTTTTCAATCCGAAAACAGCCAGGTAGCTTGATGAATTTTTCTATTCTTTAATCTAGTACTACAGAAGTCGATCAGCCTCCGATCGTTGTAGCAAAGATACCTTCTTTGCTCACCCTAACGTTAAGGTCGCCAAGCAAGATTTTGACATCTTGGCTTAGGGCATCTCTCTTAGGCGTGCTTCAAGCGTTCATAGAAGACATCCTTGGTCACACCGTCCTTCCCTTCCGTCGGGGCGTGGGCGCAAAATAAGCGATATGTTGAAGAACTTCTCTTTGATCCTGAATGTAGCCACACATTCATCCACCGGGGTGAATATCAAAACTCGGCGACAGAGTCTCTCCTCCACCACGAGTCCCACTCCGAACTTGCGCTCCTTTATATGGCCATTGTGGTAAATGCCACAAGGACCTACTCGCCTCAGTCCTACCGTTCAACGCTCTTCTTGGACGGCGGTGATGTCAGCCTTTACTCTTACGAGGACATCAACCAGCTAGACAGTGCCACCTTCCCAATTAAGGGACCGGACATTCCAGATGCATGTCTTTAAATCGTAATCCTTAGCACGCTTGCAGTGGCCGTCATAGCAGGGGTCTCTTATCCGAGGCTGTTTTGATATTTTCATTGTGGGTGTTTTTTTACATGGTGGAGCCCAAACCCAGCGCACAACCCTTGAAAGGAATGTTTTACCGTCTCACTTTAGCTCGCCTTCAAATGGATGTTTTTTTGGCTACCCAGAAGATACTTGGTCTTGTTTGAGCCATATGTAAAACAAACGTTTCCGGCCACTCCCAAGTGTATGGCGCTCGAAGAACTTTCCTCACTTGCGTGAATTTCTGTAAACGGCTCTAGGATACATGATAGTGGTAGATAAAGTAGTGATGACTTATTATGGTGGTACCAAATACACTGTCTAATACAACCTTCGGATGTTGTAGAATGAGACCACCATTCCTTTTATCCCTAATGAGGAACTACTCCTCACTCCGGCGATATTGAAAATCAGATAAAACCAAAAAATCTTGTATTAATTTTATTAACGAGAGAGCCAACAAATTGGTCAATAGCTAATATGAGGCTATAACGTGTTTATTAGGAATAATCAAAAGAGAAGACTTGAGCTGCGCTTTAAGCAGGTGATCTGAATCCACCAAAGTATGATAACTAAGATCAGAATATTGTTAATTATGGCAAGACGCATCATACCCTCTAGCGCTCATAAGCAAAATCAACTGATTTTGGAGAGATCAATGGAAAGAATATTTAACAAAAGGCGCCGGGGTTTGATACCTAGCAGATCTTAATTTGTACTTATTCTTACTTAATATTTCTACATTATTCGTAGTAACCCAGAAAAACGCCTCGTATCCGACTTGAGAGAAATTAGAACTTGTGAAATAACGAAAGGAAATAAGATCAGTCGGATAAATATAGTGTCTTGATCATGCAAATTGCAGACACTTATATAAGTTCTTACCAGAAATGGCCCAAAATGCTAGCACTTCATTTCAATAATAATAATATAAAACAAGATATGATACTAAATTTTGTTCATTATACACCAAGGATCAGATAGCTGTCTGAAATCTTGACGAACAAATACCTCAAATGGGTATGCAGTTCCATAAGGAGATAGAGTATAGCAATAAAAAATCACTATTATATTTTAATACGCCCACAATTAACTCAATTTGAAAGCAATTTCACCAAAACATATATTTATTGCCTATCGTTGCCATCGAAAATGCTGGAAAAGCATACTTTACGCCCCTTTGGAAACGCTTGACTACAACAAGAAAACAAAGTGTAAGCAGTTGCAAACATTTACAAGTACAGCAAAGCAATTGAGTGTACAAGTATGAATTTGAAAATATTATAATTTGAAAAATTATGCTGTCATTGAGTGGCAAGCAATACACAAAGCCACTAACAGAAGTGATTCGATTGTGTTTGTAGAACAATTTTTTCATAAGTAATTTCAAACTAATCATCGCCATGTGTTGCACAGAACATGTTAGAGGCACAAGTAGCAACAACAACTAAAAACATGCAACCCAAATCGAACACCAAAAAACCGACCTCCTGTTGTGTTTGTGTTGGGGCAGTGGCGGTGTTTAATTAACGCGCCTGCGCGCCCTAAATTGACTGGAGGGCAGAAGAAGGCAAGCCAGTAGAACACTTGAGAACATATTCTTGTATATTAACATGGTGCTTTATATGCTGTTACAACCCAAAAGGAAGAACGGTGATTGTAAGGGACTGAGCAGATAGAAGGAAACGGAAAACCAGTCCGTCAATGGAATATAATTTTTCAATACAAGTAATGGTATTTCTCAGTTACGGATGCTTTAAGAGATATGTTTTATTTACTTTGATTTCAAAGTGTAAGAAATAAACTGAAGTTGAGTTATGAACATATTGTACAAGGCTCTAAAGACACAGAAATAAAATATAATAATTCTCTTTTTCCTACCAGTTCATTTTCAATGATATTTTAAACTGTTTTTTTTTTTGAACTAGTTCTTATTCGGTTTGGAAAATTTTGTTTTATATCTGTTGGGAAAAATTCATTTTTACTCTTTATTTTTTCTGTATTTTGAGACTAGTATTTTTCGGACCAGTCCGCTTTCAGTCCGAAAACCATGTTTTAAACTGCTTCTTTCTATACTATTTCATATCTGATAACATAAAATCATTTTTAAACACAATTTTTTCTATATCCTTAAACTAGTATTTTTCGGACCAGTCCGTTTTCAATTCGAAAACTATAGTTATAAAATATGAATAAAATAAAATGAATTTCTAATAAAATTCTAATTTTCAACTCGGAATTACGGTTATTTAATAAGTTAAATTTTATTGTCGACATTCCAGTTGTAATTAGATTATTTACAGCACAGAATTTATAATAAATAATATGGTTTGTTTTCAGTACGAAACTTGTAGTTTTAGCCTACAATTTTTTCAAGTGCAGTCTTAAAATTATATTTTCGAACTTTAATTTTTCGTAGTAGTAAATTTTCCTTCATATGTATCTAGTAACAAACTAGTACTTTTCGGATCAGTTTAAATATTTTTCTGCAGGGATGTTGTATATACCAAAATAACACATACACAAGACTGGTATTCTGTACGTTATCAAATTTCTAACCAGCTAGTGGTGGTGTTTTAGTGGTGTTGTTGTTTGGGTTAGCTCAACTCGGTTGGGGTCTAAAGCCAGTCCGACTTGTTGTAGCATCCCTCAATGGCAGGTTTATTATGTCTAATTGTCAAGTGCAGTTTCTAACGCTGCATAAAATCATTTTTCATATCATTCAAGCGTAGCGTTCTCCGACTCATTTTCAATATTATTATTGTTTTTTACTTTTATTGTTTGAAATGTATGACTTGCGTGTAGGGAAGCGAAATGCATATTAATTTTTATGTACGATATTCTTTATTTATTTTAGGAATACATGTTTTTCTTCACTCTCTGCGCGCTTGAAATGTGATCCGTAGCTCTTTTGCTTAACAATCCAGCGCATTGCTTAAGTGCCCTGCGCGCGCATGCGTAAATGGTTTTCGATTTCATATCGATGCTGTGCTTTGTGCGCACAAAATTGTCTTCAACACCATAGCAAATTTCGTTTTCTATATTCTACTAATTCTTTGTTTTTGCTGTTGTTGATTTGCCTGTCAGTGAAAGATAATCTATTTTAATTTGGCATTTGAGTCCTTTTTACCCAAAAATTAAAATGTTCGTTTTCGTCCTTTTTATGGATTAGATAAATGGCTTGCTAGCTGTCATATAGAATACATATATTCATGGATATACTATATAATGGATATGAAAATTGAGCTGATCGCACTGCGCTGCGTTTACTTAACGAATCGTCACCATTTTACGGATGAACAAATCTTGTTGGCTACTAAATAACAGGAAAACTTGAATAGCAATATATTGATGCTGATGTTGAATATAATGGCAGCAAACTACTTCTATTATAAATTATTTAATGAAAAGTGACTATCGCACATTTAAAAAAATATCTGCTGTGCTCGGTACCATGCACCCAGCTATCGAGATAAAGAGGTAAAAGATATTTCTTGAAGCTTTCGCTCAAAAAGACGGCATTTTATAGTCCACTTGCTGAGGGTACAGGTCTGAGTTAAGAGTTTGCTCGTAGGGGCATAGTTCATAATACATTATTCTCTGTCAAACCCACTAAAGACATAGCAAAATCTTTCTGACTGCCATTTCTTGCTCAGCCGCCGTTTGCATCAACTTACCGTGAACCGATCACGAAGCTTTTCGCTCACCCACTTTTCATCATCACTAACCATGTACTTCCGATACGAGTATATGTATGTGAATAGATTTGTAAATGGAAATTCTATTCATAAGGTCTTTTGCCCGGCCTAGCACACAGATGGCGCTACTAAATACATATGATTAGTCCTAAAAAATGTTGAATTTTGAAAGAAAAAAGCAAAGTTGAAGCAAAAACTTGGTTTCATGACAAGTTTCCAGACACTGCCCCTGGAAAGTGAACCGTCAAGTATTGGCATGCTAAATTTAGAAGTGGTGAAATGAGCACCGAAGCTGGCAACACAGTGGACATCCAAAACTGAAGAAAACATCAAAAAAGTTCAGAAAATTATTTTGGTTGACCGTAACGAGAAGTTATTCGAGATAGCAAGAACTCCAAATATGTCAACTGAACATGTCCATCATATCATTCACGAATATTTAGATATGAGAAAGCTTTATGCAAAGTAGAGGTGCCGCCCGAGCTCACTTTTCACCCAAAGTTACGACGAGTAGATGATTCTGAGCATTGTTTGGAGATGTTTAATCTTCAGGAACTCGAGTTTTTGCGGCTATATGTGACTATGAATAAAACATGGTTGCATCATTTTATTCCGGAGTCCAATCGAAAGTCATCTGACTAGATTGCTCGAGATGAATCCGTTCCAAAGCGTGGAAAAACACAACAGTCGACTGGTAAGGTTATAGAGTCTGTATTTTGGGTTGGTCATGCAATAATTATTATTGACCGCATTTGAAAAAAATGAAGATCCTGTTTCACAAAGACAATGCACTGTGTCAGAAGTCAAGAGAAAACGATAGCAAAAATTCATAAATGGGCTTCGAATTGCTTCCGCATCCACAATATTCTCCAGATATGGCCCCAGAGACTATTTTCTTTTCACAGCTCTCAAAACAATGTTCGCTGAGAAGAAATTTTCGTCGGAGAAAAGGTGATTCCCGCAACTGAGACATATTCTGAACCAAAGGACAAATCGTACTACAAATTTGGTATCGAAAATATGTAGTGTAGCTAAAGTATGTCACCAGAACGGAAGTTGCGAAACCAAAATAGCACATAATTGACACCTTCGATAGCATAACCATTAGCAATATTCACATTTTCAGACATCTGGCTTGAGTTCTATTAAAAACTGTAAAACGTAGCGTATTTTCCCCATTTTATCTTTTTCCTTTTGGAACAATAATGCATTCCCTTTTACTAGATCCTATTCGAGAGGTGTATACTTATAACCTGTATAGGAATCAATACATACAAAATAAACAAATAAAATTTCCCAGCCTTACTTTATAAATTATATAGCGGACACTTGCATTATTCATAGAAACTGTTTGAAAAATGTTTGCCAACCAAAACTATAATAAAAAAAATCGTTTCTATTTAACCAGAATTTTCACTGATTAGTGTCCAAAAAATAAGGTGACATTGTATTTATTTTGAAAATTCTTTATTTATTCTTCCAAATCAATTTCATCCCCTTCAAAGTAATCCCCTCCCTATGCAATGCACTTACGCTAACGGATTTTCCAACCTTCGAAACACTAGTTGTAGTCACTTTCCGGGATGGCCTTCAGTTCAGTCTTCGTTGCGACTTGAATCTCCTTTATCGTATAAAAACGGTGTCCCCGGAGCGGTCTTTTGAGCTTTTTGAACAGCCAGAAGTCGCACGGCGCCAGATCAGGTGAATACGGTGGTTGCGGAACGATACGGGTTGAGTTTTTGGCGAAATGATCACGAATTACGAGGGCAGTATGGGATGGTGCATTATCGTGGTGTAAAAACCAAGAATTGTTTTTCCACAAATCCGGCCTTTTTAGGCGGATAGCGTTACGCAAACGACGCATAACGTTCAAATAATATTCCTTGTTGACTGTTTGACCGGTTGAAAGGAATTCATAATGGACAAAACCACGATAATCGAAGAAAACAGTCAACATGACATTGATTTTTGAGCGACTTTGGTGCGAGTTTTTTGGTCTCGGCTCTCTTTTGGCACGATATTCGCTCGATCGACCGGTTGTTTCGGGGTCATAAGCATAGATCCAAGTCTCATCGCCAGTTATAATGCGTTTCATGACACCCTGGTAGTCGGAAAGAATCGTTTCACATACTTCAACGCGACGTCTTTTTTCCAAAAAATTCAATGTTTTCGGTACCAGTCGAGATTTGATGCGCTTGAGGCCCAAAACATCCTTCAAAATGGTACTGGCTGAGCCTTTCGATATGCCAACTTCATCAGCAAGGTCTCTAATTGTTAATCGACGGTTTTTCAACACCAAATCTTTGATTTGTTGAACGTGAGCTTCGTCGGTTGAGGTTGATGGTCGCCCTGGACGCTCTTCGTCTTCGACACGTTCACGGCCGGCTTGGAACTCACTATACCACTTGTAAACAAAGGCTTTCTGCACCATCCTCAATGTATCCGCAGCAGAAAATTGATTCCGTAAACAAAATTTAATGCAAGTTCTTTGCTCAACAAATTTCGACATCGCAAAAAACGAAAAACTCACTTTTAGCAGCTCACAAAACGACAAGTATCTCAAACACTAATGAATATTTTGACATGAAATTTGACATAAATTTGAGTGACAGTACTACCAACCTAAAAAAACAAAAAAATAATTCTCCAAATCCTTCGACGCGCGCAGAATAAATTCAAATGACACCATATTTTTTGGGCACAGTATTATAACTGAAGTCTATCAAAATTACTTTATTTTCCAAATATCCAAACATTTTTTTGTAAAAATTTTGATTAGTAGTTTTAAACACCAAAATTTACTTGATTGCACAACGTAAATAAGATAGAAAGCGCAAGAACTCTCTAATAAACTTGGTGCTGTAGGGACGGGGTCAAAGCTCCATAATATTGTCTTGGAGACATATTTGAGACATTTGGCAATTTTTATAATAAAAAAAAAATAAGAGATGATAACCCTGATATAATATAATATATAATAAAAGTATATCAATTGAAGAAACCCGGAAACATTTCGAAAATCTAAATTAATATTTTGTTTAGTCAGCACAAGTTATCAATATATTTATATTAAAGCAACACTATCGGCTCCTTATCGTTCAACTTCGCTACTATACACTTCATAGAGCAGATATATGTATATTTAGATGTATCCACACTCATATGCAATACAACTTTACACGTATGTATGTGTAAGAAATACTATGCCTCCAAATGTTTACTTTACATTCATGCTATCTACACTCCAAGTATGCCACATAGCAAGTTTGTCACTCACTTCGTGCGTGAATGATATGCAACATCTGTTGTCAAGCGTAAAACATATTTCATTCGAGTGCAACGTCGACGCCTCCTCTGTGTCCATAGCACTTTGCTTAGATGACACACTTGCAATGAAGATATGCGCTGACTTCAAGTGCTCGGAGTTGTGTAGAAAGACATGTAGTGTTGTATGTGCCACAAAGCAATGTAAAGTGCCTATTAAAACTGTCAATTGAAGTCCACGTACTTATACATATACATACATATGTATATGAAAACATATTTAATTACTTGATGAAGAAAGTAATTGAAAAAATATACATATGTATGTATGTTTTATATACATATAATATGCATAAATGTACATAAGTTTGTTGTTGAATTCTTAGATTCTATATGCTTTCATTTAAAAATTAGTCGTGTGGTTTGAGTGTGGCGATTACCATTAAGGGGTGGCAGTAGGGTAATCTGGCTTGTTTTTTGACATTTTTTTATAGAAATTTTTATACTACAATAGAACCTTTTTCACATATCATGAGGTATATCATGGAGTGTATAAACCAGTTTTTTCAGAATTTTTCGATGACATCTATCGGAGAAATGGCTGGGTGAATGAGACGCGTTTTTCACTGGCGGACACGATTTCTCATGTTTGGATCATTTTAAACACAAGAACCCAATTTATTCTTAAAAAGTACGTGAATGATATCGTCCCTGCTAGAATCATGAAAAAATGTTGATAAATAAAAAAGTAATTAAAGTTTTTTTTTTTTAATTTTTCCCCATGTTTTTTACATAAATTTTGTCATAACATTGTCAATAACTTATAAAACATATAGGAACGATAGTCAGGCGTTTTGTGAACATTTAAAAAAAAATAAGCAAATCGGTTGAGTAGTTCGACCGAAATCATGTCTATCAGTTTAAAAAAGTGTGTTTTGAGAAAAACGCGTTTAAAGTTTGAGGTGAGGCACTCCGGGCACTCCGAACGTCGAGCGGTATTATTATTTTTAAACCTTTTTCGAAACCTTCCAATAGTAAAGTGGGTTTCTACATTAATTCTAAGGGTATAAGAGAACAGAAAATGCAAAAAAAAATGTTGACAAAACATTACCCTACTGACCCCTTAAACCATATAAGCGCAACATTTGCAATTGTTATTATTTGTTCTAAAGAGGTCGCTCCGAGCCAGGCAATTCCAAACTTTCGCATATGAGACAGTGCTATTCTTGGAGAGAGCATAACATTATAAAGATAATGTTTCAGCCAAGTTAAACTTCCAAGCTCTCATCATCCTCGATGCACGCATTCTGCCGGCTTCATTTTAAAGATTTTCTGTTAAACATTTTCGGTCTGTCCATTGTAAACAACAAGAAAAGGTACTTCTGAGATATACCCTGTATTGCTAGCATTTTCAAGTCTTCAGTTGCATAATCAAAATTACTCGCTTTATTTTAAGGTAGTAGTCTGGTAACTTGGGTTCAAAAAATCGAAACATTTTTTTTGCTTAATTTGAAAGTACAATGTCTTGAGAATTTACTGTAAAAATTTCAGACAGAAATTCGAAATATTTCGGGAGTTATAACGGGTTTCCTAGAGCGCCTCTCTCTCACAGTTGTTGAGCTTTAAACGCGTTTTTCTCAAAACATTGTTTTTCTGGTCGGCACGGGTCCTAACTTTTTTTCTACTGAACCGATTGCTTTCAAATTTAAACAGGCTGTTCTACACACTTACAGTTCTAGTCGGAACTAACGAGAATTTTTTTCATCCCTAACTTTTTACTTTACAACCTTTTCTTTAGTAATATAAAAAGACTTTTTTTTCGAAGTCCGCCATTTTGTTATTTACACTTGAAATTTAACTTCAGTAGTTCCGACCAGAATGACATGTCTATAGATTAAGAATAATCAAGAATATTTGATTTCAGATAACATCAAGAGCCAAAATCATCCGGGCCACCCACGTGCCTTTTCTTTGAGGTTCCAAATTCGAGTAACAATAATAATAGCAATAAAGTGCTAAATTTTTTTAAATATATTTTTTTCATATTTTTAGTATGTAAATAAAAACACTCTAAATATTCAAGATAATTCATTTTTAGTTTCCTATAAAAAATCACCATCCAAAGAAGTCATGAAAATACGCATAAGCTACCAGACTACTTCCTTAAAACGCTCTATAATCTCTCAAATTTGAAAGAAGGTCGATTTTACTACATGTTATCACTGGCGTTAGATAGGCAACACTCAAATCTCGCAAAGTTTAAAAGTAAGGTCATCAAAGATTTTTGAAAAGTTATGTCCAATTATGTGAGGGACCAAAGGGAATCCTATAGAGTATTTTAAATTAGAATAAATCGTCTTAAACTGTGAAATGAATCGTTTTTTGATCAACCAGACAGAGAAATGCTTAAGTTCCGAACCATCGAATATATTTTGGGGTCAGGAAAAAGCTTAAACTCGAAACTTCTATGAAATGCAACAATATTTAGCTCAACAAGTAAGGAAGCGCTAAGTTTGGGAACAACCGAATATTTTTCATACTTTTGCCACTTACTAGGAATAAAGCCAGGGTAATGTCTTCAGGTATATAATGGTTGTTATTCAATGAGGTTTAAGCACAGTTCTCATCCGATTTTATTGATTTTAAGCACAAGGATGTGTCGTTATTAAAAAACACGCTCTCTCAATTTTATTAAGACATATTAACCATTGCATGCGGTACAAAGTCACCCGAAAATTCGAAAATTTTTTCTTAGGTATATGACGACTTTCAAGGACCGCACCAAGTACCTTGGGGTAGTCTTGGACAGCAAACTGCTGTGGAAGAAAGAGTGAAAAATGCTAACATACTCGGCACAACCTGGAGGCTCTCTCATGCACTCATGCTACACAGGTATTGTAAGACCAATTCTGCTCTACGGTGCAGTAGTATGGTAGAGAGGCGTACGGAAATCCATCTACCGGAAGCCAATGGAAAATGTTCAGAGGCTCGCTGCGCTGTACTTAACGGGAGCTTTAAGAACAACTCCAAAGGCGGCTCTTGAACTGGTACTACACCTGCCACCTATAGACTTCTTCACTGAAAACTGCGCAGCAAAATCAGCGGGACGACTACTAGATGCAGGAGAATTTGCATAAATGTAGAACCTTCGGGCATAGCTCGGTGGTTTGGCAGACACCGACTACATGATTCCACTCTTCAACTGGGTAACAAGGATCAAAGTAAACAAAGAAAAATACGGTTGATGTAATGGTATGTTAGGTATGCGAAACTCTTTCTACGGATGGCTCGAAAATAGATGTTGGAGTTGGTGCGGGAATATACTGACCAGAGTGTGAGGTCTTTGCTATAGCCGCGGAGCTTGCCTCCAATGAACCTGCAGACAATTTCAGAGTCAACATCTACGTAGACAGCCAAGCAACAACCAGGTCAGTAAACTCGTATCGCATATCGGTCAGACGTGTCTTGAGAAGCAGGGCAGCCGTGGAAATTGTTGCCAGAACCAAGCAACTTCACTGCCAGGCTAAGATTATCAAGAATGGTGTACGGCTAACACATTCGGAAACCCAATTGCTTATAAGACGAATAAACAGAAGTATTGTAAAAGAAATCAAAAAAGAAAGCAAAATGGTGGATCGGAAGTACACAAAAATCATATTGGCACCCGATAGAAAGGCACATGATCGGAATACTAATTGGACACTGTCTGCTGGCGACACACGCCCGCAGGTTGGGACTGGAAGTAGAACAAAGCACCTGGGAAACAAGAAAGCATCTCTAGTCCACTTGGCTCGAATTGGCTGCGCTGTAAGCATCTGGGGTTCTCACGGTGTGATACTCTGGATGAGGTATCGATAGTGAAGCCACAGAGTCAGTTAAAGTTAGCGTCAAGCGCAGGCATCCTAAAGAATGACTACTTCTCATGGACCTAGTAACTGAACTCCATCTGGTATCGCAAAGAACCAAAACTGGTCTATGTGTGGTTTATTGACCTACCAGATTAATCTAACCTAACTATACACTTCAGAATGGATCGGTTACGAATCAATAAGGTCTTTTTGTGTTAACTCGTCTGGCAATCATAGCATAGCTTAAATAGTCAGCCTCGACGATTTCGGGTGTTTCGACAATTGACCGGCCAACTTTGCGTCTTTGACATAAAAATTTCTGAACCAGAATCGACAAAACCAAAATTGCATGTAATTGACTGTTTAGCCCCTCTAACTTTGGTTTTCACTTTCATCCAACAAAAACTCTAATATATGGATATTCTTTTTGCTGTCTGAGACAATTTTTTAGTATGAAATCTTAGCTTTATAACGAAAGAACATAGAAGTTAAAGAGAAACTTCATAAATATGGCATAGAGCTAAGATTGCTGTAGTAGAAGGCAACCGTACAAGTTGCTCGACTCCCAAAATACTCGTTCCCTCAGTTCCATACACGATTATTTGCCAGGAAGGGTATAACAAATGTTGTTGTATAGGACATTTTCATATAGTTTAAAAATGTGAAAGAAAGTTGGCATCCACTTGACATATTCCTCACACAATTTTATCACGCTGCACACACCATTAAGTTGCCCATTTACGCTCGAATTAATGTGCACATAAATTGTAAGCAGCGTGAAAGATAAGGATTAAAACCACCAACTTCTCCACTCACGAATTCATACTCACATACAAAAACAATGAGGAAATTTATTGTAACGACGCGCCCAAAAGATTTTCAAAAACGTATGGTGAAGGGATTAAATTACCGAAAATCGAAACACCACAATGTGAGAGGGTAAACACCAAGTATTCGAATACTTTACACAAATGTGACTCCCGCGAGATTAAATACCCCTCAAATGTTGCTGATATGACACTTGTAGGGGGTACGCACAGCTTGCAGGCACAAACGCCCTCAGCAACACATGCAGGGTGTTAAAGGGCATGTGTTGTTGTTCTACTTACTGGATTTTCATGTCATCTTCTGTTGTTGCTATTGTTTTGGGGCACCAGAAGCTGTAAGTGGTTGCCTGGAGGGTGTTTCGGAGAACTTGCAATGCTGCTGTGGCACTTGTTCTTTTTCGTTACATTTGAGTGACAAACCTGATTTAAGATTTCAAACTAAACTAAAGAAGGGGGAACTTTCATTAGTTGAATGCACTTAAATGTTTCGGTTGATTAGAAATTGATATTCTCACATAAATTATGTAAATTTACGCGCGGGGGATACAAACATTTGATTTGTCCGTTAAGAGTTTGTGCCCCATGCTATGTAGGCTCCCCATTTATTTTGTAGATTAACAAACAAGTTGAAACAAAATATAATTAAACTCACTTTACATAATTACTGAAGCATTTCGAAATTCCTTAAATAGAATTCGTAACGGTTTTATATCAAATACGCAAACCTTTGCGTGGTTTCCCACCAATATCAATCAGTAACTTGTCTGACTCCAAGCAAAGTGAAAATAGTAATTAATGTTCCCGGGGGTTAACAGCTCAAGCGCGCATTAGGGCATCCTCAAGATTTGTGTTTAGTGTTGGAGGGGTTGTGGTATTATTAACATAGAATTTGATGTCGACTACCTGCCTCTTAGAGCGCATTACTCAACACTTGCTTGCTTGCCGGCTTAACAAATCCCCACACTTTCAGTGTAAATCTCTAACGCTTTGTTAGTTTCTTGGGGGTTGCTGCTAACCCCTTACATAATTATATTCCTTAGCGATTTGTTTTACATTTGAAAAATACTTTTAATTACACTTTTGTGTGTGAGAAAGTTGTGTGGGAATATTGTTTCGAATCTATAATATAAAATCTGAATAATTGAGTGGTGAAGATTTTTAATTGGCCCCTTTTGCTGATTGATTGCTTAAGCGTAATTCTCTTATGCAATGCGGTTTCGATCCCCAGCAGAGACATGGGAAAATTGGAAGAGTATTAAAAGGAAACTTCTTCGGAATATTTTTTAATTTTCGATTTAATTGGTTGGAAACTTAGAAAAAAATATTTCTAAAATCCGAACCCAGACAAGGTTTCAGACCATTCCTTACATCGTACCTTTCAAAACTCTAATAAAGTTCAACAAAAATTGACAGCCTTCAAGGTGGAAGTTTTGTTTTTGTTTTTGAGATTTCCAGTCTCAGCGACACTTACGACTAAGCGACATTACCCATCTAGGGTATGTTCATCGGCCTCAACTTGTATGCGTATGCTACTATCGTAACGAGAGAAAAGCAGGAACCAGTGACACACTTGAGGGTCAGTTGGAATTTTTGAACACATGCTTGTAGGCGCAAACGTACGTGGCGAAAATGTACGTGGCTAAAGATAGTCGATTTACTTTCTATGCTACCACTATGAACAAAAAATAGTAAGACTTACAGTCTGTCAAATAAGAGCGTGGTCAACTTTACCGACAGTTAATGAAAGATTTCGCTCTATTTTCTTCGCGAGTCGATAGAGGGAAGCTTTGTCCTTGATGCATTGTCAACAAAGATTCAGTTGTCGTTGATCTTTTGAGGGAGAATCACCTTAAACGCCATGGGTGCTAAGTACGCGTCGCGCTACGAAGCTGTGTTCCTTTGCATCCACCCGAAAGGTCCCAAAATGTCGCAATCAACGGCTGCTAAATATATGAGAAAGCTCAAAATGTCGATGATTAACCAGAACGTGGTTCGGTAAAAAAAGTGAACAAAAAAAAAATGAAAAAAGAATAGTGAATCTGTTTTCGCGGAATCCTGCTTTAACACTGCGGCAAGAACAAGCAAAATTAATGGCAAAAGGTTTAGATATATCCTACGAAACTATCCGAATCCTTCTTCATACTCAAGATGTGAAATGGCGCAACACAATGAAGAAGCCTCTGTTGACTGCAAAACTTGTGACAAAGCGACTCGCTTGGGCGCATGATAATATTGATAGAGATTTTAAAAATGTTATTTTTACTGATAGATGTTCTGTATAGGCACGTTCTGTCCTCACGCGAGCCTGATCAACTTCCACCAATAGGCTTGTTCAGCGGACCGTAAAACATGGAATAAAGGTGCATCTCAAAGCAGTGATTCGGCTTTTTGCACCTCTTTACTGACAACCTAAATGCCAAGAAAATAATAAAAAATCTACAAGAAAGCTTTACTGCTATCTGCCAAACGATGGTTCAAAACAGAAAATGAAGATTGGATTCTGCAGGAGGACAACGATCCTAAACACCGCAGCAAGCTCTGTACTCAGTGGAAAACTCAATCTGGCATCGTTATATTGGATTGGCCGTCGCAGTCGCCCGATGCAAAATAATTTTTTTTTTATAAATTAACATGACCACGCTCTTATTTGACAGACTGTAGTTGATAATTTTAAAATTCTTAATTTATTCTTCAAAATCTATGTCGTCTGTGGACTCACTACACTTGTGCCAACGTCTTTCCAATATTCAAAGCAATTTTTAAAGCCAATTTCCGGAATAGCTTTCCAGTCCTCGAAATAGTTGTTAAAGTCAGTTTCCGGAAAGGCTTCAATTCGCATACCGATTCACTTTTAGTGAATTTAATTGACTCGAAACGGTTTCTCCGGAGCGGTTTTTTGAATTTGTTGAATAGCCAGAAGTCATACGGAGCTAAATCATGCGAATCAGGTGGTTGCGATACAAATATTGATTGAAAATTTGGCGAGAAACTCACGGAGAATCAATGCAGTTTTCGATGGTGCATTGTCGTGGTACAGAAGCCACAAGTTGCCGGTCCATAATTTCGTTCTCTTTTTAGGAATAGCTTCGTGCAAATGACGCCTAACCCTCAAATAGTATTCCCTGTTGACAGTTGGACCGGAAGGAAGAAAATCGGAATGTAACACACCTCGATAATCAAAGAAAATTGTCAACATAATATTTTTTTATCTGCTATTGCGTGCTTTCTTCAGCTCCGGCTCACCTTTGTCATAATATTCGGTCGATTGATTATCTGTTTCTGTGTTGTAAGCATAAAACCAAAACTTATCGCCAGTAATAATAGGTTTCATGACATCCTGGTTGTCGGAAAGCATTGCTTCACAGACGTTAAGGCTACGCAGATTTACGAAAAAATGTAGTGATTTTGGAGCCAATCGCGCTTTCACTTATCTTAGGCCCAAATGTTCTTTCAAAATTTACTGATCCTTTCGATATTCCAACGTTGGCAGTAGATCGCTGACTTTTCTAGACATGGTTCATCGTCAACGAGTTCTCGACCCTCTTTGAATAATACAAATCAAAAACACTTGCTTGGAACAAACAATTATTACCGAAGGTCTTTTTCAACATTTTAACATTTCGGTATTGGAAATTTAATTCCGCAATGACTCGTTTAGAGAAATAGTAAACCAACATTTTTGCTTAAACATCTAAATTAAGGAGCATATTTGAGCGCTGTAACCATTCGTCTGACTGGAATATATTTTAACTATAAATCAGGTATAATAGGTATGCCCATTTCCAAGGCAATACTTCTTAGTTCAACGAATTCAGTACATATTCCCTTAGAATTAATCGGTTTTTCCAAGTATTGGCTATAACTTCAGGGTCTTCACAGTCACGCATTTCGCTACCATTTTATCATGCAAGAGCTCCACCTCTGTGTCTCTTTTATCATTTCGGCAAGAATTCTTTAGAGATAGAACCATTACAGATTTGAACATGACACTTCGGCTAAAACCTGAAGGTCAAAGCTTTCTCCAAACGATTAAAAACAGTGAATTGACTTTATATGAGAAATTTTCACCTTTTTCATGGCAATGGGTTTCTAAAGAAATTAGATTTTCTGCATCGATAGGAACTACTTGGTTTCTTCTACACTACTCACTGATTGACCAATTTGTAATTAACCTTGGCATGCTCGGCGATAATTCGTATATCACGTGTTACAGTTTTATTTGTGCCACAATATATTTTGTCATACAAAATAATTTCTAGGAAATTAGCGCCTTCATGCGTAAAAGGACATTACTTGTAGAACATAGAGGTGATTGCACATACAGATGAGATTTCAGTTATTTGCCTTGCTTGCCGCCCTCCCGCCAACTAACTGGCCTAATCAATAAATACGCTTAGGCAAACCAATTGTTTGACATTTATTGTCTACGAACACGCCGCCTTGCTTTGAAAATATTTTACCAAAAACATTTGTAAACACGACTTAAGACATTTGCATTGTCCAACACATATAGGTATATATCTACATTGAATAGCCAAGTCAGTTGCAACAAAGCCATGCTGCCTCCGCGGGAACAACATATTCGCCTTAGAGCCCTCAAAAAGTGCACAGGACACGCACACAGTGGTTGTCAGTAGGCGAAGAAAATACTGAGCGTTGAGACATGATTCAATTGAATTGAATTCAATGCGATGTGTTGAAGCAGAAGAGAAGCAAAAGAAGAAGTTGCGACAGTAAAAGTGGCAGTATAAATTATAGGCTTTACAATTTCTTAGAGTTCGAATTTATTGTCGGTAATCTGAATAGTAGACTGAGACGTCATGTTGCCCGAGGTGTTGTTAGTGCCACCAGCTTATTAGGCGACAAGGCATACATCTATGTATGGTACCTCTGTGTGCAACATAATGCGCCACAATGCCACAGTGGCTATGCGGCAGGAGTGTTGGAGGCATTTCCAGCGAAACACGATGACACCGCAGGATTTGTTGGCCAACGAGTAGGGATTAAATGTTTAAATGCTCATGTTGGCAGGATATTCAGCAGCGGATTTGGCTCTTTTTATGATTAATATTTCATTTTTAATTTTTTTTTTTATTTTAAATCTGCAGAAAGAATTGTTGGCGTGTTCTAACAATGTTGTAAACAGAGCAGTGAACAACTTTAAAATGTAGTTTTCAAACCAAATTGACAGCGGCAGAATTTTTGAATACAGTGGTGTCAATGTGATCAAATTGTTTAAAATGTATTTATGTAAATGTAAAAACATGCGTTAGAACATAATATGTTTTAAATAAAATTTTGCAATTTGATATAGCGACATCTGTTAATGAAGCTTTAAAGCTTTCCGTTTTAAAAGTTTGTCAATGTTTTAATGAAAGCTCAATGGAAAATCAGCAATATTATACATCACATGCAATTTAATATTTTTAAATGTTGATAAAAATGCTTATAAGCTTTTGAAAATGCTTATTAAAGCTTTACAAAATTTAAAAGCTTTTTAACGTTTAAATGAAAGCTGAATGGAAAACCAGTATTTTCATATTTTTCATGAATTTCTCTGTTTAAGTGAAAGCTGAATGGAAAACCAGTTATTTCATATTTTTCATGAATTTTTAATAGCAAAATATTTGTAAAAAAAATTTGGAAATTCGTTTGCTCATTAAGGGTATAGGAAAATTTTTAAGCTTTTTAATATTAAAATAAAAGCTCAATGGAAAATTAATAATTACATAGTTTCCATGCATTTTAATATTTTTCAAGACTTATAAATTATACTTGAAAGCTTTCGAAAACGCGATATCTACTAAAGCCCTTGCAAAGTTTAAAGCATTTTAACGAAAGCTCAAAGGCAAACCTACATGTACATAATTTGCACGGATTTTAATTTTTCAATGCATATGAAAGTTACGAGAAAGCTTTTGAGCCCTCAGAAACTGATTAAAGCTCCCAGAATATTTTGAAATCACAAACATTGTTAATTTTCAAATATTGTGACTAATCTCCTCTCGAAAGTTATCTTTGTGTACGGTATAATAAAAGAAATTAAACTCAAGAACTTACAAAACTAAGCTTTGATCTCACAAAAGTTCACTAAAGCTAAATATTTGTTTTCATAAGTTATTTTATGCATATAACACCAACACTTTCGACCTCGTTTGGCTTTGAAAAAATTATAAATTGCTGGAAAATTTATAAATAACAGATTTCATTACTCATATAGTCTTACAAGGCATCTGCATTGAACACTGCAATATAAACATGTTTTAAAATAATTTAAAAAGCTTTCGCCAGAAAATAAGACCTCGGTGTGAACAAAGTTATAAAAGGTTTTATTTGCTATTCACAATCTCACACAAAACTGCAAATTTGCTCAAATACACTACCTTCTAATAATGGAAGCTTTCATTTCGAAGCTTTGGATTATCATTGATACAGTTTGGAGCCCTAAAGATAAGCATATTTTCAAAATCGCTAGGGAATCTTACAATAGCCCTACGGTTTCTAATAAGTGTCAGTGTATTGAATTTATATTGCAGTCTCGAGCCCAAGCCGACATTTCTTCTCAAAGGATAAAATTAGAAAAACAAAAACATTGAAATGTGAACATTTAGTTCATCAATGAACAAAATAATGTCTTTGACTATTTTGACAATGTCCATTTGAAAATTTCTGTTTTTGAAAAATAGACTCATGATTGAACTCCAAAGTTTATCTAGAAGGTGAGTGACTTCACCAGTAAATAATTCAGTTATGCGCCTAATTGTCTAATTGTAGGCAACAGATTTTTCATATCGTTTTCTCTCACTAATTTTGTACAGCATACATTCAGGAAGACAATTATTAGCGGGGCTTCAGAATGTAAAATTGAAGATCAGTTTAAAATTAAATAAAAAGTATATAAAAGGGAAAAATGGCTGTCAATACCGACAAAAATGGAAATTTTTTCAATTTTACAAGTTTTTGTATTTTTTCTCCAAAAATTACCAAATCAGCCCCACTGTACATCAGTCATAGCATTGTAATCTTCGCAATTATACATGAAAATTTTCTTGTCAACCTAAACCACTCACTCTCAGTGCTACACTATTCAACGCTACCTCTGCGCTGAGTCAATTTCAATGCGTGCAGAGCAAAATAATTATGCTTAACTGACTGAAAATGCCCAAGGGCAATGAAAAGGCCTGTCAATGTCAACGACAATAGGCACGTCTGTTCTTCCCTACATTTTTGCACTACTCTACTATTAAATTCGTACAAAATATATTCTTTGCTTGCTACCTTTTGTTGGGCTGATTGGTGATCCTCTTTGTCGGCATTGTTTGCTATTTCACACACCAACTGATCCCTTGATTATGTCTGTATTCACTCGTTAGCAGTGTTCACTGTTCAGTTGCTGGTTTACAGGAACAAATCAACAAAAAATTATGGTCTGGCATTATTACTTATTTTTCCAAAGATAACGCGCAATGAAAAGGTTTCACCAAAAATACACAAATCGCTTTGTACTTTATGTTCGCATTGTTGTTTGCTTTTCTTACGCTCTTTGCTGCTCTCCAGCAAAGGAATTTGCTTTGAATAGGAAAAAATTAATATAATAATCTTTTAAATTGCTGAAATTACTGTTGCGCTGTAGGGTATATGGACCCCTGAACTAAGCACAACATCAATAATGGCCACAAGAGAATTGGAAAATGAGATCCTGTCGCTTATGTGATTAAATGTTTTGTACACTTTTTGATTTTGTTTCCAATTTCCTTTCAAATGAGTTTAGTTCTTACAGCCATTTACATTTGAGGAGCAGGTAAGCGCAGTTTTTACTTATTTCTTGGCTTTGTCTGCGCGTCCGCATTGCTGGCCAGAATTACGTGGTTGTACTTGGCGGTTGCCACTACCAAAGCCACCACTATAACCACTGGTAGCGATTGGTAGTCGATCGGCTGCGTTGGTGGTTGTTTGGTCTGCATTGCTTCACAATTTTCATTTTATTTCTTTTTTATAATTGCTGATTCTTGCCCTGAACGCCAGCACACGTGTGCTTGCGCTTATTTGCTCAACATTCCAGAAAACATAATTGTTGCACATAATAAATGTGTTTCTCTATAAAGACACAACATCTTTTATATCCTTGTTTGCCCCTCTTTATATGATTTCCACTTTTCATTTCAATTTTTTGTTAGTGAGGGAGTTTTTTTATATTGGCATGTCAACAAAAAATTGAAAAGTGTATATCTTGATATTGTCCTAGGAAATTAATATATTACCGTGTCTGTATTTATAACATTTCCTTTCAGTTTTCTGCATTTATTGTAATGTGCACGAATCGGGATAATGTTGTCATGCTAGATGTTTTCATTGCATTATATAAGGAAAATCGAATCACAATGTCCTTGGTGTCTACAGTGTGTCTTTGGGGGATGGTGGAAATTAATAAATTAATTAATGTAACCAGGATCAAGTATTTGAAAAATTAACTTTCACAGCAAAGGACAGTTTTTATAAAATAGTTCATAAGACACGCGAGATCACTGCCTCAGTAATCTTAACGGCAAAAATCACCAGTTTAATCGATTCCCCGTGGCAGGAATAATGCTTACAACCAAGAAGTGAAGTCACTTAAACCTCAAAATCCATCCAAAAAACAAGAAAAACGTAAACTCTGAAGCTATAAAATCCTTCACAGATTCTTTTTTATGCCATATAAGGATATAAAAAGGTATCTTGATTTGCATCGATTACTTTATATGACAGCTGTATGCTATAATTGTATGAGAGTTAGGGAGAAAAGAATGTTTGCAAATTTTCAGAGCCATATCTCAAAATCTGAGGGGCTAATTCACATGTGTAAAACAGACGGACATGACTAAATCGGCTTAGCTCGGCATGCTATTAATTTATACTTATATCCTTTATAGAGTGTCCGATATTTCCTTTTGGGTGTTACAAACTTCATGGCAAACTTAACATACCATCAGAGTACAAATATTAGGTTGTCAAAAAAGTCTTGCAGTATTTTCGCTAGTTGGCGCTGAAAGCGCGTAGTTCTAGTTTTATTCGTCGCATCGGGTCATGCTATACCTTTTTGGAAAGCTCATATCACGCGCTAACACGTGTTTGACTGATTGTCGTTTCTTTTAAGTCGTTCGTGAGTTAAGCGTCGCAAACATGGAGCAAAATAAAGAGAAAATGCGGCTTTTACAGTATTACTACGATAAAGGCAAAAATGCATCTCAAGCCGCCAATAAAAATTGTGCAGTTTATGAACTCGATACAGTTTCCATTTCCACCACATAACCATGGTTGGTGTAGAGGTGGTCGAAGATGCGCCACGCTCCGGAAGGCCTGTCGTCGAAAATTGCGATAAAATCGCTGAATTGGTCGAAAGAGACCGGCATAGGAGTCATCAAACCGTTATAAACCATTTGAAGAAGCTTGGAGTCACTAAGAAGCTCGATGTATGGGTGCCAATAAACCCAATATTATCAGCTATCAACTTATTTAATTCAATGTAGCAGGAGGAAAACTTACCTGAATGGGTTGAAGAATCGAAAATCTGCAGAGTCACATAAAAAGAACGTTGAAATACCATATGTTGTAGACTTATTCACACAGCCGGTGTTTCGCAACCCAAATTCAAGAATAAGGGACATCGTTGGGGGTTCGGAATCGCGTAAGTAATCGGTCCGTCCATCATTTAATTCCGAATTCGTCCAAATATAGACGTTCACTACGATACTTACAAGGCCTCACTCCTTTTCTTCAATTAAGTAAGGAAGGTTTTAACAGGAACTTCAAAGTTATGAAGATTTATAATCGTGTAAAAAAAGCGCTGAGGTCTTCAATAGCGAGATTTAAGACAGATCGAGGTACATAATTGGAAATTTGGTATAAAAATGTTCAAAGAATATATTTAAAAACGATTAACTCTTTTCAGACTTCAGAGTATATGAACACAGCGCTCACTCAGGATAGTGATGAACCGTTTCTTGGATAGATGTTGGCAGATCGGAAAATATTTCAAAAAAGGCCAACCGTGAACTTTAAAAAAATAATATCTAAAATATCTAATAAATAATATTAAAGGATCCAAAACCAAAAACAAATTTAATTCAAACAAGGAATATTTACAATATGTTTCCATCATAAATTATTAATTGGTCCATCAACAAAGTTATGTAAACATTCTAAGCGACATATCAACAAAAAACAAACCACTTTCACAGCTAAACAGACCAATTCCAAAAGATGTAAATTTGTAGAAATCGAAGAAAATTCTGTGCTACTCAGATATCCTTTTGGCCTAGAGTAGAACGCAGGAGCCCTTTTGAACTACTTCTCATGAGTAAAGTTCATTTTGTGCAAATTTCAGTTATATATTTCATTTACATAAAATTATAAATTCGAGTTCTAGGTTTCCTACTTTTCTTTCATAGAAACTTCAAATTTAATGGGGAACTAAATTTGTTTGCATTTATTTCGTGAAGATTATCTTTTGCAAAAGTTGGCCGCGACTACTTCTCCAAAGGTCCATCCGTTAAGTCAATCTTCGATGACTCATTCGAGCATTTCAACTGGTAACTGACCAATGACACTAGTGATGTTTTGCCACAAGTTCTGGGTTCAAACGGAATTTTCTGCATAGACTTAAGGCCTTATATATCCTCACAGGAAAAAGACAAACGGTGCGATATCGCACGACCTTGGCGGCCTATCGATCGGCCCGAAACGTGAAATTTCTCTCAGTTAATTCACAATTCAC
Organism: Bactrocera zonata; assembly: GCA_037783105.1. NCBI lineage: Eukaryota > Metazoa > Arthropoda > Insecta > Diptera > Tephritidae > Bactrocera > Bactrocera zonata. The sequence goes on along the minus strand of JBAWJQ010004250.1, from coordinate 208,172 downwards.
TGATTGATGCGATGTACGGGAACTGGTGCCGTCTTGTTGAATGCAAATGTCGCCGCCATCACGAGTTTCAATTTCAGGCATCAAAAAGCATCAAATGATGCTATTACGGTTTTCATTAACGTTTACGATCTCACCGACATCATTTTTGAAGAAATGTGAACCGATGATTGGCTCTCAAATCACACCAAACCGTTGTTTTTTTGGATGAAATGGCAGCTCTTGAGTCACGTAAAGTTGCTCCTCGTCTTTCTTAGAGGTGTCTAAGAACCTATTTTTCCGAGTACCAATCGAAAAAAAAATTTTTTTTGAATAACCCTATTGCATACCCATTGAGCCAGAAATGGTCCTTATCGCTGAACAAAACTTTATTCGAAAATGTTGGATCTTCTTGGAACTTTTCAAGAACCCTTAGAACGAAGCGGTATCGCTTGGGAAGGTTAGCGGCTTCAGCTGTATATTGTAAGATCTCAATGTAAAATGTGCCAAGTCGTTCCATACGTCAGTCCGAATTGCTGCGAACGACGCGAAATCGACTCTTACAGTCCTCGTGTACAATCTCAGTTACAGCTGCTATTTTTTTTTTTTTTACTGCGTGCTGAACATGGTCTTTTCGGTCGAATATTATTCAAAATAGGCTACTGAAAAAAGTAGATCTACTAGGATCACCCGTTAGATATCAGCGAACGCAACTCGTGAGACTTTGAAGATGTTTTTTATCACAATTTTAAATACGGCAAAAATATAGTGACCGAAATGTAGCGTTCCTTATAAAATAAATAACAAAATCGTACCTGTTTTCATTTGCTCAAAGTCAACAGTGTATGCTAAACTGCCTGTGCGTTGTTTATTCAGGTCTTCAAACACAAAATGATGAATAAGTAAATATTTCGACACTCTGCAAATAATATAGTATATGCAGTGTATTTTTTTTTTCTAAATGACTTAAAGCCGTCCTGTCGAGTACTGAGGGACACTATAAAAACTTTTACACTGTTTATTTGTTTTTTCTTTTTTCTCGAAATACAGCAAATATTGATTTTTTGACTGTAAAAAAATATATATCTACAAATTTCTTTATATGTGTGTGGGTATGTTCTAAGTCATATAGGTGTGGTCCTCTTAAAAAGCGAAAGTCAATCGCAAGAATCGTTTTCGAACATTAACTCAAAAATATGCAAGGAACTGAATTATTGTTAGTTGAATAAATATTTTCGTAGGAAGATCGTGTTGATTGAAAAAATAAAAGGATTTGTTGCCGCAAACGAGATTGTAGATTTTAGCGTTCTTGTATGAAAAGTAGAATTTGCGTGCTAATACATAAACAGGACTAACAGCAAATGTTGTTTACTTAACTTGGAAAAATAAAATATAAGAATATAAGGTTATTTCAAGTAAAACAAAAATATAATCCTCGAAGTAAAGCAATTAAGTAAGAATTCGTTTTTCGTTTACTAAATACACTCACTAGTTTTCAATAGTAGCACTCAATGTTGCAAAATAAAATTTAACGTCTCAAGTCCACACTAGAATTCTTCTAATAAAGCTTAGTAAAATACTCCATATGTATGCGCTTGTCTTCAGTCTAAGTACTATAGAGAAGAAAAGAAGTGTGGTCATATTCTACTCCGCCTTTGAGGCTCTACAAGAAAACTCACAAAGTCGGTTAGTCGAAAATTCTGCAACACCTATACTATTACCGAAAATTAATAGGAAGCATTTTTACAAGCATAAGCGCTGTGAGAAGATATAGGCCCGCTTGCTTCCTGGTATATTCTGAAAGCAGTATTAACTAAGCTATTTTCGTTTTCATTCCATTATAACTTTGTTCGAAATAGAACCGATTATCTCGAATGCCACAATACCTTCAAACAATCTGTTGACGAAACGTGAGGTCATGGTGGTGCAGCAGTATAAAACGAAGAAAAAAAGTAATATGGAAACTTCCTAGGTGTCTGAGAATTATATCTTCGAGTACTCTCCTCTGTTCTCTTCCTACCGAAGTGGAAATACGATAAATAGCGCGAGTAAACTAAATTTTAACGCTAGGAGCCTCTAGAATCGTTTGCCTCACTAAAACTGGACAGTTTTAGAAATGAGTGTTGATAGAGCTAGCCAATAGGGGTTAAGCTCGAAAATTCTACGAAAAGACGAGGCGACTAACAGAAGGTTTCAAGACCCAAAGTGGTGATTCAGTGGCTGATGGCCAAAACATACTGAAATTATGGAGGGAATACTTCTCCAGCCTGCTAAATGGCACTGAAGACATAACATCTGGAAATAGTGAACCCGATTCCCGAATCGATGATGATGGAGCAGACTTTCCATTGCCCGATCATAAAGAAGTTTGAATAGCAATTACAGAACGAGGTCCGATGGATTACTGGCCGAGCTATTTAAATACAGCGGGGAAGAACTGATAAGGAGCATGCATCAGCTTCTTTGTAGAATACGGTCTGACGAAAGCATGCCAGACGATTAGAATTTAAGTGCGCTATGCCACTACTGTGGGATAAGTCTCTTCAACATCGTATATAAGATTCTATCGAGCGTATTGTGTGAAAAATTTAAGCCCACCTTCAAGAAACTGATGAATTAGCAGTGTGGTTTTAAACCTGACCAGACATTTACGATGTGCCAAGTCTTGGGAAAGACCCATAAAAGGAGAATAGTCATGCACCACCTTTTTGTCGATTTCAAGCATGTGACAGCACAAAAAGAAGCTGCCTTTATGCGCCTATGTCTGAGTTTGGTATCCGCGCGAAACCAAACTGACGTTGAGCAATGCCAAAAGCTCTGTTAGGATCGGGAAGGACCTCTTCGAGCCGTTCAATACCAAACGATGTTTTCGACAAGGCGACTGCCTATCGTGTGACTTCTTCAATCTACTCTTGAAGAAAATAATTCATGCTATAGAACTAAATAGTGAAGGTACCATCTTCTATAAGAGTGTACAGCTGCTGGCGTACGCTGATGATATTGATATCATTGGCCTCAACAACCGAGCGGTTAGTTCTGCTTTTTCCAGGAAGGATGCGAAGCAAATGGGTCTGGTGGTGAACGAGGGCAAGACGAAATATCTCCTGTCATCAAACAGATAGTCGTCGCAAGTGCAGCTAGGCTCTCACGTCACTGTTTGACAGTAATAACTTCGAAATCGTAGATAATTTCTTCTATCTTGAAACCAGTATTAACACCAACAACAATTTTAGCCTCGAAATCTGACGCAGAAGAACTCTAACCAACAGGTGCAATTGGGAAGTAAAGTCCTCTCGAACATCCGATGAGTCCACGTTATGAGTTTTCAAGGAAAAGTTCTGCGGAAGATTTACGGTCCTTTAGTTAAGTTAGTGAATTTAGATACAGATATAGTATTCGACGCAGCATCTGCAAGGGGGGGAAGCAGATGAAAAGGAAGACCCCCGCACCATTGGAATGACCAGATGAAGAAGGACCTGGCTTAATTTGGAATCTCAAATTAATGCCAAACACGTAAAAGGAAGAACGACTGGCGCTCCGTTGTAAGCTCGGGTAAAACCGCGTGAGCGGTCTCTACACCAATAAAGAAAAATGGCAATTGTTATAGAAAATGTACATATGTATGTAATTCTGTAACTCACATACGCATTCACTACATTAATAGCCATTTAGTTGTGCTCTTCTGTTAATTTTAATACAATGTTCGGCCTAATTGATGCTCTATTTCCTTATTATATATACTCATTATTTGTATTGTTTTAACCCGCCAAGTGGTTCGAGCCTATTTAAGATACACACACGATGGACAATCTTAAATAGCTTAAAATTAAAAACCTGATAAATTAGCTACGCTAAGCTGAATGCTAATTCGTAAGAGCACTCAAATGCCTGCCTGACTAAAGTGCATGGAAGAAGTATCGTACAAATTTTTAAACGAGAGCAAGGATCACAAATTGCCCAAAAATTATCATTTCAAAAACAAGCGCATAATGAGAAGGGATATCTGAAATACTTAATTAGGAACTCATTAGGCGTAAGGCAATTCGATGCGCGCGCCATAATCAGCTTGGAGTTCAAATATTTATGCGAGAGACAAAAATTAGAACAGTGAATTTGAACAGCCTCTCAGCTATTTAAGATTTTCATATCAATGTTTGGATATTTTTTCAAACCTTTTCTATTTCTTACGACAATATTTTATTATTTCTTTCTACGCCAGTATACAATCTTCCATACATATTTCTACATCACCGCGGAGTCGGCGCCAATCAAAGCAATTTCATACCAATCTCTTATCTACCAATAAGATATGTCTAACTCTCATAACCCATTAGCGTCCGCCTTTGGCGCGGCAATTAAATTCACTTCACTTTTAACTGCCGTCAAAGAAATCGAACTAAAAAACTCCAAATTAAACACGTGTGCCAGTTGAAGGACCCTGAAACGTAGTACAAAAAGTAGGACGCGTAGACAACCACTTAAACCACCAAATGCGGCACATTTAAGTGGATTCCTTTTTTCATCCTTTTACTATGTTGTGGTAGTAGACAAAAAGCCACTGGACGCTAAAGGATAATAAGATTTATAACCTTCTTTTTTCCTTTTTTATCTTCATGGCGCGGCTTTAAGATTTTTTAAGTGATTAAAAGATTTTGAAGCGCTTGAAAGTACATGACTTGCTCATTAGAGTTTGAGAGGTTGGCTAAGAAATTAAATTAGGCCACTTAAGAATTCTTTACAACAAAATTATTACCAATAAGTAATTGTGTAGACGATTTTTAAGGACACTTGTACAAATTTTTCGAATAATAAACGGAAGCCAATTCAGTGATTTTTAGGTGCTTTGTATTTTGGCGACAAAAAGGATATGATTTTTTATTTACAAGGACATCTGAGCTACATAAGAAGTCCATTTATTTCATAACAAATAAATAGCTTGAAGCCTTAATATACAGAGATTCGGATACCTCATTAAAGTGGTTCTAATATAACCGCTATATTATGTTATGTTTTTGCACATTTTATGCCAGTCTTACCACTGTGAATCTATACTAATATTATAAAGAGGAAAGATTTGTACCTATTTTTGTATGTTTGTAATGAATAGGCTCAAAAAATACTGGGCCGATTTAAAAAATTCTTTCACCAATAGAATGCTACATTCTTCCAATTTGACATAGGCTACACTTCTTTTTGAAAAAAATTAGGGATCTTTGGTAAAATTTGAACAATGTAACCGAAGGAGTAGAAAAATGAGTCTCAAAATGTCTTTCGTCGAATGCGCTGCCGAAACTATTGGCGATAGAACAAAATAATGTACAACAATATTGAAGAACATCATAATGTCTACAAAAAACTCTACGGCAGCATATGTCTAACTATTGTAGTTATGTCACTACAACAACTCTTTTCATTTTAAACATTAATGAAAATGCTAACCAAATTCAAACCATGCTATTTATGTGTTTATATTAATCCTTATCCAAATAAATTATTTTATGGTCAAGACCACTTAACTACCTATAAAATAGTTTTTAAATTGGACTTTCCATTCAAAAGATATTACGAATTAAAAAATTCAAACAGTAAACAATATCGCTATAGCGCCGTGGCCGTTGTTTGCGATGCATTCTGAAAAGTGCGCCGGGCCAGAGAATGTAAAGTATAGAGAAGGTGCAAATTGAATTCTGTATGATGTTCGATTTGGCGGCTAACAGAGCCGATAGAATCAAAGTAAGGAATTCGACGTTGTCGCTGCTATTTAGCAGAATTGAGCACGTGCAGTGGCAAAAATATATGTAAAACGACAGAATTCATTATTTATTTCTTTTATTTTAATTTTTTGATTATTATTTCACAGAGAGAATAAATTCTTCGTCAAAGAAAGAAAAGCATGTGTGAGAGGACACACTAGCGCTCAAAAGATGCTGGAGTTTGGAGCATGGAAGACAGTTATAATTATATATTTCGCCAAATTTTACGCATTTTACGTCATACTTCAAAACTCTAATACAATATATATTTTGAAAAACTTTCCGATTTCCTTTAGAATTGTCGTTAGTACTCCGCTCCGTAGCTTTTCTAAATTAGTGTTAATTATCTTCTTGACATATAGTATTATACTTTCTTTCGAAGTAAACAACTTCCAATAGTGTTTATAGATAATTCTCGTTTCAGAGAAATCACTTGAGTAACACTTCACTCTTGAAAAAGTGGGTGAAAGTTTGATCTCTAAAGGAACCATGATACAAACACATCACATAGTGTTGATAGCTCGATGTTTAGTCTTTCAAGCTGTTCGGAAAACCGTATTTCGAACTTGCTCGTTCTCACGTTCTTCTTCCTACCAGATACAATGAAGTCGATCGTCGCAGCTGAGCAAGTTTGGTACATAAAATCCCTTAGAAGTAACTTTTACCTATGAAATCAGTCTCAGTCATTCGGCAGGGCTTAAATTATTCACCATTCCTATGGAAAATATATGTCGATGTTCGAAACTCTCGGACGGAAGTTAGCTATGACAACTGATTATAGAGATCAAGTATTATGCGAACATACCAATAAGACAAAAAACCGCTTGAAGTAATAAAAATATTGGTGCCGTTCAGGCAAGTGTTGCTGAAGACAGCAATTTGTCGATTCCAAGACGTTCTCAAGAACCCTTGCATATTTGAGAAAGGATTTGGGCTTGCATTCGTATACTAATTTCTCACTCAAGAACTGAAGCCATTGGACCACCGTAAACATTGTTAATTTGCTGATTTTGGCTTGGAACAACCAGAAAACAATAACGATATCCACAGTATACAAATACAAACTGGTTTGTACTAAGTATATGGGTTCCAGTGAAGTTCCCTTTTTATAGTTTTTTTGGATATAGATTTTTTCGTCAGACCTGTCATCTATTTAAATATACTTCGAAGCCGAAAAAAGAGATCAAGAATATTTCTGCGATATAAGCAGTATTTTTAAAGATTCCTCGATATATGTTGAAGGAATATTTCCATGTATAAATAGGATACGTTTCGAACATCAGCTTCTGAATCTTTTATAACAATTAGTAAAATAATTAAAAGGATACTACTATGAGCAGGAAATAGTAAGAATTTGTTCATATGTAGTTTTAAAATTCGTAATTTATTCTTCAAAATCTATGTCACCCTCCTTAAAATAATCCCTCTTGGCCTCAATACACTTGTGCCAAGGTTTTTTCCAATACTAAAGAAAATACGTAGCTTTAGTTTCCAAGACATACTAGCAGACCACGCCTTCTATATGAGGAATGCAAATAAAATCGTAAGGTTTTAACTTATAGGGTTTAATCTTCAGTACTGGGATGATTTCTTCATCCCGTCTGTTTGGCATTCTGTGATTTTGTTATTCAGTATATGAAATTTCAGTGTGAATATTCGCCTATCTCCAGCAACATTTCACCAGAATTCCAACACCTTCCCGCCGTCGCAAACGCCTACCTTAACGCTTCACAAACGCCTACCTTAACGCGCTCACCTGCCCACTTTACCTTAAACCAAAGTCATATATCCTTGCATTTCACCTGAACTGGCCACATAGTGTCACTTGTCACGCCAAATATTCGCCACCAATACTCTCTGCTACACGATCAAAGCAGCTGCCGCTCACCTAGCATCGCCGTGGAGGAGGAGGTGGCAACAAGTGTGTGATTTTTCACGAAAGCAAGGTGCAAACTTCAACGCGCTGCAAACAAAGGACAAACATAAGGACATAACCCGCCTGCGCAGCGCACGTGTGAGTTTTAACGCTACATATGTATAGTATAAGCAACTTGGCACACAGCATTCCTTAGAACACCTTAAATTCTAATGCCGATTTGTTTAGTCAACCTGCTATGTGCCTCGAATTATGCTCAGACATTACCGACTGTGCGCAAATATTCGTCTGGCGCCGATATCCTGTGGCGCCATCACACATTGTTGTTGTTAGCTGCACTGCTTGCAGTAACTTATAGGCATTTAGGCGCCGACATTCGAGCAGGTTGTCAAATTGACACAAAAGAATCAAAAGAACTTTCGAAATTTTAAATAAAATTTTTGTAAACTCATTTTGTAAATTCTATTGTTTTGAGTGAAAAGACGACAGGGACATTAGTTTGCCGCTGAGTTAATTTAGTTTTTCTTTTATGCTCTTTTGTTTTGGCAAAATTGATGTCCTTTACGATGGTTACGCCGTCTAGTCAGCAGAAATTTCTAAGTATTATCTGAGAGTACTTTATGGAGTTTTATGAAAAGTTGATAGAGAGTACTGAGACACAATAGCGAAACTCAGCGGACTTTATGGTAAAGCGAAAATTACGAGCATATTATGGCTGTATCATATTTCGACTATTATAGGGTTTTAATGATAGTGTTCATTTAGTCCAATAGACGTACAAATCCAGGATATTTACCAACGATTGAAGGAGAGCTACAACTCACATGTAAATCGCTTTCGTTTAACCGGAACCAATTGAAACCAATTTTTAACCTCCTAAAATGTCCTCCAATCAGTCGTATATCCCGTACAGCTCATCATTCCTTCGACTACGGTATTCGCCGTTGCCAATGCGCAAAGAACCATAAATCTTCCGCAGAACCTTTCTTTCGAAAACTCGTAATGCCGACTCATCAGATTCTGTCATCGTCGATACCTCCGCACTATTTAGCAGGACGGGAACATTGAGAGACTTATAGATTTTGTTTTGTTCGTCGAGAGACAGTGTTAATGCTGGTCCCAAGATAGGCGAAATTATCAACAATTTCGAAGTGATCACTGTCAACAGTGACGTAAGAGCCAAGTCAAGAGGCAAGGCAAGAGATATTTCGTCTTGCCCTCGTTCACAACCAGACCCATTTGCTTCGGTTCCTTATTCAATCTGAAGAACACAGAGCTAACGGCGCGGGTGTCAGGCGAATGATTTCAATATCATTGACATACGGGAGCAGCTTTACAGTCTTAAGAAGATTGTACCTTCTCTATTCAGATCTTCAGCTCCACTTATTTTCTCGAGCAGTAGATTAAAGAAGTCGCACGATAGGAAGTCGTCTTGTCGGAAACCTCGTTTGGTATCGAACGGTTAACAGAGGTCCTTCCCGATCCTGACGGAGCCTGTGGTATTAGTTTACACAGCCATATTAGTTTTGTGGTGATACAAAATTTAGACATAACAGCATAAAGGCAGCTCCTTTTCGTGTTGTCATTTCACGGGTCTTTTCCAAGGTGTGGCGCAAATTGAATATCTGGTCAGTAGTTCTATTTCCAGACCTGAAGCCACACTAATAAGGTCAAATCAGTTTGTTGACTGTGCGCTTTAATCTTTCACATAGTACACTCCATATGCTTCATCTTCATTGATTGGGGAATCGGGTTCACCATCTCCTGATGTTATGCTTTCACTTTCATTCAACAGGCTGGAGAAGTTTTCCCTTCATAATTTCAGTATACTCTGGGGATTCTACAAGAGTATACTCTGGTGTTTAAACCTTCTGTTAGTACCCGCAGCTTTTCGTTAAAATTTCGAACATTAACCCTTTCGGTCAGATAGTCAATCTCTTCAATAATTTTATTAAGATTAAGCATACCTTGTAGGATACACTCAAGAAAAGAGATAATTCCAACCCGAAAACTCCTTTAGATTATGTAATGATGTGTGATAAAATTACAGGGTTAAACGTGGTTCCAAACAAATTTACAAGAAATTAATATGGCAGTTTAATCAGTGGCTCCAAAAATTACGGTAACATTCCAGTTAACTGAAAATGTTCCATATGTGTACAAGCAGCTCAAAAAATATGTTCTGAGAAAACAAAATACAGGTAAACCATTGTAGCTGTTTGAACGGAATAATATGGTATTTTTCAAGTGACTACTCATTGAAATATGCTTTTCACAGTAGATGTGCCCGTTATAATTAAAACATCTTCACAAATAATATATCTCAGAACATAAAAAAAAATTTATGATGTTCGGAACTTTATTTTCTTCTTAATATCGTTTTTGAAAACATGTGAATCTAAGATCTTAAAGCTTGAATAAATAATATTATACTAAAAAACTAATTCTATTAGAATAATCAGTTTGTTCAATCGAATGTATTTGTAAAAATAAGTATATTTAACTTCCTCAATCCTTTTCTCAAATTCTTTTTCAAAAAAAATCTCAAACATCCTTGAAAGCAACATCTGTTGTTGTTTTTAATATACTAAAAATTAGAACATGTTTTGAAATTCGATGCTAATTGCCAAGGTCAATAATATTATGTCATGTGATATTTTATTTTTTGCATTTTGAGGCAGATTTCATGTTTGTGCTGAGCTTGTCACTTGAACATTTGCTTCAGACCACACAGCGTGCGAAGCGCTTTTTCTGTGCGAAATATTTATTTGTGTTTAAAAAATACAAATGTGACCTTGGATAATTATGATGGTATTTATCAAGCTTTTGGGCACACCTGTATTATGAAGTAAAAAATGCAGAATATTTTGGTGGTCAATAAAAGTAATTTAGTGAATTTCTCTAGTATAAGGCACTTCATACATGTCGCCTTGCTGAAAACTAATAATACCAATTAATATCTAATTAATAAGAATATTGATATCCGTTGTGAAATACAAATTGTCGTTCCTTAGATTTTTTCATGATATTCCAAAAAATTTAACCGATAATAGAGTAACAGAAAACAAAAACATTTCGTTTTGTAGATTTTGTAGGATATTTGATACTCTACAAAATGGTCTCTTACGATTACGTAACCCTCATTTCAAAGATATTAACGGTCGAAGCTAGATTGTTCAAACCAAGCATTTTTTTTTTATAGATTTTATTAAATGTGAAAATTATTTGAAAGAATCATAATGATTCGTAATAATGATTTATATTTTATCAAGACGAGAACTTTCAAATCTTCGGTCCAAAACTTTCTTTCCTAGATAATATTCACGGTTGTTGCATAGCCTTCTTCACTCAAAACATAACGTTGAAGACAGCGTCAGAATAAGAATAAGCTCCCAGAATTGGAAAACATACTATGCAGGATCATATTTTTATCACCAGACTAACAGGCTGTTATAAAAAGAACGATGACAATACTTCCAAAATCTGTTCAAATAATATAAAGAAAGATCACATTCGGCCAATGGAAAACACACTGTGAGACCTATTACGATCAGCTTTATATTTAATTCATTTTCATTGTGACAAAAAAGCAGTTAAATATATTCTATAGGGTGATTCAAAAAAAATATTTTTTCGTTTGGTACTCGGAAAAATAGGTTCCTAGACACCTCTAAGAAAGGCTCTCCAAATTCTTAATTGTAATGGGAAGGTCCTCCTACATACAGTTTTTTATTATACCCTGAACAGGGTGTATTAAGTTTGTATTTAGCTTCGTTGCAACCGAAGTTAACGTTTTTTCTTGTTTTTTCTTATTATCAGATAGAAAAATTTATATCTCGCTTCCAACTACTTGAAAAAAATACCTTGTTCCTTAAATTTTATAGGAAATTGAATGCTCTACAAAAAAGGTTTCATATGATTTTTTCGTAAACCCAACCGTTTAAAAGATATCAACAGTTGAAGTTTGACTATTTTTGGGAAAATTTTTTATTTCTTATGAATTTTATAACTCAATGAAAAAAAAATTATTATGAATTATGAAACTCAGGTTTTTGGAGAGGCTTTCTTAGAAGTGCCTAGGAACCTATTTTTCAGAGTACCAAACGAAAAAAAATTATTATTAATTATTACATTAATATTAATTATTTTTGGGAAAATTTTTAGGACACTATACGTATTCAAGAGGTGTTGTAAAATTTATTTTTTGAAACACGTAAGCCCATGTAACCCTTTAATGGAAGTTTTAAGCCATTGTCGTAAGCCCACCTAGAGCTAAAGATCAAGATAGATAACATTATTTCGAAATTTTTCTTTTAAATAGAAAAATTGTAATTACAAATGAATTTTGATATAAATAGGAATCGGCAACGATTTTTTAAGAAAATCGTCTTGCCGATGAGGCTTACTTTCGTCTGAGTCCTGCAGTAAATAAAAAAACTGTCGATTCTGGGGCGACAAAAGCCCACAAATTATTTATTAAAATCCATTACTTTCAACTAAATTGGTAGTTTTATGTGATTTTTGGTCTGGTGGAAACATCGGTCCGTACTTCTTTCAAAATGCAGCTGACACAGTTACTTTAGATGGGGAACGGTATTGTTCGATGATAACCAATTTTTTGGCCGCAATTGGAAGAAGTTGATCCAGACAACATCCTGTTCTAAAAAGACGGGGCTTCATACCACAGAGCACGTGCAACAACCGAATTGTTGCGATAAAAGTTTGGGGATTCGATTATTTCAACAAATTCTGAAATTGCATGGCCTCCAAGAAGTTGTGATTTAACACCATTAGGCTACTTATTGTGGGGTTATTTGAAGTCATTGGTCTTTAGCAATAAACAAGACTCTCGTCAAGCTTTAGAAGTAAACTTTAAAGGTGCTGTTCATGACATATGACTTGATTTAGTGGAGAAAGTAGTCGAAAATCGGGTTCCTACAAAAGAAGTCGTGGAGTCCATTTTAGAGATGTTTATATCTTATATATTCAATATATTACATTCAAAAGTTAATTTTATCGATCATACTTTACATTAAATAAAAATTCATCTTTCAGTTATTGCTATAAATTGTTATTGTTATGAATGCCTTTTAGAATATATATGATTCTATGATATTTCCCCTTCTAAATCTTTCATAATAAATCTGCCCTAACTTAACCTATACAAGCAACCAAAATCCTTAATTATGTTTTCTATAAGAAAGAAAGGATAAAATGAGACAATTAAAATTTCAACTTGAGGGTTATAAAATGTCAACATTTTAACTGACATATTTCAGTCAGAATATAGAAACATCGAGTTAAATACTTTATAGCATTCGAGCTGCACGTGCAACAAATTCAAGACAATTATGAATCCCTTTACCCTTGAGTATATCGTCTTGTTTCAAATTTCATACTGGTTTTAATTTTTTTCCTTCGATAATCCACGCTTACGAATATTTCCTGCGGCGAGTTTCCTGCAACAATCTAACCAAGATACAAACAACAAAAAACAATTATTTTCAAAATAGTACTGTTGAATGCATTACAAGCAAGAGATAAAAAAAACAGAAATAATTTTCATGCATTTTTTTACACTTTTGACTCAACTACATTCATACAAACTCATATACTCCCTTCAAAAGTGTCTTATTCGCTTTCAAATTAATGGATTGCGCTTGATTTATGCTGTCACTGCCGGCATACACAATCCTACTTTTATTTTTCACTCCTTTTCGACTGATTCTCCCCACTTTCTGTCAATTTTATTTTTCATATTTTTTTCTTTATTTCACTTTTTCTTTACTTCATTCCTTACGAGGTGAAACTCTGTTGCAAAGATCACGCTGTGCGTTTAAGGCCCTTAAGCGTACAATAACAAAAAATAACAACATTGATTAAAGGTTGAAACGCTCTCGAAGGCATCCTTCCATAAAAGCATAAAGAGTGAGATATTGTAGCAACAACAAAAAGTACGTGAAGAAAGATCATTATAGATATGAAAGGTGAGTAGTGGAAGATCCAGCGAACCTCTTTTCAACACAACTTATATGCCGCTGATTTTCTACGGTTTCTTTTTATTGTTATTGTTGTTATTTGCTGCCCCGAAGCAGTTTGGTTTCATTGTAAATTTGATTTGCTGCTTCATTGCATTTCACCTCGCTCTTATTTCGAAACAAAAGTGTCCATAATACATTTTTTTTATTGGAAGGAATATCGTCGATTTCAATATTCCTTTGTCCAGGAAGGGATTTTAATCCGTTTGCTGGTGCATCATGACACGTACATATAGCACACAATATTTCTTAACATCGCCGCATCTTATTACAATAAATTATGTAGGCATTGATTGAAGGCTTGAAGGATCCGTAGTGCTGATGATTTTGGTTGACTCATATGACAAAGAAAAGAGTGTTTGGGCGACAATGTGATGCTCGTAAATGTATAAGATTTGTAAATATTTTATTTTATTTAAATTTTTTTGTGTGGGGACTCAATTGAATTGGAAAGGAAGGATAAGTGGAAAGTTGATGTTGATGAAAAGATCACTTTTCGTGAAATCGAAAATTATTTTTTGGTAAAGTACATAATTGCGATTTTTGAGGTTATGATGAATTATCTAAAATAAATATATTCTGAGAACGATTCAAGTATGTATGTACATATGTACATAAGTTAGATTAACAAGGAACATATTGATTTATAAAAAAGTTGATTAGAAGAGATTTTTGGTTTACTTTATTTGCTAAACCGATGTGGCATGGGACCACTAGATGCAGTCTTTTCATGGAAATCGGACAATCACAGTACCGAAAGAGACCGAATTATACTATACTTAAATCCTTGTGTTTGTGAAAATTTTTCAAATGCAGTAGAACGAGTTTTGTCCTACAAAGATGAATCCATTAATACTACAGATATCGAGTAATAGTTAGAATAAATCGCATAGGGCCAAAATATGTCCGCTTAGCTGCTCTTTTAGAATATAATGTAATATTATTTTTTTATAAAAAGAAAAAATAGTCCCAAATACGATTCTGGAAGTTATAGACAGATTCTAAAAGATTTGTCGACGCCTATTTTTAGCAACGTCAGGTGCTGACTTGAGGGCAGAAACAATCTGAAATAGTGTTTGAATAACATCGCTATTATAGTTTACGTTTAGAAAGTCAACAAAAAAATCAAGAGGTCCACAACACCTCTTACGCACAATTTAATTGACGTACTGGATACGAAATGCAACACGAAAGAGAGGTCAGATTTAGAGAGACCATATCTAAAGAAACACAGTCCGAAGTAGTGCCACAGGCAATGATGGTCATAAAACCCAAGTTCGTCTCCATACCGCACACCGTATTTCGATTGAAGGAAAAAAACTAAGAAAAAGGGCTAAATTTACTTTCACCGAAGCTAAAAGACACCGTGCCATATGAGCACTGAAGTAGTAAGGAGTTGCTAAATAGTTTTAAAATATCATACATAGTATGATCGCTTCACAAGAGCTCACCCTTTCCTCAAGCTCGAACTTATCATAATTTGTTCCCACAGGAGGACTTGATCGTATTATCAAAAATCTAAAATACATTGCATATAATTATGGTTGTACCCAAACATCTTCTTCACGGCATAGTTAATACTTTTAGAAGTTTGGCAGTCATCAGTGCTTCAATTTGGCGCCCTCTTTTAGCCACCCACAGGTATCAACTGGTATGAACTTAAGAGAATTGTAAAGAGATCAAGATATTTACGTAGAAATGCTAACTACCTATACCGAAACGGTTTCCTACTCAACTTGCACTCCTGCTCTTGAGAACACTCATCCGTAACTCGGTATAAGGGAATTGTGGGAAAGTTCCTTACGTACAGCTTAAACTGGAACCATTGATTTTCGGAAAAGTCGAAAGAATAGCTGGTGCAATGAGGACTGCCGTGTCACAGTGGAGAGAAAGCAGATAGCATACCTCGCAATTTTGCGATCGACTACAACACAAGAGCGGCAGGATAGATACCGAGAATTTAAGAAGGAAGCAAGACACATAGCAGACAAAAGAGTATGAGGAGCTTCAGAAACTGGCCGACAGGGGTGTTGCTCGAAAATTTACGTCGGCCAACGCAAATTTTCAATAGCGGATCACACACTTGTAGGACCCAAAGACGTGATATAGTGGCTGATATTCAGAGCACTGTGAAATTATGGAGCGAACACTTCTTCAACCTTTGGAATTGCAGTGAAAATGTTACATCTGGAGATGGCGAACCCGATCTCCCAATCGTTGACGATGAAATAGATGTTCCATTGCCCGACTATTCGTTTCGAAACAGCAGTTACCTGCCATTTAAATACGGCGGCGAATAAATGACAAGGTTCAAGCTTCAGCTCCTTTGCAAAATCTGATCGGATGAAATCATACCCGACGATTGGAACCTAAGTGTGCTCTGCCCAATCCACAAAAAGTTTGGCCCCACAATCTGCGCCAACTACCGTGCGAGCCTCTTTAAGTTCCTATCGAAAGTAGTGTGTGAAAGACTGAAGACCACCGTCAACAAACTAATTGGACCTTATCTGTGTGGCTTTAGAACTGGAAAATATACCATCGACCAGACTTTCACCATGCGTTAAACCTTGAAAAGGCCCGTGAAAAAGATCGACACACACCACCTCTTTGTCGATTTTAAAGCCGCCTCCGACAGCACGAAAAGGAATTGACTCTATGCCGCAATGCCTGAACTTAATATCCCCGCAAAACTGAAACGGCTGTGTAAACTGACGTAAAACAATACCAAAAGCTCCGTCAGCGACGGGAAGAACCCCTCCGAGCCGTTCGATACCAAACGAGGTTTCAGACAAGACGTCTTCTTTCGTGGGACTTCTTTAATCTACTCCCGGAGAAAATAATTCGAGCTGCAAACTTATATAGAGATTGTACTATCTTCTATAAGAGTGACATCATTGGCTTCAACAACCGCACCGTTGGTTATGCTTTCTCCAGAATGTATGAGGAAGCGAAGCAAATGGGTCTGGCAGTGAACGAGAGCAAGACGAAATCAGTATTGTCACCAACAAACAAACGTTGCTCTCGCGACTTGGCTCCCGCGTGTTTGTTGACTTCGAAGTCGAAGATAATTTCAACTATCTTGTAGCCAGCAGAAAATCTCTTGCCAGCAGGTGCTACTTCGGACTGATCAAGCAATTGAGAAGTAAAGTCTTCTATCGACGAACAAAAACCAAACTCTGTAAGTCACTCATTTCTCCCGTCCTGCTATGTGGTGCAGAG
This sequence comes from Bactrocera zonata, assembly GCA_037783105.1. Classification (NCBI taxonomy): domain Eukaryota; kingdom Metazoa; phylum Arthropoda; class Insecta; order Diptera; family Tephritidae; genus Bactrocera; species Bactrocera zonata. The sequence continues at coordinate 191,310 of JBAWJQ010004250.1, read as the reverse complement.
ACATGGACGATGACAACTGATGAGTCGACGTTGTGAGTCTTCGAAAGAAAAGTTTTTTTGCGCGTTGGCCACGGCAAATATCGCATTCGATGGAACGATGAGCTGTATGAGATATACGACGACATTGACATAGTTCAGCGAATTGAAACCAAGCGGCTAAGCTGGCTAGGTCATGTTGTCCGAATGGACGAAAACAATCCAGCTCTGAGAGTATTCGATGCCGTACCCCTCCGGGGGGAAGCAGAAGAGAAGGAAGACCTCCACTACGTTGTAGAGATCAGGTGGAGAAGGACATGGCTGTACTTGGCTATAGTCGCGAAAGCGGTGTCTACGCCAGCAATGAAGAAGAAGAAGAAGATGTTTCTTTGTTACATGTATTGGTTAACATCGACCTTAGAATTTTTTTGAGTATAAGGTAATTTTTCTACTGTGATCTGCCCAACGCGAATCAGCAACAAAAACAAGCTATCCTCAAAAATTTTACTGCCTTGTAAGCATTATTTGATAGCACTTAAGTTCTGTTTGTGAGAAAAGTTAATAAATACCAAGGACTAGTAGAAGTTGTGCTGTAATTTAATTGGTTCTTAGTTAATTTTTTTATCACAAAGAACCCTCAGAATCAAGCGTTTAAAGACAAAAAAATGCAGCTTCTGTAATTTTCTGATGTTTCTGATGCGATTGAGATGATTCCAGTAACATTTTTAAACATAGCAGATGCCTTGTGTTCAGGAAAGTTTGATTGAGAACGCATTCATTTAGTTCTTATAGGACTGATATATGCACAAATATATTATATTTTGTCCTTAAATCTCATCAGCTTTATCTTAATGATTCCAGAATATATTTTAAATAATTTTCTTTTCGATTTTCTCATATGCAATTACCTCAAAATAATTTTCTAAAGCCAAGCATATATTAAATTTTGAAATTGGTTGCGCTGCAACAACCAACTTACCACCCGTGGAACAATGAGAACTGCCAAAAAATGCAATTAAACTTTTGTCAAATCACGTTATCGGTGCTGCAACGTCCCAATTGCATATAAACATACAGATATACTATACATACATATATATAAATGACCTTAAAACAAAACCTTTCAAAGAAATTTTAATCGAAAAAATGCTAAATAACAAACAACACATAGCCACACAGCCAAGCATAAGTGGTGGCAAATATATGTGTACAACAAAATGAAAAAATCAACCAAAGTGAAGGGGAGAATAAGAATGATTGAAAAATCACACAAAAAAATTAAAATCACAAAACCTTTGGGCAGTAAAAAAAATGTAAATCCCTTTTTTCCTGCCTACGAAGACCCCAACCGAAATGTAAATGCACAATGGACGCGGCACTGATAGTGAGGACAATATCCGCATACATGTATGTGTGTGTGCCTGCGCCTTTGTGGACCCTTCGCTTGCAGCACAAAAATGCATTAAATTCTATGCTGACTGACTGTCCAATATATTTTAAATGCCACATTATGTATGTGTGTGTGTGGATGTGTCAGTTTAGGAGCGCAAGCGAGGCAGCAATTTGAACACGTGCAAGGGTCAACATTAAAAAGCAACAACAAAACAAAAAACACCAACTCACTATGTCCAAGTAAAATGATCCCTACGCCGTTGGCCAGTTTCGGCACGAACGCCACACACAGCAGGTAGTCAATGCGGCGCAGAGACGGAGTCGAACACGGAGTCCAAAGCGGGTACAAACAGATTACATACACATACATACATATGCACACAATATAAAAACTTTATATACTACATTCTTAATACATAACCATCATACTTATACAAAAGCAATAAGCGATAAGCATAAGTACAACAACAACGAGTAAAGAATCAGCGTCATAAAATGAAAAATATAAAAAATATAAACTAAAATAAAAAAAACTAAGAAACATAAAAATATCATAAATAAAAAATATCCATTGAATGATTTTTTTTTTTTTGTAAGATGAAACTAATGGAGCAAGACGGCCGTTAAATGCCACAAGTGCGTTCCTTAATCGTACTAACAACAGCAACAACTACGTTGGCTACTCACCACCACCACTAATACTCGTACGGACACAATGGCGTTGACATCCCAATGGTGGTGTGGCAGTTTTACGGCGTTTTAGTGGTGGTGGTTTGTTGGTTAATGGTTTGGTTGGACGCTATGTTGATGGTGTTGTTAATGGAAATCACTTTGGTAGTTGTTGAACTGGTAGTGCAATATAAAGATTTATATGTGGTTGTTTTTGTTATCACATTGTTGGATGTTAAAATTTCTATAGAGGACGCTAATGATGAATATAAAAAATAATCGCTTTCTACTACTCAGGCTCAGATCTTGCAAAAATAATAATTTTTAGACTAAAGTACCAGTATTAAAAACCTAAAATTACATATAAAGCTATGTATATGATGTGAGCAACCTTTCTTAACATCTGTTGATGGCTGAAGTGCAATAGTTTGAGGTCAGTTGACTTTTCGGCCTGTCTTTTTAAGAAATCAACTAAAAATCGGTCAATGATTCATTATCATCAAATGATTACTCTAATTCCCAGGGATCACTTATTAATTTGTACTGTTTCAAGCATTTATATTGAAAGAAATCTAAATATATTTATGAATACCGAGGATCCCAATTTCTATAACACCTGAAAACGAAAGCAGAGACAACTTTGACGTATGAGGTAATTTCGTTCCTCAAAACTCATGAAATATATTTATATACTGTGCCCAAAATTTAAACTGCGCGCGTCGAAGGATTTGGAGAACTCTTTTTTTTAGGTTGGTAGTACTGTCAGTCACATTTATGTCAAATTTCATGTCAAAATATTCATTAGTGTTTGAGATACGTGTCGATTTGTGAGCTGCTAAAAGTGAGTTTTTCGTTTTTTGCGATGTCGAAATTTGTTGAGCAAAGAATTTGCATTAAATTTTGTTTACGGAATCAATTTTCTGCTGCGGATATTGAGGATGGTGCAGAAAGCCTTTGGTGATGAAGCTACAGCTAAAAAAAATGTTTGCAAGTGGTGTAGTGAGTTCCAAACCGGCCGTGAACGTGTCGAAGACGAAGAGCGTCCAGGGCGACCATCAAACTCTACCGGCGAAGCTCACGTTCAACAAATCAAAGATTTGGAGTTGAAAAACCGTCGGTTAACAATTAGAGACCTTGCTGATAAAGTTGGCATGTCCAAAGGCTCAGCCAATACCATTTTGAAGGATGTTTTGGGCCTCAAGCGCCTCAAATCTCGACTGATACCGAAAACATTGAATTTTTGGGAAAAAAGGCGTCGCGTTGAAGTGTGTGAAACGATGCTTTTCGACTACCAGAGTATCATGAAACGTATTATAACTGGCGATGAGACTTGAATCTATGCTTACGACCCCGAAACAACCGATCAATCGAGCGAATATCGTGCCAAAAGAGAGCCGAGACCAAAAAAATCGCGCCAAAGTCACTCAAAAATCAAGGTCATGTTGACTGTTTTTTTCGATTATCGTGGTGTTGTGCATTATGCACCGGTCAAACAGTCAAAAAGGATATTATTTGAACGTTAAACGTCGTTTGCGTAACGCTATCCGCCTAAAAAGGCCGGAATTGTGGAAAGACAATTCTTGGTTTTTACACCACGATAATGCACCATCCCATACTGCCCTCGTAATTCGTGATCATTTCGCCAAAAACTCAACCCATATCGTTCCGCAACCACCGTATTCACCTAATGTGGCACCGTGCGACTTCTGGCTGTTCACCAAGCTCAAAAGACCGCTCCGGGGACTCCGTTTTTAATGATAGAGGAGATTCAAGCCACAGCGAAGACGGAACTGAAGGCCATCCCGGAAAGTGACTACAACTAGTGTTTCGAAGATTGGAAAATCCGTTGGCATAAGTGTATTGCATCGGGAGGGGATTACTTTGAAGGGGATGAAATTGATTTTGGAAGAATAAATAAAGAATTTTCAAAATAAATACAATATCACCTTATTTTTTGGGCACAGAGTACACAGAACCTGAATCAAAATTATTGAAACTGATTGGATCATTTAGCTTAACGAGTAATCATCCAAGCAAATTTGAAAAATTTGGTTTTGAGAAAAACGATCCATATCAACGCAAAAGGGATCTCAATTTAGCTATTCAACATATGGTATGGTATATGGTAGAGTCCTGCAACCTCTTTACCCATGTGAGTAAGCTCTCTACTACTGTCAAGGCCTTGCCCAACCCAAAGGGACATGAAGATCGCGTTGAAATTTAATTCGATAACAAAGTCTTCACGGACCCGAAGAAGTTCGTAAGCTATTTTAGTCCATAGTTGCCCACTTCAACCGACAGAATTGTATATTTAGGGTCATTGCTTTCAAAATTTCACTACATCGGTTCGTTTCATTAAACCTATTGGTTTTCTTAAGAATACTGTTCTTATTAATAGATTTATTTTCTATTTTCAATGTATTAAGCAAATATTAGAATAACTTCTGTTCTTGTTTTGCATTATATACAATGATATTGGTCCCCATTTCCCGAATTACTGTATATTAAAACAAATATCTTCTTCTTCTTTACTGGCGTAGATATCGCTTACGCGATTATAGCCGAGTTAACAAAAGCGCACCAGTCGTTTCTTCTTTTCGCTACTTGGCGCCAATTGGACTTTCCAAGCGACGCCAGGTGCTTCTCCACTTGGTCCCTCCAACGGAGTGGAGGTCTTCCTTTTCCTCTGCTTCCCCCGGCGGGTACTGCGTCGAATACTTTCAGAGCTGGAGCGTTTTCGTCCATCCGGACAACATGACCTAGCCAGCTTAGCCGCTGTCTTTTAATTGGCTGAACCATATCAATGTCGTCGTGTATCTCGTACAGCTCATCGTTCCATCGACTACGGTATTCGCTGTTGCCAATGCGCAAAGGACCATAAATCTTTCGCAGAACTTTCCTCTCGAAGACACTCAACGTCGGCTCATCAATTGATGACATCGTCCAAGCCTCTGCACCATACAGCAGGACAGGACTCTTCCGAGGCTGTTGATAATTTTTCATTGGTGTTGTTTTTTACGTGGCGGGTCTCCAACCTAGCGCACAACCCTATATAGGGGATGTTTCGCCTGCTCACTTCAGCTCGCCTTCAAACAGATGTTCTTAGGCTACCCAGAAGATACTTGGTCAAAGACCGGAAGTCGTGAGCTGCTTGAGCCATGTGTAAAAGAATCGTTTCTGGCCACTCCCAAGTGAATGGCGATCAGAGAACTTTCCTCACTTGCGTGAACTTCTACACATGACTCCATTCTCCAAAATATACTTATTCTTATTTTTGCCTGACCAGTTAGCTTTCGAATTAAATATGTCGAACAATCACCGAGTGAACTCAGTAAAAACAGGGCTTTCGTTTTCACAAAAATTTTATGAACTTTTTAAGTTCCTGTCATGTTTAAATCGCCTTTCAGAGGGTATTTAAAATATGGTTCAACTAAAACTCCAACTCTTTAGCCCTCCGTTACTTGTCTGATTGTTTTTGGACATATCGGCATATTAATATTTAAGTTTTCCGTTGCGCACGTCTTCAAACTTCCCTACAAGCCTTTTATCTCGATTTGAAAATAGAAGAAAACTTTTCATCCACCCTGTATAGTTGCCTTGTTTTTGTTATTTTATACGTTACGAGTTTTATCACTAAACACAAGATACCTGACTCGTTCAACAGCACACAACAACAACAAACTTTGTTGGTTTACACACACTTATCTTATTGTCCAGGGACGCACAGCAAATAAAGTGGAAAAGAAATTCTGAAGATCATGCTTGTTTTCCGAAGACTCTAGAGATAGCGTTGCATGTAGAAAAATACGTTACAAATCTTATTTGCTTCCGCGCCAACGAAATATACAGACACCCATACATACACATAAGTAACAAGTGGGCATTATTTCCTCGTCTATTTGTAGATTTGTTTGACTATTTCTGCGTTATGCGGCCGTAGGCGAGCGTAGCAAATTGCAAGGATTTGTTATGTGAGCCGTTTCTCATTTCGGCATGAAAAATTTTATTTGTACGTTACTTTTTCCACCCCAAGTGTCTTACGAGTATATTCTTATCGAACAAGTGTTTCATGATCGACAAGGGTTATTTGCTTCCTAGATGTGTACACTTGTTCAAGGGTGATTCTTCTTTGTTTGTTTAAGAATTTCTTAATTTTTTTTTTTTTGCTGAAGTGTACTTTTCTTGATCCTTTCCATAGTGAAGTGTCATTAGGGGATATATCTTCTTGCAGAAAGTGGCCGTTACAAAATCAGTGTGATAAATCTGTTTGCGGCCGTTACGATTTTGTAACGTATTTTGAACAAAAGCAAGCAGAAGAGATGAGAAACTATTGGATATACATTTTTTTGATGTTTTAGAGAAAGTATGTTCTAGACTTTTCGAAAATTACTTTTAAGTAAATTCAGAGAGTAATTTACAGCTTTATTTGATTCAAATAATTTCTTAGGTGTGAAAGTTAACAACGATATAATTATGTGTCCATCTCTTGCTTAAAAAAATTGCTAATAAGCCACAACAAAATCATATTTGAATGCTCTGACAGCTTTACAATCTATTGAACCTCATCCTTAACAAAAATTTTAGCCCTTAGATACTCCTACGCTTGAGTCTCAATCATAACACAATCCAAACCAAGTTCGGGATTACAATATGTACAGAGTTAAAGCCTTTTGTCGCAGAATCCAACCAAATACTTCAAAATAAATAGCATTATTATTCCACTGGATCAGGAACCCATTAGCAATATTGCAATAGCTCTTGGTTTCTTTTGCAACTTGGTGAGACATGTGAAGAGCTGAGAGGAGAAATCTAACTTCAGAAATGGAAAGCTCAATTACGGTTAGAAACAGAACAAACATCGCCAGTATTGAAATAAAGAAAACACACATTTTTCTAACATAGTGCTTGTGAGGATATCCAACCAAATCTAAACTAACCTCACCTTTCACTTTAAATAAACTGACTGTCATTGGTTGCTCAAGATCCTTAGCATTAAGACTTTGAGCTCAAAGAAATTTCGTCTTCAAAGAAAATTACGAGTATATACAAATTAACCGAAAACGAAGGCAATCCCAAAGCTGGAACGCTTGGGTTGAGAGAACTATGTACTTGTAATATACAAGTACTTATTTCACTTTCGAAATCTATATGCTCACTCAAAATCTTTATTCTCAAAAAAAGTGATGCTGAGCTAGGTTCACTTAGGTTCATTGGTTGATCCTCAAGTTGGGAATTACACTTGGATCGCACTCACCAGCCCATTGGAATGTCTGATAACAGCTACTATATGATCAATCTCTTCTCACAAACGGCGATGTTAAGACGTCGGAAGGTGTGAGCTCCGAGATGTTTAATCCTTAATCTTGCAGATGCGAACGAATATAGAAGAAAGTGCTGAGATGTTCCTACCTTGTCTTCTTCCAAGCAACTTCCACAATTGGCATACAGTAAAACATCGATATGACAATGAGCACTATGACCACTTAGAATCCCTACAACTACTACAACTTATCACAAAGTGACTCGTGCGGTTGATAGCGAGGTTAGGCATACGACACAACAGTCATGTCTATGCAACCGGAACGGACCCGAATAATTTATCTGGCCAAGGATAGGCAGAATTTTATCGAACAACAACAACATGTTAGGCATACCTTAACCGCCCTTAAACCCATTGTTAGTAAACTCAAAAAGCTGCTGAATTTTGATCTAAATAGTGTAATCAACAACATATCTGAATATCATATGGAGCTAACTGAGTTGAAAAGGCGGAGTGGTTTCACAGTTAAAGTCTGGAAGGAAATTTAAATCAACTGTAGAAATTTCTGCAGTTACACTAATAGTCGCTGCTTCATTCTTCCGCACAACCAACAACATTCCTCTGAGAAATCTCTTTCTAACTTATCTAAAAAGCTGATAGAACTATGGTACTTATGTTTTTAACACATATTATTAACAATTAAAATTTTTTGGTATTCCAAGTTTCACAAAGCCTCATATTTAGCTTTTTTTTATCCCTAAATCATGGATTTGGTGAGTGTTGTTCGAAATACTACCTATCATACCAAAAGTTCTCATATTGACTAAGACTATTACAGAGCTCAGATCTACCAGCAAGCGCAGGTCCCGACCGTTAGCCCAACTACTTTTTAAATATCGAAAATTTGAACACTTATTGTCCCAAATTCACTATGAAGCATTATATACTATATAACTAGCAACGGTGAAACAGCTCTACCATCTATTCCTTCTCTAAAAGCCCAGCTTTGTGCCGAATCTCACATTTAATAACCTCAACAACAATGTATGGAAATTTGACCAACTCAAATATTGTTGAAATAATAACTAGTTATTATTAAAAATATAATTTTCTTAAACAATTTTATTTAAGTAGTCAAATGGGCGCAATCCGTACAGCCCCTGTATCGCCCGCAATTGCCACTCATGCCACACAAAGGATTCTACGAAAAAAGAAAATTTAATATTAAATGTTGCAACTGATTTCTAATTGCAACATAACATGTTCTGCGGTAACAAACAGCATTTTTGTTGTAGACACAAAAAAAGCGAAATTTTCATTTAATGTTATCTAACCGCCTCCAATTGGAGAGCTACAGTCTAAGGTCATTGAAAGGTCATTTTCGCTTAACACGAATATCATGCACAAATTGTACTGTGGTGGAAGAAATGCTCTTCGTGATAATAAAATTCTGATTACATTTAGTAACGCCCATGGATGCTGGAAAATAAAAGTGGAGTAAATTAGATCTACAGCAAATTCTCTGTAAAGCGTTGATATGTTCGAGCTGATAGAGTATAAGATCAGAGAAGAGAAAAAAAAAACAAAATTGGGATGAAAAATACACAGAGAGAAAACGAAGCAAGACTTTGTTGTTCACCGTAGAAGAAAACTCTTTCGATTTTTAAAAATGAGTTGAGGATTAAATATAGATATAGATATAGGTATAGATATAGATATAGATATAGATATAGATATAGATATAGATATAGATATAGATATAGATATAGGTATAGATATAGATATAGATATAGATATAGATATAGATATAGATATAGATATAGATATAGATATAGATATAGATATAGATATAGATATAGATATAGATATAGATATAGATATAGATATAGATATAGATATAGATATAGATATAGATATAGATATAGATATAGATATAGATATAGATATAGATATAGATATAGATATAGATATAGATATAGATATAGATATAGATATAGATATAGATATAGATATAGATATAGATATAGATATAGATATAGATATAGATATAGATATAGATATAGATATAGATATAGATATAGATATAGATATAGATATAGATATAGATATAGATATAGATATAGATATAGATATAGATATAGATATAGATATAGATATAGATATAGATATAGATATAGATATAGATATAGATATAGATATAGATATAGATATAGATATAGATATAGATATAGATATCTACATAGATATAGATATAGATATAGATATAGATATAGATATAGATATAGATATAGATATAGATATAGATATAGATATAGATATAGATATAGATATAGATATAAAGGAGTTATTTTCGTAAAATAGATATAAATACTTTAAAGCTATATATGGTTCTCATAAGTGATAAAAAAAACAAGTATTTATGTCCTTAATTCTTTGACAACTACTCAATATCGTTTTAAGGGAGTATTCTAGTCTAGAAGCATGAATTTCAGGTAATTTTTAAAGTGTCGTAAAAAAGGCATTCAATATTTTTACTATCCATATTTGGACTAGTTATTTGTTCATTTTAGAAGAGTAGCGAAAAAAATTAAAAACTAAAAAAAGTAAAAAATTTCAAAAATCATTAGCTGACGAAGTGAAGGTCTCTAAAAACTTCCACGTGACCATACCCATGATTTCAACCCTCCTAGTTATCTGAAACCAAAAAGAAAAAAGATTATTAATCTAGAATAATGTCGCAATGGCCGGAAATACGGAAAAGTGGGAAAAAAATGTTTCACAAAATGGCGACTGCCTAAAAAAAAGTTTTTTTGGATCACTTTTTCTGACTATTTCGAATTTTTTAAAAATAATAAAAAATAAAAAATTTGGCGATGGGGCTAGATCCAATTATAGACAAGCCTATAAAGAAGACTCTATGCAAATTTCAAGTAAATCGGTCTAGTAGAACCTGAGAAATCGTGGACATCGTTTCGAAAAAGTCAGTTTTGAGAAAAACGCGTTTAAAGTTTCCCTAATGTCTTTTGTTCGATTAGTTCCGGCCGAACCTGTGTGGATGCCGGGTTAGAAAAATGCCTATATCTCCGAAAATAATTTGAATTTTGAAAAATTCTCTTGTACACATATTTTTAAATAGTTAAACTTTGAAAATATTAAAAAAAAATCGATTTTTTTAAATTTCTAGACTAGAATACCCCCTTAATAGAAAAAAATAACTGAAATCACGATGCCTCCACTATGCGAAACAGTACGATCACCTTCAGAAACCTTCATAACTTACAAACCATATAACAAATGACCAACATCATAACTTTTTCTCACAGTGTAGCTTGTGGAGCCACAAAATGTTACTCGCCGCAGCGCAGCAACGCCTTCGTAGACAAAAACGAAAGCGCTAATCATTGTTGGCATCAAAAATAGGAACAAGTAACGATATTTACCTGTTTTGATGCGAACGAAAGCGAATCCTAGCTGACAGGACATAAATAAAGAATTATATCCGCTTTATAGCTGACACACAAGTAGCGCAGAAGAAAGCAGTCGCCGTAGCCAAACAAGATACACTTTTCAAAAGAAATTAATTGTCGATTTATCGGTGATAGACGTAAAAATTGTCTCAATTTTTCAGGCAACACCTACCAAGATTATTATCCTCGGCGCTCAACTAGAATTGGAGTTAAAATTTAATGCTGAATTATTGGAACTGTGGATTTTCTGAGGTACACATTCTTCGCATTGCTTTACTTTTGTGTTTTGGGGTAGCGGGAACTGATTAGATAAATTAGCGTGCGACAATTTTCGTTTCTATTCCTTTGGGAAAGAATTTTAGAGAATGCTTTCGGAAAAAATATTGCATTATATTTTCGTATTTTTTACGGTCATCGCTGGATTCCGCATTGGAAAAGCGGAGTTATGTTCGAGTGAGTGAGTGGCGAGGAATAAGTTAATTGATTTGCGGTGTGTCTGACTGAGTTTTTTAAAATAAGGGGATTTATTTTTATATATATACATAGAGGAGATATAATTTAAAATTTTATTCTTATTATTCTTTTCTCAAATACTAATTTCATATGGAAAGATTCGTGTCTGGACTAAAAGTGTTAACTTAGCTGCAGATTTTCTCCGTTCATCCATTAAAAAATTACTTGGCACCTCATTCGCTCCTATATCAATTTCATAATAAATATTTAATAAAAAAATAGCAATTAAAACAAATAAGGAGGGGATAAGTGCGGTTACAACCGAGTATTTTATACTCTTACAACTTTAAGAGGGTATTCTACTCTAGAATTTTGAAAAATTCGATTTTTTTTTATATATTTAAAGTATAGACTTTTGAAAATATGACCTTGGAAGGAGTTTTCAAAATTCGACTTATTTTCGGAGATACAGCCGATTTTGTGAGGTGGCGTCCGTGTTCACTAGAATTGTCTCCTAAACTTTGAACGCGTTTTTCTCGAAACTACTTTTTTCCACATGGTACCGGCATTATCTCAAGTTCTATACAACCGATTTACTTGAAATTTTGTGTTAACCTTCTTTATATAATCCTTTATCGTTCCTCCCAGCATCATGTCAAAATTTTTGTTTTTAAAAAAATTTAGGAATTTCGAAAATTATTTTTATTTTCAGGCAGTCGCCATTTTTCAAGAAAATTTTTTTTCGTGTTCCCGGACTATAACAGCATCCTTACTGATTAAGAATTTCTTTTGACTTTTTTTTCAGACCACCAGGAGAGTCAGGATCAATGTCACCAGGATGCGCCATTTTTTTTACACCCGTCTCTCCCACATCCCTCGGCCCCCCTCTAATTATTTTAATTTTTTATATTTTTTTGAAAAATTTTTTTTCTGTATTCTTAATATATCAATAAAAACACCATAAGAAAATGGAAAGTCCTTTTATTTTTTTTTTTTTTTTTTATAAAAATATTTTTGGTTTTTTTTTAAATAAAATTCAAAATACTGCTCAAAATTTGATTTCTAGCGTAGAATACCCCTTAAGGTGTAAACCCTCAACCAGAAGATCGAAATCCAAGAAATTTTATAGGTATGAGATAAATACAGAAAATGTAATTAAAATGAAAAAATTCATTCCACTTTTTCACTGGTTAGAATTCAAGTTCACTGCTTAAGTCTTTAGTAAGCGCTTATCGCTTATTAAAATACAATTTTAAATTCTTAATGCAACGTTTATTTTCTGAAATTATAACGACGCTTTTCAATGAGATTTCAAATGAAACGTCTATTTTTCGCTTTCTGAAATGAAAACATTTAATTTGCCAGACATGTAGGCGCAAGTAGGCGCTACAACGCCTTGCCGTGCTGCCTATTAATGCGCCACAAAATGAGTGCTCAACGCGCTTAATTGCCAATGCAACGACTATAAAGACACATAGAAAAAAGTTGATTAGCAAGCGCGGCACGTTCGGATAGCCACACAGGCAGCGCATGCGCGTCGCGCATATCCTGCGGCATTTTAAGTAGTGCATTTGCATTTTCTCCTATTTGTCTGCAATTGAAAGGCGCACAAAGCAGCCAAACACTTGTTGACTGTAAATAAATGCTAGAAATTTTGTAAGATAAACCAAGGAAAGAAAATTAAATCAAATATAAATACACCGACTTGCCACAAATGTCACGTACTGGTAAGAGCGTTGCTTGCAACAACAAAAATTACATTTTATTTAAGAAAAATAAACATTTGTCCATATCCTTTCTGCTGACTAAATGACATAAAGCACTGTTGTGCAAACAGAATTTCATTCAAAGGCGCACGTGCATGCCTCGTAGTGGCTGTGTGTTGCATGCAGCGCATTTTAATGCTGTGATTTGGTGTATTTTCAATTTTTGATACAAAAAGTAAAGTGCACAAGTGTTCATAGAATGTTCCCACACAATGTGAAAATAGTATTGTATGCCTGCCATGCAGTTGTGGAAAACATGTTGCAACACGTTTGCGACACATCATAAAAATCCTGTGGCAATGCGTAACACTTGCAATAGGCTTAGGGCTATATTAGCCAAGAACATGCACGATCTTGCAAAATTTTGTTTTCCAACAATTGCACTTGGTCTAGAGCGTAAGCGTAGAAAAATTTCTTGCCATTGTCCTTGCCACAATCGGTGCAAGGAAAATGTCCTTAACGCACGTTTCTCACACAATGCAACTTGCACTACTTTGCTTTGGCTTCTGTATGCTTGCCATACAATTTCGATATTCCCAAACTCATTGGCAAAGCGGTGAATCGGCACAAATGCTGCACTCCGCTTTTGTTGCAATTGTTATTCGGTAGATATTGTTGTATTCATTAATTTATTTTCTCAAGACATTATTTTTGTATTCATTATTTATTTGTATTTTCGTTTTCGTTTTCTCAAGGAAGTGCTGCATTATTAGTTGAGGAAATGCCAAATAATAGAAATATGAACAAAGTCGGCTTTTGTTGGCAGTTTGTTTGATTTTTCGCTTTGCTCTCATTTGTGCTTAAAGAAAATATTTCAGGGAGAAAGTATGGGAAAAGAGTTTGGATTTATTTGTATTTGGAAAGGATATTTTTGAAAGTAAAAAATTGAAAAAATTCTACGTGCTACAACAATAAGTATCATAAGTATCTTATCGTTATTGTTATTAAATGCAACATAAGGTCTGAATTTTAAAGGATTTTTGAGTTCAAAAGGACTCCGAATATATTTTCACTCCAAAACTAATGTCACATAGACATAATTAGTGAAACAAATAATGTGTCTAACTCAGAATTGCTGAAATCTAAGCTTTGTCGAAAAATTTGTGAGTGAAATAAGGCTTTTGAAAAAATGTAACTTTCGGTTTATAAAAAATCTGGAACTTGCGCCAGGCATTCAACTTTATAAGCAGTGGAAGATGAACCCAGTGTACAGCCAAAAGTCGTTATTAGGGACGAAAACAACAAAAAATCCATACATGATTTTGATTGGGCGAAAAGTACCGTTAATAAAGATAGCTATTACTCCATAAACATCAAATATTTGTGTGAATTAACTACCTAGGCGTAAGGCTGTACCCCTGACTAACCTTCTGTGTACAAATTCAGTACCCCGCAGCAAAGACAGCGAAAATTACCTCCGAACGTAACAGACTAATAGCCAACATAGGGAGTCCCAGCCAACGACGACGGCAATTAGCGTCTTAGTATAAAAAAACCGGCGTAAAGTAGTGGCCAGAATACACCGCAAATGGCAGAAAGCGATAACTGGATGCAGGGACGAATGTGCGCAAAAATCTTGCGATAAGAAAAATGGAAATCCACTCATATATAATTCAAATACGGTTCCAGGGTGAATGATGGTACCTTAGAAGAAGGGTTTAATGTGACACATACAGTTGCTCTGATGACAGCACTGGTGAAGTAGAAGACATTTTCCAGCCCTCATTCGCAAAGAAAAATATGTGTGGACCCTCAAATGAATGAAATGAATGCATAATTAACTGATTCATTGAGACTCAAATCAATGAGGTTTCGACTATTTTAAGTACATAAAAACAATACACGTAAAAATCACCCTATATGTTTAGTGTCCTGGTTTATGTGCAATGAAAAGACACACGCCTAGCAGTTATAGGGTAACAAGTGTTAAAAGGTATTCAAAATTATATCTTCGCTCTGACACAAAGGAACTTATTGGCTCTAGAAAAAGTTCAAGGTACATATTTTTTAAGCTAATTCCATTTAAGGGTGTATTCTACTCTAAAAATCAAATTTTGGGCAGTTTTTTGAATTTTATTAAAAAAAACCAAAAATATTTTTACTATCCATTTTTTATGGTGTTTTTTTTTGATATCTTAAGAATACAGAAAAAAAAATTTACAAAAAAAATAATAAAAATTAAAATAATTAGAGGAGGGGCGGGGGGTGGAGAGACAGGTTTAAAAAAAAATGGCGCATCCTGGTGATATTGATCCTGACTTTCCTGGTGGTCTGAAAAAAAAATCAAAAGAAATTCTTAATTAGTAAGGCTGCTGTTATAGTCCCTACCTCAGGGAACACGAAAAATTTTTTTTTTTTGAAAAATGGCGACTGCCTGAAAATAAAAATCATTTTTTACGCTTTTTTTTGAAATTCCTGAATTTTTTTAAAATATTAAAAACAAAACGATGCTGGTAGGAACGATAAAGGATTATATAAAGAAGGTTCACACAAAATTTCAAGTAAATCGGTTGCATAGAGCTTGAGTAATGCCGGTACCGTGTGGAAACAAGTAGTTTCGAGAAAAACGCGTTTAAAGTTTAGGAGACAATTCTAGTGAACACGGACGCCACCTCACAAAATCGGTTTTATCTCCGAAAATAAGTCGAATTTTGAAAAATCCTTTCAAGTTCATATTTTTGAAAGTCTAAACTTTAAATATATGAAAAAAAAATCTAATTTTTCAAAATTCTAGGGTAGAATACCCACTTGAATCCAATACAATACCAAACACTGTCATTTCAAAGTAGCAATTTTTGAAACTTGAGGAAACCAATAAATGATTTTTCTACTTAATTTATGTCCTAGGGTCTGAAGGGACTTTTTTAAAGCAGACTAAACTCTTCACCTATTGGTCTCTCAACTCAAAGGAGGTACATTTCCGCTTTTTGCTATATCTTATTTTAACGATTTGAAATTCTATTGTTACTCACTCATTCTGCAGACGTATACAATGTAGCATATTTCCTGTACGAATAAGACACATAGCCACAATTTGGAATTTGAGGTATCGAAGCGGTTGCCATTATCGTGCATTCTTCTACAATCAATATAAAGTATACAAAGTTTGCTATGAATATTTCAGCACCTACAAGGAAAACAACTTTCCTATAAAATATTCAAATATTTATAAATGATCTGGTAATGACGCGAGTCGATGTATGTCCATCTGTCAGTATATACAGTAGCTAGAAAAAGTAAGTTATCAAAGTGAAATATAAATCAGCGAAGTGAATACAATTTTAAAGTTTACATTTTTCAGACAAAATATTTGTTTTTTATTGAGACCATATTTCAAAGTATTTAATGAAAGTAATTTTAAAACAAAACATTAGTTTTTTGCTTTTATAAAAGAAAACATAAACACATACAGTAAATTGCATGTAGAAAAAATAAGTTATCAAATTCTTTAATATCCACAATGTTTATAATTTCGTGTAGCTAGTTGACCCAATCGTTGTTGCATGGAGTTGACAAGCTTCAAACACTCATTTTGAGGAAAATTGTTCCAAATGTTATAGATGCAGTCCTTCAAATCAGTCAGGTTTTGGGGTTTCTCTTCAGCTATACGCATCTTAAGGATTGCCCAAGCATTTTCAATTGGTGACAAGTCAGGGCTTTGAGGAGGCCATTTCAATACACTCACATTTTCATTTTGTAGATGTTCTGTGATGATTTTCGCAGTATGAATTGGCGCATTGTCTTGTTGAAGAAGGAAATCATGGCCAATTAGGCGGTGACCCTCGGGGATCGCGTGCTCCTTTAAAATATTTAAATAAACTGTAGCAGTAACTTTTCCTTCCAGGACTACAATATTGCCAGGGCCATTCGCAGATAAGCACCCCCAAACCATTAAGCCTTTTTCCACCGACTTAACTGTGGGTAGAGTGCACCTGTATGATAGTTCTTGTTCGGGCGAGCGCCAAACGTAAACCATACCGTGAAAGTAACGAAGTCTAATCATCGATCCATCAGTCCAGAGCACTTTATGCCAAAAATTTTGAGGTTTCAATATGTGCTCTTCATAAAATGTTTGTCGTTTTTTCCTATTCGCCTCATTTAGGTAGGGTAACTTTCTTGCAACGCGGCCGTGAATATTAGCTTGGCGCAATCTATTACGGACAGTGTGCACTGAGGGGCCTTCTTGCCTTCTTTTACAAGCTGTGCGCGAATTTTGGAACTGATTTGAAGGGATCAGAATTGGAAATATCCAAAATTCGTTTATCAACTCTCTCCGTTGTAATTTTTGGGCGCCCTTGTCTCTTCTTCCTGATGACTCGATTTTCTTTGTTGTAGCCTGCAACAACTTTCCATATTGCGACTTGGCTTTTGTTAAATTTTTCAGCAATATAACGCTGTGTGTGACCATCTTTATGCAAATCCAATTATGGCTGAACGCTCCTCATTCGTTAATTGTTTAAAATTCATCATTTTCAATTTTTTAAATCGCTGTAAATAAATCGCCTCAATATTTCAAAAAATTAAATAAAAACAAAAACCAATGTTTTACTTACCAATTCAATTTCAAAATCTATGAAATAATAAATTCTTTCACCTTTAATGCTTTTTTGTAATTTATTTTTAAGTTTTAATTTGAAAAACACCAATTACTGCACTTGATAACTTACTTTGTCCACGCTTTGTCACTGAGTATTTTTATAGAATGCGACGCAAATTTTTTTCCAGACACGCGGTCGCCACTAAAATCATCAATTGCGGTACTTTGATAACGGTACTTTCCGAACATATGCAAAAAAATTATATTCGATAACGCAAAAATGTATAGAGCATTTAAAACAGCGCTGGATGTTTTGATAACTTACTTTTTCTAGCTACTGTACGTGAACTTTAGTCAGTTTTTGAGATATCAATCTAAAATTTTTCATATGCCTTTTTCTTTCCAATAAACTGTTCATATGTTGCAATCGCCAATATTGGACAACTATAGCGTATTGCTGCGTACAAACTAAACGATCGGAATCAAGTGCTTGTATAGGAAAATTTTTCATTTGGCGAGATATCTTCATAATATTCCACCGAGATTGCTACCTAAGACATCGGTATAGTCTCCGAACAAATTATACAGATCGGAATACTGTAGCATATTGCTGCCATATAAACTGACTGATCAAAATCAAGATAAAGATCTTTTTGTTCCCTTTATGTCATACTAAATGTCCGCGTGAGGGTTATAAGAGGCTCAGTGCAGCCAAAAATAAATTTTTTCTTTTTTGAACCAACAATTAGCCATAATTCCTTTTTCCTAGCTTTAAGAAACATTTATATTGAAAATCCTTCCTTCAGTCCAATCAGTTAACTCATAACAAGTTCGTCGCTTAAGTATTTTGTGCGCAAGTAATACACGACCATATATAACGCATGAAAAATCTTCACCGCACCGCTGACAACATTTATTTAGATTTTCAGGAATCTAAAACGAGTTTCCGTGGAATTTTGCATTTTGCTCCATGTAAAATTTCGACAAACGTTCAACCGCTTTTCCCGGAAATGTGCGCGCATCGCGCTGTCTGCCTCGTGCCACACATAATGCTCCAATTGTGTCAACCTTTGACACCCCACCGTTGCATGCGCCATTGCATGTATCACGTAAATGCAACATCTATGCCGCACACACTGCTGCTTCTAAGTAAATTTGACGTTGCAACATTGCCACGCAGAGACATTCGTTTTACGTATTTTCCGCTTAAGTGTTGACAAGTAAACGAGTTTCGCGCACCACAGCAGCTAAACAAATATACATTTATATATACCCACGTGAATGCAAACACAGCTTTGTTGACTTTTTTCCAAAAAAAAATTTTTATTTTCTTATTGAAGCATAGAAAAAGAACTAAAAAAATATAAATAAATAAAGCAGCGAGCCGTCAATGATAAATGTAAACTGTAGCAGCAAACAACAACAGCAACAAAAACTAAAGCAGATCATGAAATATTTATAAAAGCCCAAAAACTGGTTCACTCGCCTTTGCCAACTACTTGCGCGCGTCTTAGCAGGCGTACCGGGACAGGCTGTACGTGCCGTGCATACATACACACACAAACAAACGCATGCGCGCGCACAGCATCCGCAAGGCTTTTGGCCGCGTTGCTTATCTCGTGCCACAATGCAGCGCATTACGACCGCCCGAACGCCGACAGACAGCGCTGGCAGCCCGCGGTGACAGTCAATGCGCGCCACGCCAAAGTTGCTGGCTCCAAAACAACAAAAACAAAACACTTATATATACCCCTACAGATAAATTTTTTGTATATCTTCTATTTATAAGTACTTGTGTGCCTCGTGTTGCAAACAAAGCCTGCCTTGCCTTAAATGGTAGCTCGGCAGGCTTTGTGGCGCGGCATTGCGCTCGTGGCCGACGTTGTGGCTGTTCTTTCTTGGCTCGCTTTGCTTGTTTTAGCTTCCCAAAATGGCTTTGCGCTTTGCATTGTTGTTGCTGTTAATGTTTTTTTCGTGCTGGCGTTGTACAAATGCGGCTTTTAGAATACTTGCTGTCTCTGCTCGCTGTCTTTTATTTATTTTTTAATCTTGAAAAAATTTCTTTTCATTCGCTTTGCCAAAGGAGTTTGGCGCGCTAAGAAATTGCATGTCCATGGAGTTGACTGTCGGAAGAGTGTCTGCGTACAGTGCCACCAGCAAGCAGCAAAACTACAACCCGTCTTTAACCCCACTTGTGGTAGAATTTGAAGTGAATTTATGAGTCCCGGTCGAAAGGAATCCCGAAAGCGCCACACCTCGCCGATCGAAAAAACATAACCGTTATTTTTCACCTTCTTTGACGTGGTATTTTCGACTTGGGCCCATCTTTTCAAACGATATTCGACCTGATATCTTCAGTATCGTGATTGTGAGCATAGATACAAGATTCATCGCCGGTAGTAATACGTTTCATAACATCTTGGTAGTCGGAAAACTTTTTTCACAGACGTTAACGCCATGCTGGTTTTCACTGATCTTTCCGATGTGAGATCTATGACTGTTATTCAACGATTATCAAGCATCAATTCTTAGAATGCTGGTTCATTGTTATACATAAATACTTCTAAGTATTGATCGAATAGACTTTCAAAACCGACAAAGCACTTTAAGTCTGCCACAAATTTGTTGAGGCGGCTGATATCAATGTCGACTATTTGGCCAGGTTCACCGAACATATGACTGCTGAGATATTTTATCCTTAGTCAACAAAGGCTGGACAATGAAAGAGAAAATTCCTGAAGGTTTCTATCTCACTTTCTTCCATACAACTTAAACAGGTAGTACCCGACAAAATATCCCTCATTACCATAAGATCTACGTTAGCGTCCAGATAAACCTAACTGAAAGCAAATAGATCAGCAGATCTGCTGCGTTTCATATTAGGCGAGAAGGAACTCACAATCCTACAGGAGCTAGTTTTTGACTAAACTTTTAAGTTACGTCCAGAGGTTCAACAGTAGAACGCAAGATATTATCAATACAATATTATCTTTTAACATTCAAAGTATAAGACTACATACTTTATAGTGTCTTAAATCAATATAGCTGAGCAACTGATCACATAAACGGCTTACTACTCACCATATTTAGTCTCCAACTTCTTGCCTACTTATAAGGAGCATGCATTAGCTTACCAGATATTCACCATGCGCCAAATTTTGGAAAAGACCAGTGAAAAGAGAATCTACATGCACCACCTCTTCGTCGATTTCAAATCTGCTTTTGACAGCACGAAAAGGATGCCTTATGCCGCTATGTCTGAATTAGGTATCCTCGCAAAATTAATGCGGCTGTGTAAACTGACGATGAGCAATAGCTAAAGCTCGGTCAGGTTCAGGAGGGACCTCTCCAAGCCATTCGATACAAAACTAGCCTTCATACAAGGCGACTCCATTTCATGCAACTTCTACAACCTACTGCTGGAGAGAATAATTCGAGCCTCAGAACTAAATAAAGAAGGTACCAACTTTTATAAGGGTGTAAAGCTGCTAGTGTAAGCCGATGATGTTGATATCATTGGCCTCAACAACCGCGCCGTTAGTTCGCCTTTCTGTAGACTGGATAAGGAAGCGCAACAAATGGGTCTGGTATTAAAGGAGGGCAAAACGAAATAACTCCCGTCATCAAACAAAAAGTCGTCGCGCTTGGTTCCCATGTCACTATTGACAGTCATTACTTCGAATTCGGAGATAATTTCATCTATCTTGGAACCAGCATTAACACCAACACAACGCCAGTTCGAAATCCAACCCAGAAGAACTCTTGTCAACAGGTGCTACTTTTGATTGAGTAGGCAATTGAGAAATAAAGTCCGCTCTCGACGAACAAAGACCAAACTCTACAAGTCACTCATGATCCCCGTCCTGTCATTTCTTGATGACATGAGAGATAACAACATCGGAGAGTCGTCGTTACGAGTTTTTGAGAGAAAGGTTCTGCGGAAGGTTTGTGGTCCTTTGCGTATTGAAGCGGGCGAATACCGCAGTCGATGAAATGATTACGAGATATACGGCATTGACATAGTTCAGCGAATTAAGCGGCAGCAGCTACGCAGACTTTGCCATGTCATCCTAATGGATGAAAATAATAAATAAAATAAACTTCTTATTTCCGTTATCGTTGCCATCTCTTTACTAATATAGATTGTTTCGTACAGAAGAATCGGATATTACCTCATAGGAGAAGGGTTCTCTGTTCAAACTGCAAATGTATAATATAACATCGAAGGTTTTAACAACTTCACTCACTTTGATTAGAAGTAATAACAATTTGGAAATAACCTAGTAGAGGCTCGGTAGATATTTCAACTGTGTATGGTTTTAAGAAACAAGGAAGAGGGAGACCTTTTCTAGAAACTTTTGTGGCCACTTATAAGCGCTACTAACTCTGCAAGACTTTCGATTCCTCAGTACATACCTAAAGGTAGCAAGGCCTTCTGTCAAATTCATAAAACAGCTTCTCGAAAACTTTTATACATATTACACGTATATTTACGTCATTGATGGGTTAAGATAACTTCAATAGAAGTCTCACTCCTTGCTTTCACGTCAGCAAAGATTGCTTCGCCGCCTTTCCTTCGTTGGCGTTGCCACATAGCGATGCCAAACTACCCTTTTTATAGCTCCAACGGCATACAACTCAAGCACTGCTGGACGTGCTGGCGTCTTGAAGCCAAGAGATTCAAACATTCTACAGACAAGACCAAAATGGTCAACGCGCGAGTGGCGTGTAGCTTTACCAAACGAGGCACATAAATGGTGTGGCGTGTTGCACAAAAGCATAGTTGTTGTATACGTTTTTTTTTTTGTTCAACTTTTTTTAACTTGTATATTGTTTTGTTATCGTTGTTGTGTTGTTTATGCTTCTTTCGTTTTCAACTTATATACCTGTAAATACAAAGAAGTGTATATATATGTATATATATATATATATATATGCATAGTATATGTATGTCTATGCAGTTGGTCTTTTCGAAAACACGCCGTTGTTTATTTGTCCCGCTTGCCACACCCTTCCACAAGTTGTGCCGGTTCAACAGCAACGACGCGGCGGCAAAGCCTTTTTCAAACCTTTTAAAGCCGGTAACCAGTTTTTTCTCAACCCAACCAAAGCAGTTGATTTGGGCATTGTGGACGCGCTTGATTAATTGTGCTGCTGCGCGTGTGCGCTTGTGTGTGTTTGTAAGTGTGTACGTGCCGTTGTAAAGAACTTTAAGCCAGCTCATGCCATGATGCTGTAAGATTATTTTCGTGCAGGCCAAAGTTGGAACTTGGTATTAGTTTTTTATGGCCTCAGCATTACATTTCTGTTAATTTTTTTTCCTTCAAAGTTCTTTTTCGTTTTTCTTGTTTTGGCTTAAGTCGCCGTCTTCCGTTTTGACTTATAGTGCTACATGATTTGTGGTAATTCTTCTTCTCTGCCGTTTCGGGTCATTACGATCATAATTTTTTATTGCCTCAATTTATTACAAGCCGACTCCAAATGCCCGTCTCTCCCCTTTGAGTATCTATTTCCATTTTTCAAAATTTTTATGTGAGGAAATTATTAATCCAGAATTGAGAAAGGTAATGGTAAATAAACGAAAATAGCGGAAGTGCGAGTAGATTACGCATTAACAGTGATTATTTTTTAAGACCCAAAGGCTGTAGTTCGAGCCACATAGACTGTAATGACCAGCCTCACTCTTATTTTTTTCTTATTTTAAACATGTGATGATTTCAGTAAACGTTGCTCTTCTACTGTTCTAAGTTCCTCTTCTTCTTCTGCCATTATTTTTGCACATCAATCACAAAAATGATTTAACTAAGCCCGCGGTTTAGCACTCAGTAGCTTCCACCATTTCGACCAAGCACTAACCAAAGACACTCAACGATTCCCAGTTCTCAACACTAACTACCGAAATAGAGAAATTATTTTTCTTATTTTGTTGATGTCCCCGGTAGAATGGTAAGGTTTCTATAAGTTTTCATCGAGATCAGCCAACGGTAGGCCCAGGAAAGGTGCTGTTTCGACGGAGTCCGACCATAAGGAGAGGAGTGTGAGATGTGTAAGGTTAGCTGGGCATGCAAAAAGGTGGTTAGAGTCATGCGGGGACTCCTTGCGTGCTGGACATATATTTGCTATTCACTGCGAATGGTGATCAGTGCCTGTCTGAAGCTAGTTGCATCCGAAATGTGGTGGGCGTATTGTTCTTTGTCGTCGACGTAGTCAAGGAAAGACCTCTTAATGCTCCTACGGGGCGGTTTTGCTTCAAGCAGGCGACTGCTGGAATGGTTTCTACGAAAGAACCCAACAAAAACTGCTTGGCAAAGAGTTCATTACGCTCCCTAACTGGAAGCATACGATCAGAGACATCAAGAGACATCCCGTTATAATCCGAAGTGCAGTGTTCTGGCATGTCGGCGTTTCACTGCGGCCATATTGGTGCGGCGTAGTTAAGGCCCGGCCGGCCGATTGCCTTATATATTGGCAGCAACCTTTCATTGTCTTTTCCCATGTATTACCGACTAGCGACTTTAGGATTTTGTTGTTGTGAAGGAGTATAGGCTATCTACTTTCACGCCTAAAGTCTTAGGGTTATTGACAATCGATTGTAATATTAAGCAATTGATGGCCTTAAAATTCCGAGTCCAGTCTGTAATCCTTCGTCTAGTTTGTGAATGCCATCGCTGTGGATTTACTGTGGGAGAGTCGGGAAGATAGCAGTTTACTTTTGAGCACATGCCATCGATTATCCGCTAAAAGCTGTGTAGGACTTTGAATATCTCGTAGCTAGCATAAATTCCCCCAGCAGTCTAATGCTGAAGATCAAGGGCAGTATAACTATTAGCAACCCTCTCTCGACGAAAAAAAAATTATCGACAAGTCTGTCAACATTTCGGTCTTTTATAGGGTAGAAACATGGGCGATGACAAACCGAGACAAGAAAGCACTTGGAGCATTCAAGAAAACAGTTCTCCCTAAGATCTTTAGAGCCGTCCATGCGAGAGATGAATATCGAACGAGATGGTACCACGAACTGTATGCGCTCTGGGACATGGATATAGTAAAGCGCATACAACCCCAACGAATAGACTGGTTAGGCCAGGCTAGGCCAGGCTAGGATTCGAGACCCATTGCGCGCCCAAGCATCCTATGAAAAGAACAAGTATAGCGACCTGTCTGCACTTCGAATGTACAACTGGTGTGACCTCTCAAAGAATACAGGTAACTGGCGAAGCCGCACTTAAGCCATTTTTAGTTATATTGGGCTTCCAATGTGGCCAATATCTTTTTAGTTGGAGCATTGAGAGAATTATGAGGAATTTCGCTTAATCGGCTGAAGGCTGGACATTCACAGAGCTAACGTTCTAATTTATCATCATCCCCCACATCTGCTCTGCATTCTTCCGATTCTTCTTTTCTTTCTGAAGTTGCATGTAGGTGCACTTTGGTAATACCTACGATGTTTCTTAGATCCTTCTTACCTCAAGGTAGACTCTTTCTGGTCCTTCTGCAAAAAACACCATCCTAAAGTACCTTTGAGGTATGCCAACTGTTGCTTTTAATCCATGTTCTGAGGTGTTTCTCTAGACTCTATCACTGTAAGCAACCCTTGAAGGAGCTGAATAATGTGAGACTGCCCACAACGGGGTCAACTCGTCTTCCTTTTTATGTAATTCCATTGATTTATGACTGATGATGCAAATAGGCTTAATTGTCGCTTGGCTATCCAACATATAGTTAATAAATTTGCTTGTTATATTTTCGGCTTTAGTACGAGGTGAAAAAACTATCTCAATTCCTGCTTTCGAATTCACAGCTTGACCCATTCTGAACATTCAGAACTGAAAGGATTTACTCCAAATTTTGACGTTTTCATTATCTCTGCTTCTTCTAGCTTCAATTCGCCGACTGTCCAAACTATATTCTTCCATCAACTTCTTACACAAGTGTACTCATATTTCACATAATAGCCACACTCATAATTCGAAACCACATAATTGCACATATTTTCAAGGTTAGGAATTCCCTCTGAATTGACCCTACACAATTGAAATTCAAGTGCTGCACACTTGTTGCACGCTTCCGACCTGAAATATACACATATCATGCTTCCATCAACAAAATTAGCGCCATTAGTTAACAGGTGAATTGAGTGACTTCCCTCGCCACTTCCGAAAATGGGAACAACGAAGCAAGGATGCGAGCAAATCACCCTCCACTTCCGACTTGTGCGCGCCACGTACGCACCCCTGAGTAGCAAAAACTTCCCCAATTGGCTGCTGACCTGCGCACCGTCAGTGACATAACGCCATTCAACGTCATTCAACGCCACAACGCGAAGCCCTCTTGAAGTCGGAAGTGTGTGGAACACACGTCGTAGGGGTTGCTCAGCTCGCGCACTTCCGCGGCACTTCCTCCCTTAGCTGACAGTATGAAGTCTTTAGCCACAAGTTAGTCGCGCTACATTGACTTGTTTCCCTTTATTGTTACCTTCTTCCGCACTTCACTTCCTCCCTTATTTGTTTACACTTCCGAGGTGTGCATATCAAAATTTTATGGAGGTTAATCGTTTTTGTGCTCAAAAGTGTGCGAGTGCTCGACTTCGTGAAATTTCGAGGGTGAGCTTGACACCTCTGTTTGATTGAAATTGTGTTGTAATTTAAATTTTATGGCTGCTTAGCAAACATTTTTATTGACTTGACACATATTTGACTTGAGGGGAGATAATTTATGCGATGATAGGTAAATTATTTAGTAATTAATCAAATGCAAATGAAGGGTTGTTGAAGTGTTTACATAGTGCTGGGGAGTGCTTGAAAGTAAGAGAGGTTTGGCCAGACTTAACATTACAGCTAAAAGAAACTTATTAATTACATAATGCGGGGATTTCGCCGAAATTTCCGCTTACGGATTAAACCATTGTTCTAATGAGACTTTGTGTGACGGAAGACTTCCGAATATGACTTAAAGTGTCCGAATAACCAACCTTTTATTTATCGTAATAATATCCTCAATTACGATTATTTTTTGAGTTCGTTTTACAAAACCTTAACCCTTATGTGATGTCGAGAGTAACAACAAACATTAAAGATTACAAGTTTCAACATTTCAAGGACAATTGTTTATATAAAAAAGTTTTTTATAAAAACTTACCAACCGTTCGTAGAAATTTAGCATTGAGCTACGAGTATCTACTGTCCTTTAAATAACTTAATTATGTTGTAGACCATAACCTCGTGTAAGGAAAGCATATCATACGAGTAATACAGGACAAGTTTTATGGAGTGCTCCTAAGTTTGGCAGTTTCAAAGCAAATAATTAAAAAAAAACAAAATTTCAAAGCAAATAAATGAAATGAAAACAATGTTAAGAAAAATCGAAATTTTGTAAATACTTCCAATTTCATTAGGGGCGTTTGGTATTGAATATATTTTCACAAAAACTGGATAACGAATTATTTTAGAAGTAAAAGAGTAAAAGAAAATAAATGGATGACCCTAATGAGAAGAAGAAAGAAGAACTTTGTACATTTTTAACAACCCTAATTTTCCTAAAAAAATAAAAACTGTTACCAAACTACTACTATATTATATTTACATTAGCAAACGACGTCATATTTTTTCCAGCTCTTTTAACATTTCTTTTCAGTAAGGTTTGCTATTTCATCATGGAAAAACATACGATCCAACGACGAGTCAAAATTTACTACCGAAATTCTGAGTCAATGTCCTTAACTTCAAGAGGGCAACGTCCAATTTATGGTCGTCATAATCGTCCTTTCAGACCAAGAATTGAACGTCTAGTGGAAAAATTTGAGTCCACAGGCATAGCACAAAATGTTCCCCTGCCAGTGAGAACATTGCTGCCAGTAGTGTCGAGAATAATGCTGCCAGTAGTGCCGAGAATATTGCTGCCGCTAACGCATCAGTCGAGGAAGACCCAAATCAGTGTCTCACACGTTGTTTTCAAGCGTTGGGCATCTCTATGACATCGTTGTGGCGAATTTTGCGAAAAGATCTTGGCCTACAGCCTTACAAGTTCAAATTGACGCAAAAATTGAAGTCGCTTGACCACCAGAATCGTCGTATGTTCGCGAATTGAGCTAAGAAATAAGTTGAAAATGATCCGAATTTTCATCGAAAATTCATCGTCAGCGATGAGGCTCATTTCTGGCTGAATGGCTACGTCAATAAACAAAATATGCATTATTGGTCAGGCAGCAATCCACACTTACTCCATGGGTCACTATTGCATTCCGAAAAAATTACGGTCTGGTGCGGTTTATTGGTCGGCGACGTCATTGGGCTGAACTTCTTCCGTGATGATCAAGGCCGGCATGTTACTGGGAGTGGAAATTGAACGTGAAATTGCAGCAGTATCGGCCGATTTATGCTTGAAAACCGTCGAAAATGGACATGAGCGTCTGGACTTCTGCAAACGTGCCTGAGATAGCCGAGAGAAGAAATCAAATTTCATACATAACAGGTTCGAATGTACTTTCACAGGAATAAAGAATTTCATTGACTTCCCAAACCGTTTTTGTTTTATTTAAAAAATTATTAGCGCTCTTATTAAAAACCCTTTATAATTTTTTTTTACGAAATTCACAAAAAATCAACCACCCTTACATATGTAATTAAATATATTTCTATATAATGCTGAAAAAACACTTGCCAGAACCAAATTAATATTTAAAGAAAAAAAAGGACCATCCTAATAATCGTTAAAAAATTAGCAATTGGAAAAATATACATACTAACTTTAATTTGAAATGAAAACCTTAAATTTAAATTTTATTTAGTAAAAGACAAAAAATTCGACTACCCTAATAAGCATACATTATTCCATTCAAGGCAATTTTACAACTTACAAAAAAATATGACTTTAAAAGTGACTGTGAAAACGGCACACGCCTACAGCAATTCAATATTCGTTGTCAAATGAACACCCCTAAGATTTGTAAATGCATTAACAAAAAAACGGACGACCCTAATTTACAAATTCACATCATACCTAATGTAATTTTAAATGTGTAATGGAAAATGGATGCCAGTACCACGGTTTGATTTCAAATTCTGATAAAAAAAGTACCACCCTAATATGTAAAAATGCATTTCAATGCAATTTCGCAATCAAAAGCAATATACTTCTCCAACAGTGACTGTGGAAACAGCACACGCCTGCAGCAAATCAATATTCGATGTCAAATAAACACCCCTAATATTTATAAATGCATTAACAAAAAACGGACGACCCTAATTTACAAATTCACATCATACCTAACGTAATTCTAAATGGGTAGTGGAAAATGGATGCCAGTACCACGGTTTGATTTCAAATTCTGATAAAAAAATGTACCACCCTAATATGTACAAATGCATTTCAATGCAATTTCGCAATCGAAAGCAATATACTTCTCCAGCAGTGACTGTGAAAACGGCACACGCCTACAGCAATTCAATATTCGATGTCAAATACACACCCCTAATGTTTATAAATGCATTACCAAAAAACGGACGACCCTAATTTACAAATTCACATCATACCAAATGTAATTTTAAAAGGGTAATGGAAAATGGATGCCAGTACCACGGTTTGATTTCAAATTCTGATAAAAAAATGTACCACCCTAATATGTATAAATGCATTTCAATGCAATTTCGCAATAGAAAGCAATATACTATATGTACTTCTCTAGAAGTGACTGTGAAAACAACATATGCCTGCAGCAAATCAATATTCTATGTCAAATGAACACCCCTAATATTTATAAATGCATTAACAAAAAACAGACGACCCTAATTTACAAATTCCCATCATACCTGATGTAATTTTAAATGTGTAATGGAAAATGGATGCCAGTACCACAGTTTAGTTTCAAATTCTGATAAAAAAGTATCACCCTAATATGTACAAATGCATTTCAATGCAATTTCACAATCGAAAGCAATATACGTCTCCAGCAGCGACTGTGAAAACAACACATGCCTGCAGCAAACCAATATTCGTCGTCAATAAATTACAAAAGTGAGCGCGCAAAATCGGGCAGCCACCGAAAACCAACAACAACAACAAAGCGAACAAGTACAATTATTGAAAATTTTAATAGAAAAGCAATATATGCAACAGTCAATAAAGATTTGCCAAAGAGAACAAAGGGTATATGGAAAATTGCACGAAAACTAGGCAAATCGTTTGGACGCCAGCAGCAACACTGCCACCACAGCGAGTTGCAGTAATGACATTTCGCCTTGAACTTGCAACATTGACTGATGTTGCTTGTATTGTTATTGTTGCTGGTTAATAATGTGGCGTCTATGGTGGCTGGCGGCTCGATGATGTCGTTATTGCTGGTGCTGTTGCTAGTGGGAATGCTGGCGCATGGTGACTGGCGACGAGCGACGGGCTGGCTATTGACTATTTGAGGCGCAGCAAAAGTTGCAGCCAGCGGCGGCAGGAGCTTAACTGCCAGCATTGGGCTTGCCAGGCAGTGATTGTCGAGAATTCACACATGCACACGTACATATATACATCAGCTACCAGCACCAGCTGCTGTAATTGCTTGGATGCGGTATATGTTGTTGTTGTTACTTGTGTGCAAGTCAATATATTGCCGGGTCTATAGCTTGAACGCCAAATGGCATTGCGAATGCTTGACTCAAACTCGATTTTCAAGCAACTACCCGTGTTGCGGGCAATGCTATTTACCTTGTGTTGTTGTTGTTGTTGTTATGAATTATTGCTGCAGCAATGCTGGCTTATTGCTACTGTGATGGGTTGTTCGCTGCAGAAGATGCGCCACATTACTAGACAGACTGGCTGTCAGACTCTTAATGTTAATATTTATTTATTTTCTTGATATTGTTGTTGTTGTTGTTGGGGATGCCATTTTATTTGCTGTTGCATGCAACAGGTGCAGCTTTTAGATTGTTTTTCATAGCAACGGCTGGCGAAGTTGTGATTTCTGCATATATTTCTAGTGTTAAAAAACAATTTAGTGATATGTGTGTGTGTGTGTTTAAGTATATATACCTAAGTTATTGCAAGCGTTAGTAGAAGACATGAAGTCATTCGTTGCAATAATAAACATACATGCAGATATTCGTATTTTAGAAATATTGAATCTAAATGGAATTGAATGGCGAGAAAATCAATATTAAATCAATATTAAGAAGGTATTACTCAAGCATACTCAATAGCATGCTTCCACACATGTTTCCAATTCGTAGACCGATTTTTACCTCTTTTCTTCAATATATTAGATCCATACACAGATGATACACGAGATCTAGGAGCAGAGGAACAGCATATGAAGAAGCCGAGAAATATCAAGCGGCGAAAAAGGAGCTCAGGCATGCCATGGAGGCAAGCAAAAAGGAAAAATGTGATATAAAAATGGAAAAAAATATATAAAACAGTTATGAAAAAACTTGGAGCTCGAACCAAGCCATCTAATTTAAACGCTGCCAAAATGAATAGCATCGTCAACGCACTCTTTCCTTTGCACAAAAAAAGAATCAGCGAACCAGAACAGGCTATAAGACTTTCGGAAATCCTCCAGTTCACCTTCGAAGAACTGCAACTGTCCGCTGGCAAGTTTAAAACTAACAAATCGCCTTGCTCGTACGGGATCCCAGCAGAAATACTCAAAACCAACGCCGCAAAATTACCCGTAATACTCTTAAACAAAACATGTACAACGCCTACTTCGAAGCTGGAATATTTCCTGAAGCAGTGACTTCTCTTAATCAGCAAGGGAAAAGGGGATTCCATTTTGCCAACAGCATATCGCTCACTAAACATGCCTAGACTGGCAGCGGCTATCAATAAAGCTGGCAGAATCTCCCGCAGACAGCAGGGTTTCAGACCCGGAAGGTCTACTCTAGGCGCTAACCGAAACATAATTGAAAATGTAAAACTCGCACAGCATAGCTGTCCCAAATACAAGCCACCTGAAAGACGTTTGAAACGCCTTCAATATTTAATTAAAATTAAGAAAAAAGTTTTAGAATCCCTCATTACCTCAATGCTGTGGCGTGGAGCTACCTTAGCAACAGAAAACTGCTGTACCAGACTAGAGAGGGATCACGACAATTAGAAGTTACGTCAGCAGCAGCACAGGGGTCCATTTTAGGCCCAGGCCTGTGGAACATCAATTTTCCGGAATACTGAAACTTGAAATGATAGAGGAATCATATTTAATTGACTACGCGGACGACATAGCAGAAGTAATCACCGACCGAGACGCAGAGGAAGTCCGAAAAAAGCTGAATCGGGTCATGATGCAAACATGGCTTGACTCACATAACCTCCAGCTCGCCACAAAAAAATAGAACTACTGCTGCTGTCGACATATGACTCAGGCATATTCCTAAACAATAAGCATTCAAACTACTAAGGATATTCTCAGGACCCAAAATCACTGAATTACCTAGGCGTAAGACTGGACCGCAGTTTAATCTCCTGGGTACAAATCCAGCACGCCGCAGGAAAGGCAGCGAAAATCACTTCCAACGTTAGCAGATTAATGGCCAACAGAGAAGGGCCAACACAAGAAAAGAGAAAATGTCAACAACCACCTAAATGTCTAAACTTGATGACTGAAAGAAAAAACTGTTCGCTAAAACAGAAAATGATGTCAAGTGAAATGAGTGTATCGACCTGATCAATGTCAAGTCTTATACGAGATCCACATAAAACCCAACTTTCATTCAGTCATCACATGATAACGCCCTTGAAGCAAATTAAAATCAACGGATGCAAGTGGTTTCTTTAATAGCAACCGGTTATCCGCCAGGAAAATATTCTTATTACATAGAAAAAAATTTTTTCTGTTGAAGTAGTCTTTAATAACTAAAACGACAAAATCTGCGCAAAAACTTCCAATTAGTTAAAACTGAAGCAAAAGTATACCAGCTCGATATTTTAGAAGAACTGAAAAAGCTGTCAAGCATTACTCTCTTTGATGGAGATCATTACATCTTCCAACAAGATTCTGCTTCAGCTCACAAAGCAAAAACCACCCAGCAGTGGATTAAATGCTACGTTCCTGGCTTCATAGTTGCATATGATTGGCCATCTGAAGGTGCAGAATTAAATCATTTGGACGAGAGTTTGTGTTATTGATTAATAGCCAAATCATTTGTGGGCTTTTGTGGAAGCAAAATAACCATTTAAACAGTCTTTTGTACTTCGCTCAAACAATATATTCATTTTTAATTATAATTAATTTTATTAACAAATATATTGTAGTTTAATTTTTATAACTTCCTGAACTTGTAATTAAACTTATGGCAGGAGAAATCATATTTTAAAGTGGTTTTCTGATTTCACCCATTTCTATACGTAATAACGGGTGGGCCATCTAACGTTTTAAATTTGAATTATCTATATTTCGACATTGGAAACGTCAAATAC
The DNA here is from genome assembly GCA_037783105.1 of Bactrocera zonata. Lineage (NCBI taxonomy): Eukaryota > Metazoa > Arthropoda > Insecta > Diptera > Tephritidae > Bactrocera > Bactrocera zonata. The sequence continues at coordinate 158,388 of JBAWJQ010004250.1, read as the reverse complement.
CATTCGGAAAGTGACAGATATTCAGTAAAAAGTCTAAAATTTACGAAATGAGTCGCTATTCACTAGAAGAAAACTGGGGAAATATTGAAAACTTTTTTCCAAAGTTCGTTTGACCGAGAATTGTCAATTTTACCGAAAAATCATCTTTTCGGACGAGGCTCATTTCCACCTCGATGGTTACGTTAACAAGCAGAATTGTCGCATTTGGGGTACAGGACGGCGCTACGTACCATACAGCAAACGCTACACTTAATCTTTTACGCCCTATCTTCGAAAATCGCATAATCAGCAAAAGAGGTGATGTGAATTGGCCTCTCCCAGAAGCTGCGATTTAACTCCGTTGGACTATTTTCTGAGGGGAGCTGTTAAAGATAAATGTTACGCCAACCATCCAGAAACAATTCAAGGATCTAAAGTACGAGATTCAAGTTGCTGCAGCTGCCATAAGGCCTGAAACCGTCGAGAAAGTACTCCAAAATTGGGTGGATCGGATAAACTACTGTAAACTCAGCTGTGGTGTTCATTTGTCCGAAATTGTTTTCCACAAATAAATTTCATAAAACAACCTTTTAAATAAATGTTAGACCTTTGAAACATATCAAGTCTTTTTTTTATTGACTTTTTAAATTTAAAATTTTTTATGGCCCACCCTATATAAAGATGCCAAGTTAAAGTTTCGCGGCAAAATTGGTTAAAATTAGTCGAGTAATTACTGAGCTATGGGATCTTACTTAAAAATTTGCGGTTTTAAGACCGAAAAGAACATTATAAAAATGTTTTGGCATAATAGAATAAACTCTGTGGAGCGTTTTTGTATTTATATTTCCATTGTCATCAAATGGCTTTTGCAAAATTTAATCCTATCATAATACCTAACTACTAAAAGGGCTACATTGTCAATTTTTCGTGTCAATTAGTTTACATCATAATTTTTGTATATTCAATTGAACTGTAAGAACGCTTATACATACATATGTCCTTCCTCACATTTTGGAAAAACCTGAACAATCCGCAAAAGCAGCAAGTTTGTTGCTTAAGTCTTTAGTGTGAAAATTTCAAGCCATAGCTAGGCGAAAATTTTTGCTAATTCGATATTAATTTTTACACCTAACTAGACAAGTTTCCCAAATATCACACATGCTTCAAATATTCACATATGTTTCTAGGAAATTTTGCACCACCAATACTGGGAAAAACCTAACCAAAAATTGTAATGTAAATTCCAATATGGTAATGTGTTAGTCAAGAATGGCAAACTAATCATCAACTAACATTAAATTTCCACTGCGCTAAACTCAACACACAAATTTCACAAGTCACTTAATACAAATACCTTTCTACTAGTAAAATTAACTGTGACCCATGAAAGCGGTAACGCGGAAAATCCACCTCAAACAGCATACCTGTGCCGCCTCTATGCCCGAAACACTTGTGCAAATGCAAAAATTTCAAACTAATTGCGCACACCCTGCTGTGTCTGCATCCGAAGTGGAAGGGGAAATCCGAAACCTTCAAATTTAAATCTTCAAACCCGCATTTCCATGAAAATCCGATGGCATTGTGCACACAAAACAAACCCTCCGCATTGAGCAAACATTGGAATATCACAAAATCACCGACAACGCATTGTCAAGTCAAACTGTGTCGGTGTGTTGAGTTGGTGTTGCGCGTATTTCCCGATTAGCCGAGAATTTGCCAAAAATTACCAAATTTCTGCATTTCCCAAATACCTGCACAAGAACACTCGTACAAACACGCACAAAACTATACATTATTGTTGTTGTTGGCTTTCCATTATCGTTTTTGTTGCTTGCCACTGCACCGCCATCCTTTTTCCATGCTCCACAAAATACCGTCTAGTTGCACGTGCAACATTTAAGCCGGCCTTTGTAGCGAATCGCAATTTTTCACGGACATGTTCGAACTTGTTCAGTAGAAATTTCCGTAATACATTTTTGTTTTTTTGGGTTTCATCTTTTGGGCGATTCTACTATTTACCTTTTTTTGAATTTACGCTGTCGGCAGGTAGTATAGGTGTTGTTGTTGGCTACAAGTCGTACTGGGCATAGCAGTAAATCCTGTTCTTAGAATTCGAGGATAGGCCAAAAAATATTGCTTTTTGTTGTTGTGTATGAATTTTTTAATATTTTTTGGTAAGAGTTGTGTAAAGGCTCGCGAAGATTTAATGAAGCAGCGATAAATTGGACTGTTAAGCGGAGTGTTGCTGCTTATACCAGTAGACGGGGATATTTTTTGTTCAAGAGGGATAATCTGTTGTATATGATGCAGAAAATTTGGAATACTTGGTTAAACATAATACATTTTTGTTAGGCGTACATGACTTGCCTTGCAAATGGCTCAAACAGCTAGCTTGATAGAGAGCGGAATTTACTAGTTACGTCTAGCTTCAGCGGAGCTGAAATGTTTGAAGGAAATACTGGACTTTTAAAAATGTAAAAAATTGTATATTCGATTTTCAATATTCACGAGTTTTGGAAAAATACATTGAGTTCGAATAATTTCTTCCAAAACTCTTTGTAACCAAGGAATTATGGTTTAAGGATAATTGCAGGCAGAAATTTCGAATTGGGCAACCCTGATCGAAGAGTAAATATTAGTTGCAATGCTTTTGGACTTTGAAGGACTCTCGGTATGAAGAGTGAGAAACTACAGGGCTTGGTTATTTACTTAATATGAACTTCTACTATTATTTTTTTTATCTTCACATTTCTTCTATTGGGCTCTTTTTGCTTTCGTCTACTTGTAAATAATTAAAGGGGTAAACAATATTAGATTTATGGATTCAAAGTCGCTTTTCGAACACTTGACAGACAATTGTTTAAGAAAAAGTTGCTACGTTTTTAATTTTTTCTTCGACATAGAAGTTATAGTCGACTAACTAACCTCAATTTCTACTACGAATCTCACCAATGCTCGATTTGGTATTTCGTCATGAATTTTCCATAATTTCTTAAAAATTAGTCTCATAATTTCTACAGTTAGAGAGGTTATCCATAGTACATCGTCACCTGAAATGAAAAACAACGTATCATCGAAAAAATCGAAATTGAGTTTTTATTCATAAAATTCTCAGCTTCTGTTGTCAATAACCAACATAAAACCGTTTTATAGCCAAGACTCAAATTTTGATTTAATTCATTGGTTTCTAATACAACGTGTTTCCTTCGCCTGTAAACTTATGAAAAATGATGTTATGTTATTTTGCATTTTAGGTGACAATATGCGGTCTATGGACACAAAATTTATTAAAAAATTATTCTATCGATCGAAATTAAACTTTTTTCGAATTTGTTAGTTTTGTATCAAGTTATGTCCAGGTCGAGTACCATTTGCTAGCTTAAACAACTTTAGCAGCGGAACCGAACCTAAGTTTACCTAGTAGAGCTTAGCACTAGCAATTTTTCTCTTTCAAAACTAACTAATTTAAATTAGCAGTAGCTTTACCGCTCCGGAGTGCAGCCTCCTTCAGAGAAGTAAACACTCAGATAGCAAAGCGGCGAGATGAGCATCGAACTCATTAAAAATTCGAACACAGGAGTTCTTTTTTTCTAGGGTCTCACAAAGAACCACGTGCAATCTCTGATCAGTATCAACCTATTTAATTTAAATTAGTATAACCTTATAAAAGTCCAAACTTGACCTAACATAAGTAACATTATCCAACTTCACCTCACTTTAAAAGTTGTTACTAATTATAAAGTAAGTAAAATCTCTGCTTTCCTTTCCTTTCAATAAAAAACTGGATAAAGATACTGATATTTATCTAAAAAATATTTAAGTTGATGGTTTTGCTGTCAAAAAGTATCTTTTATGTATCCTTTAATATCGCTCAATGTCAATAAACTCTACTAAAACTCGAAAACATTTATTTTGAATTTTTAAGGACACCTCAATTGCCAATTCCAATAACAACTCGCACGAGAAAATTCATGTTTGAGCATGTCCTACCAAACTCCTTTAAAGGAACACTTGATTCTTATTAAACCCCATGCAAAGCAAAAATCCCACTTCACGCCACAAACACCAATACGCACAATCTTGCAACAGAGGCAACATTTCGCTGCACTGCACAACGAAATTTATCTCGAAAGTCATTAAATGGAATGCCGCAGGTAGCGAGAAGCAAAAATCACTACCAAATCCTGTACAGCCACAGCATAAAAATAACAATAACAAACAACAACAATACAAGGTACAGCAATGCATTAATTGAGTCGGTGCCGAAATGATGTTGCTGGTGGTGATTCTTATGCTTAGTTGATGTTGTTGCTGATAGTGGTGGTGGTGGTGAGTCAAATTGGCAGCAAAAGAAAAACACCTGCCGGCTATGCGCGCGCCGATTGGCTACAAATGCCGGAGCGGAGAGCGCAACTGAGAGCGCGCAACAATTTTCCTATTGCCAACGCACTGCCGACGCGCTGAGCGCATTGTGTATAAATAGCGCTATCAATTGAGACCAACAGCATTAACGAGCAAGCGCACAAGTCGAACAGACATCAAAAATATAAAGTTATTATTGAGGAAAAGTTGAATTAAAGAAAAATATACACATAAAGTGAAAATGCCTTTTCTAACGCGTGAATACAATTTCCACGAGTCGGAGTTAGCTGCCGCTAAAGATCAGCGCACAATGGCCATGCGCAGCGTCAAGAAGTTATTGCGCCCACTAATGCGCATCATCAAGAAGAAGCAATTATTGCAGAAAACGCTCGCCGAAGTCAAGCAACAAAACGATTACAATTCATCGCTGGAGGATATGCGCAAAGATCCGGCCGCGCTCAACGCCTACGATGACAATTTGGCCAATGAGGCGTTGGAACAGCGTCTGCATGAACAATTGCAGTGTAGCGCACCCGAAGCAGCGATCATTGTGCGCCAGGGCAACAGCCAAGCAGTGGTGCCCGTGCAGCATCAACACTACATACCGGTGCATTTTGCGCGCACCGCCAACGGCACATTCTTTTGGACCACCAACGACATGCCGCGTCAGCAGGAGTTGCAATTGCGCCAACAGCTCGATCGCTGGGGACAAGCATAAGCGCCCAGTAGCGGTGTGGTGGTACATGGTAGCAGCTTTAAGTGCAACGGCCACTTTGCGGCATAAGCGAAGCGGCACATTTGCGCGTGAACCGCCGCGCTCATGCGCATGCGCGGTTTTGGTTTCCTATTTTCAAGCGTTTGAATTTGGACAATTCAATAATTGCGGTGATATTAGCTTTTAGTCGCTTGGCTACGATTTTATTTTTTAATTTTGTGTAAAATAATTGATATTCAATTGTGTGCAGCTATTTAGCTGGCGACAGTGACAAATTTATACTTTTGCCTTATTGTGATTTTAGCGTGTTTAAATGTGTTAGTAACTTGTAATATTGTAACAATTTAGGTTTATAGCTTTAAAAATCATATGTCTTCCTAAATTTAGCTGATTTTACATAAGTAAGTGGTTTGCATTAGTCTAGGTGATAAGCGTTTTACATTCATTGTCTTCCATGTAAAACTTTGTAGGTAAAAAGAAAAATAGTTTTAAGCGAAAAAAATTGTAAACAAAAATTCAATAAAATAAAATACGAAAAAACTGAATTACTATATTTCTTTATTTTTATAATTTTTATAATTTTCAACTTAGAAAAAGAAAACAATTTTCTCAACATACAGACATGAAAGAGAAAAAAATCTGTTTACCTTCGCTTAAAAATAACAAATACTTTTACAGAAAATATATTTTAGATAACATAACTGGTTATAAAACACAAGACTTGAGCAGCATCGATACTTCTGGAAGTTGTCGAACTCCAGTTTAATAAAATAATATTCAGCTTAAAATTAGGTGCCGGCCGAGCCATTTGGCGTAAAAGGAGAATAAGACCATGAAATGAAGTAAATCACGAATGTCACTACCACAGCGGAAAATACGCGATTCATTCCTTAAACCTCGGAACATAGCAGCCTTGTATGCGCTAATGTTCATCTATTCTAAAGATAAAAATATTACTTCAAGTTCAACTTAAATTCTATATTTTTCATAAATATATTTTTCTGTATAACGGACGACCAAAAAAATAATCAAGGGTGTTGTGGAATCCAAGGCAGAATTGCTTAGCTGTCAGAATTGCAAACCAATTCTGATTTTCAATGGTGTCACAGAATCTGTTTGGATTTTCGTCTTTTCGAACATACGCAAAACCAATATTCGAATCAGCTGTCTACTAATGTGACGAAATTAGCAAATGAGTACCTTTGGAAGCAATCATATTAAAGTTTGTAATGAATTCCGAATTAAAGAAATATTTAAAGAGATAACATTTATCAAATGAATAAAGACGCATTTGGGTGTTAAATTACGTTCTGTAAATCTTCTTTAAGGAGGGAGCCTGCTTTAGAAGCAGATATACATATGAGTGCAGGATAGACGTCGTATGGAATTGGGGCAAAGTTTATTATCTTTGGCATTAAATTATCTTCTATTTAAACCAAAAAAAAAAAAACTAAGAAAAATTAAGTTTGAACCTATGTTTAAGCAAGATAATGTTAAATTTATTTGGTGAAAAACCACTTTTTTTTCCAAATTTTAGATTTTTTTAGAATTTTACACTTTTGTTTTATCCAGAAAGTAAGTAAGAAGTAAAGTAAGTTTAAATACCCAGAAAGAAATGGATGAGACCGTATAAAGGATACATTTAAATGATCAGCATAACGAGCTGAGTGGAGTTAGCCCTGTCCGTCTGTCTGTATATCACGAACAAATCACTTAGTTCTTGAGATATCGATCTATATATTTACACACGTCACTTTCTTTCCAAGAAGCTGCTTAATTGTTGGAATAAACGATCTCGGTCGACTTTAGCATATAGCTGCCATAAAAACTGATCGATCAAATTCATGCTACAATATCCAAGTACATTGTTCAGATCGGATCACGCATAGCGTAAAGCCTATAATCAAAGTAACCAAGCAAAATCAGTATTAAGATCCTCGTAAGATATCGATTGCTTATAGCAACTTCGTGACGAGAAAGCGCCAGCCAACCATTGACCAATTATGTTTTGAGATTTAATTAGATATTATATAGTTACTATAAGGAATGTACTTTGAGGGATATATCGTTTCGGTGCAGTCGCAAATACCGTTTTTTTTTTTTTTTTTTTTGTTAATTCCTCAATATTGTTTCTCATTATGCATTAGCTTAAAAGGTAAGACTTTATAATTTTTATTTATGTCTATATGGAAATAAGCCTATGCAGACATAACCAATTCAAGCCCATCACGTGCAATATGATTTGAAAATATGGTAACCCTTTTACTAATTTGCATATCGTTATAATAATAATCACAAAATAAACAAATAAAATGCAAACAAAATAGTCACATATGAGAAAAAATCAACCTGTTATATTACAACAATAAAAACAAGATTTTCGAGAAAATCAAACAAAAACGGTAAATAATAAACTTGAAATATTCCAATTAACATGCGCTATTGGTCGAAAAGTTGATTTAAATTTTTCTCAAATGTTAAATTTTTTTAATCCTGCTTATAATTTATGCACATTCATTACAAAAACACAAGCATATATTATGAGATTTTATACATAAAGATATATCTGTGGAAATACATGCAGACACCAAAACTATTTTCTTCTCTACCCGCATTAAACGCGTTTCAGTGAGACATACCCAAACCAAGACAAGTGACCGGCACTTAGCAGAGGCAATTATGTTCAAATTTATGCAGACACATCAATTTGAATGCATAGACTGCGCATGCGTCCATAATGATCGCACAACCTGTATGCGCAGACAGTTAATTTTTATTTGTAAGTAGATTTTCCTGCTTACTGCCTTAGCATGCATATACTTACGCGAGCAGATAATGCATATGTAATGTTTAGAGATGTGAGTACCGAAAATTAGAAAATAAAAAAATTTATATTTAAGCAGCACAGAGTGCTATAATGAATGTGTTAAAAACAAATACGGCAAAAAATAATAAACACATAATATAAAATGTCAATCCCGAAATTTCGGGATTCCAAAGAAAAGCGCTCGAAATCAATGAAGAACTGAATATTTTCATAAAAAGAGGAAGTAAAAATATTTTCAAATAAGTATGCAATCCCGTAATTTTTGAAAACTTAAAATATTGAAAAAAAAGTATAATAAAAAAATTCTTAAATTTCTGAAATTCTTAGTCCAATTAAATATTCACTCATTATTATATATTTCGTATATAATGCATGTGCATAAGCATAGTAAATTTCAGTCACGAACTTCTACCCAGTTTTTTTTTTTTTTTTTTTTTGAAAACTAAAAATACTGATAAAAAAACATAATAAATATTTTTTTGTTAACAAAATTGACGGTTCCGAAATTTCTTATTAAATTAAATATCCATTCAGTACAAGAAATTTGGTATTTATGCACATCGTAGATGTCAGTCCCAAATTTTTCGGTATTACATAAAAAAAGGTCTCCAAATCAATGAAAAAGTGAATATTTTAATTAAAAGAAGAAAAATAAAAATATTTTCAAAAACTATGCGATCCGTCATTTTTGTATAACAGAAAATCCGTTTCAATTTTTTTAACCCCAAAATAAAGATAAGAAAAATTAATAAAAAAAATATATATATTAACGAAATTGACGATTCCGGAATATCTTAGTCAAATTAAATATTCATTTCGTCAGATATTTTAGATAAAAGTTTGATTAAATTAAAAATGTGCTGGAATTCTATGAAAAACTGAACATTTTAAAAGAAAAGATAAAATATGAAAACAATTTTAACAAAATTTGCAATCCCGAAATTTCGGTATTCTTAAGAAACCCACGAAATTTTTGAAAACTGAAAATATTGATAAATAATGGAATAGAAAAACATTTTTTAACAAAAACTATTTTTTATCGACGAAATTAAAAATCCCGAATTTTCGGGATTACGTTAAAAATGTGAAATATGAAAGCGCAAGTCTGTTGTATGCATAAACAAATAATTATTGAGTTTTTATTAAATTAAGCAATTACAATATCCCGAAATACTTTTTTTTTAATCCTTTTTGTTTAATACTTTTGCCATCATAAAAATTTTAAATTTAATTTAGCATTTATATTAAAGCAGTACAATATTTTTACGTATTGTATAACTGTAAAATGTTTATCTCAAAGAAAAATAGGCATTTATGTTAATCTCGAATTTTCCGGCCCACACAACAATATATGTAACTAAATTTCGGGATTGTCATTTTCATACATTTTTTATATGTAAATTCCATTTACATGCAATGAAATCGAATGTAATGTAATTAATCATTTTAGGACAATCCCGAAATTTCGGGATCACACCACACTATGACAAAATTTCGGGATTTTCATTTTCATGCATTTAGTTGTATGTAAATTCCACTTACTTGCATTCAAATGAGTTTTTTCTAGCGAGCAAATAAAATTTCAACACCACAGCTATTTTCGAAACCAATTTCAAAGTCATCAAAAGGCAAGAAAATCGAAGTTTATCGAAGAATACTAGAAAGGTTTAAATTTTAATGGTATGGTTGACACCGCAGTTGATTTATTTTGCTGCTTGTAAACTTCTACCGAGCTATTATTGTCGCTGGTAATAAAAAATCTTGTCAGCAGCAAAGTGCAGAGATTAAAAGAAGCTGTAAAGATGTTAATATTACCCATATACATAGTGGTTGTTGTTGTTGTTATTATTATGATTACCACTTTTGTCTTGTATGCCATTGCTTTCAACTTAGCTGCCACTTTTTGTTGTAAAAATGTCATTAAGGGCAAGCCAAGCGCATTAATAGTTTTGTTGCAGTAATGCTGCAGTTGTTGTTATGTTTTTATAACCCTCACGCTGTCGAACAGGTTTCACATTTTCACTGCTGCAGTAAAAGTCACTTTATCACCTTTTCAAAGTTATATGCAAGTGGTTAAGCCATAAAATCGCTTCAAGGCATGGCAAAAAAACACTAGTTAACCTCAAGGCGAAGGGCCAACTAAGCGAACACAAATCGATTGGCAAGCCAAAGATAGCAACGAAGAGGCATTTCGAAAGGAGAAAGGTTAAGCTTAGCGATAATGCAGTTTTTAGCACAGCGATTTCGATTGTTGTTGTTTTAGTAATATTAATGGCATGATGGATTTCACAATTTTTGCTTTTTTACGGCACTTTTTGCTTTTACTATAAAATTACTCCGCTGACTTGCATCTTAATCACTGACATCATTTTGTGCAAACCTTATCTTCTGAGTTCTTTTTTTTAATTTGGCATTTTTTTGTATGCGCAATTAAGTTTTTAGATTTTGTAACCATCTATTTCTAATGGCGCATCGCCATTTAGTCGAAAACTAAATCTTCTGTTTCTGTAAATTACTTTTCTTCTATACTTATGCTAGAGTAATTCTGAACTTTGCATCTAATCATGTCTAATCATGTCTACACACAAATACCTTATTTCTTTTGTAAGGGGATAGGGTTCTTTCGAAAACCGATGGAAGATCAAATTCTTCAATTTTTGAACACCAGAATTAGCTAGATAATTTAATCCACACTCTGTACACCACAATCGTTAAAAGAAACAAACACTTCGTACTACATCTATTCTTCGTCTCTAGTTAAGTGTACGAATCTTCGAACAGACATGTACTGTCCACTTCTCCAGTATTTGATCTCTTCAATACATAGCACACATTCTTCTGGCTTGCGTTTTCGCTTTAGCTGAAAAGGACTATAAAATATGGCCATCTTTGACAACATTCAAACAAACAATCTCAAGAAACTGTCTGAAAAGTCTTTTGTACAAAATCTTTTCTTTCTATCCCTATCGTTGTTGTTAACTCGGCTATAACCGCTTCTGATTTTGCTCCAACCAACAAGCAAATGAGACAATATACATTCCACAACGGTACACGGAAATCTTGCCCAAAATTTGTACTGCCATTTAAATCTAATTGTGCCACATTTTTAGTGTAAATATTTCTTAAAGTAAGATATTACATAAATATGTTCATGACTAAGTATAGACACTATTAACCAATAACTCAGCTAAGTAATAAGGTCAATGAATAATATCACACTTTCCTAGGTTTTTTGTTATTGAATGCTATACATATGTGGTCACATGATTTGAATTAAGGCAGTCAATAACGAAAATCATAGCCTGAAGTAGTACAGCAGAATATTTGTCGAACAGCAGTGGGCGGCTAAAAATAGCGCCACTCGGCAACACCACAGGCTGTCAGCAGGACGATGCCATCAAATACTATCAATTGCCATCACATGTGCTCATTTACACAAATATACACATACATTTCTTAACATATGTAATAACCACTTGAGTGCTGAGTGCGCATGCGCAAGTCAGCCTTATAATGAGTGGATAATTGAAAGGATATGTGTGTGAAGTGAAGACTGTTAGTTAGAAAAAAATATTTTTATCCGAAATACGAGTGCAATATGTTCGCCACATTAAGTTTGAGGGTTGCATATGAGGTTAAGGCATACATATGTATGTGTGGCATGCTACTAATTGAATTGATATTAAAATATTTCGCATATTGCATACATATGCTGGCTTCATTTGACCAAATAACTTAACCACTTTTTGAATTTTTAAAAACTCCGTTATTTTTTTCACTGTTTCTATAAATGTAATGGATAACACAATATATATAAATCTTATAGGCTTATAGATGGCTTATGGATTCATGAATTGTTAAAAAGCAATTTTTTTCAATTGACAAATAAACTCAGCTCTAAGAAAAATTAATCCATTTCACTAAATTACTCTTAGTGATATTGAGGAGGCACCTTACACAACTTGTGACAACAATATCAACCGCCTCTAACCACGAAAAAGCACTTCCGCCCTAATCAGAAGGCCTCGCCGGCTAGCATTCCACGGAAAAACAACTTATCAGCGGTAAAATCATAAGGATGTATTACTTTATATTGAATGAAGTTTAAAGGTTATTTGTAATACTCGACAAAACCGCAAGCATAACTCTACAAAAACTTTAATTATATAACAAATGTTTTGCTAAGGTAAAACCGTATCGGGTGACCATGTTGAAACATCAAGTAATCTTTTAGGACATAAAAGCTTCCAATAAGCTCGGAAAATTTTCGAAAGCTCAGTCTTCTGCAGAAAGTTTATTACTGAACATAAAGGTATCTTATGATGAAAGCTCCTCAGGCCAAAGCTTTCTTTTCAGTAACACTATACAGCAAAATTTAAAGAATCAATGTGACTTAAAACATCAAAATTAATTATTTTAGTTCCAACAAGAGAAAACGTTAACTTCGGCTGCACCGAAGCTAATATACCCTTCATAGGTGCATTTCTTTTAGTAACTATGTGTTTAGTTTATATGGAAGCTATATGCTATAGTAATCCGATCGGAACAATTCAATTCTCGTCAAACGCGAAAGTTTTCCATACAAGAACTTTTTCCAATCGTTCAGTTTGTGTAGCAGCTATATGCTATAGTAAGCCGATCTGAACAATTTCTTCGGAGATTACATTGTTACCTTAGAAAATAATCTGTACCAAATTTCGTGAATATATCTTGACAAATGTGAAAGATAGTTCAGTTGTATGGCAGCTATATGTTATAGTAGTCCGATATCAGCAGTTCCGACAAATGAGCAGCTTCTTGAAAAGAAAAAGAATTTTGAAAAATTTCAAAAGGATATCTTAAAAACTGAGGGACTAGTTCGTATATATACAGACGGACAGACAGAGGGACATGGCTAAATCGACTCAGCTCAACATACTGATCATTTACATATACATATATATACTTTATAGGGTCTCCGGCGGTTCCTTCTGCGTGTTACAAACTTCGTGACAAACTTAATATACCCTGTTCAGGGTATAAAAATAAACGTATGAATAAATTAAAAAAATTATAAGAATATGTATATTAATAATATGTTTTGGTCAAGCTTATACGACAGATGACACAAAGTTTCAAACTCGGGGTAGCATTTTTGAAATAACGTTGAACTTCCCTAACGCAAATCGGTAATCAACAAAAAAGCTTCGAGTCAGAGAGACCTTGATATATGGAAGGAAATTTTTATGAAATTTTACTTCTATTGCCAATTCAGGAGTTCGAGTTATTGGGAACTTCGAGCTATAGAAGTTTGAGTTATAGAAGTTCAACTATACATAACAATACTTTCATTTTTTCGAAGATCCTTTCAACCCTTGCGCCATCCGCCACACAAGATTAGCTGAACCGAAAAAAATATTTAGTTTTAGAATCAGCCTCAAAGTAAAAATTACAGTTCTTTAGCATATAAATCAGTTATACCTAAACTTTTTGAAGCTATTGTGTTGCAGAGCATATAACTTTTTCGATGTCTTCGTAAATTTCTTCTCAGCATGGATTTCGTAAAGGGAAATCTACTCTAACAAATTTACTTGAATTTGTAAACAATGTATCATTGGATTTAAGGGAACACAAGCATACGAGTGTTACATACACTGACTTTAGCAAAGCTTTCGATTAAGTAAAACTCTCCAATTTTGTACATAAAGTTTATCTTTTGGGCTTTCAACCAAGATTTCTGCAATGGGAATCTTCTTATCTTTATAGTAGAATACAACGAGTGATATTTGAGAATAATATTTCAACTTCAATTTATGTCTCTTCAGATGATCCGCAGGTCCAATTTTGTTTTTATTATTTATTAACGATATCTATTCTATCATAGAATTTTCTAATATTTTACTTATTATACACCAAAGATATTTTAAGCTATTGAAATCATATACGGGATGTGTTCAAAAAGTATCGCGAATTTTGGGTTTTTTCAAAAATTATTTATTTATTCATGAATATCTATTTTGTCCACTTCAAAGTAATCCCCATGAGATATTATACATACACTTGTGCCAACAGTTTTTCCAATCTTCGAAGCACTTCAAAAAATCATTTTTTTTTTATCTTCTTCAGCTCCTCCTTCGATGCCGTCTTTATCTCGTCAAGAGAAGCGTAACGTCGTCCTTTCATGGGCCTCTTCAGTTTAGGGAACAAGAAAAAGGCACAGGGGGCCAGATCTGGGGAATACGGTGGCTGCGGCATCATTAGTGTGTTGTTTTTGGCCAAAAAGTCGCGCACAAGCAACGATGTGTGTGAGCAGGGGCGTTATCGTAGTGCAAAAGCCAATTTTTGTTCTTCCACAAATCCGGGCGTTTCTGGCGGATTGCTTCGCGCAAATTGCCCATAACTTGCAGGTAATATTCCTTATTGACCGTTCTTCCCTGTGGCAAGAACTCATGATGCACCACGCCCCTGCAATCGAAGAAAACTGTCAGTTACGATTTGCGATACTTTTTGAACACACCTCGTACTTCAATTGATGAAAGCTGTACAGCTTAAAAAATTTAGCTGCTTAGTGTGATGGTGTGTACTTTTCTCATAGATCTGGATTTTCTTCTCATTATGTAATAAAAGTCTATTTACCTGTCTTGAAAGCAAAATCAATTTTGTTAAACTATAAGAAATGTTTTGTGTTATGTTCATCGTAAAAATCCTGAATAGTACAGTTAGCAGTTCTTTTTCCTGCCCGAAGTTAAATTTAATATCCCGCTTCGCTTTTCTGGGCAGTTTAAACCGTTATTGTAAAAATGTTGTAGATCAAATTTTGAACTTAACGAACCATTCCGTCACATATGTCAAGATTTTTATTCTCATTCCTGTACATTTGATATATCAGATTCATTTTTTGATATTAAAAATACAAGTTTGCTTTCTCTCAATAAATAAATAAACAATTTTAGATCTCGATGCTTAAAAAACTCTCTTACCTTTCATGACTCGGCTGATTCTGCACGTATGCGGATGCGCCACTCGCGTCGGTGCATTGGATTATAATGTAATAAAGGGCTGTCAGAGATCCAGGAAAGTTTTTTCAAACAGCTTTTAAGTTATACAGATGTATTCTCAATTTTCATCAGAAATACTAAAAATTGCAAAAATGCTTGATCTAGAATCTTATGTTCTAAAACGTGAAATATCACCACTGATTGAAAAATAATGGTAATAAACTCATAATGAAATATTTGTTTACATGTTGTTGATTTTTCTATTTTTGTAGGAATTATCACTAGTTTATTGAAATTTCGGACAACAACCATCCAGGGTCATAAAATGTTTATGCTTCTTTGTGAAAACTAATTTTGGCTGCATGATTTATATACATATTTAATTCTTATCATTGAAAATCGTGAGATAAGAATAGTCTCTGCTTTTAAGTATTTTATTTAATTTTATTTTCATTTTGTAAAACTAATCCGATTACGTAAACATACATATGCTTAGAAAATGCGATAATTTTCAAATCAAAACATGCTCATTAAATGATAAGGAAAATAGAAGGTTATCAGTGGGTTCAACTAATGTCCACGTACATAGTATTATCAGCTTGGGTGCCATATGTGAGAGTCCAGCATACATGTGTGACAATGAACCGTGCGTCATATCGGTAGTTATACGATTCATAATTATTTCCCAAAGATTTTGTTTACCTAGTAACAGAACTAATATTCAGTGTAAACAACTACTTAAGGGACTAACTAATAATTAACTTAAGTAGCTGGTGATGCACATATGTACTTATATACGACAATAAAAATATATTTGATGTTTACAAAAGTTTCCTGCTTTTGAAATAGTTTTAAAATGCCTCAATTGTTTCACCGTATAGATTTTGAGTTCAAATTACAAGGTTTCTTTGATCAAATGCCGGCTTGCAGCAATATTAGCAGATATTACTGGATCTTATGAACCTTTAAAGCAAAGAGAACAGAGTTTAACACAAAACGTTTGCTATTCAGAAGACACTTACTCTAACCTAAGAATTCCACCTGCTAAAATCCTGTATGTTTCAGCAAAGCTAGTTGAATGACCACCAAGTTAGTTTCTACCAGGAAGTTTTATCGGCGGAGCTTAAGGGGGTATTCTAGTCTACAAATTTAAAAAAATCGAAATTTTTTTTATATTTTCAAAGTTTAACTATTCAAGAATATGTGTACAAGAGGATTTTTCAAAACTCAAATTATTTTCGGAGATATAGGCATTTTTCTCACCCGGCATCCAAACTGGTTCGGCCGGAACGCGACACTTTAAACGCGTTTTTCTCAGAACTGACTTTTCGGAATGATACCCACGATTTCACAGGTTCTACTGGACCGATTCACTTGAAATTTTTATAGAGTCTTCTTTATAGGCTTGTCTATGGTTGCAATTAGCCCCATCCCCAAATTTTTATTTTTATTATTTTTAAAAAATTCGAAATAGTCAGAAAAAGTGATCCAAAAAAACTTTTTTTTTTAGACAGTCGCCATTTTGTGAAAATTGTTTTTCCCACTTTTCCGTAGTTCCGGCCATTGCGACATTATTCTAGATCAATTATCTTTTTTTTTGGTTTCAGATAACTAGGAGGGTTGAAATCATGGGTATGGTCACGTGGAAATTTTAAGAGACCTCCCACTTTGTCAGCTCATAATTTTTGAAATTTTTTACTTTTTTTAGTTTTTAATTTTTTTCTCTACTCTTCTAAAATTAACAAATAACTAATAAAAAATGAATGGTAAAAATATTAATTGCCTTTTTTTACGACACTTTAAAAATTACCTGAAATTCATACTTCTAAACTAGAATACCCCCTTAATTCAATTAACATAAGGCGCATTCGATTCGCTTCTTCCTCTTTTGAAAGGCCGGAAAATTGTTAACAAGATTATACATAAAAGCAACAACAAATGTGTCCAGCCGAGTATACCATTAGACTATTATACCAGTATTTATACGAGTTATTTGCTTTATCCACCACCCACCAACAAAGCTATACAATCGAATTAATTAAAATCGAGTAGAAATATTTATATTTAATGCACCAATTTATTATTGTAGTATTTATACCAGATTTTTCTCGTATTTACTAGACTTCAACAAAGTTATCCAACCGATTCTATTAAAGTCGAGGAAAAGTGTTTATATTTAATATGCCAGCTTATTTATAGTTTTATACCTGTATTTATACCAGATTTTTCTTGTTTTTGCTAGACTTAAACAAAGTTTATTTAAAGTTTTCTGTCGAATTCATTAAAATCGAGTGAAAATATTTATATTTAATACATCAGTTTATTATTAAGGTATTATACCAGAATCTAAACGAGAATTTTTGTTGTATTTGCTAGGCTTTGATAAAGTTATCTAGTTTAATTCGGTAAGATTATGTAAATTGCTTTTTTTTATTAAGGCAGTATATTATTATAATGTTATACCGGGTTTTATACCAATTATTTGTTCTAATCGTTTGTCAAAAAAATTGCCTGATCGAGTTCATTAAAATTTTTGATTTTAATTGATAATAACAGTATATTATAATATTATACCAGTTTTTATACCAGTTATTTCTTCTATTTGCTGGTCTCCAACTAAATTCTGATTGCATTCAAAAGAATTGAGTAAGTGGATTATTACCCAATAACGGCTTTTATACCAAATTATTTGCTCTATTCCCTAGTCTCCAACAAAATTATCTAGTCAAATTCTTTAGAATCTAGTAAATGGAATTTATTTGATTATACCAGTTTATTATAATATTACAATAGTATATCCGGTTTCATACCAGTTCTTTAAGCTATTGCTTAGCGTTTCAAAGATAATAAGATAATCATTTAGAAACTCGAAAAAAGCTTGTATTTAATTAAGCAAGTATTTCAAATTTATACCAGTTTTTATGCGATTCGCTACTGTTTAAAATACATGAAATTAGAGTTTTTTAATTATATAGTTTTATACTAGTTATGGTTTGCTATATTCCATCTCTTAAGGCAATAAAGACAGATACAGTTATTGTACGAAAAATAGTCCAATTTTATGTAACTTTTGTTCACCTGCTGAAAATCATTCCTTTTTAACTACACTAGTCCAATAAACACTAATAATTGTCAAATACACTTTTCATTAAAGAATAAACACCATTAACACCTTGTGTAAATGTCTGTTTGTCGCTCTAACGCCGCTATCACTCAACAACTGGGAAATTTCTATTAATTGTTGTACCAACAGTGCCAAGTGTACGCCAAGCATCTTTTGCTTTCTTAGCTGTGGGAAAAATTGGGCCGCCACAACAGCTTGTAAGAGTGAATAAAAATAAATTCGTCACCAAATTGTTCTTTTATTCAACACTCATTCATTCATCTCATTCATTTGTGGCCCTCCTGGGCCAGGTGTGAGTGAAAATATTTTCCCAGGCTTCTCAGCATCATGCGCGTACATGTATGTAGATATGTACTGTACTGAGGGCATACAGGCGACAGGCTTGCGTTAGAAGCGTGTTTGAGGGGTGACCATTTGAGTTCTGCTATTATTTTGACTATTAGAACTGGCGCAATAGTTTTTATGTACCCTTGAGATATGGCAGATATATGTACATATATAAGGTGGGGTATCCATTTATGGCAGATCACTGCAATAGGAAAAGTTGAAATTAAATCCTTTTGGCGATACTGTGTGTTGTTTGCATCATAAAACTTGTTTTTTATTGAAGCATAATTTAAAAGCATAACTCATCACATTAATCTATTGTGTATTTTTCATGGTATAATATTAGTCCTCGATCCTTAAAATTATCCAAAATAGTTCACCTGGAAGAGTTTACCAAGATCTTTTTGAAGGCTCATGGTAATATCTCACAGCAACTCTGGAAAAAATTTAAGGAGCCAAATGAAAACACTTCGCCGAGATTACTCGAAGAAGATCGACTATGGCTTAGGTGGAAGGATTACAATCTTACTTTCCAATCCTTTACGATTTTACTCAGGTCAATCGGTACTGAAATTTACTTTGATAATTCAAAATAAAAATCGTTTATTACAATTTATTACTCTGGAGAGACTGATGGACTGGTACATAAGAAGGCGCATTCCAAAGAACTATATATCTGGAGCGCAACGTGCTTACTACAAAGACAAATCAGTGCATACTGTCCTGCATACTATAGTGTCATGGCTTGAATAATCCTTTAGGGTTAAGGAATTCGCTGTTGAGACCTTTCTTGATATTGAGGAAGCTTTCAGTAACTTCCTGCTGGAAGCAGTCGTTACTGTTCTGGACGGCCTTAGGGTTGAATCAAACCTCAAGCACCTCATTCTCAGTCATCTGTGCGAGAGAGTGATTGAAATGGAATGTACGAGTTCGACGAAATATGAGTAGGGGAACACCATAAGGTGGAGCCTATGCCGACGATGTAGCACTTACGGTAAAAGAAAAGTTCCTAAGTACCGTACGCACAGGAATCGCTATCAACCCAAGTAAAAATGAGATGGTCTTATTTACTTGCATACAGTAAACGTAGATATCGTCGGAAGGTGTATGGCTACGAAAGTTGCTATCAGACTCAGAAAATCTGGGTTCTTAAAAGAACTCTTATCTGAAGACTTGGATATTCTCACACACTTTGACTTTATACCGGACTACTTGGATCATGAAGTCGCCAAAGCGATCTCTGGTGGCTCCTTCTCATTCATATACCACGAGCGAGTTGTGGGTGGAAAGAAGCCGTTGAAGAAGAAGGACAGTACGGATACGTCAAAACTTGGAGGGATGGTTGGTGAAGGGGTTTACTGTATCAACCCCAGCTTCAGACTTTCTGACTACTTCAGTGTCTTCCAAGCCGAGGTTGCACCCATTTAGTTGGTGGATCTACTGTTCCAGAGTGCAGCCTCCTTCAGAGAAATGACCATTTTCTCAGATAGCAAAGCGGCGATACCAACCTTGAACTTATTTACAGTGCGTTCAGGGTTGGTCGGGGAGTGCCTAACCTCGCTATCAATAGCATCGAGTGTCTTTGTGATAAGACTGGTATGGGTGTCCGACCTGACATAGCAGGAAATTGCAAAGCTGATAAACTAGCAAGGAAAGGTACCCTAGAACCGCTATAGGTAGAATGGGAGCGGGTCGGTGCTCCGTTTCCATTTGTGTTCTACTACTTGATAGCTTTGCGGAAGCTTGTCAGTTACAAATATATAATAAAGGAGATATAGGAAATTGCATACTTATCTACCCCAGCTGTCATGGGTGTTATATTACAGTAGCTTACATTCAAATCTGTTATTTGCCCAAAATTAGTGAGTGACGAATCGAACATACACCCAGCATAAACCAGATAGGTTGGTATAATCAAGTCGCGATCCTTTAACAATAAGTTTAACGCTATAACTACATTCTAGCCTTAAAGTATTAATTTTTTAAGCAAGAGCCTACAGCTCAAACATAGCGAGCATTGAAGTGGCTAATCGAACAGGACTATCGTAATATACTACTAAGAAACGCTCAAGCCACAACACATATTTAAATTTTTTTTTTATTAATTTTCTTATAATTTATTGTAAATATATGCATGAGTCATTCACATATAAACACACTTTGTAATTCTAATTACAAAGTAATAAAAAACCGTAATTAAATTCCAGCGCATTCACCACACTAACTCAGCCACAATAATATCTACAATTGCCACGCAGCGAACAGTGCGCCGAACCTCAGTCAACCTAACCATATACACACACAATGCAGACGAGTAATAAAATAGAATTTCCAATATAAAAAAATCACCTTCAAAATCATCAAAATAAGAAAGTGCAACATATGTTTAACAAGGGTATAGCACTTGTCCTGCCTACAATTTTCATAGAGGTATTTTCTCGTACGCTTGATCAATGCCACGATCACTGCACGCAGTTTTCCCAGCATTTCAATGCACTTCAACAACTTGAACACGATTTGCTTAAAAATAGCAACAACAAAAAATAACGGCCGTTAGTCGAAGGGTGCCACCACGAGCATCGCCAAAAATAGCGATCAAACGGCCGATCGGCACTGACGATCGACAACGGATCAGCATTTAAATTTTCATATTTGCCTGCTTGCTTTGAATGAGAATGCAGAAAAACGCAACTCAAATTACCTTCAAGTGAAATACAAATAGTGTAGCAAACAATCAAACAAAAGATTTATGAAAATGTGAGGAATCCAAAAATTTATTTTACTTTCCCACGATCAGCATAGTAAATAGCCGATACGCTTAGGCAAAAAAAGGATATGCAACACTATTTAAAGGGCATTATTTATACTTGGCTATGGCAGGTAGAGCAAAGAGGGGGGGAGAGACGCACACAAGCACCAACAACCAGGGAAAACCGTTTGCACACGTGCAAGGGATCGCACAGTTTTCCCAAAATCCCAAAAAAAATAAAGTAAACAAAGGCAACAACACAGACAAAGCAATTCGGCAGGGATCAGGGATAGGCACGACGACACGACACCTTAATAAATACACTGATTGTGTGCAACGCGGTATTCGGGAGAACCCACTGCAGGCAGAGCGCAGGTATGGCAGAGAGCACCAGCAAAGTCGAGCGCAAATTGCACCTGCGTGAACACGCCATCCGATTGGTCAGCGCAGGCGTTATGCTCATAGCGCGAATAGGGGTTGTTTGCGCATGCGCAAACGTATAAATAGTCGGCGTGGAGCACGACAGGACAACATTCATAGCACAGCAAACAAGCGTAGAAAAACAGCAACCATTTCCAACCGATTTGTACTTCACTGAAAAAATACGTAAATTTTTAGAAAACTTAAAATGTCTTATGCTACACTCGTCAACACTTGCGCTGCTGAGCAAAGCATCCACAAGCCACACTATACACCGCGCAAGGCGCTGCGCAAGGCTTGCAAACTGCTACGCCGCTTTTTTCGCCCCTCCACGTCGGGCAAGGTAATCATCACCGCCGAGAAGCAAATAGAGGAAGAGCTGTCGCCAAAGGTAACAGAGATGTGTCGCAAAACTGACCTCAGCATGCGCACCAATTGCTCCGTACTAAGCGTCGAAGAGTATGAGAATCAACTAAATGAGTTAGCCGAGTTGGAAGCCGCCATCAAGTCGTTCACTGCTGAGTAACGCCTTTTCAACGGTGGCTACATGGACTCATTGTTTAAAATGGATGTTGGACACATCCGACTGGCAAACCGCTAGTGCCTTGAAGGACCTGGACCGTCCTTAAACCACGCCACTTGCATTTCAACGCTTTATACAGTATTAACGGAGCTTTAATAGTTTGTGATGCAGTTCAACTGCCAGCAAATTATCGTCGATGCAATTTTGAGCCCTTAATCGTCTTGCGCCCGGGTTTCATCCTCTATTGGGCATGAACCCAGCGTGGGCTGGCCTACTGCGTAAGCGTTGGCGATGTGCAGCTTTAATTTTAAAATTGTCATTGTGATCATACGTCTTCCATTTAGTTTAAGTTCCAAATTGATCGAATGTCTTCCATTTAACTGTTAAGTAACTAGATTTGTATATTAAAGATGCTTAATAAAATGTCATGCCGATGTAAACATATACTCGTACATAATTACTTCTTATCTTTCTTCGCAAACACTTTTTCGTAAGTATTTGTAATTTTTTTCAATTTGTTTTTACTTAAGTATTTTAGCTTTTCGCTTTGCTTTGGAGAAATATTGAAATTTGTTCTTCAGTACATATTTTGGTCTACTACATTGAGGAATACAAGTTAATACAGCGAAAATTTAAAGAATTGAAAGTGTTTTATAACGCTTTTTATGTAGGAAGTAGTAAAAATTGGCAACCTTATTAGGTGGGACTATTAGAGCGGTTATAGTAGACATTAAGCCACCATATACCAAAATATAAACGGTGACCCAATTCCAGGCTCCCTACTTTTTTAAAGGAAAAACACAAGAACTTCAAAATTAATATGGAATGTTTATTATCATTCGAAGGATAATTTTTTGGCATTTATTTTTTGAAGATTATCTCTTGCATATAGTCTACACGTTGAGTACAATTTTCGCTGACTTGTTCGAACATTTCAACTGATAACTGGCGAATGACACGAGTGCTATTTTACTCCAAGTTCTGAATCAAAGCTGGACTCTCCGCATAGACTTTAGGCTTTACATATCCCTACAGGAAAAAGTCTAACGCTGTGATATCATATTATCTTGGTGGCCCTAAACGTTAATTTATCTGCTCACTGAAGTATTCTCACAATAAATCCATTGATTGATACAACGTGTGGAAAGTGACGTCGTCGTGTTCAAACCAAATGTCGCTGATATCAGGAGCTTCAATTTCAGGCATTAAATAGTTAGAAGTCATGGCGCGATAACGGACGCCAATGACGGTTACGTTCTCCCCGGCATCATTTTTGAAGAAATATGGACCGATGATTCTACGGGCTCACAAACCACATCAAACCGTTGTTTTTTTCTGGATGGCAGCCCTTGAATCTCTTCAGGATGGAGTTCTTTTTTAGAGCTTCATTTATTATGCCATTGGACAGTTTCGAAATTATATTCGTAAACCCACATTTCGTCTACAATAATAATGCATTTGATCAACATAGAGCCCTCAGTTGCGTTGACAAGCATCTCTTTTGCATCTTTGCTCTTCTCAACGTTGATTTTACGAAAATATTCAGTTCGTTTGGTAAAAGTCTATCATTAACATAAGTACTTCATACCGAAAAAACTAGCAAAATGCGTTAAGTCAATTCATGGGAGATATTTAGATATTCTGCTATCTATCTGTTATCCACAAAACGGTTTTGAAGCACTGTTCCATTAACTTTTCCCATGTTATTGTAATTAACAGAGGTGGATGAACAACTCGTATGAGGCAAGTTTTGATGACTTCACAATCTTCACTGAATGCTATATGCCAATCAAATATTTATGTTGGTGATATTGTAGAGTACCTAAAATACTTCTCCAATGTTTTCATTCATTTAATGCGGCCGTGATTGTATTGTATATGCAATAGTAACATTATTAGTAATTTAGATCGATCTACAGGGTAGGCCATTTAAAGTTGACCCATCTGGCAACGCTGTAACTTTTAACAGCGCTGACAAATCGGCTAATGTCATACCGCGTTAGAAGCGTCATTCGAAGACAATTTATACCATGGAACAGTACACTCCAAAAGAACGCGCTGAAATTGTTCAGCTTTATATTCAAAATAACTTTTCAATTGTGTTAACTCAACGTGCGTTTCGCAAAAAAAATAAAGTGAAAAGTGCTCCAGTTAAGAACACAATTAAGTCTTTATACGCAAAATTTGTGAACACCGGTAATCTCAGTAATGCCAGTCATGCATCCAGACAACGCACAAGACGTTCTGATGAAAATATCGAAGCTGTACGAGCCAGTATTGAGGAGACTCCATCGACATCGAGTTATCGCCGCTCTCAGGAATTAGACATCTCTCGCACCACTCTCCGACGCATAATTCATAAAGATTTGAAGATGTTTCCATATAAAATTCAAATGGCACAAAAACTAAACCCAGCTGATTATCCGCGACGCCTTAATTTTGGCAAAATGACAAATGGGTCAACTTTAAATGGCCTACCCTGTAGTAACTTTAATAACACTAGAGAATGTAAAAACTGATAAAAGAACTTATAAACGTAATACTATCTATCACAAGTCTAGTTTTTATTGGAAAATTTAGCAAAAAAGCTAAAATGTTGGAAGTGGATATGGTGGATAAGCCTACAACGAGCATCTTATTTAGAGACTCTACTTTTAGTCCCAACTCAGAAAATTTTTGAATATCGTTTAATGATTTATTTTCTTCCGTCATTGAAGATCACGTAGAGTATTTACAGTCTAAAATCGGTGCCCTTTTAAGCTCTAAGGTGATATTTCAATCAAAGTTGAGAATGTGTCGGAAGCTTTTGATTTGAATTTTCTCTGCAATGAACGGGTAGTGTATTTTAGGTATTGTTATATTATATAATTTGTATAGCAAATGCTTTTATATAAGTCAAGACTGATCATAAAAACATCGCTCATAAAAGACAATTCTTTTTTAATCGATCGACTAATTAGTGTAACTTCAGACAAGGACGTTGATCACATCTGATAACATAAATCTTCTGCCTGAAGTTGGAGTTCTTCAGTTAACGGCAAGTTTCTAGAAAATTTCAAGAAAAATTTAAATGATTAATAAATATGCTTATAAAATTTTTTTATTGTATCAAGAAATGAAGAGCGCTGCCATGAAATGACTTTTTCTACTAAAATTTCTTTTGGATACTATAAGTTTAATTTTCGAGCGCATAAAAAAAGAAAAAATATTAAATTATATTTTAATCGAATTTAATTATTCGAATTATTCGAATTTAATACAAACATGTTAATAATATTAGCAACAAATTGTTTGAATGTGTGTACTGCCAATCACATACCTAAGTATAGAACGACGATCGAAAAGCGTATTAACTCATACAAAAGAAATACAAAATACAATAACTTCGTTCTCAAAACGCAATAACAATAAAATATGAACACCTATAGAAAAAATCTGTATTCTCATTGGTCCGCACACTTTTGCTCCTTCCAACTCAAAAACATAGGGGTTGTTTTACGCATGCGCAAAGGTATAAATAGCCAGTGTGGCAAGGAGCAAAATGTCATTCGTAGCCTTGCAATCGAGCGAATAACTTAACTGCAGAGTCAATATCGACAAAGTGAAATTCTATTGTGAAAATTCTAAAATCAAAAAAAAGCAACAGCAATAATGTCTTACGTTAAACTCGTGAACACTTGCAGCGCCAGCACTTTTGCTGAGCAAGCCATCAACAAACCGAACTACACACCAGGCAAGGCGCTGAAGACGGCTTTCAAGTTATTGAAACGCGTCTTCAAATCTACAACTGTTAATAAGGTAGATACCAACAACAACATGCAACAGCAAATCACAGCCACAAAGCCGCAAACAGTAACTGAGATGCCGAAAGCGACAACCACAGAAGTCGAAGCATCCACCTTCAACGCTAGCACACTAACCACTTGCTCAACACTCAGCGCTGAGGAGTACGAGAATGAACTGAACGAGTTAGCTGAGCTGGCGACAAACAGCAAATCGTTGGAGTAATACGTTCATGATCGCAGCCTATCGTAATTGATATTAAAGGATACTATGCATAAAGTGTCCTACTGGCAAGCCGCTAGTGCCTTCTAGGACTTGGTACGTCCTTAAACCACACCGCTTACATTACAATAGCAAAAGAGCTTTAATAGTTTATATGTACGTGTGTGATGCAGTTGAACTGCCAAATTGCTCCATCGTCGACGCAATCCCGCTACTAATTATCCTGCGTGCGTGCTCCATCGCTTCTTTTCGGGCGTAAGACCCCGTGGACTGGCAGTTTTGAAATTGTCGACGATGTGAAACGGCTTTAATTTTTAAATATTTAGTTTAAGAATCATTTGTCTTCCAAATAGTTTTTAAGTACGATTTTTTATATGTTTTGCTCATATAATAAAATATATTTTTGTATAAAAAGAAATCTGTATTGAATTATGTATATTTTTTAGCTTGCAAATTTTTCAAATGACATAGCATTGTTTTCAGTTTGTAAATATTGGATTTTTGCGTTATAACTTGGATATATTGGGAAAATTTACATAAACTTCACCTCCAACTTGATCATCATGTTTTTTAACGCTTCTGAAAAGTAAGTTTTTCTTCAGGTCTTCAAAGTACGTTCCCGCAGGTACAATTACGTACTCATTAAACTCAAATTTCTGAACACGGGCAATTTTTTTTTATTTTTTTATTTTTGTTCAAATTTGGAGAAAAATAAATGGGGCGGCAATTTGTAGCCTCGATCGTAGCGACGACTGATGTTTCTGATGACAAACATTTCTACTATTTCTCGTATCTCGCGCTCCTTGAAACGTTGGTCTGCCAATTCAACTTCATGGACTTTTGTCATTTTATCTTCCTGGTATCCGTCTTTGCGGCACCTCATTATGGCTCATCAATAACCAACTTGCGGACACATTTAAATTCGTTGAAACAACATTATATGACCACTATTTATGGGAAACAATCATCAAACATATAACAAGAAAGCACCCGGAAATGGTAATGAATTTCAACTGGTAAATGAAATTTCAAAAAAGTTTATTTCGATAAGTTCGAAGGAGTGTCCTTAATTACTATGCAAAATATGAGCGCGATCTGTCACCAAACCACTGGTCTGTGACCAGTTTGTTTACAGCATCTGCTTAAATTGGTACACCTCAGTAGTGCGTTGTGATTTTTACAATATCGAACCAAGAATTTGTCTCAAATTTTATATTTCTAACCAAATTTCGTTAGCGGAATTATTACGAATGTTGGAAAAAGCTTACGGTGATTTAAAAACACAAAGTCTTCAAGAACGGTCGTGCCTCGTTTTAGACGACATTCAACCTCTTCTATTGCTAAAAATATTAATTAATAATAAATAAATTAATGTGATGCTTAAAAGTCATCAGGCAAATGTTAAAGAGATGGCAAAAGCTCGACATCTCTCGCGTCTCCATTCAAATGATTTTGGTGGATAATTTGAGTATGAAACGCGTTCTTGCTTGACTCAACGCGATAAAGATAAATTTTTTTCAAAACGAGTGATGTAAGCATCGTACGAATTCCGACCCCACATTCGTGGAGAACATTATAACCGCCGATGGGACATGGCTTTATTTTTTGGGATGCAAACAAGTCGACAATCATCGGAATAGAGGCAAAAAGTCAAAACCTAAAAAACACTCAAAAGCCCCTCGAAAATTAAGGTGATGCTCATTGTTTTTTTCGGTATTCGTGGTTTGATGTATCATGAATTTGCCACGAAGGTACAGACGATCAAAAATGGGTTCTATTTGGCCGTAATGAGACGTTTGCGTGAAAACAAACTTTGAAAACGGTCCGAATTGAGGAAAACAACGCATTATCATCTAGCAACAATTGTGTCCGAATGTAAAGCCAAAAACGTAATGCATTTTTCATGTTTTACAATAAATTCCTATATTATTCAAATATATATATGTAAATACTTTTACAAGTAGTTGCTCCATAAAAACCATTCATTATGCGATCTTGTTTTGAAAGCAATGCAGGAGACTCTTACAGTGGCTCACAGTGAAAATGGTCCACATGTAAACAAGTGCTTTTAACCGCAAGCAAATCTGAAAAATAATTATAAATACAAAAAATTTTGCTGAATTTGATAAATTCAATTTATTCCAATTATAAATATAATAAAACAATTTTTAATTCAATTACATTTCAAAAATTCATGTCACAGTGAAAATTGTCCATTACAGCAACTATTAAATAAAGTGCTATTAAACTTATTACTAATATTTTGTTGGATATCCTTTTTGACGAATAGTAGACTTCAAACGATTTGGGATAGATTCCACTAGCATTTTGTATTTTTCAGACTTATTTTATCCCATTCTTCTAAAAGGGTTTTTTTATCTGTATTGAATTCCTTATTTCAGTTTCCAATTTATGCCCCAAATTTTCAATTACGTTTATATCTGGTGATTGTGCAGGCGTTTTGAACACTCTGGGGCAATGATATAGCAGCCATTCTTTAACGATTCCAGCCGTATGTTTGGGATCATTGTCTTGGTAGAAATGATACGTGTCCTTTATACCAAGTTTTTCGGCACTTTGTACAAGATTATTTTTCGAAATATTTAAATATTGATATTTGTCCATAATCCCTCCGACAAAGTGCAGTTTACCAACACCAGAAGCTGAACAAGCACCCCATCTTGAATTTAAGAACTAAATAATTTTATTAATATATGAAGCACGTGTTCATTTCAGCGCAAGAATGTAAATGAAGTAAACAGACGAAAATAACAAAAGATTAAGAAAAAGTTCCATTATTTATCGCAGCTCTACTAGGGTGGACCATTTTCACTGTGACATGAATTTTTATCCTATTTTGTTAAAAGTTTATTTTAAGAAAAATAGTTAATGAAATAAGAAAATGTTTTTTTGAATTTGTAATTTGAATAAACTGAACTGATCCAATTCAGAAGAACTTTTGGTATATGTATTAATTTGTTAGATTTGTTTACATTTAAAGGGGTTTTGGACCATAGGGACCAGGTGGACCATTTTCACTGTGAGCCACTGTACGTAGTATTTCAAAAAATTGTAGGTGCTAGGGGTTTTAAATCAGATTTCTGTAGCAATCTAAAGCAATTCCGGGTAATAGTTGACATTCTAAAGAGACAACAATAAATATGAGCATACGAAGAGAGTAAAGGTGAATTTGCATGAGGAGAGATGAAATAAATTGGTTAAATAATGCGGTGATTAATATTTTTTTTTGGTGAAAAAAATAATAAGTAAGAAGTTATAAACCCTCGTACAAGTAAAGCGCAGCTTTATTTATAACAATAATGATCTGTAAGCAAATACATAAAAATAAGTCAATTAAGGAAAGTTATTAAAGGCAACAAATACACCGACACTATATTCAATGAATATATTTTAATGCATACCTACACAACACGATAGAAAAGTGTACAGTTCCTAAAATGCAAAAATAAAAATATTTGCAGGTATAGCAAAAATTCGCGCCTACATTGGTCCGCACACTTGGGCAAATACACAGGGGTTGTTTTGCGCATGCGCAAAGATATAAATAGCCAGCGTAGCAAAGAACATAATGTCATTCGTAGCCTTGCAATCGAGCGAATAACTTAACTGTAAAATCAAATCTAACATAATCATCAACGAAGTTACACACTTTTGTAAAATCCTTAAACCAAAAACAACTGAAGGACAAGAATGTCTTACAGCGCGATCATGAACACTTGCAACGCCAGCACTTGGGCTGAGCAAAACGTCAACAAACCTAACTACACAGCAGGCAATGCGCTTACCTGTTGGTAGGATTTTAGATCCTACGGGATCAGGCATCCCAGCTGAGCTCTAAGCTACCGGGGGGGTCGGCAGGTCGCGGATAGCCGGACGGCCTGTAGTAGCAGG
The DNA here is from genome assembly GCA_037783105.1 of Bactrocera zonata. Classification (NCBI taxonomy): domain Eukaryota; kingdom Metazoa; phylum Arthropoda; class Insecta; order Diptera; family Tephritidae; genus Bactrocera; species Bactrocera zonata. Next base: position 128,468 of record JBAWJQ010004250.1, on the reverse strand, counting down.
TTAGTTGCGAAATAAGTTAAAACGAATAAGCAACCCCCGACGAGGAGCGGCAGGAGTGGAGGATGCGGTATAAAAGCCAGCCAAGCCGATGAAACTCTTGCGACAGAGGCGAATAGTTGCCGCCTCTCTAATATAGGTGACCGATCAAAATCCAGGCGCGACGGACTCAAAGTGAGCGGCTTCCTGGTCAGCGTCTGTTCACCATGTTAGGTGCGGCTGTAAATAAGACCGGTCCATACCGGGGCGCACTGGGAGTCCCTAGAAGCATCACCAGCTGTTTTCACTGGTGGTGTGGAGAGGGTGATGTGAGTCAGCTCTGCCGAAGTGTCAGCCACGATGTGAATCAGGAACCAGCCCCTTCGGGCCCTGGTCAGGAAGTGTACATTGGGCGCAGAACTAGTAGACTGCGTTGCTCCGGGCGAGCGCCGGTTCGTCCGAGTTTACCGGAACCGGTAAAGCGTAGGACAGGCCTCAGGGAACTGGGGTAGGGGCATAGCCCCCGAGGGTATACCCGTTCCTGTCTATTTCGGCCCGCCCCCCTGCACACGATGCGCTGGTTAAACTGATAAATGGAGACAATAAATGAAAAAACACAAAACAACAACAATAGCAGCAACAAGTTTAGCGGTGTCATAAGCCAACTTACGATGACAGGAGTAGATCCCTTTAAAAAAGCCTCGCGTTTGGCTAGATCGCCCGTGAAGGTGCTCTCCGCACAAAGACCAGTGAGGTCGAAATCGTCACCTCCAACGCTTCAGGAGAACACCCCGATACTGGAAGAAGCAGAGTCGAAACGTGATCATATGTGTGAACTGGGAGATATGATAAAAAAGCTAAAGGATATGATGCATCCGCCACAGCGCACTATCAACAATCCCATTAGGGAACTGCTTGGCGAAATAGTGAAGCTCTACACCCGTGCACAAGATGACCATAATAGACAACGGGAAGCCAACTTAGCAAGAAGAGTAGTTATGGAGCAGACGACTGCTGAAGTCACACCGAAGAGACCACGTGACACGCAGACAAAGCGACGAACCCCTCCAAAAAGGACTAAAACGACGCATGACGGACCATTTGTGAAAGCAGTAGAAAGAAATCTCGGGGGAGGAGAAAAGGACGCGACAAGGGAAGATACCTGGATCACGATACCAAGTAAATCCCACAAAAATAAAAGCAAGAAGAAGGAAAACGCCGTACCACGCCCTCGACCAGAAGCAATTGTTATCGCAAAAACTGGTGATATGTCTTACGCAGACATACTTCGGGCGGTTAAGCAGAATGAAAATCTGCAAGTGCTTGGGGAAAATGTCTCGCGAATTAAAAAGACAGCTAAAGGTGAGATACTGTTGGAGCTAAAGAAAGCGCAGACAGGAAGTACTAAGGAATATAGAGACGAGATAGTGAAGATACTAGGAGATCAGGCACAAATAAGATCGCTAACGCAGGAAATTACAGTGGAAGTGCGAGACTTGGACGATATCACGACGAAAGAGGATATAGCACAGGCAATTCGTACAGAATTTGAAGAGCTGCGTCTATTTAGTGTAGAGTGCATTAAAAACATCAGACCAGCATATGCAGGCACGCAAAAAGCTATCATAAGCCTTCAGGCACAGGAAGCAAAGCACTTACTGGCAGCACAAAAGATAAAAATCGGCTGGACAATCTGCAGAATTAGGGAAAAAGCGCAGCTGAAGAAATGTTTCAGATGCTTAGAGTATGGACATGTGGCGAAAGCATGCAGCAACCCAGAAGACAGGAGCAAGTGCTGTATTAAATGCGGAGAGGAGGGTCATTTCGCCAAAGATTGTGTTAACAATCCTTCCTGCAAGGCATGTAAACACAGTGGAAGGCCAAACATAGACCATCAGATAGGAAGCCGGAGATGCCCCATATATACAGCAGCGCTCAAAAAACCTAAAAGATGAAAATATTACAAATAAACCTGAACCACTGCGAAGCGGCCCAGGATCTCTTGACGCAAAACATATACGAAAATGAAATAGACGTTGCATTAATCTGTGAACAGTATAAAAATAAAGACTCTGACAAGTGGATTTCCGACACCACAAAAAAGGTTGCAATATGGGCATGCGGAGATAAGATGATGCAAGACATACCACTAATTGACAAGGCATACTATACAAGAGCCAAAATATGGGGAATTTATTTCTACAGCTGCTATATACCGCCAAGTATACCACATGCTGAATATGAAAAAATACTTGACGACTTGGTAAAGGATGCGATGACAACTACACCTAATATAATTGCAGGTGACTTTAATGCCTGGGCGCTAGAATGGGGCAGCAAAAATACAAATCTGAGAGGTAGCGCATTACTTAAAGCATTTAGTGTTCTAGACGTAGTACTGCTTAACACAGGAAGACAAAACACCTTCGAGAAGAATGGGCGTGGCTCTATTATAGATATATCTTTTGCCAACAGGGTACTATATCGATATATAGACTGGCGGATATGCGACATGTATACCCAAAGTGACCATTTAGCTATAATGTTAAGTATCAGCAAGAGTGTGCAACAGCGAAATGTTTGCCACCAAAAGGTGCAGTCCAAGGGGTGGAGAATTGAAACCCTAGATGAGGAGCTTTATAAGTTAATGCTGGATGAAAACTTAAACGTAAACGAATGTGATGACATAGACCAGCAGGCTAAATTAATGGTACAACACATTAGCAAAGCCTGTGATGCCGCTATGAATAAAAAGAGGACAGCCGCACAGAGAAAGCCTGCTTACTGGTGGAATCGAGAAATCGAATCTCTGAGAAGTGAAAGTCACAAAGCGAGGCGCCGTTTTCAACGAAACATAGGCAGCTTAAATTGTGACAGCCTGCGAGAAGCATTTAAAAAGAAACGCAATGACCTAAAAAAGGCGATTAAAAAGAGCAAAATGACATGTTTCAAAGAATTATGCAAAAAAGTGGACGAAAATCCGTGGGGAGCAGCGTATAAGATTGTAATGTCAAGGATTAAAGGTGGCAAATGTCAAGCGCCTACATGCCCTTCATTACTCAAAAATGTGGTAGAAACCCTGTTCCCACAACAAAATCAAGAAGAAGGAAACTATTATCGCGAAGAAGCCGCAGATGTGCCAGAAATCACCGAGCAGGAAGTTGTCCAAGCTGCTGAGCGCTTTAAAAATAGCAAAGCACCAGGATTGGATGGTATTCCGAATAGGGCGCTTAAAATTGCCATCAGCTACCATCCACAGCCATTTTCGGATTTATACACGCGTAGCCTTCGTGAAGGAGTGTTTCCAAAAATCTGGAAAGTTCAACGGCTGGTGCTACTACAGAAGCCAAACAAACCGGCAGGAGAACCAAGTTCCTATCGACCGCTCTGTATGATCGATACAATGGGCAAAATCCTAGAGCGGATAATCTGTACCCGTCTAGAAAATCATTTAGAAGGAGATGGTGGTCTCTCTGATAACCAATATGGTTTTCGTAAAAGGCGCTCAACTCTTGATGCTATCAAGAAAGTTGCTGGTATAGCAGAAAAGGCTATTGAAGGAGACAGGTGGATGTACGGGAACAAAGAATACTGTGCGGTCGTCACATTTGATGTGAGAAACGCCTTTAACTCGGCCCATTGGCCCCATATAATGCGTGCATTAGTGCTTAAAAAAACTCCGAGCTATTTGTTGTACGTCATACAAAGTTATCTGGCCGATAGGATCCTGCTCTATGACACTGACGAAGGACCAAAAAAGTATAGGGTAACGGGTGGTGTGCCGCAAGGATCTGTGCTTGGCCCACTCCTGTGGAATGCACTATATGATGAAATATTGCGCCTCCCTCTGCCGAAAGAAGTGCAAATAATTGGATACGCAGATGATATTGCTGTGACAATAGTAGCTAAGGAGCTCCATCAAATACAAAGTATTTGTAGTGATACTGTCCTGAGGATAAAACAGTGGCTAACGAGTGCAAAACTCGAACTTGCCGGCCACAAAACGGAAGCAGTTCTTATAACTAGCAGGAAAAAACTGGAAACTATTTCGCTTAACATAGACGGGCACAACATTACAACACAATCCGCCGTGAAATACCTTGGTGTAACGATTGATGCGAGGCTCAACTACAAAATGCATGTTGAAAAAGCGTGTGAAAAAGCGGCGCGTGTAAACATGGCCTTATCAAGGATAATGGCAAACATTGGAGGACCGAAACAGAGCAGGAGAGCTCTTCTGGCCAAGGTGAGCCAATCAATTATAATGTATGCGGCGCCTGTATGGGGGCCGGCATTAATACATAAGACGTATGCTGGGGTGGCACAATCGGTGTTCCGGTTGAGCGCTATCAGAATAGTCAGTGCGTTTCGCACGGTTTCCAAGGAAGCTGTCGGGGTTCTAGCAGGAATTATGCCTCCAGACATAATGGCTCTCGAACTTAAGCGAATCTATGATAAAAGTAAAAGCGCAGGCCGGAAACTAACGGGAGCAGAGCGTAGAGTAGAACGGCAAGCCAGCTTAGACGAATGGCAAACACGCTGGGATACATCAAACAAGGGGAGATGGACATACCGCTTAATCGGTAACATACAAGTATGGATGGAACGAAAACACGGGAGGTAGATCATTACATGACGCAGTTCTTAACAGGGCATGGATGTTTCAGGAGTACTTACATAAGTACGGCCACGAGGAAGGAGTAGCTTGCTCGTTCTGTGGTAGCAACAGCGAGAACGCAGAACACATATTTTTCCACTGTCGGAAATATACAAAGGAGCGACTATCTTTGGAAAGGAAGTATCCAACCGAATAACACCAGATAATATAGTGAACTATATGTTGCACTCGAGGAATGTGTGGGATTTAGTGAAGAAGATGGCAGCCAGGATTCTCCATGACCTGAGAAGAGCAGAACATCAAAGAAGGAGCGAATCTAGAGCAGCGAATATCGCTGTAACGACGTGAGCCCATAGGCTAAGCTTGCCCTGCGATGAAATGCCTAACGGCGGTCCCACAGGGCCTCAGTAAAGCTAAAGGAGACGGAGTTAGGGTTTAGTACGTAGGCGTACCGTTTCGCAAGTCCAGAACAGTAGGTAATACTGACTGGGCGTGGTCCCGAATGAGGTGCACCTTTAGCGAGCAGTACGAATCGTGCATACTGCTAGTAAAGTAGCAGTATCTATGTAAGATTCCTCCTCCGGCACAAAAAAAAAAAAAAAAAAAAAGCAGGCAATGCGCTACAGAGGGCTTTCTTTTTGTTCAAGCGGCTGTTCAAGGCCAGAGCAATTAGTATGGTCGATAACAACAACAACACAACGTGGTATAAAAACAATAACTGATAACCATAATGTCTGAGGCAGTAACTACCCAACGCGAACTAACAACACTCAGCGCTAAGAGAAGCAAATTGTTCTGAGGATTCTACTAAAAACGACTATGCCGCCTTTTGATATCTTTGAAGGTTTTGCATAAAACTTCTCACTGGCAAGCCGCTAGTGCCTTTTAGGACATGGTGGTGTCCTTAAACCACTCCGCCTACATTTCAATAAGAGAAAGAGCTTTAATAGTTTATATGTTGTACATGTGTGATGCAGTGGAACTGCCAACCGCTTCATCGTCGACGACATCCCACCCATAATTGCTCTGCGCGCATGCATCATCACTTCGTTTTGAGCGTAACACGCCGTGGACTGGCATGTTTGAAATTGTCGACGATGTATAAATCGTTTAATTTTATATTTAGTTTAAGCATCATTTGTCTTCCAAATAGTTTTTAAGTATCATTTGTGACTATTTTAAGAATAAAATAAAATATAATTTTGCATAAAAAAATTGTTTGTTTTAAATAATATTTTTGCAGTTAAGAGTTTTTGACATTTTATTCAGCAAGGAATATACAGTTGGATATATTAGGCAGACATTTTTGGTATAGTACATGAGATAATTTTTTTACTTTTTCTTGATTTTTATATAATATAAATAATATAATATATAATTACATAGCTCATATTAATTTCTTAATTTATTCTTCAAAATCAATATCGTCCCCCTCAAAGTAATCCACTTTGCCACCAATACGCGTGTACCAACGTTTTTTTTCCAATCCTCGAAAAAGTTGTTAAAGTCAATTTCCGGAAAAGAAATGGATACAAATTTGTACCGTTAATGGAAAAAATAATTAAAGCCACCCCTTCGCCGACTTATACAATATAAGAAAGGTTTAACTAATTTGGCTGGAAATTGGGGGAAGATAACTTAGAATCTCGTAGGATCCGCTTTCCGTGGGAGATCACATAAAAAGTGGCTGAACCGTTTTTAGTAAAATTAATCACACTGTCCTCAGTTTGATCCCATTTAAATGATAAAATATCTTATGTCTCTTTTTTTACAATAATGTTTAATGTATACGATAGTCATAAAAACACGCTGTCTGATTTTCGGGTAATCAAAAAATGGCAAATAAAAGAAGGCGCAATGCCTTTAGGTGTGAATTTTGATGAAGCCACATTTTGAATCGAGTTTTTTTTTTTAAATCTAAGGGTTGGATTTACTATATTTCTTCGCTTCTATATGTCCAAAAACCAAAACCAATTCCGAAAATTTGATTCTATAAGCTCATATCATATCATATCATACTCTAAAATTTTTTTTCTTAGAACTTTTCCTATAACATACTAACGAATAAATTTAACTTTCTTAAAAATTAAACTAATATATTTCTAACTAGCAGCCCGTCCCAGCATCGCACGAAGTAGACAATTATTTATTTTTGGAAATTTGGATATAAAACACTTTTTTCACAAATATTTTTATTTGTATTAAAAAAAAATCCCACAGTTATATTTGTATGTAAGTCTATTTATGTTCAATTTCTTTGATGGTTTAAGTGGCGAGCACTTTTGAAAAATTAAAAAATAAAAATAATAATGATCAAAAAATTAAAATAACAGTAATAAATAATGAATTCAGTCGTTTTACATATAAGTAAATAATGAATTATTAAATATATATATTAAATAATAATAATAATAATATTTTTTAAAAATTAGGGTATAAAAATATTAAAAGTAAAAGTAATAATTACGAAAAAAATAAAAATAAAATAAAAATACTAATTATGAAAAATTAAAAAATAAAAATAATAATAATCAAAAATTAAAATAACAGTAATAAATAATGAATTCAGTCGTTTTACATATATTTTTGCCACTGCACGTGCTCAGTTCTGCTAAATAGCAGCGACAACGTCGAATTCCTTACTTTGATTCTATCGGCTCTGTTAGCCGCCGAACATCATGCAGAATTCAATTTGCACCTTCTCTATACTTTACATTCTCTGGCCCGACGCGCTTTTCAGAATGCATCGCAAACAACGGCCACGGCGCTATAGCGATATTGTTTACTGTTTGAATTTTTTAATTCGTAACATCTTTTGAATGGAAGGTCCAATTTAAAAACTATTTTATACCATTTTATTTGATCATAAAATAATTTATTTGGATAAGGATTAATATAAACACATAAATAGCATGGTTTGAATTTGGTTAGCATTTTCATTAATGTTTAAAATGAAAAAAGTTGTTGTAGTGACATAACTACAATAGTTGGACATATGCTACCGCGGAATTTTTTGTAGACATTATGATGTTCTTCAATATTGTTCATTAATTTGTTCTATCGCTAATAGTTTCGGCAGCGCATTCGACGAAAGACATTTTAAGACTCATTTTTCTACTCCTTCGGTTACATTGTTCAAATTTTACCAAGAATCCCTAATTTTTTTCAAAATTAAATGTAGCCTATGTCAAATTGGAAGAATGCAGCATTCTATTGGTGAAAAAATTTTTTAAATCGGCCCAGTACTTTTTGAGCCTATTCATTACAAACATACAAACATACAAAAAAAGGTACAAATCTTTCCTCTTTATAATATTAGTATAGATGAAAAATAAAATAATAATATTATCCAAGGATAGCGAAGATTGGTGCTTAGTGATTAATTTGAATACTTTTTTGTAAAACATGCTGGTGTAATCTTTGCGAAACTGTGTGATGAAATTTGATATTGTCTTTTGTATTAATATCATAATTTTAATGCTGATATAATTTCTTCATATACCATTTTACGATGTCTTTGTTTTAGCACGTTTTGAGTTATAGTTTGGAATTGGCATACAAATGTTTTAGTATGATCTATATGATATTATTGCCCAAGAAAACCTTTATCAACAGAAAATTTCAATCACTTTTGTCGGTGAATAGTGAGAATTGTTAGAAATTAAGTAAAAATTAAACTCTCTTAGAGGTCTAATAGAAAGTATGCAGAGAAATAGTTAACGGATCTTGTGATAGAACAAATGACATGGTAGCAAAAGAATAAGATGTTTAGAGCTAAGCATTACAAATAAACTAAAATCAAAATAAAAGTTATTTTACCGACATCTACGAATTTGAATACAATTTTCTCCTTTTAACCTTAAACTGCTTTAAAATAAAAACCTCTACAGTCAACTTTTTCGGAGAAACGAAATGTTAAACTAATTTTTGCCAAATATAGACGACAAAAATAACTCAAAGCAACCATTATACCAAAAGCAATAAAACAATCAACAAATTTCAGTTTACAATTAAATTTTATATCAAGACTTTTCAACTAAAATACATACATTTCCGCTTATTTTGACTTAATACTATTTGGAAGACAAATGATATATGTACTACAATTAAAGCTTTCAGTTGTTCATCGATATTATGTTAATTGCCAGTCTACATGCACACTCTCAAAGATGGAGTGAGTATGTAAAACGTATAAGGGCGAGGGCACATCGAGAACAAAGCTTGGCAGTTCGACTGCATCACACACACAAAAGTATATGTATATACGCTTAGCTATATATAAACTATTAAAGCTTCGAGAATATAAAGCGTTTGTTGTGGAATTGTAAGCGGTGTGGTTTAAGGACGAACCAGGTCCTAGAAGGCACCAACGGCTTGCCAGTGGGATGAATCCACGAATATCAGTTAAGTATCGTAGCGATCGTCAACAGTTTACTCAGCAATGATGGATTTGTTTGCGGTCATCAACTCAGCTACTTCATTCAATTCGTTCTCGTACTCCTCAGCGCTGAGTGTTGAGCAAGTGGTCAGTATGCTAGAGTTGAGTGCGGACGCTTCGACTTCGTCGTGATGTTGCTGTGGCTCGGTTGCTGCTTGCGGCATCTCAGTTACTGCTTGTGGTTTTGTGACTGTGATTTGCTGCTTTACGTTGTTGTTGCTGTCGACTTTGCTGACTGTTGTTGACTTGAAAATGCTTTTAAGTAACTTGAATGTCTGCTTCAACGCTTTGCCTGGTGTGTAGTTCGGTTTTTTGTTACTTTGCTCGACCAAAGTGCTGGCGTTGCAAGTATTCTTGAGTTTAGTGTAAGACATTTTTTGTTGTTGCGATTTTACGTTTTTCAGTGATGAATTTGTCTTCGTTGATGTTACTTCGTTGTTTGACTTTGTAGTTAAGTTGCTCGCTCGTGTGCAAGGCTACGAATGATGTTCTGCTCCTTGCCACGCTGGCTATTTATACCTCTGCGCAAGCGTAGAACAACCCTTGTTGAAGGCAACATCGTTTTGAAGACCAATGAGTGTAAGGGTAACTTTCTGCACCGCTTTGTGTGTGTAATTTGAGAATTTCACAAAATACATATTGTTTGTTTTTACATTTCGCTATACGTTGCTCTTGAGGACAACACGCTTATCACTTGTTGCTATTAAATATCTATGCACATATTTAGAATGGTTAGCACTAAATGTTTTTTTGCTGATTACCAGTGTTTACATTGTGATCATTATTTGCAAAGATATGAGGACCTCATATTTACATACAGATATTTGCTTTCATATGGCATTTATGCATTATTATCGCCTGGCAGATAACAGTGCACATATTTATATACATATGTATGTGTATGCACTTATCTACAACAAACCTCAAGAAATTTTGTGACTTCTTAATGTTTCCCAAAAAACATAAATAAACTTCTTGACAGCAAAAAAACTATTTCGAAAGAAACCTTTCAAATTAATTTTACAGATTAATGCATTCAAAACTTAAGTATGTATTGTAAAGTCGTCACTAGGATTTATAATAATATTACAGTGAATTAACAATTTATTTTTATTTTTTTAGAAAACTAAATTATGTATATGATATTTTATTATTAGATTTTCTCTTTCCTAAATAGCCACTGCTATTAATATAAACCCGATATCGTATATATAGTGGATCTTTATACGATATTACTGCACATGTTACTCTACATGATATTAAATCATTCGATATTACATCATATGATCACATGTGATATTCAGTGGAATAAATTTTAATCATACGCTTAAACATCACATGATGTCACACAATGTCAAACAAATTTTATTTTATTATTTGATGTTATTTATCTTGCTATAGTTTTGTCATATTATATTAGTTATTTGAAGGACTTGGATGATAGTGCATCATTTGATGTCATACGATATCACATGAAATATACAATCATATGACATATCACATCATTATTAATCATATTAGGTTGTCAAATATCTCCCTTCCGCTTTTCTGTCTTTTGAATTTCGTGGCTATGTATAAAGCGCTACAGAGCTCGTATCTGGCAATACTATACATCTTTGAAATGTCTTGACATAACCTACAAAACAGCACTATGCATGATTAGTTTGGATATTGCGTTCAACAGTTATAGACGTGTAAACATGGAGTTCATTAACGCCGAAATTCACGCTCTTTTAAAGTTTTTTTTCGTTAAAGGCAAATCCAATAGAGAAACGTTCTGTGAGATTAATGGTGTTTTGGGTGATGGTACTTTATCACTTCGAACTGCAGAGGAATAGTTTCGACGATTCAGAGCGGGTGATAACGACAACATTGATAAGCCAACCGGCGGAAGACCTGTGATGTCGAATACCAATCAAATCATGGAAAACATCGAGTTAGATCAGCATATGGTATCTCATGACAACGCCTAGAAGATGAGAGTTAGTCACCAAACCATTTTAAACCATCTCCAGAAGGCTGGATGCACAAAAAGCTTGATGTTTTGGGTGCCGCATGATTTTACGCAAAAAACCTTCTGAACCGAGTCAACGCCTGCGATATGCTGCTAAAACGAAACGAACTCGACCCATTCTTGAAGCGGATAGCGATTGGCGACGAAAAATGGCTCGCATACGACAATATCAAGCGAAAACAGTCGTGGTCGAAAACCGGTGAATCATCTCAAACAGCGGCCAAGCCGGGATTGACGGCCAGGAAGGTCTTGCTGTGTGTTTGGTGAAATTGGAAGGGAATCATTCACTATGAGCTGCTCCCATATGGCCAGACACTTAATTCTATCACTACTACTGCGAACAACTGGACCGCTTAAAGCAGGCGATCGACCAGAAGCGTTCAGAATTGCCCAACAGGAAGGGTGTAGTGTTCCACCAGGACAACGCGGGACCACACACTTCGTTGATGACTCGTTAAAAGCTACGGGAGCTCGGATGGGAGGTTTTATCGCATCCATCATATAGCCCGAGCATAGCATCAAGTGATTACAACCTGTTCCTGTCCATGGCGAACGACCTTGTTGGTGTAAAGTTGAACTCAAAAGAGGCTTGTGAAAAGTGGATGTTCGATTTCTTCCCAAATAAGGAGGGGGCTTCTACGAGGGGGTATTATGAAGTTGCCTTCTAGATGGAAACAGATTATCGAACGAAATGGCGCATATTTGAACTAAGTCTGATCACTGTAACACTTTTTATAAAGCATTGAATATAGATCAAAAAAGCGGAAGGGAGATACTTGACAACCTAATATTAAAAAAAAATTATTTAATTATTTATCAATATTTATTTTGTCGCCTTCAAGGTAATACATACCAGATGTAATACACTTATGGCAACGATTTTTCCGGTTCTCGAAACACTTTTGATAAGCATTGTTTTATCTCTGCGATCGACTGAAAACAGGTTCCAGCCAAATCTGGTTAATACGGTGCTTAATCGATGGTATTCATTGCGTTTTTGGCTTTCAAAATTGTGGCTCGATGCGATGGTTCATTATCATCGCGTAAAATCCATGAATTTTTCTTCCACAATTCCTCAATACGGCCAACTAGAACTGCTTATTGACCGTCTATCCGTCAAAAATATAAACTCATATGTCATCGGCCGTCATGGAGAGCATTATCCATGATTGTGGGATCGGAATTCGATGGATCAAGCATGTCCAAAGAGACCTGTTTACGGTACTCTTTTTGAAAAAATTAATCGCAGAAAAGTATGACTTGAAAATATTTAAAAACGTTAACTTCGGCTGCACTGAAGCTAATATACCCTTCACAGGTGCATTTCTTTAAGTAACTACGTGTTCAGTTTGTATGGAAGCTATACACAGTAGGAGTCCGATCTGAACTATTTTTTCGGAGATTATATTATTACCCTAAGCAGTAATTCATGTCAAATTACGTGAAGATGCCACATCAAGTTTCCCATGCAAGCATTTGATTCCGATCGTTCAGTTTGTATAGCAGCTATATGCTATAGTAATCCGATATCGCCAGTTGCGACAAATGGGCAGTTTCTTGAAGAGAAAATGGCGTTTACAAAATTTCAAAACGATTTCTTAAAAACTGAAGGACTAGTTGGTATATATACAGACAGAGAGACTGATTATTTATATACATACTTAATAGGGTCTCCGACGCTTACTTCTGGGAGTTACAAACTTCGTGACAAACTCAATATACCCTGTTCACGGTATAACAAATAAAATTTAGTTGCTGACATCAAATAACATATCGTATACAAGTCATGTATGTACATCAAAAAGTAAATCATGATACGATATCACATCGCATGTTAACATCACTAATATCCTATGGGATAAAGATTTCTTTTACAATGATACAAAATCAGATAAATGTTACGCGTTCCACTAAAATTAAATTGACTTAGGCATCAAATTCATACATGTCATTGCAATATTGCATATTTTTTATATCATGTGCATATAGTCACATTATATCAAATCACATAGATAAGTTATGGGAAGTATTTATCATCTAAAAAATAAATGTACATATATACATATATTAAATAAAATCTCACAATCCATTTGAAGTTTCTTTATATCTTCACAAAACTTATGACATCACATCATACACTATTACTTATGTATATCGCATAGTATGGTTTCAAAACAAGACATTGTTGTCCTACTATGAAAATAGAAACTGGAACAGTGGGAAATTTGTGTGAATTGCCTTTTCAACTTGATATCACTTCAAAGCCTGACTTGCATATGCATTAGGGTGATTCAAAAAAAAATTATTTTTTTTCGATTGGTACTCGGAAAAATAAGTTTCTGGACACCTCTAAGAATGCCTCTCCAAATATGAGTTTTTAATTGTAACGGGAAAGTCCTCCTACATACAGTTTTCTATTTTTTCTTATTATCAGATAGAAAAATTTATATCTCGCTTCCAACTACTTGAAACAATATCTTGCTCTTTGATTTTGTAGGAAATTGAATGCCCTAAAAAATGTCTCCTATGATTTTTTCGTAAACCAAACCGTTTAAAAGATATTAATAATTAAAGTTTGATTATTTTTGGGAACATTTTTTTATTTCTTATGGATTTTATTACTCAATGAAAAAAATCATTATGAATGATGAAAGTCATAGGTTAGTGGAGAGGCTTTCTTAGAGGTGTCTAGGAACCTATTTTTCAGAGTACCAAACAAAAAAAATTTTTTTTTTAATCTACCCTAATATGCATTGATGTTTGACGGTGAATATCTCGTAACCGCTTAACTTAATCGAAAAATCATAGGAAACCATTTTTATAGAGCAGTAAATTTTCTACAAAACTATGAGTTTCATCATTCATAATAATTTTTTCATTGAATTATAAAATTCATAAGAAATAAAAAAATTTCCCAAAAATAATCAAACTTTAACTGTTAATACATGTAAAGGATTGCTGTTGGTGGAAATCCCTTAAGCTTTGCAAATAATAACATATAATAATATTGAATACAAAAGTAAGTCCATTTTAAGGGGTTACATGGGAAAACGCGGCTCATTTTCAACATTTTTTTTAACATATAAAAATCGAATATTTTATTCAGATTTTTAATTATTTAAAAGACAGAACATTATATTTAACAAAGGTTTCAGATTTTTAATTATTTAAAAGACAGAACATTATATTTAACAAAGGTTTTGTGAAATTTTCCAAGAAGAATCTTCAGAAAAAGTGTCTCCACGTGAACAACAACCTTAACTAAATGTTGGTCTCAAATTCAATAGATAGGTTTAAAATACAATATATCAAAGTGCAAGAGAGAACGAAACAGCCATGTATCATATTTATAAATTTACCTAATCAACTACTAAAGTAGTTTTTCGTAGTTTATGGAGATACCAAGTCCAAAGTGAGCTTTGAAATGTGTAGTACCGCGTTCCATAAGTTCAGATTTCATACGAAACTAAAGAATGAAATATTTATGGTAAAAACAATCGTTTCCTAATAATTCTATCATTAGGAAGTTATGTATATGTCATATTCAAAACTATAATTTTTGGTGCAAACGGTGAGGTTATATTCTAGTAAAAGAAGCGCGTAATTAGTGGTGAATCAACATGTTTTTATGAACCCAACAGCGGTTTTAAAAACTATTTTTAAAACTATAATAAGATATGTTCAGTATATACAAAAATATGCTTATTATAATTGGACTCTAAGCCTCATTTATTAAATAACGAAGAGTGAGGAGGAGTAACATTAAATCTAGTCTAGTCAAACGTAATCTAAAACAGTATACAAAACGACGTTAAACAACAGTATTAATTTCATAATCCACTTGTAAAAATAAATGCGACAAGCTAAAGTTGCAAATATTATCACAACAAATTTGAAAAAGTCAAGATTATGGAACATTAGCGTTGAAAATCAGCTAATTGTCGATTCGTCCTATTCAGACTCCGCCTAAAGTCATTAAGGCTGAAAAAGCCAAAATGTGTTGAAAATCCACCAAAAAAATTAAAATGAACCCTTTTAGCGTGTCACAAGAAATTATACAAGTATTTCAAACATAAATCGTGCGTTATTTATGCTTGCAACCAAAATATAAGCATTCAACAACCCCTAATTTGTTAGTGACATGTAAAAAACAGAGAGTGAAAGAGGCAAGAAATTAATTTTAATTTAAAGAAGCTGACAAAAACACTGAGTTGGGGCTTCTTCTCGGACAACACAACTTCAAAAAAACTGTACATCGTTAAGAGCGTTCCGTGTAGATCACGCTCAACCGCGCGCTCGCTGCCTCCCTTTCCCACACTGCTTCCCCTTTATTTTCGAACGTGCTCACTCAATACGTAACCTGTTATTTTGATTTCTTGCTTTCAATGCTCTGCTACGCATTTTTGTGTTTTTTTTTCGGTTATGTGTTGTGTTTCACTTGTTTTTGTTTATTTTTAGTTTCGGTTTTTTTTTTACCTCGCTTCACTTTTATGTCATTTACGTGCCTGTCGTCGATTTCTCTCCTGCTATGCCTTTACCTTTGCAAGGCTTCCTCGCAGCGAATCCTTTTTCTGGCCTGCCACATTCATAAATTTCGCTTAATTTCGAAACAGGTTTGACATTCTACAAGGCATGTTCGTACAATAGGTAGAAAAAGTGAATTTCAATACAACAAAAACGTAAACACAGAAATTTCTGCAATATTACCTTGTAGTGTGTATGACTGTACATGTGTAGGTATAGTAAGAGCATAAGAAATGGCAATGATGCTTAATGGGTTAGCCTGATTTGCGGGCAATTTGATATGACGGGCAACATACTAATACACTGAGAAAAAAAATAAATAAATTTTTTTATAACAGGACAGTTAACAGTATAAACTAAACTAACAGTATCGCGATTTCATGAAACTATAATTCAATGATATTCTCATACCAATCTTAAAGTTGGCATTTGAAATTGTTAAAGAAAAAATATACCATAGTTAGGTTCGGTGAGAGAGATGTAAGGAAAAAAAGTGAGGTTACTTAATCATTGGCAAAAATATACAACTAGTCTAAGCGTTTAGGTCAAATGATACCACTGCAAAAAAAAAGGAAAAAACAGAAGTTAAAAAAGTAAGGTTAGGTTCGGTCAAATGGATGTTTAGTTTGATATTTTGTCGATACCGCCAAGAAAAATAACGAAATGAAAAACATGTGTTAGGGGTAGCCAGTAATGCATTTAGTAGCTTTGAGTGCATGCATGTTTCCTCTGTAACTAACTAATATCCCCTGCTTAAAGTCGTCAATTGGAGATTCCAAGTGTAGCGCGGTCCTTCTACACCTAGTGGAGGTCTATCTTTTTGTCTGCTTCCACCGGCGGGTACTGCGTCGAATACTTTCAGAGCTGATGTGTTTTCGTTCATGTGGACGATATAACCTAGCCAGCTAGCCGCTGTCTCTTAATTCGCTGAACTATACCAATATCGTCGTATATCTCGTACAGCTCATTGTTCCATCGCAAAGGACCATAAATCTTTCGCAGAACCTTTCTCTCGTAACTCGTAACGTAGACTCATCAGATGTTGTCATCGTCGACGACTATTTGTTTGGTGACAGGAGATATTTCATCTTGCCCTTCCTTATTCAGTCTGAATAGAAAGCGAAACTAACAGCGCGGTTGTTGAGGCCAATAATATCAATATACATTATACCGGCAGCTGTACATTCTTATAAAAGATTGTGCCTTCTCGATTCAGCACTGCAGCTCGAATTATTTTCTCAAGCATTAAATTGAAGAATTCAAACGATAGGGAATCACCTTGTCTGAAACTTCGTTTGGTATCGAACGGGAAGGTCCTTCCCGATCTAGGCGGATGGTCAACGTCAGTTTACACAGCCGTATTAATTTGGCGGGAATGCCAAATTCAGACATCACGGCATAAAGACAGCTCCTTTTCGTGCTGTGAAAAGCCGATTTAAAATTGAGAAAGAGGTGGCTTGTGTTCGACACACTATTTTCTCTGGTATTTTCCAAGATTTGACGCGTAGCTGAAATGAACATAAAATAGACCAATCTAGGAGATTTTTTGGCCTCCCTTGTACTCTTAAGTAGTTGTTGTAGTTGTATAATCAAAAGACGATACCTTCAATAATAATGGATAACTACCGGATAACAGTAATTATATGTAGATAAATTGCCTAAATCGTGTAGATCCGTTAACTATCGTAGGCTTGAACAAAATGATCCCAAAAATCATTAGTTTGTCCTTCTTCACCGAAAAATTTTAAATATATTTGTCGAATATTTCCATAAGTTAAATTTTATGAGAATCCCTGCTATAGGTAACAGGCATTACTGGAAATAATTTTAATAGAACGACCTCGAAAATATATATTGAGGTATCCCAAAGGTACTTGTGGTGAAATATACATACAAGGTGCGTTCCAAAGTAAACAGGACTTTAAAAAACAGAACAAATGGTTTTTTTCGGCAAAATCAATTCATTTTATTCGAAATAGTCTCCTTCTGCTTCAATAGAGCTTTTTGCACGGTCGAAAAGCATGTCGAAGGAGTGTTTTAGCTCTTTGCTCGAAGCTCATTTTCGCACCGATAACACAAACATGCTGACACTTAGAACGCAATAACTTCTCTTCACCAGTCGACATATAGATGGCGCCACCAGGGGGTGCTAAATTCAAAAAGTCCTGTTTACTTTGGAACGTATATAATATAGATATACTATGGAAATCTGAGATCTAAGATAATGATTTTTGTAAAGCAGAGAAAAGAATGTTTGAAACCGTTAGTATATGTACTCAGTATTACATATTTCAAATTAAATCCGCCTAAAATAAAATAAGGCGCTGCTCCGAAGGCCTTTAACACCGCCAAGATCGTATACATATTTATCCTCAGTGTAGGCCAATCAGTTAGTGCAACGTCTAAAATTCCTGCAGAAACCAAATTAAACCAGAATTTAAAATAAAAATTTAATAAACAACAACTACAAACAAAATACATGAAGAAACACTTGTGCTGCAATGATGGATAAAGACAGCTAAACGGCAACATATGGCCGAGATATTAATTTACACAACAAAAAGTGAAAAAGAAGCACAACAAACATAAAGCTAAACAACAACAACAGCGACTTCAACAGCAGATCGCTAAAAATAAAGAAAAAAGAAGACACAACACGATTGCAAAACAGAGCTGAGCGCAGCAAGGATCGCGCATAGCTGTACCGCAGCAGCAAGAGCAGCTCTAAAGGATCAAATTAAGAAGGACCACAACAAAAGGCACAAGCAATTTGATTTAATAGCGAGAAAAAGACGTTCCCACGCTACGAAAGCACCTGAACAGTGCTGAGAAGACACAACTGACTCATCGCCAAGCAGGGCAGCAGGAGCAGCAGCCTCACATTTTCCCAGCAGCAGGATAATAATAGCGGCAAGTCACGTAAAATACGTTAAAATACGTTGGCGTGTCAGCAAGTAGGACACGTTTGCAACGGTCAGGACGAGGTGAACAAAATAGAAAAACAGAAATTGAAAAAAAAAATTCAGCAAAATAAGAAACCTTTTATTATTTTTGTTTATCTGCGAATAGTTTCTCACGCTCCGTGTCCAACGTATTTTCGCAAAGGACCTGCCTGCAGGTATCTTACAAAACACTAACGATCCTTAATTTTTCTTATTTGCTGATCCTTGTGAGAGCACACGTGTGCGCTGAGACGCTGATTGTTAAAGTATCCCATTGCACTGACAACGGCAGCAGCAGCAACAACAACGCCAACACAACTGCTACGTGTACAGTGTTATTTGATGCTTGGGAATTTTTCTTGGCGCGCACCTGCCGCTCGTACGGGCGCGCTGATTGGCTGAGATGCTGCGCTTACGCACAGGCGCTCTCATTGCTTACACCTCAGTGCAGCCGAAAAGAAACTATAAGAAGCGGTGCAAGAGCGTGCAGAGCAGACATTCACGTTTGAGCAACGCAAGTGGCAACAACTAGTAGCAATATTCTTACAAGCAAACGAAGAAGAATTAGTAAAGAGCTGAAAGCAAGAAATCAAGAAATAAATAAATTGTGATTTATTGAAGTGATATTTTTATTATTACAACAACAACAAGAAAGATGTCTGCAGCAATCAACAACATGTCAATGCAATATGACTGCAACAACAACAGCAATAAGCATAACAACAGTTACATTGCCGCAACAAATCAAACACTGCTGCAGCAGAGCAGCATACAACACACCTCACTCCTACAACACTGGTCCACCATACAGCAAAAATCCAAAGTATCACCCTCACGCCGCATCAAGAACCTGCTGAAACCGCTATTGGGACGCGTCTTCAAATCGCGCACGAAGAGCCAACAGAAACGCAACTCTTACATCGCTGCCTCGCCAAATGGCGA
Source organism: Bactrocera zonata (assembly GCA_037783105.1). Taxonomy (NCBI): domain Eukaryota; kingdom Metazoa; phylum Arthropoda; class Insecta; order Diptera; family Tephritidae; genus Bactrocera; species Bactrocera zonata. The sequence goes on along the minus strand of JBAWJQ010004250.1, from coordinate 109,014 downwards.
ACGCGATGCTGACTTCGAGTGGCTCGCCAACGAGATGGACAATCGCGCCAATGAAGATCTTGAGCAGCGGCTTGTCGAGGAGATGCACATGTGCGAGGATGGCGCGGCTATCGTTGTATACAACGCAGACGGCACGCATCGTCTGCAGACGGTGGAGAAGGATGAATTCTATGTGCCCGTGCATTTCGCGCGCACCAATGCCGGCACGTTCTTCTGGACTTCGCTGCAACGTCAGACCATTGAACCGTACAACATTCAATGGAACTTTATGGATCGTTGGGGGCAAGCATAGACTACTGACTCACGTGTTGTTGTAATACTTTAAGCTGATACGCTGAAGTTGTAGGGTATTCAAATTACGTTCGGGTTTAATATAGAAAAGGAATTTTCAACGGCTACCGGCGTCTGCCAGGCGGCACAAGTGCGTTCGCTGCAAAAAGCAAGGTTAGGTCACTGCGACCTTGTGGCAAGCAGGCGTAGACGGGAAAGTTGCACGTCAACGGCGTGGCTGTGAGCGCTGGTGTAGCGATTGGGGCGCAAGAGTAGGCACAGAAAAATTGTAAAAGTGCTGCTAGGGAGTACCGCTACTTTTCACAAGAAAAGTAGTGTGCTATTCTCTGCAGACATTTGTTAGGAATTTAACAGTAGCAATTTTTAAATTTTTTTATTAGGGAAAAAATTATTAAAAGTTGTATGTATATGAATAGAGGAGCTCCTGTTTTTGTACAAAGTAAAGGAAATGAAGGAGTATATCAAGTAATTGAAAAATATTTGTATTTTTATGAAAAAAAAATATAATTATATGTATTAAAAAAATTGAAAAAAATATTTTTATTGCAAAAAAAAGTTGAAGAATATTTATATTATTATGACAAAAAATAATAGAAATATTAAATTTATTTTTCAAAAATTATGCAATTGGGAAAAAATTAATAAAAATATAAAAAAACTTAAATTTATTCGCTTTTTTATTTTATATTGGAATAATTAGAGTTTATGAAAAATAATTACTGAATTTTCGTAAACGTGTAGTTCATCTCAATTTTGGTATTAACATTAAAACAGAGTTCTAAAATATATATGGCAACTATTTTTGAGCAAAAAACAAACAAAACGTTGAACGTGAACTTGATTAGCTTGCACTGAGGCTTGAATATGCTTCACTACACAAATTATTCCGTTTGTATGACAGCTATGTATATACTTTAGTGGTTTAATCTGAGCAATTTCTTCGGAGATTGTAGCGAGGCTATGAATAATTAGCCATTCCAACTTTCAAGCAGATTATTCAGATCGTTTTGTTTGCATGACAACTACAGTGTAAACTACTGTGATCAAATTGAAAGGTGAATTTTGTCCATTTTGTCCATTTTGTCCATTTTGTCCATTTTGTCCATTTTGTCCATTTTATCTCTTTCAAAGTAATCCCCAATACATTTATACTAACGAATTTTCTAGTCATCATAGCACTTGGAAAAATCCTCCATCGCCATCAGAGCCTTCTTCGATTCACCTTTTACATATATCCTCAATTGAGTCAAAACGCTGTCCTCGGATTGGTCATATGAATTTGCTGAATAGTCAGAAGTTACACGAAGGTAAATCAGGTGAATGCGGTGATTGCGTCACGATTAGTTGAAAACGTGGCGAAATGATCACGAATAACCAATGCAGTATGTGATGGTGCACTTTCACACTTCTTTGTTTAGTAAATTCAGACATAGTAAAAGTCGAAGAATTCACTTTTAGAGCCTCACAAAACGGGGCGTATCTCAAATACTAGTCAATATTTTGACGTGAAATTTAGCATAGATATCACTAACAGTACTAATAATTTACAGAAAAAAATGTCAAATTTACCGATTCGAAAAACACGCGAAGTATAAATTAAAAACTTCTTCTTTCAATTTGATCGGATAACGGCGGTTTCGACAAATAAGCAGCATCTTGGGGAAAAATATACGAGTGGAAACTTTCAACTCGATGTCTCAAAAACTGACGAAATCGCATATATAGTATAATATACGGTCACTCAGACAGGGCTAAATCGACTTAACTCGTCATGTTGTTCATTTACATATATATATTTTTTTTTGGTCTTCGACGTTACCTTCTGGATGTTACAAACTTCGTAGCAAACTCAATCCCTTTTTCATGGTATAAAAAATTACAATAAAATACAATTTTTGTTAAATAAAATAAAATGAAATAAAAAAATAAAGTAATAATATAAAATTAAATAAAGTCAAATAAATTAAACTGGCATAAATAATAACAGAAATCCTTAATAATAAGTAATTAATAGTTAAAAATATTTTAAAAATACTAAAAAGCACAATTTTTTACTTAAAAATTTCTTCATGATGGTTTCCTTGATACATGTGTTCAGCTTAAAATCAGCTTATACTAAAAATTAAGAATCAACCTGACTAAATAGTGAAGCTATTTATCAAATATTAATATTAATAATTATAATAAGTAAAAGTTAAGGCTTTTTGATTGTTCTCAAGTTTTTTTTACTTAACATATTTTTAATTACAAACAATGTTACGCAAGGACTGAACAAAATTAATCTTTTTAATTTAATTTTTGAAATATTAAAAGTTAAAACATTTTAAAGAATTAATATTTCACAACAAATAAAATATTTAATACATTTTAATCAAAAATTAAAATAAAAATAAAAAAAATATCAGAAGAAATAAAATACATGAATAAATACAATATTACTTCACATAATTTTTATCAAATGCAAGAGCAGTACTCAAAAGAATTTATTAACTAAAAACTAATAACCTTAAGCAAGTTTCTTTAGAAATATATAATCTTCAAAAAACTAATAATAAGAATTCAATTACTCAAAACACGATTTTATTTGCAAATGCGCTTTCTGCACAACTATAAATATCTTCTACAGCCACATTAGTATGCTTTGTAATGAAATTCCATGCCGCCTCACTTTAGCGCGATTTTTTTATGACCGGCTCCAATGAGTTTCGTTATGGAAAATTCAAATTTTTATGACTTCATTTGCAGCAGCTTTTTTTTGAGTCTACTATTACTCATGCACACAAGTGTATGGACATATGTATGTATGCGCAATTTTAAAGCTTGCCATAAATGCTTAGTTTGATATATTTATGGATACAAATATATAGTTATAACTATATACATACATATGTTCATATGTACATATGCCTGAGTATGCATGAACAGGAGCTATACTTGCGGCCGTAGCTCAACAATTTGATATGATATCGAGTTTCATTAATAAATACAACTACAATGAAGAGGCAATTTCAGTGAAAAAATTTATAAGAATTGAACACTTACATATGTATGTGCATTTATAACAGAAAATAATATGACAACAGTAATTATATGACTCCGAGTCATGAATTCATGCAATAAAATCATTAAACATATAAATAAATATTAAAATATGTAATATAAATGAAAAAAATATAAAGTGTTCGGAGAGAAATACTTTTTTTAATTTTTAAACTTTTGTGATAATTTTTACATGACCAAAATTTTCAAGCAGAATATTAAAATCACCTGTACACGATTTCCTACCGATTGTAATTTATTAATTTTCGACTTAATATACACCGCATTTAGGTGTTTTCTATTAGAAAACTCATTTTACGGTCAATCAATATGGTTACAATGTCCGAACCAAACTTGCCTGGTACACGCTTGAATAACGTTACCAAAAAATTTGATAAAATGCCCAAAGGTTTTTATTATTTGTGTTTTTGGGCACTTCTATCTATGGTTTATGTAAAAAATTTCGAAAAAAAATAATAAAAATAAACATTCTACTTTGAAAGAAATAGAGAAGTGAAAGAGTACGCAGGAAGCAAGGAAGAATATAATAAATATATATGTATAACTTATCATCTTCCTTGTATTCAATATTACATATCAATCACACTGATTCTTGAAGATTATGAGTCATTCCGTCATTTTAAGTATCCAAAAGATCTCGTTTCTTCAGCAGTCCTTTACAAGGTCAAGACTAAGAGCTAATTGATGCCTCAACTTTTATAAAAAAAATAAACGCGATACGAATGCTTCGTGTGCTTAGACGCGGTGTGTTCAAAAAATAACGTAATTTTCTTTTTTTTTTTGTTAATTTATTCTTTCGTCTGCATATCGACGTCTTCAAAATAGTACCCATTCGATATTATGCACTCTGCTTACGCTGACGAAACACTTCTCAAACTCAAACTCAAACTCAAGATAGCCATTAATGCTTTCGACGATAGGCTATTAATGTCATCTATGCTTGTAAGACGACAACTCTTTGAGGTTCTCTTTTAATTTGTGAAAAGACACACGCAGCCTTGACTGACAAATATGGAGGACGATTATGGATTATTTAGCTGGTCTTAAGCTTCGTCGCTGACGTTCTTTCATCGTAAATTCTTGGATTTGCTCTTTCATTTTCCCATATCAGCTTTGATTGCAGCATGTGACTTATATTTCATCCTTTGGTTTGTTATTCTTTCCACTACATATCTCGAGCAGAATAAACATTTTGTGTCGCCATCGTGACCGAATCTGTGGAGGTACTCCCTGAAACAGCCATCGCGCGTCAAGAATTGCGTCAGCAAAAATTCTGTCTCCCCGTGCTGTCTCTCAATCCAGGCTGGTACGTTCTTAATGAGCCTATACGACCATCTTCCTTTTTCTGCCGCATCCCATTGTCTTTGCCGCTTGGCCATTATGGAGGCTGGGGTATCCGTAAAGTATCGGTTTTGGCCAAGAATTCACGAATAAGCAACGAGTGAACGTACAAACGAAAATCGCCAAGCTCATAGAAACACTTCTTACCTTAACGGCTGCTTCGAGACGTGGTAAGCAATGAATATAGCTGAAAATTGTATCGTATTTCAGGGACATGGACTCTCCCAAAATTGATTTTACAATTCTCGTTATTTTTTTACACACTTCGTAAATTAAATGACCTTAAGAGGCTAGTTTACATATTCGAAAATATCGTGTGAAAACGGCAAGGTCGTATCTTGAATAGTTTTTGAATGGCAGCGTTCTAAACAGCGACCGCTCAGAGGTGCAAACGTATATAAGTGAAACTTTAAACGCGTTTTCCTCAAAACGACATTTTTCAAAATTGCTGACATCATAACTCAACGAAAAATTGACCGATCGACTTCAAATTAAAACTGGGTACATTTGCTATACAATGGACTACGATCGTTTTGATTGGTTGAACATTGTCAATATGGCATTAAAAAAACGAAATTTTTTTTTGTAAAAAAACAATTTTTTTTTTTCAAAATTACGCCATTTTCTTCATTTTTGATATTTTTCAAAGGTCATAGTTCCTTGCATAGGGAATATATTTAAGTTTAATAAACATTTTGAGTTTTTTTGTTCCAGCTACTCATTCGACCGGAATCACGCCAGCAGTTGAAGCACTTTCTTTTCGGCACTTCCGCAGACAGCACATAACTCCATTATTTTTCAATATTTTTGTAAAGAAAAAAACTTAATATAGCTAAAAATATACTTTATTACGTCCATAGAACGTCGAAACATTTAATCGAATATTTTCTTTTAAAAAAATTCACGAAAATCGCCTAATTTTTCATGCGTCCCACTGGTATAGCCCCTTAAGCGTTCATTGAATAGCAAGACTGGTTATAATCAAGTGCTCGTCAGAAATATTTATTCGACCTTTAAAACCCACAAATGGTACAGAGTTTCAGAATATTAAGTAAGGTTAAGCTAACATTTGACTAAGCAGAGGATTTCGAAATTTTCAAACGATTCAAGAATTAATGATCAGCTGTTCTTGAACTGGTGAAGAAACCTTAAAGTTATATGATTTACGATTTATAAAATAGTTTTCGTGAAGAAACCTTAAAGTTATATGATTTACGATTTATAAAATGTTTTTGGCAGAGCTTTACACCTCAAAAGGTGGAAATGGTATAACTGTTTACTAAAAGCTCACAAATACTGAAGTAATAATAAAATTTTGTTGTAATATTTTAATTTTTTCTTTTATTTTATTTTTTCAATTTCATTACAAAATTTGTATATAATTTTTATATATATGCATATTTTTATTTCTTATTTCTTTTTTTTTTTTTTGTATTTTAAATTGAACATTACAATAATTATTTACGCTTAAGAATTAAAATAAGTTTTAAACACATATTGTTGCACTCACAAATTTATGCATAACATAATGGAAGACTTGCGAAGATTTTGTTGTTATACATAAAGTTTGTGTTGAACTGCGGTTAAGAAAAAAAATTATTTTCCAGAATAACTTAAAACTAAGTAAACTAAAAATATTAAAGCACAAAATTTTTTCTTAAATTAATTAAAGCTTTAGAACGCATACATACACAAAAACCACAAACACACATTTTAATATAAAGAGAATATATTTTTCAATTCATATTAAAATTATTATGCAACATACACACACAGCCATACAAAAAAAATCGAAAACAAAAACAAATTAATTGTATAATATTGCACTGATCCACAGGATATAAGACAGCACGCGCGGCAGGACCGCGGCATTATTCAGTTTTGCTGTAGGCACACGCTCTAGAAGGCACGGAAAGCCACGAATCCTGCAAGCTTACTGATGTTTTGCAAAAGCGCTTGGAGTTTGCAGTAGTATACTTCGCACTCCCAGGACGCTCATGCGCTTGCGCGCACTTTTTCTTGTTTTTAAGTTATTTGTTGTTGTTGTTGTTGTCCTTGTTATATAAGCTGCTTAATCCTTTTTACTGCTTGCTACAACTAAACACTCGAGGAGTTGTTAAAGCTTGCTATACAAATGCTCCATGAGCTTTAAAGCTTTGCACCAGTGTTGAGTACGAAAACGGCAGCAGCTTCGTAGATGTCCTTGCGGTATACACATACACACAGATATGTGTGAATTTGGCCGCCAAAAATTCCACAGTCCACAGCGCACACCGTTGGCGCCGAGTGGGGGCGCAGGCGCGCGCTCAAACCACACTATTGGAGCGCGCTGGTCAGCGTACGCGGCACGTCTGAGGTCGCGTCAACGCGCGTTGTTCATTTCGTACTGATCGCGTCGTGTGCGTGGCAGCGAAATTTAAATGGTTTTCGGAATGCGATAAAATGCGCGGACCCGGTCCATGTGAGTGTGCCACACATGGGAGTCATGTATGTATGCATGAATAAATAAATGATAAATAAACACGCATACACACAAAGAAAATGCATATACGCGTTGTATATGTATGTATGAGGGTGTACAGGCACATAAAACAGCAATCAAAGCCCTCACCGAACACCAACACCGCCGCCAACTTCAGCGGAGGAGCAATCATTAAAAACATACAGCAACAATACGAACAACATTTCACAAAAAAATACAAAAAGGCAAAAATAAAAACAAATATGATGATAACACACGCATTCCCGCGAACACGCGAGAATCACATCAAACAAACAAATAAGAATTCTGAAGAAAGCAATAGGATTGACTGCCTTGTCGTTTAACTGCCGGTCTAGCAAGCGCGAACGTTTCATATGTACGATGCATACACATATAGTATACAGGGTGCGCATGTGTGTGTTTATCAGCTAGCGATAAAATAAAAAAAAGTTAAACAACAACATAAAAGAACATCACACAACGGCTCCGCGTCAGAAATGATGACGATGCTGTATGAAAGTACAAACAAACAAAAAACAACAAAAATACATATATAGTACTATGTATATGCTTACATATGCATATAGGAGTATACTGAGATAAAACTCGGCTTTCAATAGTGGACCCTTTCATATGCCTCATTCGTTCGTGGGGCCGCAATGCCAACGACTTAAATATATACTTATGTATTGGCGTATAGAAACTTATACAACGTGCATACAGCCATACTGGCACACATAACTTACGTACATACCTACTTATATTATGTATATTCTATATTAGCTATGCCATGAGAGGGGGAAGTGTGTAAGCGTTTGCCAGAAGTCAACAACACAGGGGGGTATATAGCTCTATGGGGGCTTACAAATACATACATATATACGTACACATACAGGCACAAAAATGTATTGCATATATGTATGTATATACACTTGGGTAAAAAAATATACATATATACATACATAAAAATATACATATATATACATAAGTATGTTCACAAACAGAATCTGAGCCCGGTTCTAGTCTCCTCGCTGCCTGATAGCAATTCTGTTTGTGTTTATGTATGTATAATTTATCGAAGTCACTTAGATATATAGGAGTCTTAGCAATGCAATTCGGTAAAAGTGCATTTCAAGCTATTTAACTCCCTTGTTGAGCATACATAAATACGTACATTGGAATGGAGTAATACAGCACCTCCTTTGGGCATTTAGATGCAATTCAGCTGTAAAAAAATGCAAGCAGCTACAAAAAAAGCAATTCAGCTGCAATAAAACTTAGTTTAGCTGCATAAAAATGTAATTCAGCTAAAAAAATTAATTAACAAAAGGTAATTATTCTTTCAATAAAAATATGCGCTTGAGCATAACAAATTTCATTATTTTAATATTTGTGTTTCGAAATGTACATTTTAAACTACAGTAAGCTATTCAGCAAACTAAATGCGCACAATTAGTCATAGTTATAACTCTTTTAAATGTAGTATAAGGCAAGAAAACTTAATTCAGCTGCAATACAACGCAATTCAGCTAAAAAACTAATTTAAAAAATACGTATGCTATTAATGAAATTTTATCAAGCTATTCAGCAATCACAATGCACACATAAAGTTATAGTTATAACTATTTTAAATATATTATACAGCAATAAAACTTAATTCAGCTGCATAAAAATGCAGTTCAGCTAAAAAAAAAACATTAATTAACAAAAAGTAATTATTCATTTAATAAAAGTTTCCGCTTGAGCATAACTAATATTATCAATATAAATAAATAAATATATTTTTTATTTATACTATATAGTATATATAACCATTTTAAGTGCCATAAAATATTATTTTATATAATTTTAAAACAATACAGCAATAAAAATAATATTCAGCTAAAATATATATTTTCAAACATTTTTAACTTGGTAACTCAAGCGTATATTTAAAAGAATTATTGCTTAAACATATAATTATTCAGCTTTATGTATTCAGCAAATAAGTAACAGTATCACAAATGTTATTATATGTCATATTAAAATATATCCACACAATTCAGCTGTTAGAAATATTTATTCAGCTAAGGAAAAAATCAAATATAAACTTAATTTATTGAAAAGACACATTCCAAAGCTATTCAGCTAGCTAAATATCAAACTAAAAAAATAATATAAAGTAAACTAAAGATTTTGCAGCTCTTCAGCTCGAGTTAGTGTAGCAAACTAGAATAAACTACATGTTTTAAGCATAATTTGCTTGAAATAAAAAATTAATTAATATTTGGTATGCATTTTTTATTTAAAATTAAAATAATAGTAATTATTACGCTAATTAAACTTTGTTTAGTTAAAAATTGCAAGCAGAACGTTATTACCAACCTTTGGGGTATGGTAGAAATTTATCTATATATCTATATATTTCTTTATTCTTTTATATATTTCTTTATATATCGAAAACTAACATTTTTAATAAAGTTGTTTTATTTTTATTCAATTCAGCTACTTTATAGGGAGCTGAATAAACAAGGTGTAATACAAGCGGCAAAGATAATGAGTTCCGAAACATTAAGATTATAGTTTATGACTCTAAAGTAATCATGAACTAACTAATAATGCGTGTAATATTATAATGTTTTTAATTATAATTATGAGCGGGTCATTTTTGAGCTCTTAAATTAGATTTCACTAATTCAGCGCACTTAAAATTGTATGATTTTAATTTAAAAAAAGAGCTTTCCACAAATTTATATAAAATAAGGAAATTTAATCATTCATATACATATTCAGCTGAGCTGAATTTAATATATTGCACTTTATATTCGTTTTAATTTTTAAAAATTTGTAATTTAATGGAAATTAGTCAATTCAGCTAAAAAATATGAAAATTATAAATCAGTATATATATTATTATGGCGTATAGCTGAATACCGTTAAAGACTGACTGAAGAAAACTAGAGTAAATATAAGAAACATGCTTTTACTAAAATTTTGTGGCTAAGAAATTCGTTGTACTCTTTAATACTGGTAATATTTCGCTTATTATTATAACACTCATTGCACTATCAGAGAATTATAATGTGTACAAAATTGTCTACTATTTTTTCACATAATACCTATGTACATACATACATCTCTGTCATCTCTCGTTCAAGATCGTTGAAATTAAAATTTTACGCAAATTTTTATGAGCTCTCCATGACTTTCGTTTACTACCATAAATTGTTTGCATGTGGCAATTCAGTGTTTAACTAATAGTAATATATAAAACAACGAAATACAGTACTTCCGCTTCAATGAAGGTATGCAAAAACATTATTTAAAATTGCGAAGACAACTAATTTTTTCCAACCATCTCTCATCCATATTTCCAGTTTATCAGAGTGATATTTTCAATCAGCTGCGTCTTAGCTTTAGTTACAAGCATAAACGAAATGGGATCGCTGAGTTTTAAATGCATCTTCGACCCAGATAAAACTATTAGCAAAATAATACCGGGTCATCTTGTTATACAACATGAAAATGAATATGGATATAATTATAGAACAATATTACAGTCAGTAGACTGTTTCATAAATGTGGTGAAAAATTCTATTATAAACAGAAGAGTGGAAAATATAGTAGGAGAGCTTGAAATACCGAATTTGAGGAGAGTCGAAGACCCACTAAGAGGCTTAGAGTACAATGAATATATACAAGCACGGAAAGCAAATGAAATAGAGAACTCAAACGAGGGAGTAGGTCTACAAAAGAGAAAACTGAAACGCGTTATTAACACAAAAGATGGCGCTGAAATAGAAATATATTATAGATCCATAGATGAAGATAAACAATTTAAAAATCAAAAGTTTAAGCAAATAACGAAAATTGTTAGCTCGAAAAAAATAACAGATATAATACCAAGCGAAAATAAGACAACAAAAAACGTACAAAATTTGCGAAAACCCACCGTTTATCTGAGATCTATATACGAGGACAAGTTATTCAAAACAAAAAATTACACAAAAATAACGAAAAAGTTGAAATCAAAGTACGTTAGTGGAAAAGTGGCCTTGGCCAAAAATTCGAAAAGCAAAGTGAAAAGTTTATTTAAAGACTTTTGCAATAATGAAAGTGTAGGCTGGGAAAGCTCAAACAGTAAAAGTTGTTTTGGAAAAAACTTGGTCAATGAAAATTACGATCTTGAAAAAAGTAATGGCATTGCAACTAGCAATGATATATCAGCTATAGCTTTAATTGATTCTGATAAAAAGCCGAGCCCGGCAGACTTCGAAGGAAATGGCATCGAAATTAAAAGCTCTCATGAAAATAATATGTTGGAGCGCACGAGTCCAGTTTATAGTGAGATACCTACAACATCTACTGAAATTTCCAATCATAAATCGAAGCATGTGTTGTTTAATAAAATTAGCTCCGATAATTTGTTGGAAAATATTTTGTTTAATCCAAGGTTTATTTTTGCTTGATATTTATTATTTATGCTTAATACTTATAATATTTACATACAAAAATAAAAAGGTAAAAAAATAAAAACTCATAAACAGTTCTTTATGGAAGAATAATGAAAAATTATAATAAATTATTGGCTTAAATTGTACCACTTAGAAACGAAAAAATAAGTTTTTTTTTAATTTTTAATTTAAAATACAAAATTTTAAATAACAAATTAAAAATTTTATTAAAAAAATTAAAATATTTTTAATAAAATAAATTTTTTTTTAACTCATAAATGGGGTTAAAAATTTAAATACGGGATTGAAAATAAAAAGCTTCCTTTTAATAAATTATAATTATTAAAATTAATAAATTCTTGTAAAATTTACATTTTTCGCGTTTACGTACTTCGTGTTCTACCATTTTGGTTAGTTTGTGAAAAGTAAAACTTTTAATAAAATATAACATCCTTTAGTACTTTTTATCTTATTTATATTTAAAACCTTTTAATTATATTGCTCCAACTAAAACCATGTAAATAAAAAATAAATAATTCCTTTCCATTACAGCTTTAGATATGAATAATATTTTATTTTAAAATAAATCTATAACTCCAGTTTTTCAATATATTATTTTCTCATTTTTTATTCCCAAACGTCTTGAACTTCAATTTTTATTAAGAAACGAAAAAATACAATTTTTATTATTAATAAAAAAAAATTTAATTTGTAATACCAAACACCAAAGAACTAAAAAAATTAAATAAAATTATCAATTCAATTCCAAAATAAGATTTTAAAATTTTATCTTAATCCCAAATTACAATCAAAAATTTAATTTTTATAACATAATCAGAAATAAAAATCTAATTTGCTATCAAAATTTTGTGTATCTGAAAGTTCGCAACTCTTACTGTAATACACAATATCCTCTGTAAATAACAAACAATTTACATGTCACAGACAAAAAGAAAAATTAAACTTACATTCATATGATATTTCCCGATCTAAAGGCGATTTTTGGCATTCCAAAGTCAACAGACTATTCCTTCCAAAAACTATCTTTAACACTTATATAAAAATATTTTGTGACATGCAAAGCTTCTCAAACATTGCGTGACAGTTTATGATATTCTCAGCAAATAGCTTCGCCCCTTTATTAACTTATAACACATTATGTTGTAAAATAAAACATCAAACTCACTATACTAAATACTCGTATTTAGTTCACCAAACCGTGCAAAAGAAATATTATTTATTTCAATTCGTTAATTATTGCGAAATCTTTTAATAACTTAATTAATCGCAATTTTACACACCGAAGGAAGCTGAAAACCCGCAAAAACGAACTGTCAACCGAATGAGGATGAGGAACTCAAATTACAGTAATCAATGTAGCATGCTATCGAATCGAAGAGTACAATTTGTTTGTTTTCCCAGAATTTGCTATCAAACTTTATATAAGGAGCCTATTCATCGTAAGCAAGAAATAATAATTAAAATTTTGGCATACATTTTTTAAATAATAATAATTTGATTTAAATAATTGAAAAAAAAAACTATCGATAATTCTCGCCGCCGCTAAGCACTAACCTCCCTGTGCTTGCGCTCACATAACATGCTTATCGATAACCAACAGCTGTCTATAAACATTTCATTCTCCACAGCAAGCGCGTTTACCACACCCCCCATTCTTTCCACATAAAACTTTCGGAACAACAATGAACAGCTGGCGTCTTGTTTAAACAATAGCATACATAAACTGTTTACTATTTACAAAGTGTAAGCATAGATAATATATGTACATAGATGTGTAATCAATATTAAGAGACGCAAAGTTATACCCGAAGTCAACTCACCGGCATTGGCACAGTCGCTCAACGGAACTCGTGAAGTGCGCAAGCTAGCTAGCCAGATAAATTGGGAAAACACTACATTACAAATAGCTAACAAGTTTACTGTGTGTAGGCGCTATACGCATAACTACGACCGACCAACTCCAGCAAAGTGTTGCTTGTGAAATTTTCCACGCATACATAAATGATCACTCACTGCGTGCATGCAAACGTCTCGTGTGTATTTTATATCTACAACTCTTGGCCAACATTTGCCCATTCATAGATCACGCTTACAACCAACGCAGACATTTCGAACATTCCAGAATTAGAAAATGTCTCATCGTCGCCAACTATACATAAACGCTACACAGCGACCGATTGAACCCTTTTGTGATTGTGCATTTCCGCAAAGTGTCTTACTGGCCACTTATAAAGGATATATACCGGATTTAGTGAATTGTCGTTGTGGTGAACGTGTGGTGGAAAATAAAAATGGAAATTTAGAAAATACTGTCACAAAGGATTCTAGTGTGGAGAAAGCGCCGGAGGAAATAGTGTGTCAACCGAATGGTTTGCAATGGAGTTGGGAACAGAATGAAACAACTGACACCTTGATCAAAGGTGCTGACATCACTTTTCATCCTACCTATAGTCAGGGTACTGCAATTGTGCGCAGTGAACGGCCTCTTAAAACGGGCATGGTGCATTTCTGGGAGATGCGCATCATAACGCCATTAGCTGGCACCGATGTGGTAAGTTTGAGTGCAAATTAATTAGTTGAGTTTTTGTTTGCAAATGATTTTTTATTATTATTTTTTAATTATTTCTACGGCAGCAAAAAATAAAATTATTTGTTTGGCATTTTCAGCTTGCTTTATAAGCAACTTGTTTTTTTACTGCAACGTAATTGTTACAGTCAACAAATATTTATTGTCATTTTAATAACAAGACATATTTTAATTTGAAGGAATTAGTTCCATTAAATCAATAAAAAAAATGTGTTTGCTTTAGGATTATATCGCTATTTTTAATTGCCTAAGTGTTTTTTAATATTAATATTTAAATCTTTTATTAATTCTGTTTTTATTTTTAAAATCATAGACCAAATGGCACACGATTTGCAGCTCAAGTCACAAACTTATCTCTCAGTCCATCATTTAGTAATTTAAAGTAGAACAGTAGGTCAAATTGGCAGGCAATTTCATTTTTATATATCACAATCTATTTTCAATTATCAACAAAACGCCTTGAAATACTTTCCTTAAAAACAAGTTTCATTCGTTGAAACTTCTTGAACGCTTTTATTCATTTTTTTTTTGTAGACATACTATACATACATACATGTCACATTAGGCACTTGTAGTTCTTAAAAAATATGTATATGTATGATCATGCACCTACTATTTCTTAGTTGCTTATGCACATTCGTGTTTCTTATCGAAGTCTTTGTTATAATTATTCATTTTTATGATTTATCATCGTAAAATACAAACCTAAGTTCATACACCTTTATACATACATTGTTTAAAATAATCATGCCTTTATATATTATTCATAAATATGTATTCAAATACGTTGTTTTGTTCATAATTATATACTCATAATTTTTATTTATTTTTTACAATCGTCGTTATGCGGGCATTAATAGAACTTGTGAGCATATTTATGTAAATGTACATACATATGTATGTCTGCGTTTATTGTGTCAACTGTCTGCTGGTGATTAAATGCTAAACCGTTATCAATTGAAACAATAATTAATTTTATTTTTTATTTGTTATTAAAAATATGTTTCATAGATTGTTTATGTTTAAAGTCAAATGCACACACATACATACTTATGTACAACACATACATATCTGTAAGGCCAACAGAGTTCTTTAGCTTTTGAGTTCAAGCTTAAGATGACACCTAATAACTTCATTAAAAGTGCATAATGTCTCCATATGTAGAGGCTTGTTGCTAGCCAAGCTTGCATTGCAACAAATGCAATAGTGAAATTTTGTTGTAGGTGTTTTTGTATCTTGCGTTATCAAATTAGAGTTTTATTGCTGCGCCTAATGCTTACTGCTTTCGTATCTCAATTTAGCGAAATGTACTCAAAGATTGCAATAGGAATTCTAAAAGCATTATTAAAGTAAATGCACGAGGAGAAAAAGTAATCTTCTCACAAAAACAACATAAATTTGTTCAAATTACAAGCTATTTCAATGGCTATGAAATATTCATACGAGTATATGTAGATATGTATATTCATTTGGAAAAGAGAATAAGTCTAACTTCTGTAGTGTCGCAACAACAATTATTAAATTAACAATAAGCGAGACATTTATGAAAAATTTGAGATATATATTTGATATAGTTCAATTAAATATGTATGTCCTTAACTATATTCAATTAAATATTATAGTTTTTCTGATATCCTGCATACAAAAACATATGACATATAAGCTAAGACACTAAAATTCCTTATAAAAGCAAAAAACTACTTTTAATTAAATTGTTATTTTAAGGGTTATATCCATCTTTCTTTTCTAAAGTATTTTTGAAAATGCGTTGTATTTAATGATTAGAAATAATGTACTTTTATGGAATTTAATTAAGTTTAAAAATCAATAATTCATTTTGAAATATTTTGGATTCCCTTGATTCCGTAGCTGATCTCCAGGAAAACCTTCGAAAAATCAGCGTCCTGGTAGTGAAGAAGATTTTTTTACTTTAATTGTCACAAATTCTTATAAATACCCTCATATCTCCCAAATATTTGCCAGATCGCCTTCAAATTTCATAAGAATATTATGTACATATTTGTAAGAACATACAAAGTATGTATTTATTTTTTTTTCGCTCCACTTTGATTTCTATCACAATTCAATCGTATGGTTGGTTATTTACCTAAACTTGAGTTTGAAATATTTACAAATGCACTCAAGCATACATGGTTGTTGGCAATTGATTGAAGACAGTCAATTGCTTTTAATTTAAAGAATTGTGACGTATGATTAAATATGTTAGACGAAATGTGAAATATGGTCCTAAAGCCACTATAAAGATCTGCCAGAACGTCGGCTACAACAATAACAACAGCGAAGATCGGCTGCATGTGACAATTTATATTTCAATGGCCTAATTTACAAAAATTGGCGCAGTTGGAGTTTATTTGAATGTTAATTGAAGAAGAATAGCGCAATGGCTTTATATATGTGCATGCATATACAATTTATATATATAATATAATATACTTCGAATTAACATCAAAATATTATGAAATTTAATGTTATATATAAGTATATATGAAATAAGTTAGCTGTTGCCTTTTATATTTGCCTATTTGTTAAAATATATAAAAGATTTCTATATTAATCCTGAATTCCGGAATAAAACTATTTATTTACATACGTAAATACATAATTACATAAATAAATAAATGCATTTGTATATACAAACGTACAAACATTACTAAATCAGTAACAAATCCTCGTTAGCATGTTAGATTTGTCGATATTTGCTTAATATTTGCTAATTAATTGGGCTACATATTGTTTCTGCTAACTACGGCGTTAATTCAAGCTTCAGTTAAATTTGCGTCATTACAATAGCTGCCAGGTTTAAGTGTTCTTGTTTTGCATACTAAAGAGGTGCATACAAATTTGTGCTGCAACGTGCCCAAACTGCTTAAAATGTCAATTTATTTTAAAATTAACTGCTATTTATATAAGTACAAAAATATGTAAATATATGTATGTACCTATTTTTGAATGCTATTTTGGTTTTGGAAAATATTTAGTGCAAGCTTGCAAATAATGCAGCAAATTTGTATTAAATTTTATTTTTTTTTTTTGTAGTCTCAAAACTTTTAATTAAAAATAATTTTGAGAGTCTAATTCCAAATACCGACTTAAGGGGTACATGGATTTCCTCGGGTAAAAAATAGCATTTTTTAACTTTTTCAATTTTTTTCTCATATAAAAATGAAATTAATGTTTTGAGTGACATAAGTTCTCAAGGCTGTGGAAAAACACGTTATCCCAAGTACCGGATTGAGAAAATAATATGATAATCCTACATTTCTAATTAAGAGTGAACCAAATAAAATGTTTTTGAATTTAAAATTTTCGCTAGTGCGTTTTTCATTTTCGGCAAACTTACACATTCAAACGATTTTCGCAATTTTTCAGTTTTTTATTTAAATATTGAGACTTTTTAATGAAATTACTAATTTTTGGTTCTGATTTTGCTATCAAATGTTGAATTTTTCATGCTTTTTAATTAAAAATTCGCTACGCTGATTTTTAGGTTATGTCATAATTTATTTTTTGGCATTATCCATATTTTTTTTATTGCAAACACACACACAACATGCTTAGAATATTGTGAAATTGGACCAGATAGGCACAAAATGTAAATATGGTTATACTTATAGAATTAATGTACCATATTTTTAATAAACAATGTCATAAATATCTTTAGATAACTGGGTAAATATAACATTTATAGTTGCATATATAGTATGTCAAGTTTATGTATTGCACTCAATTGCGTTTTGTTTTTTGGAACTTAAAGGCGGTACATTAGATAGACTAGCATCTTGTGTCGGTATAATTCCCATGGATTTATAATTATTTGCACTTATACTTTACATTATCTTATCAGCAACTCAACTAATTAGCTCGGATGAAATTTAAAGTATAAAAGATAAAGTATAGGTGTAGACGCGGAGCACTGGCACGTACCAATTTTATTATATACATCTATATATTTACATATGTACATATATACAATATATTATATAGTAGTTTACACTATGATTATTCAAATTTTTATTATTTCGCATACTATTCATTCACAGCAGTTATTTTTTTTAGAATATTTGTACATTGTAAGCTTCTGTTTGTCCGCGGGCTGATAAGCCACGCGCTGAACTTGTACAAAAAAGGTCAAAAAATAGCAAATATATTGAAATTACACGATTTTCTTTGGTTACTAAGCTCACTTATTGATTTACAAATGTAAAAAGTAATTATTATATGTTTACATACGTAGATGCATGTATGTATATATGTATGTACATGCATAGATGTATGTATATACATAATAAATGTAAAAAATATATTTATTGCTGCTTATCTACAACATACATTAATTTATGTTCATTAACAAATAAAAATTAATTTCTATTTGTTTTTGTCTTTTCCTCCATTACTTCCAGATGTTTGGTATTGGCACCGATAAAGTTGAACTCAATCAATTCCAGTATCATTTCGTTTCGGCGCTCGGCACAAATGCACAATCCTGGGGTTTTTCCTACAATGGCAAAATCCAACATAACGGCGTACAATTGCCGTATGGCCTGAAATTCTCCCAAGGTTGTATTGTGGGCATTTGTCTGGATCGTGCGCGTGGCACATTGGAATTCTATTTGAATCGTCGCTCATTGGGCGTGGCCTATACGAATATACCGTTGGATCCGGAAGTCAAACTCTATGCTATGGTCTGTTCGACAGCCGCCAAGTCAGTGGTGCGTTTAATAAATTCCACCTCACAAGCGGATTGTCTGCAATTGCGCGCTTTTAAAGCGCTCTCCAAACAGCCGAAAGATTTGCAATTACTACGTCAAATGCCCGGTTTTCGTGGTATATTGAATGATTATTGGTTCCTAACGCCGCCGGTGCGTTATTCACGTCGCAATGCGGCTAGCGAATTGGATATTGCCGATGAGGCGGTGTTATCGAAATCGAGACTGAGCAGAAAACAGAAATATAAAGGTTCGTTGGCATACAATTTTGATATTATTATTATTTTTTTCGGTAAATATAAGTCCAGATCAGCGGTTCCCCAACGACTCCAATGACATGTTTTTGTAAAAAAAAAAACTTGTATAGGGTTATTAACACTTACCGATCCGAACGGGGTTAGATCGCCAAAATAGGGGTTATTTTATAGGGTTATGTTGTTGTTGTTGTTGTAGCGGCAGAATTCTGCCGAGTTGACAGTCCTTGGCCGGATAAAAATCCAGGTCCGTTCCGGTTACTTAGACCCGACTGTCGTGGGAACGGATTATAGGGTTATCTTTTAGTTTGCTTATTCAAAGTATACATTTGCCACAGTTGAGGGATGTGACCAACCGTTCAATCGTCGTTGCATCGCAGCAATAATAACCTAAAGTGATTTGTTTCTTTCTTTCGATTAGTCAGTTTGTTTGGCAGCTATATACTATAGTAGTCCGATCTGAACAGCAATTACTCATATTATAGTGTTGTCTTGGACAATTATTTACCCCAAATTTCGTGAAGATATATTTCGTCACATAAAAAGTTTTCCGTACAATACTTGCAACAGATATCTAATCTCCGTTTGGGTGGTAAAGTTCAGATATGTTGTCATCGTGGTCATCCAATTGTAGGCTCGTCGAAACAGGTCGGACCCAAGGATGAAGGGTGTCAGATGTGTAGGTTTAACTGGGCATGTAAAGAGATGATTAGTGTCATGGCTCGTTGCATGCTAAACATATATTTGATATGTTCGGATTCTGAATAAATAGGAGTTTAACCTGCTACAGTATCCACAACAAAGCTGCGCAAAGATCACCCTCGATTTTCGCGGCAACTCAAGCTCGTCGTCTGCAAGTGCTTATCGATCTAGCCTCGTTTGGATGCTGCGCAAAGATCGCCCTCGATTTTCGCGGCAACTCGAGCTCGTCGTCTGCAAGTGCTTATCGATCTAACCTCGTTTGGATGCTATAGAGCTCTGATATCGGCGGTTCGAACAAATTAGCAGCTCCTTAAGGAGAAAAAAACTTGTGAATATTTTCAAAGCGATATTTCAAAAACTGAGGGACGCATATATACAAAGAGACACACAATCAGGGCTAAAACGACTCAGATTGTCACACTAATCATTTATATATATGTATATGTACTTTATGGGATCTCCGTCGTTTCCTTCTTGGTGCTACAAACATAGTGACAAGTTTAATAAAGCCTGTTTAGGGTATAAATATTATTACAAGTGGAAATTTTCGCCTATAGACACTAAAGTCTTCTTAAGCGTATTTTATTGAATTCAGTTCCTTTCAAAAACTGTCACCATAGAAGCTACGTTTAAACACATTTCTTGATATAGCTATTGTTACAACAGGAACATCTATAGAAGTGCATATATTGTAGATATTGCTAATGTTCTAAGAGTTACTTTAACTTATGAATATATTACTATAATGGGACAGGGAGTCTGAAACTGCAGAACACCTGCTAATTAACTGCATAGCAGACTGCATAGCAGACTGCAGACGCGTGGGATCCATGTTTTCAAACAGTGATCACATCGCCTCACTAGCACCTAGCAGTAATATTGGTCTTTATCATTATGCTGGGGCTAGGTGAGTCTTTGTTATTTAAAAGAGCGCACAATAGACCTAAAGTCGCTGTTACTATAAATACTTTCAATTCCATTTTAATAATTTATTCATTATTTTAACTTTTCTTTTTCTCTTGTTTTACAGATGATGACTTTGACGTAGATGATCTCTACTCAAATGCGCACAAAATAGCGATGCGTTGCAGCCCAGAAAAGGATGATGAATTGCATCCCAGTGAATTTTTCGATGAATACTTTCATTTCCTATTTTAAACGCCCAGTCAAACAGCAAAAGACTAAGCCTTTAGCTAAGAAAAACAATTAACAAATTCCTATTGTAAATTTCCGTGTACCCATTTAAATATTTACAAAGAGTTATGGTTACGAAATTTGTAGTGCAATTAGTATTTGTAAATTTAATTATAAGCTTTTTAGCGCGAAATAACAGTTGTATACTCGTGCTTAAAATTTTCCATTGCCATATTTTTGTAGAATTAATTTGTGCACTAAAATTGTGAATAATGTGTTACCATCAAACCGTCACATGGCATTTATTTGATTTAACTTAATGATTTACAACTGTTTACAAGCATTTCTAGTTAGACAAATCCTCCGACTTTACTTAATAACACTTAACTCTTTACGCGCATAGCATTTGAGCCAATTTAGTACATTTTAGCATCATACTGTACTGACATTTCTAAGTCGCTTTATTACTTTTCTTGCACTCTTTTGTTTTTGTTCGCTGCGTGTTCAATTGATTTATAAACAAAACCGTGCTAAAACACTTGTCGCATTGTTTGCGCTTGACTTAAGTACATGTTAAGTAGTTAAGTATGTGTATACATAAGCTTAGTTGTAAAATTGTATATATAGTAACTGCATTTCTGTGTGAGATGCACTAATTGTTTGTATACATATAACTCTATTGTGAGTTTAATTATCGACTGTGTTCAATAGAAATTTGCTAATCTCAGCTAATGCCCAATTAGAACACTAATTTGTTTACTTTAGTTTATTAATTAACGATGTTTTAAGTGCTCTTTATAAATAAATAAATTTATTAAAATAGTTTTTATACCCTGCACCAAGCAAGAATCAAACAATAAATGCTGCAAAAAGTTACTTTTATTATAATGTTACTAAATTTGTTTTTATTCCGGTAAATTTCTTATCATTTTGACTTCTTTATTTCATAAGGAAAGACAAAACAGCTGCAATCGTGAAATTTTTGCAAATTAAATATTTTTCTATGAACAAATGGCAATTGCTTAATTTTTACATTCACTTAACTTTAGTCATCGCGCTGGGATTAATGAAAGCAAACTTTCCATTCAATAAGGCCATAATAAATATAAATTACACTATGTAACAGATTTGCCAGTTGAGTCTTAACCTAACCTTCAAAGTCGAAAATTTTTATTTTGAATTTCGAAATTGAGCATATAGAAATTGTTATTAAAATGTAAAAACATAGGGAATAGGATAGCCAGATTTGCTAGTAAAATCTTAACCTAACCTCCAAAGTCGAAAATTTTTATTTCGAATTTCGAAATTGAGCTTATTGAAATTGTTATTAAATATAATATTTATGTTAAAAGAAAAGTAAAAACATAGGGATCATCCTCGTTTTCCTCTTATTTCAATTATGTACAACATGTTACGACAACTTCTAACACGTGTTAAAAATTCCAAAAATTCGATTCCGTTCACAATCTTAGCCGATGTCACGCTTTAAGGGACACACCTAATGTGATCCTACAACAATTCGACCACCATATATTTACTTTCTATATACCCTGAACATGGTACATTAAGTTTGCCACGAAGTTTGTAACACACACCCAGAAAGAAGCGTCAGAAACCCTATAAAATTCATATAAACATTATTAGCGTAACAAGGGTGATGTTCGAGCAAGCAGTAACCAATATTGTGACACTACTTATAGTATACGAGTACTGCAACTTGTTTGTGTTAAATATGTTGCCTTGCTAAACTGCCGCAGTAATTGAGATCCCGATCTAAGTCGATTTAGCCCTGTTCGTCTGTCAGTATATACGCTACTAGATTAGTCGCTCAGTTTTTGAGACAATCTGAAATTCCACTATGCTATACAAACTGTCGTTCCCACAACAGTTGGGTCTAAGTAACCGGAACGGCACCGGATTTTTAATCGGCCAAGTACTGTCAACACGGCACCATACCTCGAAATTACTTCAGAAATGTTTTCTGTCGCTACAACAACAACAACAACGATCAAAACCATGTCCTTATATGAAAAACTTTACTTTTCGATCTCAAAATGAAGCAACTCAATGTTGATTTGTTATTAATTTTATTTATAATTCCATTGCGCTGGCGCACTCAATCATAGTACTTATGCATTTGCAATACATGTTTATGTTTAAGATAGCAGAAAAAAATTGTTAAATATAATATATGAAATGAAAATTGTGCTGCGTAAAAACTACAATATCGATAATCTGCAAAGTAAGTAATTGAAGGAGAATAGCAAGCATAATAACTTAATTTATTATGATAACTCAAAAATGCAAAAGGCGGCACATTAATAAAATCCCGTTTTCCGCTAAATAACTAAAGTGGTATAAGACTATTTATTAAATAATTATTATGTTTATTAGCCTTTGAAGCCATTGCGAAATGTTTATGAGAAGAAAATTGTGTTGAAAGCCAAATTGTACAAATTTCAAGCGAATAATTCCAACTTTAATGCTGCTTACTCATCATTATCAACGTCACCATCGTATTCATCATGCGCCAAATTCTTCTGTACTCTTTTAGCTTTCGAATTCGCCGCCTTCGCCTTTGCCTTCACACCACCTCCTCCGGCCACACAATCCTGTTGTGTGCTGAGCGCAAAAACTACGCCCAATGGCAGCTAATCTATGTCGTCATCATCATCATCGAAAATTGTATACTTCTTTTGTGAACGTTTGCGGCGCGTTTGCTTTTTGGAGGTGGTAGCCGCAGCAGTGCTCACTGGTGCTGCCTGTATTGGCGTGGACGGTGCGGCGGCCAATGATTTGTTTAGTTTCAATTTCATCTTCACTGCCGCTGTGGATGTGGTGGCAATTTCCTCATCTTCCGAACCATCATCACCAACTTCCTCCTCTTCATTGTCCGAAGCCTCTGAGCCGGCTGCAGTGCCACCGCCACCGCCACCACCACTTGCAGACTCATTGCCGGCTGCGGCGGCCGCTGATGCAGCAGCTGCTGCTGCTGCAGTTACACGTGCACGTGCGCTAACGAATACCTTCTGTAGTTCAATGGAATCTAGGTAGATGAGCGAAGCTTCCTCATTGTAGATTTGTGCATTCTGACATAGCTGTACAAAGTCCTTCTCCAGCTCATTGATGTCACCGTATTTGCAATCTTCAATGCGTTGTAAGATCTTCTTAATATCCACAGGCCTTTTTATGATTTCGTAATAGTCGGGTAGCCGCTGACGTGATGGTAACTTCATAAACGGTTCAGAGAGAACACGTCCATCGTCGTTCGTGTACTTAATAACGGCTGACATTATCTTATTCATTTGCTTTTTGAGGCGCTTATCGATATTTTGACGCCGACGTCGCTTCATAATTAACTCATCTTCATCGGATTCATCTTTGCGGTTTTTACGTTTACGACGCTTACGCTTAGCATCGTCTTCATCCTCCTCCTCTTCGAATTCAGCGCCATCATCAATGGCTTTGAGCCATTCTTTTTCTGTGAGACTGTCCGTGTAGTCAACCTCCTTGCGTTGACGAGAGCCACGACCTGTAAAAAGGGAATAATATTTTGAATTAAAAATTCTCGAAAAACATTCGAAACAGAATTGAAATTTATAGTGGAAAATTAATGAAATTCGAAATTGAATTCGAAAAACTTATATCGCACGTACATAAGTTTAATCAAGAAATTAAACGAAATTCTAATTTTAAGATATGTTCGAATTCAGTATTAAGTGTGAACTTAGACTTAATTTCGATATTTTGTACCAACTTATATCGAACTCGGCATTAAGTACGAATTTAAATTAAAGGTCGATGATTAATTCGTTTTCCATATAAAGTTCGAAATATGAAATTAAAATGTAATAAAATTCAATACTAAATATAATCAAAACAGAAATGAAAACAAATTTCACTTTTTATCAATATGCTAATACAACAGAAAATTAAGACAGTTAAATTCAAATTCGACTTCGATAATATGTTCGAGACTGGCATTAAGTGCGAATTTAGACTTAATTTCGATATTTTGTACCACTTAAATTCGAATTCGACATTAATTACGAATTTTAAAGCACATTCGATATCTGATTCGAAACTTTCAAATTCGAAAAAATTTAAACAGAATAAAAATTTAATTTTGAAATTAAATTCGAATATGTTCGAAATCATAATTAAGTGCGAATTTAAATATTTCGATATTTTTTTCGAATTTAACTTCGAAATCTACATCAAGTACGTATATAAATTATACTCGATTTTAAGTTTGAAATTAATTTTGAAACGAATTTATGTCAAAATTCAATACTACAACTGAATCGCTTTCGAAATTAAAACATATTTCGCTTATAACATCAAAAATTACTGAAAGCCAATTGCAACTCCTTGATTTCATCACATTTGAATCGGTTTATACACGAATTGATATGCGAAACTCACCTAAAATGGTGTCCTCATCGTATTGATGCCAACGCTCGACTTCATCGTCATCCTTCGTCAACCAATCGGGTAACTCAGATTCATCAATTAAACGCTCTCTTCCTGGATGTAGTTCTTCATCCTCCTTCTTGCGATCAATATCCATTTTCTTGAATAATTCTATCTCATCTTCACTACGTGCTATCATCATATTAATAACCTCATCATCGGGCACCTCATTTTCCTCCTCCTCCTCATTGTCATCCTGATGCAAAATCGTTTGCAAGAATTGTTGACGTTCACTACCCGTCGATTTCTGATCGAACATACCGGCCTGAATAACCTTCTCGTCCATATTCAACTTATAACGCGCAGCAGCTAAGATACGCTCCTCCACCGAATTGACTGTCATCAAACGTAGCACGCGCACCTCATTGCGCTGACCAATACGATGCGCACGATCCTGCGCCTGTAAGTCCTGATGTGGATTCCAATCGGAATCAAATATTATAACTGTATCGGCGGTCTGCAAATTGAGACCCAAACCACCGGCGCGTGTTGACAGCAAGAACACGAAATAATCCGAGTCCTTTGCATTGAATTTGCGCAACAATTCACCACGATCCTCAGCTTTGGTGGTACCATCCAAACGCAAGTAGCCAAACTGACGCCAACTCAAATAATCCTCAATAATAGTCATGCACTGTGTCATCTGACAGAAGAGCAACACACGATGATTGCTCGCTTTCAACTTCGGTAGAATACGATCGAGTAATTCGAATTTGCCCGACACACGATACAGATCCGGACCGGATGCAACGCTGTGTGCGCCAGTATGATCGCAATACTTCTCCTCGATGTGTTGGAACATGAATGGATGATTACAAAGCTTACGCAACTGCACAATAGTGTTCATTAAAGCCTTAGCGCCACCCTTGCCCTGTTTACCCTTCTCCGAACCGTCGGTGAGTAGCACACCCTTGCTCTGCATATGCTTGTAGAGCACACGCTGCAAGCCAGACATGTCACATTTGATAATATACTCAACCTTGTCGGGCAATTGATGTTCCACCTCCTTCTTGAGACGACGCAGCAAGAAGGGACGCAACACTTTATGCAAACGACGAATAATCAAAATGGTTTCTTCCTCATTCAATTCGACTTTCTCGCCTGTGGTGGCGAATGGTGCATTAAACCACTGCTCAAAAGTGGAGCAGGACTTGAAGATGGATGGTAGCAAGAAATTTAGAAGAGCCCACAATTCGGGCAATTTATTTTGTAGCGGTGTACCGGTGAGCAGCAGGCGATAGGGCGCTATATAATGTGTATTCAAGACCTGTGTAAGCTTACAGTGATGATTCTTCATACGATGACCCTCATCGATTATCATGTATTTCCATTGGATTTTAGCAAGCACTGCTTTGTCTTTGATGACGTACTCGTAGGTGGTGAGTAGCACATTAAATTTCGTGGCGCGCATTTGATTCTGCAGCAAGCGACGACCTTGTGGACTGCCTTTGTAGCTGACGACACCGACGGAAGGCGCCCACTTTTCGAACTCCAACACCCAATTGGGTAGAGTGGAGAGCGGCACAATAATCAAATAAGGACCCATGACCTTTTGGCAAGAGAGAAATGAGAATTAAATACCAACAATAAAAGGAACATAACCTTACTCACCTTTTTGCGATCCATTAGATAGGTAACCAGCGAAATAGTCTGTATAGTCTTACCCAAACCCATCTCATCGGCCAGAATACCATTCAAATTGTTATTGTACAATGAGACCAACCATTCCAAACCCTTCAACTGGTACTCCTTCAGTTGTCCGTTAACCATAATGCTTGCCTGTTCGGTCACCTTTTCGTGTACGGTATGCGCAATACTGTAGTAGGTTTGCTCCTCAGTACGATACTCATCATCTTCCACCTTAACCTTCTTGATAAAGTCTTTAGCATCCTCAACATTGGTTGCTTCTTTGCTGTCTGCCTCTTCGGCCTTCTTCTCTTCTTGTTCCTCCTTTGATTTGTTGTGCTCCTTGATGTCTGCTGCACGCATCTCAGCATCACCTTCATCATCTGAATCGGACTCAATCCAATCCCAACCGGGATGACGCTCTAACCAGTTGTGCAAATTCTTCAACATGGGCGCTTCCTCACCGGAGAGACGCGCTCCTGTTGCTTGCTCAACAACAGTGACGCGCATATCCGCTGCAATGCAGCTTTCATCGATATTCATGTATTCGCCGCTCATTAGCAGCTCTTTCTTGTATTGCACCAAGCGTTTGCTCTCCTCCTCCTTCTTTTTCTTCTGATCATCCTTGTGCTGCTTCACCATCTGTGTGAGATTGCTGATATATTCGTCGGTCTGCGACAACAGGAATGCCAAACGTTTATCTTTCTTCTGATCGATAAGTTTACGATAGCCCTCTTCATCCTCGGCCATCAAACGACGCATACGTTCCTTCTCGATACGCTCTTGCTCCTTCTTCTGTTCGCGCTCCGCATTGGCATGATGATTCATAATCGCCTTGTTGACGCGAGCCAACTGCGCTTTATTATTGCGATGGTACTCCTTAAAGTCCTTGCCATGCTGTAGCACTGCTGCCAAGAATTCTTGATGTTTCTGTCGTCGTTTACGCTCCGCTTCCAGTTTTTGTTGTTTCTCCAATTTCTCGGTGGCGCGCGCTTCACGCAGACCTTGACGCTTTGTGCGCTTGTAAGCCTTAATATTGACCGCCGTCTCCAGCGTGGTATCGCGTCGCGTACACTGCACAATTTCGGCGCGCAGTTGCCGCTGGAAATTAAGCACGCGCAGCGCACGCAGCTCTATGGCCGCTTGTAGACGCAAATCTTCCGGCATGGTAGCCGGCAGTCGCTGCAGCTCTTGCATGCGCAACGAAATGCGCGATGCTATACGGTTTTCCCGTTCTTGCAGTAGTGTAATCGGATCCAAACCAACTGGCTTGGCGACTGTGGTTATGCGATTGGGCTTCGGCATTGGTTGCTGCGGTGGCGGTGCGCCGGGTTTGGGCGCTTGCATGCCGGGCGTTACTTGTGGCGGCATGCCAGGTGGCACCTGTGGCATGCCCGGACGCACACCTTGTGCCATCGTTGCTGGCATTGGCGAAGAAATCGGTGGCTGACTGCCACCCATCATTGGTGGCGGTGGACCGGCATTCGTTTTGCCACCAGCACCATTCGGCAACTGATGCGACATATCTTGTTGCGGTGGCATTGGTGGTGCGCCAGCGCCTGGTGGCATTGCTGGTTGTTGCACATGTTGTGGTGGTTGTGGCTGTAACTTTGGTCCACCGGGTACCTGCTGTTGCGTGTATGGAATTGCCGGCGGTGTTGGACATTGCGGTGGTGTGCCCGCGCTGCCGGCAGCGCCTGGTGGCGGTGCACCACTTGGTCCGGGTTGCGGCTGTTGCTGTTGCACTGGCACGCCAGGGTGTTGTCCCGGCGGTCCGGGTGGTCCAGGCGGTACGCCACCCTGCTGCTGTTGTTGCTGCTGCTGTTGCTGTTGTTGTTGTGGTGGTGCTAATTGTTGCTGCATTTGCATGGAAATCGGTTTGTTGCGCGCCAACAAGCGGTAGGCGGTGATTTGTGCGCGCAACATATTCACCTGATTGCCAGTGAGATGTTGATGCTTCGAGGTGGCGCGTATGGCGAGTAGCTGTGAGTAGCGCGGATCCTCTTGCAGTCCCTTCTCCTCCATTGTGTCAATGGCGCGTTGTAGTGCGGTAAGACTTTCCTGCACGGGACGATCGCCGGGTGGTGGGCCCTGACCGGGAGCCGGTGGACCCTTAAATTGGAAAAAATAATATACGAAATTAAGATGGGAACAATAGCGGCATTACAATGCATGTTATACATACAAGTACATTTATTCGATTATTTGAAAAAGATATTGGGTGAGTTTGATGCTCAAATTCTACCAAAGAAATATTAATTTTACTTTATCATATCTGCATAATTTTCACCCGCATGATACCATATTTTATCCGCTATTTTTCGATTTATTTGTTGCTAATGAGTCATATTGATATACTAAGTCTCCAATAGTCACAAACCCTTCTTAATTTTGAGAAATGAGGTAACCATTGCTGTTAAATTAAAATTGCGATAAGAAATCGAAGTAGACGAGATACAGTGTGAAGCAAAGTACGTAAATAGGAGTATTGTTTGTCTATGCCAAACTTTGGAAGTTGCCGATCGAATAAATAGTATAAATTATAGCGAGCAGCAGAGTAGCAGATCAAAGACGCCTAATCCCTATATAGTTGTTGCTGCAACCCTCCTAAAGCAATTTCAAGGAATAGTCCCGAGTTGACAGTCCGGCTCCGTTCCAGTTACTTAGACTGTCCTGGGAATGAACTGTTTCGTGCCAACAAGCGGCAATTAATGTAATGTTTTTTATCAACCCTAAGATTCGTTTAGAAGACATGTCGCATAAAGACCGAAAATGAAATGAGATTACCGTTATAAAGCATTTGCAAGCTTAAATTCCACCATCACGAATTTAGACTTTCGTTTAAAATTTATAGGGTGGGCCATATAAAATTTTAAATTTCGAAGATAGGGCGTAAAAAATTGAGTGTAGCGTTTGCTGTATGGCACGTAGCGCCGTCCTGCGGGAACCAAATATTGTCCAAGTCTTCCTCTTCAATTTGATTGAAGAAAAGTTCGGTTAGCATTGCGCGATATCGCTCACCATTGATGGTTGCGGCTCCTTCTTCATTTTCAGAGAAAAATGGGCCGATGATTCCACCAGACCAAAATCCGCACCATACAGTGATTCGTGCTGGGTGCATTGGCTTCTCGACGATTACGTGCGGGTTTTCTGTGCCCCAAATGCGATAATTCTCCTTATTAATGTAACCATCGAGGTGGAAATGAGCCTCGTCCCAAAAGATGATTTTTCGGTAAAATTGACAATCCTCGGTCAAATGATCTTCTGCCCAATCTGCGAACTGTAGAATAGTAAATAGCGACCCATTTCGTAAATTTTAGACTTTTTACTGAATTTCTGTCACTTTCCGAATGATTTTTGATGTTTCCAATGTCGAAATATAGATAGTTCAAATTTAAAACGTTAGATGGCCCACCCCTTATTACAGTTTTGATAACATACCGCCTTAAACGATTTCGCATCCTTGAAGAAAATAACCAAATTTTTTAAATAAGGTTAATGATTTAAACCCATTTTCTGTTCTCTTAAGATTTAGTCAATATGCTTCATCAATAAACCCGTTTCTACGATAACAATCTATCAATTATCCACTTATATTTGGCTCAATTTGAAAAGGACTTTACTGATATTGAAATTTTATGTTTAAGGCCAGGTTCCTCCAAACAATTTTGAAAAAATTGAAATTTTTTCATAAATTGCTACTGTATACTCGTAGAAATAGTATATAATTAGTCCCGAAGGTCAGCAAGACCGATAAGCAGGTATAAAAGAGTGAGGAGCGCTGCGGGAAATCCGGCCGCTCGAACGCCTTCGGTAGCGGCAGCTACTGCGTGCCTTTGGTTTTAACTGATTTTTCTCCGAACCATGTTTTTTCCCACGGATGACACTCTCATTTCAAAACTATTGCTCTTATCGATATGAACGAAACGGCATTTTACTCTTTAGATATCTGGCTATGGCCGAATATTCATTATTATTTAAAAAAGTTATAAACAATTAAAAGTGAAAAAAAGGGTTAAAAAAATTCAAAAGCCCGCCATTTTGTTTTTTTTATTTTCATTGAAAATGTTTCATTCTGGATGAGGCCATAACCAATTCGATACAGAACATGAAACCGTTTTGTTTTTTGCTTTCCGATAATTCTTTTCCAAGAAATGATATCATCCATTTAAGAATCGGATGAGTTTCAGCAGCCATTTTCAGGACCGCTATTTTGAAAAAAAAAAAATAAAATAAATAAAAATGTTTTCAAGTAATTTAATATATGTACCTTCATATGTGAACAAATTGATTACTCAACATGTTTCGCAATAAAAATAAAATTTATTGAAAAAAATTACGTTTTTTAGAGGAAACTGGCCTTAAGAAGCGAAGCTTACCAAATCTCTTCCACAATACATCGTATTGATGATCTTTTAATTATCGCTTTCGTTGTTTCAATGTGACACGCCACTTTTATTACACACTGTATATTATTTTGATATGGTTTGTAGTAAAAAACAAAAACTTGTATATTTTCCAGTGCTACAACTTTGATAAGAATTGCTGCTTACAGATAACTGTAGTAACGTTTAACCTACAGTGAAAATATGAAAAAGTGACAGCATCAAATCACGACTTCCTATTACATATATGGTACATCTTTACACCCGATGTTACATGCTGCACACGGGGTATTACAGTTTTGTTAACATAACTGTTGTTTAAAAGGTCCATCGGATTTTAGATGAATACAAAAATGTATACAGTAAACTAGAAATAGGGTAATAGAGTCAGATAGTTGCTATTCCATGAGTAGTTGGTTATTCTTGAGGATTCTTATGCCTGCGATACACAACCAATTTTTGTTTTCACAAATATATATGACACAGCAAAGGTTCTTGGTTTCCACCGAAATCAATTCCTTCCCTTTAACTTCTTTTTCGTTTTTGTACAATTTATTTTCATCTAGTAATAAGTTAGATAAATCTCCTTAATCTGCCCAAACAATCACTCATAACATGAGATAACTAA
This sequence comes from Bactrocera zonata, assembly GCA_037783105.1. Classification (NCBI taxonomy): domain Eukaryota; kingdom Metazoa; phylum Arthropoda; class Insecta; order Diptera; family Tephritidae; genus Bactrocera; species Bactrocera zonata. The sequence continues at coordinate 76,870 of JBAWJQ010004250.1, read as the reverse complement.
GTTTACAAGAGAATAAACCGGTTAAACCAACCGAAAAACATACATACAAATGCAAATAATTACATATGTATGTAAATAGTAATTACACCTTGAAAGTGTCCAATGCAGTATTCAACCTTTATGATATAATTGAAAATATCGTTAGTATAATTTTAATTCAGTTTATTATAACGGAAACTCAAAGAAAAAAGGTTATGCAATATTAGTGTTTCACGAAGGTGCGTTCGTTACTAAAGTATACAAAAAAAAGCAAAATTTTTCTATCTGAAGTTTTTTAAACCAACAAATACTCTTTTTAAAATGGGACTTCAAATATTTTTAGAATTTTTAGCCATTTTCGTTAGTAACGGGGAGACACGAATAAGAATAGCCTTGATACCGTAGTCGATCACCAGTAAAACGTGAAAAAACTGTTGTGAGGAGGCAAAAAAAAAAATTATCACAAATCTAAAAACCAAATCTACAGCGTGTTGGAAAAAACGGGTTTCGTTTTGGAAGCCAATTACACTATGTTAAAATTTTTTCTACAAATATGGTCATATTTCCTAAACTATTTGTCAGTTCAATTTCAAATAATATTTTCACATTACAAGGTCTGTCGCAAAAGAAACAGGACTGTTAAAAAACACAACAAAAAATTAATATTTTTCAAAAGTATATTTTTTTATTCAAAGTAGTTTCCTTGTGCTTCGATACAGCGTTTAGCCCGGTCAATTAGCATTGCAAATGAGTGTTTAAGGTCATTTTTCGGAATGCTCTTGAGAATATCGGTCGTCGCCTTTTGGATAGCTGAAATGTCCTGAAACCAGTGTCCTTTCATGGGCAAATGAAGTTTTCCAAATTGGTAAAAATCCCAGGGTGCCAGATCAGATGAGTAGGGTGAGTGTTTAATGGTTAATATGGAGTTTTTTGTCAAAAAATCAGTGACAAGCGTCCACCGATGACACGGCGTATTATCGTGCAACTTGGAATCGTAAAAACAAATCAGCATTGTCTTTATTTTTGACTTCTGAAGACGACTTTGTTTGGCCCGATTTCTGATCGTCACAGAGATTCTCACGACCTTGTTGGAATGGCTTAAGCCACTCATGCACATTACTACGGGATAGGCACTGATCACCATAAACTTTTTTCATCATTTGACATGTTTCAGTAAACGTTTTCCCAAGTTTAAAGCAAAATTTAATATTTGCTCTTTGTTCAAAATGCATTTTACGACCGATGACCAAAAGTTGCTGTCACTTTTTGATCGATAACATCGATTGTAGTTACCCAATTGTCTTAAAATTTTTACGAAATGTCAACAAGAGATCAAACTTTTTATTTCATATACCCACCAATAGGTGGCGCCACCAGAAACAGTTATATTTGAAAAGTTCTGTTTCTTTTGCGACAGACCTTGTATGTATGTGCAAAAATATATAATTTTTTAATTTACAAATGGCTTTAAACCCTTAACTCGACTTAAGCTAAGTGAGAACATATTATGTTTTCAATTTTTTCAAGATTTTCAGTAATTGTTGTAAACGTGGACCTTTCGGTGTAAATGGTTTGAGGTGAGGATATGTTCTAGAAGACAACAAGACTTAAAACTTCATGCAAGAGCTGAGAAGTTATATATGCGACCGATTTGGCTGACAGATGAACTTCGTTTCAGTTTCAATGACAACTGTTATACAGTATCTTTCGAAATTTATGACGGCATTTTCGCAAGCAAATATTGATAGCAAACTAATAGCGTCAGTTCTCAAGCACTGATAAATGCAACCACTTATTAAATAACATCAATATTTTTGTGCAATTCTGACTTTCATCTATCAAAGTAATAACTCCACGATTTACGCTCTCAAACAACATGTTAATAAATGCGATGATACATACAATGGCAAGCCCAAAGCTGCTTCTGATGCTGACGAACGGTGAGAATTTTTATTTACAAGCTAATCGTAATTAAAATTGAAGAAAAAAACAAACAACGAACCGGGCAAACGCAGAATAAAAAGTAGAAATAAGGAGATACAACAATCGTTATGAATCAGTAGCGTTTGAGCGAGTGGAATCAGCTGCCAAAGCATATTTTCCATTCAGTTGAGTGCTGAACTTTGGTGGAGCTTGTAAACGTTATTTTTTGCGCCAACATAGATAGCGTTGTGTGGAAAAATTAAAATATAGGTATTATAGAGGAAATGGAATAAAGCGTTTAAAAAGTAAAAAGCACAAAGCGAGACACTTAATAAAGCGCGACACTTTCAAGAAATTAAAATCAATTTCAATTAAACGCAAAAATATTATTTTAAAAACTCCGCATAGTCAAAGCAAACAGGTATGGCCAGTCCACAGCTGATCGACGAATTGTTCGACTTTATGTATCCGCTTGCGCAGCGTGCTGGCGAGTTACTGCTCGAGGGTTATGCGGAGGTCGGCAAACAGATCAGCATCAAGACGGCATTCTACGATGTGGTCACCGATTATGATAATAAAATTGAAGAATTTCTAATTGAACAAATATTGGCACGCTATCCGGAGCATAAGTTCATCGGCGAAGAGGATACAGCGAAAAATAATCATGTAACAAAAGCGCTAACGGATGCACCGACTTGGATCATTGATCCCATCGATGGCACATCGAATTTTATCAAACAGATACCGCACGTATGCGTCTCAATCGGTTTGGCGGTGAATAAACAAATCGTTTTGGGCATCATTAACAATCCGGTGCAGCAGAAAATGTACACAACAAAACTGGGTGGTGGCGCCCTTTGCAATGGGAAGCCTATACACGTAAGCAGCATTGCTAAAGTAAGTCACTTGAAATGGCGTTATTAATAATCATGTAACAGAAGCGTGTATGCATGCAATAAATTTTCATAAAATTCACAGATCAGCGAAGCGAATGTGGCGTACGAGGTGTCGTTGCTACACGCCCATAAAATACGTAACAAGCATATAAAACGGATATATCATATCGGCGCGTCTGCTAGAAGGTAAGAGATAAAGTTTCAAACAATGGTAGTAAATTTACATAACAAACATCGTATATGCCTAGAGTCATGTTATTTATATTGGATTTTAAGTAGAAAATAGGAGATTTTAACAGTATAAATCGCAGGCCGGAAAGCCTTCACTAAATATTTACCCATAACATTCAGCCTTTTTCTGGAAAAGAGATCTTAACAAAATGCATTTATTTTACATATACAGGGTGGTTTTTAGGGATATAGAATATGTTGTGAATACAAATAGCTGTCAAACCAACTGTCAATATTGAGACATGTTTTTGACACATAAGTTCTGTATCTATTGACAGATTCCCAACCAAATTGTATACCAAACAAAATAGTGAAAACATAATGACGAAACTCAAGTATCGTGCGGAAAACTTATGTACGTACGTCGTTGCTGTTGTAGCGGCAGACAACATTTCTGAAGTAATTTCGAGGCATGGTGTTGAGTTGACAGTCCTTGGTTGTACTACTATAAGCAAAAAATAGTAAGACTTTGTTCATAATTTTAAAATTCTTAATTTATCCTTCAAAATCTACAGTTACGGACAATAAAATAGAATCAAAGGTGTTGCTTTGAAAGAATGGCTTAATTTTTTTGAATATTTTTATCTATGTAGTAACTTTTCTGCAAAATAACAAAGGCAATAATATGTACTTTTAAAAAAGAAGAAAAGATGGCATTGTCGAGTTTTACAGTTAACTGTAATTTAAAAAGTGTAAATAGCGTGCCTCGTGCTTAATGACAAAATAATAGAATCAATAGCGAAATAGTTTCATAAATGAAAAATGTTGAATTTAAAAAGGGTAAAAAGTAGTTATATTAACTTAATTAGATCTGTGGAATGAATAATTCTATCAATTATGAATTTATTTAAAGAAATGGGTCGAGCAAATCATTGTTTAGAGGAGAAAAGATTGTGCGTCCAAAATTTGCAAAAAATGGGTCACGCGGAAAGGCAAATTGCAAACATATGAAATATGGCTCAAATATTTGTGTTTGATGCCTTAAAATTTCTGAAAAAATAGGCCGACCACAAAAAAATGACAGCGCAAGTCGTTCGAAATATTGCATGATTGGCGATGCGCGTACCGTTTAAGGCCGCTGCAGCCATTCAATAAGAATTCTGTGCAAAAATTTCTTCAGGAACAGTAAGAAGACGACTTGTGGAGAAAAATTGCTTCGGCACATGGTCCCGAAAGGTGCCAATGCTGAGAAAACGGCATAGATGTATTCAGTTTGCAGAACGACACATTAATTAGGGAGGAGCTGAAAATTAAGAAAAAATGGTTCGACATTTTATGGTCTCAATGCAAAATTAATATGATAAGAAATGATAGTTGCGCGTGAATCCGACGTCCAAAAAACAAAGAAATGTGCGTCCGCTACACGACTAGGTCCTTCAAATCCCGTGGGGGCAATATAATGGTTTAGTATTGTTTCTCATATTGCGTTCCGGAACCTATATTTTGGATACAAGAAAACATATACCGGTATATAAACGTTAAGGTTTTAGATAAGATCATTCTCCTAAATGCTGAATGGAATTCACCTTGCATTTTGGCAATTCTAATAAGAGAGCGACCCGAAACATACTTCGGGTCTTGCAAAAAATGGTTTTCTGATCATGGTCCTAGCGTTATGGCTTGGCCAGAGTAATCAGCTGATGTGAATCTTATCAAAAACTTACGGATAATTGTTAGGGAAAGTATTGCACCCCTTGAACCGAAAAATAAGGCAAAATTCTGAGAAAAGGTACAAAGGTCTGGTATTCTGTACCACAGAACACTTTCGGTAGCGTAATTAGGTCTATGCCTAGAAGATGTGCATCGGTATTAGACAATTAAGAATACACTACAATGTACTACCAGTTTTTCTATTAGTTCCCTTAAAAAAAAATTTTTTTTTTATGTAAAAGATTTTGATTCTATTTTTTTGTCCATCGAATTTTTGAAATATATTCTTTACCTTTGTTTTTGTAATATTTATGAATTGTTTTTTCCAATATTTTTACTGCTACCAATAGCACTTGATATGAAGTACATAATAAAAATATAACGTAATTGAATTTAAATCGAATTCATAATTTTTTTGAAAACTGAAAATTAGTACCATGGATGATTCTATTTTATTGTCCGTAACTGTATGTTGTCCCCCTCAAAATAATTCCCATTGACCCCAATACGCCAATTCAGTGGTTGAAAATTTTGCTGAAACTCGCAAATTATTGCAATATGCGACGTTGCATTATCGTGGTGCGAAAACCAAGAGTTTTCGGCCTATAATTCCGGCCTTTCGAATAGCTTCGAAGAATAGAAAGGATCCAATTCCTTTATTTTATTGTTGAAGTTGATGGACTTCCTGAACCTTGTAACAAACAACTATCACCGAAGGCTTTTACCAACATTCTGAACATTTCAGCACCAAAAATTTGATTCCCCACGTAATAGAACGTCTTTGTTGAATAATTCCACTCATTGTAAAAATCGCCGAATACACTTTATGTACTTCAGAAATACAAGAGCACGCTAAACACTAATCAATATTTTTATGTCATACCAACCTAGTAAAAAAATATTTCAGCGAATGAGTTTTCGTGCGAAATTAAAATTAAAAAGTCTTACTATTTTTTGCCGAAAGTAGTATATGTCCATAAATTGAGATCTGATAAGACCTTAATGCCATATTTACCATTTGTATAATTAATCCCTTCGCATGCAAGTCATTTGTGCAATAAGGAAAGAGATTAATATTTAAAGGGATATTATGCATATTTATTCAATTTAAGAAAATTATAAGATCAAGAGCTTTTTTTTTATATCATCAAAGAGCAAATATTAAGCAGGATTAAGATAAGTGCAAAGGGATTTACATAATTCACACGTATTTCGCAAATTAAGCAATAAATTCATTTGTAGATAAAGATAATTTTATTTTTAATATTGTTTAGGTAAGAGCTTTTTTACAGAAAAAAAATAACATTATTATTAATTTAATTATCATTATTATTTTTATTAACATTATTTCTTGAATTACTATTATTTTTTTATTTTATAATTTTTTATTAAATTATTATTATTATTTTTTTTTTTCAAATGAATTTAATTTATTATATATTTTTATTTTTCTCAACATTACTGTGTTTTATTTAAATTAATTAATTTTTTCACTTCAAAATTTTTTCCATATTTTCATTTTATATATCATACTTCATACTTGTTTTATTCTTACACCGGTCAACACGATTTTTGGGTCTGACATCTACTTGTTAAATTTTAGTTTCTCCTATGACAAAAATAAAGAAAAAAATTTTTTTCCGGTTAAAGTTTGCTTTCGTAGAAATTTGAGCAATTTTTCGATATATTAAATTATATAAAATATACTAAAGATTAATATTTAAGTGTTTTTAAATGTCTAGAATCAGAATTCAAGCATGAGAACAGAAACCCCAAAAAAAATATTTTTTTTTGTTGACCGATGTTATTTTTCTGTTATGAATAATTTTTCATTTCATTGTTGTTGTAAATTCTTCGTTTTTACTTTTTTTGTTTATATGTTATTTTCAATCAAGTCAAGAAGGAGAAGGAGAACCATTGAATCGAGTATTGAAAAAACTATTATTTGTTTTGTTTTAAAGTAAATTTAATTATTTAAATTTTTAAAATTTTTTTTCTGTAATTATTTTATATATTTTTTAATAAAATCAATTAATTTTTTTCCTTAATATTTTTTCATATCATCCTGTTATTATATTTATTAACACTTATTTTATTTATTATTTTTCTAATATAAATAATATTTTATTTTATTGTAATAATTATTAATGATTATTTCTTATTAAGTCAAAAAGAAGAATGGAAGTTATTTAATTGGTTATATTAAGCCCTAACAAAAATATATGGAATAATTTGCTCTATTTTTGGCTCTGAACTTAAAAAACTTTAAAATAAAAATTTAAAATAGATTGTGGGATAATTTCAACATCTATAGTCCCTGAAAACCCAATCTGGATAAGATTTGTTTATAGCATGTTAAGAAATATAATATAATCAAATTCTTTGACGCTATCCGACTTAACAAACAACGGCCATACAAAAATAGCATTTACAACTGATTTATATTGATCTGAAATTATTGTAAAATAAACAGAAAAAATAATTTAATTTTAATATGCAAGCTGATGATAAAAATAATTAAAAATACAAAGTTTGTAAAAGCAAAAGACACAATACCAAACTCACAAGAGAAAAAAACAAAAACAAATCAAGAAAAAATGAAACAAGAAAACACAAGGTCAATTCGCGCTCTTTGAGAGCTTTACAAAGTTAAAGAGTACATCTCTTTGCATTCAATTACTCTCCACACTCGAAATTAATTTTCTGCCACTTTCAGATTACTCGCCTATGCGTGTGTCGTGGATTCCTTATGCATGGTAGCTGCCGGAAACTTGGATGCATTTCACATCGAAGACATGTACCCATGGGATTGTGCTGCCGGTTATTTGCTCATACGCGAAGCCGGTGGCGTGGTAACACATCCCTATGGTGGACCATTTGAAATTATGAAACCAGATTTAATATGCGCTGGCACCGAGTCGTTGCGCAAAGATATGGAAGAGCTCATAAGGAAAGCCGATCAAGAGAAATCTGTCGGCAGTGAGGAGCTATAAAGTTTGGTTGAAAATTATAGTTGGGGCTAATCAGCAGGTTTCTTATTGTTATGTACTTAAATTTTATCGTTTCCAATTTCTTTAAATATTTTTTTTATTAATATAATTAAATAAAAATTGTTGAATAAAATGTTACATTTTGAATTATATTAAATTGTTTCGCATTAATTTATATTTATGAAAATTATAAGAATTAAAAAATAATTTAATGGCAGCAATCAGCTGTTAGGAAGAGTGACATAGCGTCATGCGAATGGTGAGCAAAAACAGACAAATCAATGACAGTTGTTAAGGCAAGTAAGCTCTTGATGAGTAGCGATTTTTTTTTCAATTATTTATTTATGTAGTTGTTTGTTGTATTTTTAATTTTTATTGTGTTTGAGAAAAGAATTAATGTGCAAACGCTCACACACTAATAAATTTCCCCGAACGCTGCTCCTCAAATAGAGTATCTCCGCTCTGAGAGCTTAGTCAATGCGGTACTGCTTGGTAACATAAATACTCAGCAATCAGTTGTAGGCGATACATCGCTCGAAAAAGTCGCTGTGCGAAGAGCAAATACCTAAAAATATTTCGGAAACACGGAAATAAAAATTATAAGCCAAAACGAATAGAAAAATTAATCGTAACCCTTTTTATATTATTTATATAAACTAAAAATGTCTGACAGCGTTGAAGCAGAAACAATACGCAACTACTATAATGTCGCTTTGGAATTGGTTATGAAAAGTGGCCCGGTCGCTTGTGAAGGTTATGCACAAGCCGATGCTAATTACAAAACTAAATCGGCATTCTATGATCTAGTAACTGTATATGATAAGAAGGTAGAGGATCTACTCATCGCAGGATTGCAGAAAGCATTCCCCGAAACGAAATTTATCGGTGAAGAAGGCACAGCGGAAAACAATAGTGAGCCGGTATTAACAGATGCACCCACATGGATCATTGATCCCATAGATGGCACTACCAATTTTATACGCCGCTTTCCGAATTGGTGTATATCGGTGGGTTTGGCCATTAATAAGGAGTTAGTGGTTGGTATAGTGTATATTCCAGTGGTGAATGAGATGTACTCAGCATATAAAGGACATGGTGCATATCTCAATGGAAACCCCATTAGCGTGAGCAAGTGTACGAAAGTGAGTAAAATAACAAGTGATGAGCGTGTTTTGCAAGAGATTCGCAGTTTTAAGATTAGAGGACTATATAGAGAGTAAACAACTTGATATCAAGTAGTTTTGAACATAATGGAGGCTAAAACTTTGTGAATTATCAGTAGATAAGAATAATTAGATATTATTAGCACTAGAACCGGTATGTGTAAATAATTTGAGTTTTTTGTTTTATTTTTATTATTTTTTAATAATATAATATCTTATTATTTTGTATTTTCATAATTATATTTATAATTCATTTATTTTATTATTATTTTCTCCTTATATTTTTTATTTTACGTTATTTTTAATTTTTTCTTTATTTTGGAATGCTCTTTTCTTATTCTTCGCCTTCAACTTTTTATAATATATTCTTCCTATCGTTGGCTGGATAGAAATCCGGGTCAGTTTCGGTTAATTAGACCCAACTATCGTGGGAACGGCCTTTTATTTTTATAAGTTTTACCGCTTCGTTAAATTTATATTTCTATTGAACTATTTATTATCTATTTTGAAGTTAAAACAATAAAAATAAAAAGCATATAAAAATACTTTTTGTTTGATATTTCAATAACTGAAACTGATGGTTAGATAATAATTAACTTTTAAATTAATTTATTGATTTGTCTTCATTATTTTTATCATTTCCAGCTGAAAACTGGTGTTTTTGGAACCGAACTGTCCCTCATACAAAGACCAGCTATACGCGATAAGCACATGAAACGGGTGTGCACACTGACTGCCAATTCCATCGGGTAATGGAATGAAATGTATAATTATTTACTTTAAAAACTTTCAATACTTTCAAACTTTCAAATTTAGTTGCCGTGGCATTGGTAGCGCTGCTGTATCTCTCTGCTATGTGGCGCGCGGCAGCATTGATTGCTTCGTTGTAGAGGATCTACAACCTTGGGATATAGCAGGCGGCGCATTAATAATACGCGAAGCAGGTGGCATAGTCTGTCATTCAAAAGGTGGCGAATTTTCGATTATGAAACCGGATTGCATCGCCGCAGCAACACCTGAACTGGTGCAAGATGTGATTGGTTTGATCAATGAAGCTGATCAAATAACCGAATATCAATTGTGAGATTTTATATGAAAACTTAAAAGAAATATCCTAAAAATTGTGATTTCAAAAAAAAAAAAATATAATAAAAATAAGGTAAAAAATAGTGGCTAATAAGTGATAAAGGTTAGAGGTTAGTTATAGTTGGAAATAAAATTAATTGTGGAATTAATATCAAATATGGAAAAACGAAATTATAGAAAACCAGTATTGATATGTATTAAATAAATGGAATGAAGCAGCGCCTGCGAAATTCGTATACAATGCTTGTTCAATTTCGTATTGAATACATTCATGCAAACATATGTACATATACTGCTGTTGTTGTCGAGATTTATATTTACAAAAAGTTCTCCAGTTTCATTCATGTAAGTATGTTGATATATTATGCGAATTTTTTAATTAATATATGAAAAATGGTTGTCTGAAGGAACAAAACGCAACACATGAGAGCCAAACATACAGCTGCGAGCAATTTAATAGTAGCATACTTTAAATACTTAAATTTTGATATATATGTGTAACGCATTACATAATAAATTGACTTCAAATACTTTTAGAATAACATTCTGTAATATGGATACTAGTGAGATGTTTATAATTATCAACGATCAATGAAATAGTAGTGAGCTAAAAACTTGGAAAACATTTGATCTCAAATCAAGGTTTTTACTATTTTTTAAAGGAGAATAAGAAAATATTCCGTTTGCAACCTTTAATGGAATGATTTGATCAAAAACCTTATATAAGCAGCAAAACCTTAAAAAAAGTGGAGAAATTGGTCCAATGCAATAACGTATAAAAAACGACAAGAAAGGAGAGGTCCCATACAGATTTTTCCAGAGGTTGGCGACTGAAATACTGACAGGTGTGCCAAAACTCGACCAATAATATCTGCGACAAATTAATTTTAGGTTATGGTGCTCATATTATGAGAGGAAGGTTACGAGATCGTAATTTGTATGATCGCAGCCCTCCTAAAGCTTCTTTCTTAAACAAAGCAGGTAGCAGGACGCCTTAAATTTGCTGGAAAGACATTTGATATAACAAACGGAAAAATGTAGGAAGATACCTTGAACTTAAGATCCGAAAATTATTCTTTATGGCTGAAAAGCGCCTCAAGAGTATGTGGGCAGCACAAAAGCTTAAAACATAGTGGCTCCAGTATAATGATATGGTCATGTTTCTCGTACCGAATACTAAGTATAGATAGAGACAGTACTTCAAACGATCACTTAATCACTTAATTTCCATGTGACATAAAGTTTTGACTAATAAAACGTATACTGTCTGTATGAACTAAATTCTTTTTATTTATAGCTTTACATTTGCAATGCAACCAGAGCCATTGTTAACAATTGAAAACGATTTAGTGTTGGTGCACACTACTATTTCATTACTCGCAGCTGTAGATACATGAGTACATATTTGTATATCGTATGCATGTGTGTTCGATCTACTTATTATATATGCAGGTAGTTTATAATTTTATTGCATATTCTCATCCACTTCAGCTTAAGTTTTTATGCAAATTGCTAAACAAATATTTAAAAAAACCAAGTTACCCATATCTAATTCAGATTTATGGTAAATAAGATAAGATAAAAAACGATGAGAGCGCTGGGACAATGCATGTAAGTAATTACAACATATATACATATTTATACCCTGAACAGAGTACATCAAGTTATAACATATAAATTATAAATGAACAGCGAGCTGAGTCGATTTAGCCATGTCGCAGCCGTTCACTCATAGTAGCGTCTATGAAACGGACCCGGATTTTCATCCGCCCAAGAACTGTCAACTCGGCAGTATTCTGCGGCTACAATAACAACATTTAGCCATATCCACCTATCTGTATATATGTATGCTAGCCAGTTCCGCAGTTTGTGAAATATCGAATTTTGCACATTTTGTCAGAACCTCCAATATCGGACCACTATTGCATATAGCTGCAAATTAAACGAACAAAACCAAGTTCTTGTATAGAAAACCTTTTTTTATTTGTAAAGGGTATTATACAAAAGAATTTAACGTCTTTTCTTGTTTATTTTGGTTATATGCATTTCATTATTTACTAAAATATATTTTTTTGTAAAAGTGGTGCTTATAATTTTAATAGCCAAACATTCAAACTTTTGACCGAATGAATTTAGAAAAAAGACGAATAAATAACAAAAAATATAATACTTCAAGGCTTTGATATGGATGTACACAATAAAATTATTCTTTATGCAAGTCACTTAAAGAGAACGTGATAAAACTTGCTCTCACACGCTTATAAAAAAATAATAATAACACGAAATTGAGTATCACTCCATGAAAAAAATTGCAGCCAATAGTTAGTTTTCGCCACTGCTTTATGTGCCGATGTGCACACAGCACATTTTTATCATTTTTCGTCGTTCTCGCGCTCTTCTACATAGTACGCTCATCTTAAGTTTTGAAACAAATAAGCGCTAATTTATATGAAAATGCTGACGCTAAGTAATCAGTTGTTGGCGATACATCAGTGTAAAGAGTTCTTGCTCAATAAGGGCACAGCAGGTGTAGTAGCTACAATACGAGCTGTAACAAATAGCAAGCCGAACGTGTATAGTGTAATAAGAATACACACGCACGCCGCTACCGCCAAAAATACAACGACGTTACTGTCCTTCAAAAATTACTTCCCATCAAAGCTACAACAAACACTAAACGACTACCCACTGACCGCACGTTATAGTAAACACACAATACAAACAACGACAAAAATGTCAAATACAAGTGATGATATAAAAATACATAACTACTATAATGTTGCATTGGAAATTGTTATGAAGTGTGGTCCACTACTACGTGAAGCTTACGGTGTTGCTGATGCAGATTATAAACAAAAAACAGCTGCTTACGATTTAGTAACTGTATATGATAAAAAAGTAGAAGATATACTGATTGAGGGTTTGCAAACAGCTTTTCCAGAATCTAAAATTATCGGCGAAGAAAGTGTGTCGGAGAACGGCAAACTACCCGAGTTGACTGATGCACCCACATGGATTATTGATCCCATAGATGGCACCACCAACTTTATACACCGCATACCACATTGGTGTATATCAGTGGGTTTGGCGATAAATCGGGAATTGGTAGTGGGTATTGTTTATAATCCCATTGCAAATGAAATGTATTCGGCAAGGAAGGGTCATGGCGCTTATTTGAACGGTCAACGTGTTCATGTGAGAAAATGTACCGAAGTGAGTATTATTTAATTGAAAGTTCACAAATATGTATTTGGGTGTATAACCGAATTCAAACTTAAAATGTTAGTACAGATGATTTGTTATCTTTAAGGTTTTGATAACGTATTAGGAAACGATAAACTACAATTAGCGAAAACGACAAAAACATAAACACACATTTGAGATAAAAAAAAAAGCTATAACACTGTTCACAAATATAAAATTGTTCATACAAGTACTTCATTTTGATTGGCCAGTTTGTATGGCTTTTATAAGCTATAGTAGTCCGATCTGGACAATTAGAAGATTGTACCGCTACTCTTTGCAATAATTCACACCAAATTTCGTTAAGATAGCTCGCCAAGTAAACAAGTTTCCATATAAAAATTGTACAAGCACTTGATTTTGATTGTTTATTTTGTATGGCACTATTTGCTGTATTGGTCCGATCTGTTAGGGTCTTCTTATGTTACAAAACTGATAACTATACATTTCACACTATGAATTACAAAAAAAATTCTAATGTTTTAATCATTAATTTACATAAATTATTTTAATTAATAAAATAATTTTTTTTTTTTTCAAAATTCTATCATAACCTTCTTTTGAACTCGCAATCCTTTCATTGTTGTTCATGGGTATAAAAATGCCTTAAATCGTTTAGAAAAGCAGAGCAGAGGTGACAATGCTTGTGCTAATGCAATCCGTGTAAAGTTCGGTAATGCAATTTGTTTAGAAAATAACCTGAAAACCCTTTAATTTTTAATAGTAATCGTTCAAGATAAACGCAAATAATTACATTATACGTTAATGTGCAAATAATTGTTTGCATTGTGTATATTTGCTCTCTGGCCACATATATTAATATGCGATTTCGTTTCGCAATAGTAAGAAAGATCTTTATGACCTTTATCTAGGTTTAAGCAAACAACTTATTTGCAATAAGAAGATAAACGAACTTTAGAACAAAAACTTAAATTTTTAAATATTAATATTATTTCTCTTTCTTTCAATATCTGTACATTTCAGATGAACGATGCAGTTCTAGCGTTTGAAGTATCACTTATTCATGCCGCATGGGTTCGTGATAAGTACGTGAAGCGCCTTTCTAAACTCGCAGCTCATAGCGCAGGGTATGCATATAATTTATATAATTATAAAATATTTCACAAAAAATCGTTCACCTTTGCAGCACACGTTGCATGGGAAGTGCCGCATTGACACTCTGCTACGTTGCAAGCGGGCGTTTTGATTGCTACCATGTTGAAGACTTAATGCCTTGGGATATAGCTGCTGGTGCAGTGATATTACGTGAAGCCGGTGGTTTGCTGTATCATAGCAAAGGAGGCGAATTTAATATTATGAAACCCGATTTGACAGCCGCAGCCTCGCCCGAACTAGTAAAAATCATGTTTGGTTTAATTGAAGAGGCTGATTCACTGACTTTTACATTTAAATAATTTCTTTGTTATAAAACTGGTTCTAATTTTTGCGAAACTTTTGTATAGACTAGTTTAAAAATAAAAATTATAAAAAAAAACTTACATTTGGCGGCATTCCGTGTGTTTGATAACCCATTGGTGGCATATTGGGACCTTGTGGCGCCATTTGCATTCCCATATGCGGGCCTGTAGAATATATTATGCAATTAAATGTATGAAAAAAGTTTATTATATATGCAAATACGCACCCATGCTTTGATGATGCGGTGGCATGTGATGTCCTTGTGGTGGCGGTCCTGGTGGTCCTGGCGGACCAGGTGGCCCTTGACCTGGTGGACCATTCATATGCGGTGGGGGCGCTCCTTGTACACCCGGTTGCTGTTGCGGTCCAGGCGGTCCGTGTGGTGGCGGTACGCCATGCGGTGGTGGGGCATGTGACATTGGCGGGCCACTACCTGGTGCACCACCACTGCCTGGCGGTGGTGGTCCATGCTGACCTGGAGGACCTTGCCCATGTGGTGGTGGTGGACCATGCTGACCTACACCATGTTGTCCAGGCGGCATTGCACCGTGTTGTTGATGTTGTGGTGGTCCATGTGGTGAGCCATGGGGTGGTGCATGCTGCATAGGATGTGTATATGGGCCACCAGGATGACCAGGAGGAGGCGGTGGTCCGTGATGCCCGCCGGGTGGAATTGGACCATGTTGGCTATGTGGTGGCGGTCCTTGCATATGCGGTTGTTGTGGCGGTCCATGTGGTGGACCTGATGGGCCTGCACCAGAAGGCCCTTGCTGCACTGGCGGCCCCTGCGACATTTGTTGATGTGGATAAGGACTGTGCGGCGAAGGTGAGGGGCTTTGTGCTGGAGGCGCCTGGGGAGGAGGCATTGGACTGTTAGCGGGAGAGGGTGATGTCATATTCACCCTATAAATTTAAAAAAATTTAGCACAGAAAACAGCAAAATATGAGCCTCCCAGCGAAATAGTGTGAGGAATTAGGCAAGTATCTATACGAACACAAAAGCAAAATTTGTTATGTGAATCTACTTTTCAAACGTCTTTTTCGCTGCTATTAACATAAATTTTACACATTTATAAACACGTTTACGCGAATATGGATTCACAGTTTGCGTTTGAACATTTTCGTGTCTATTTTTTACTTTAAATTAGTAAGTTTTGCAACTTTTTAGATCACACACACAGTTTTTGTTTTGCAAAGGCGACGCGACGAGAAATTTCAATGGCTGCCATGAAGTATATGTAAACGTCAAACTCATGTTGGTAATACTGCATACCGGCTGTCAAATATGTGGCGACGTTATCGAAAATTGTAATTTATAAAAAATTTAAGTCAAATATTTGATTATATATATATTTGCACTAAAAGTATTATTATAATTCTTATTAATATATTAAAGAACTGATATATTGATGGGTACAAAGATAATTTTGCTAACGATATAATATTGCTTAAATATTGGAATGAAAAGTTTGTAGTTTACGTATTGCATTACCTATTTTACTATAACCCTTGTACTTATATGTGGAATCTTAAGACAAGGCAAACAAAAAGCGTAATTAAATTAAAAAAAAATTATCGTTATAAAACTATTTACAAAAAATTTATTGAAAAACGATATCAAAATTTAATTATAGGATAATCGATTTATAAATTTAGCTTCGGACCAAATAAACAAACATATCGATATAATATCAACAATCCCTACGAAGCAAGGCGCGAAATACCATACAGCACATTTGAAAGACTAATGAAGTCAGAATTTGCGAGGAAAATTTGCATTTGAGCTGTTTTTAAGAAATATTTCAATAAAATGAGTGGATTTTCAGGCAAAAGAAAGTTTCCGGAAAACGGCAATGCAAACAAAAATGGAAACACCGCCGGTGGAAAGCAACAAAAGAAATGGTTTGTTAATGGCGAAATTTATGATCACATACTGATGTTGTTTTTATGAAAAATTTATGTATTTACTTTTTTTCATAATATTCTCACAAAGGAACGATGAAGAAGATGATGATTTTGATGGAATGGATTTTGATATGGGCGGAGAAGGGGGTGATGATAAGGATGTTCTGCTGGGAGAAGGTCCGGAGAACCAACAAACCTCAGTGAAATGGTCTAGAGTTGATCCCCCGAATTTAGATCCTTCTGCTGACGAATTAACATTTCAACAAATAGATATAGAAAATTACTTGGGCGAACCGATGCCAGGAATGCCAGGCCCACAGATTGGACCGGTACCAATAATACGCATGTTTGGTATTACAATGGAAGGAAATTCGGTTTGTTGTCATGTGCATGGTTTCTGTCCATATTTCTATATAGCAGCGCCACGTAGTTTCGAACGGAATCATTGCAATGCCTTGCGCGAAGCTTTGGACAAAAAGGTATTAGCAGATATGCGCAGCAACAAGAATAATATACAAGAAGCTGTGTTAGAAGTACAGCTCGTGGAACGCCTTAATATTTACGGTTATCAAGGCGATGATAAACAACGCTATATAAAAATAACAGTAACAGTGCCTAAATTGGTTGCAGCGGCGGTGCGATTACTTTCCAATCAAATAATATTGTCAGATTTCGATTTTCAAGACTGTCGTGCCTTTGAAAGCAATATTGACTTCGATATACGTTTCATGGTTGACACACATGTAGTGGGTTGTAATTGGATAGAATTGCCAGCAGGTACATGGCGTATACGTAATAAAAATATGAAACCCCTACCAGAATCGCGTTGTCAAATTGAAGTTGATGTTGCCTATGACAAATTTATATCACATGAACCTGAAGGAGAGTGGTCTAAGGTTGCGCCTTTTCGTATACTATCATTCGATATTGAGTGTGCCGGACGTAAAGGTATTTTTCCTGAAGCTAAAATGGATCCGGTCATACAGATCGCCAACATGGTTATACGTCAAGGCGACCCCGAACCTTTCATAAGAAACGTGTTTACTTTGAACAACTGCGCGCCTATTGTTGGTTCCGATGTACGTTGTTTTCCCAAAGAGACGGAACTTTTAGATGCCTGGTCGAGTTTTGTGCGCGAAGTCGATCCGGATATTTTAACCGGCTATAATATAAATAATTTTGATATACCCTACCTTCTTAACCGTGCTGCACACTTGAAGGTGAAGAATTTCGAATATCTCGGACGCATAAAGAATATACGTTCAGTCATTAAGGAACAAGTGTTACAATCAAAGCAAATGGGTAGAAGAGAGAACAAGTATGTAAACTTTGAGGGCCGTGTTCCCTTTGATTTGCTCTTCGTGCTGTTGCGTGACTATAAGCTGCGCTCATACACATTAAATGCAGTGAGCTATCACTTTTTACAAGAGCAGAAAGAAGATGTGCATCACAGCATTATCACAGATCTACAAAATGGTGATGAGCAAACACGTCGTCGTTTGGCTATGTATTGTCTTAAGGATGCTTACTTACCCTTGCGTTTGCTAGACAAACTTATGTCTATTGTCAACTACATGGAAATGGCGAGGGTCACGGGTGTGCCTTTGGAATCGTTATTAACACGTGGTCAACAGATTAAAGTGCTAAGTCAATTGTTACGTGCCGCGCGTACCAAGGGTTTTATAATGCCCGCCTACCAGTCGAAGGCGTCTGAAGAGCAGTATGAGGGCGCTACAGTTATAGAACCGAAACGTGGTTACTATGCCGATCCCATAGCCACACTTGATTTTGCTTCTCTATATCCTAGTATTATGATTGCACATAATCTCTGCTATACCACACTAGTGCAGCCGGGTATGAAAGAGCGCCTCGGTCTAACGGATTCCCAAGTGGAACGTACGCCAGCCAACAATACATTTGTACGCTCAGAAGTGCGTAACGGCCTGCTACCAGAGATTCTGCAATCTCTACTGGCTGCGCGTAAGCGTGCCAAAAATGATTTGAAGGTAAATGCTATAAATACGCTTTGAATTCTATTTTTTATTAATTTTTTTTTTAGGTTGAAAAAGATCCCTTCCGCCGTAAAGTGCTCGATGGTCGACAATTAGCTTTGAAAATATCCGCCAATTCGGTGTATGGTTTCACAGGTGCGCAGGTCGGTAAATTACCTTGTTTGGAAATATCGGGCAGTGTCACCGCTTACGGGCGTACAATGATCGAGTTGACAAAAAATGAGGTGGAAACACATTACAAAATGGCTAATAATTACGAAAATGATGCAGTCGTCATTTACGGCGACACAGATTCCGTGATGGTGAACTTTGGTGTAAAAACATTGGAACGCGCAATGGAACTTGGCCGTGAAGCGGCCGAAATAGTTAGCGCCAAGTTTGTGCGGCCCATTAAGTTGGAATTCGAAAAGGTTTACTACCCCTATTTGCTAATCAATAAGAAACGTTATGCTGGTTTGTATTTCACGCGTCCCGAAACATATGACAAGATGGACTGCAAAGGTGTGTGTGTTTATTTTTTTTTTCTTTAGTTTTTTACTCATTATTTAATGCTTTTCCATTTCAGGCATTGAAACCGTGCGTCGGGATAATTCACCACTGGTTGCGAATCTCATGAACACTTGCTTGCAAAAATTGCTTATCGAACGCAATCCCGATGGCGCCGTAGAATATGCGAAACGTGTCATTGCCGATTTGCTCTGTAACCGCGTCGACATCTCACAGCTGGTGATTACTAAAGAATTGGCAAAGACTGATTATGCTGCTAAGCAGGCGCATGTGGAATTAGCGAACAAAATGAAGAAACGTGATCCCGGCACAGCACCTAAATTGGGTGATCGTGTGCCTTACGTGATTTGTGCCGCGGCAAAGAATACACCCGCCTACATGAAGGCTGAGGATCCACTGTATGTGCTCGAGAATTGTGTACCCATTGACGCTAATTACTATTTGGAGCAACAATTATCGAAACCATTGTTACGCATATTCGAACCACTGCTCGGAGATCGCGCCGAATCTATACTGTTGAGTAAGTTATCAGAATTTATTAGCTTAGCTTTGTATTTTTCAACAACAACTACTTCTGCACACAGAGGGTGAACATACACGAACGCGTTCGGTGGTAACCTCAAAGGTTGGTGGTCTGGCTGGCTTTATGACTAAGAAATCGTCATGTCTTGGCTGTCGTGCACTGATGCCGAATGGTTATGAAAAGGCAGCGTTATGTCCACATTGTGAGCCTCGTATGAGCGAACTTTATCAGCGGGAAATCATGGCAAAACGCTCGCTGGAAGAGACTTTCGATCGCTTGTGGACCGAGTGTCAACGTTGTCAGGGTTCGCTGCATGAAGAGGTGTTGTGTTCGAATCGAGATTGTCCGATCTTTTACATGCGTCAAAAGATACGCATGGATTTGGATACACAGGAAAAGCGTGTACAGCGCTTCGGTGCGCCGGATTGGTGACGCATTACCGTTTATATTGCATGAATAGTTTATAAGTGTTTTGTGTCTGATTGCGAATCGGTTGCTAAGAATACTGTATTTATATTTTATTTGTTTTACCTCTAAATAACAGAACCTGAAATGTTCTATCCAAATTTGGTTTGTCTGAGTACAATAAATTTGAAATGTTGAGAAACAATGTGTAAACTGTCATGGCTATGCGGATGGAATTCTGAAGATAGTGCAGCCTGAAAAACTTCACTCGAATGAGGTTTTTCTGAGAATAATGGGGTCTTTAAAATTTGAACTACATATAAAATTCCTTATCTAATCTACGATGCGCTCAACTACATAATACAACAAGAAAGTACTTTAACTTAGATTGCACCGAAGCTATAATACCCTTCAAATAGTTCGAAGATTCCACCGTTTTCATAAACAAATCGGACCCTGACTCATCCCCTTTTCTCAAATTTAATTCAGGAAATATTTTCTGCCGCTACAACAACAACATCAATGACCAGCTTATTAGGAAAAAAGGACGTGTTTAAAATTTCTAAGCGTTCGCGTATATACAGACGGACAGATGGCACTGCCAGTATCGACGCTTTTGAATTCTACATATACATAACTTACATATAAATATTTTGTATAGGGTCTACGACGTTTTCTTTGTACCAAACTTAATATACCCTGTACAGGGTATAAAATAATTTTTCCACTTAATTAAACTTTGCTTAATGTTTTACAGATAATACCACAACTTATTTTTATCTTTTTTATTAATGCTATATCGTTTTTTTGTTTTTTGTTTTTACAAAGATACCGCGCCAATCGTTGACTATAAACTAAAAAAAACCTACAATGCGCGTTGGTAGTGGAAAGCGCAGCGCTACCCTATTTTTATGATGTTTAGTATTAAACAAGTTTTTAAATTTGGCAAACTAATTATTGGAAAATGATCATTTTTGTTAACACGACTAAAGGAAACGGATTAACGGTTCGACTTTAAATTTGTTTATGACACAGTCAATTAATACATGACTTTAAACACTTTAGTTTAGCAACAGTTTGCTTCAGAAACTACTTTTTGATATTTTTAAACCCGTATTATAGATTATTTGTTAGGGAGCGCCGTTGTGAAGTCACATCATAGTAGTGTTTCGTTTTTATCAATACGTTTTCTTATTAATATACACTTGCAATTGCCTTATGTGCTGCCTACCAACAATTTACTTGATTTCATTTACGTGTTTTTTTTATATGTAAGTATATAAAATGCATATAGTAATTACTTAAAATTAAGAACAAATAAAATAGTTTAAAGAACTTTTTTTGGGTAAAGTTGTTATGGGACAAGGAGTTTTTTCTATATTTCTAGTTGCACTATTTACGACTTTGCAACGTATTGGATAGCCAATCCATCGCTTGATCTAAGCCTTCACCTTTGGTCGCTGATGTTTTGAATATTTGAAATGTTCGATTTTTTAAATTTTCCAAACCCAGCGCATGATGCACTTCCGCCACAGTCATACAACCCTCCATATCCTGTTTGTTGGCGAGCACAACAAGTATGGCGCCGGCAAGTTCTTCTTCCTATAAGTAAAAAAATAAATAAAACAATATTGTTACAACATTAGAACTTCATATGTATAGCATTTAAAAAATACGCACTCGCAACATGTACAGCAGTTCATCTTTAGATATGCCTATCCGATCTCGATCTGCAGAATCCACTACATAAATTATAGCATCTGTGTTACTATAGTAACAACGCCAATACGGTCTAAATGCCGAATAAAGTTAAATAAAGTCTTTTCTTGTAAGTTATTTAATTTACAAACCTTATACTTGTCTGACCACCCAAATCCCATACCTGGAATTTTAAATTCTTGTACGTAACCTGTTCGACATTGAAGCCAATAGTCGGAATTGTTGTGACCACTTCACCAACTTGCAGACGATAAAGAATAGTCGTTTTACCAGCGCCATCCAGCCCCAATATCAGTATGCGCATTTCGCGTGAACCGAGCAGACCGCGAAAGTAACTTAATACACCACCTAAGAATAATACAAAATATTTTAGCTACTAAAAAGTAATGTTTGTTGTTATTTCTTTATGAAAAGTTTACTCACAACACCGGCAGACATACAATTGGCATAAAGGTTCTATTTCCAACTTAGCCAATCTGTCATTGCTGCCACACATAGAACTTACCCATTTTATTATCACTACAATACGTTGGTGGCTGGTATTAATATACTTATTATTTATATTGTTGGTATATAGCTTGATTTAGTTGTTTTCCCTATAAAAGTTAATGCACGCACATTTGGTTTAATTATAATAAATACATATGTGAAAATAATCCGTATTTTCACTTTTTTTATAGGCAGACGATGAGAACGGTTTGATTTATGTCAAAAATTGTTTGTCATGCGTAGCGGTTATGACGTGTCTGTGTAAAGAGAACACAGTGTTGCATTACAAGCGAAACGGTTAAAATAAAATGCGTCTAACTTTGGGTTGTTTTTAATTTTATTTGTTTAATAATAAAAACTTATATTTAAAAGAATAATTATGCAATAAAGACGCTGCTCAATATCAGCTAATTAGCAGTAAATGACCAGCAAACTATATATTAATACCTATTTCGTTCATACCAATGGAAATCATTTAACTGAATATCATTTACGCCTAAAATTTAATTAAAAATAAAATATAGATTGTTTTAAATTAATTTATTTATTTCTTTCTCTTTCGTATTTAATATTTATTTCAATATTTCTTATGAACTACAATTTTAATTTTTTTGATTGCTAAATATTATTTAAATGATTACACAAACTATTGTATGCTTTGATATTGATTTCATTATAATTCCCGTCATAACCTCAAACACACTGTTGCAAGTTTGTACGCATATGTATGTATGAATCTTTTAAAATTCATATTTTTTTGCGTTCATGTTGCTATTGTTGGGTTTTAATGCGATTGCCAAATAAAAAATTAATATTATTACATATACATACAGTAAAGAGCCTTTTTTAATATCATTACATACATACATTTTCCCTTTGTGTTTAACGTCTTATTAAATATACATTATTTTAGCATGGTTTGTTTTTTATTGTTTACAACTTATGTAAAGCAAAAGTTTACTATATAGTACATTTTAGTAATACTTTATTTTATGAATTTATAAATATACATGTATATATATATAAAGCACACACAGATATATAGCTATGAATATTGTAGAGTTTTAAAAATAAATTTCAAAAAACAAAGACAATGTTTTCTCTTAGTTAATTAAGCTTTTTTGTTTTGTTTTTTATTTTATTGCATTAGAAAATGTACTGGAGTTAATACACCTAGTAAAAATGGTCTTAGTAAAACAATGTGCTAGAAAATATCAGTCGGAAATGTTCAAAACACTGTTATTCAATTCCCTTATTAGATATTAAGTTAACGAACGTTTGTAGAAATTGTATCTTTCATATTACTTATTAATTTTATTTTCTCATTTTCTTCAAGTGCTTTGAAGTTTATTATTTGTTATTGAGAAAGTTTCATATCAATAAATCAAAAGAAAAAAAAAACGCTTGTAAAAACTAACTACTATAAAAATATAAACTTTTTAAATTAAATAAATTGCAGGAATAAACTAAATATAATTAATTTTATGAGACTTTCTATGAAATACATATGTACATATCCACGTGATTGCCACTTTCACCCATCTATGTACATATATATGTAGGTATTGAAATAATAATAAGCTAATTAATAATTTCCCTTAACTTTCGAATTTTTAAAAATTAAAATGTCATTCCATACAATTTTATTAATTATACATACTCGTACGTAGCTTTATTTAGTGTATATTTCAATTTATTAAAGAGCTGTTAAAAATATTTTATTTATGTATATTTAAGTTAAATGGTAATGTGAACGTATTTTCGCATGTTTGGCTGACTAGAATGTTTGGTGCAAATTGCTAGCTTTTTAGTTAAACTTTTTCATATTTTTTAATTAAATATTTTTATTTGATGGTATAAGATAGAATGGTGTGAAATGTACAGTTCTTATACGCGCAATACTTGCATAGTTTTGTTGACATATACATATATTCTGCAATTATATTATTATTTTTTGTTGAATTTAATATTATTTTTTATCTTAACGCTCAAATTTATATGTAGTTATCGATGATTGTAGCATTTTCCCGAATGTTATCGATTTCCATTATATGTTTAGGTTAACTAGCTTTTTGTTTTGTTTATGTAGCTACTTTTATTTTACATTAACAAATTAAAAAAGACATCAATTTATATTTTTAATATTATTTTTCGTTTTTATAACAAAAATATTTGGTGTTTTGTTCTCGTTTGTTTATTATATATAGCTTAACTTTCAATCGTAAATTTGCTTGTTCGTTTATATGTAAACAATTTAATTTTTGACGCTTTCTAATAAGCAAAATAAATAACTTGCGGCTAACAATATACGCAAAATTGCCAATATCGTTAGTTATTTCAACTTCAGATTTAGTTTTATTTGTTACTAATAGCCTTCAAACACTAAACAAATGTTCTCAATATTGTTTTGCTCATTGGCTTTGTATTTATGTTCGCAACTGTATCTACTTATTTACATTTGTTCTGGTGGGAGCAACTATCAGATATTTTGGCGCAGAAAGAATTAAGAGGAGCAAGTGCTAAATGCTGCAGAAAATATTCTAAAAATTGTGCATTTTTTAGAATTTT
Source organism: Bactrocera zonata (assembly GCA_037783105.1). Lineage (NCBI taxonomy): Eukaryota > Metazoa > Arthropoda > Insecta > Diptera > Tephritidae > Bactrocera > Bactrocera zonata. The sequence goes on along the minus strand of JBAWJQ010004250.1, from coordinate 52,162 downwards.
GTATGGCCATTTGTGATACTTTACAACTACATCAAGCTTATTTTATGATTTTTGCATGCTTAATTTTTAGATCTGATTTGTGTGTTTTTGGTGGGACATATGTATATGTATATATGTAGGCGCATAGTTACGGTTTAAGTCGGTTTTAAATTTTATGATTTTTTCGGTATAAAACTGACGTTTCCTCCTGTAACTACGCCTTGTAAAGTTTGTTGTTTTACTTAGAAGTAACAAAATAAATGTGTTTGTTGTTTTACTTAGAAGTAACAAAATAAGTGTGCGTATTAAAATATTCTTTGTTGTAATTATTAATAACTGCGCTTTATATTCTATAATTAAGTATAAATGCCAAGTATAGATTTTGTAAAAAGCAAATGTCACGTACATTGAACGTTTGTTTAATGACACAAAATTAATTACGTTAATATAAAATAAATACACATACATATACATATACTTGCTAGCCAAATTTCGTATTGAGAAAGAGTAGTTGGCTAACGTTAAACACTAAGGCCTCTAAAAAATATTTTTTAAAAAGAACAATTTGATTTACATTTGTATAAATTAAACAAGATGTAAAATGATCTTTGCTTCTTTCTTAAATATATTAATTTATGTCTATTAAGCAGGTCAAATTGTTCTTCAGTTTTACATTATTTTAAGCTGTTTTTTGGGATTTTTAGAATAAATATTATTTCGTGTTTGTTTAGCTACATTTCATTAATTAGTGTTATATAACTTTGTCTTTTCTTTTCGATTCAGAGCAGTGTTTTTGTTGGAATTGATTTATCAGATAAACAGAAATTTATAAAAAAAAATATGTATTATTATAAAAAATAATAAAAATATAATTTAAAAAAAATTAAATAAATATAAATAGGATTATGAAATCAAATTACAAATTTATTACTTCGAAATGAAATCCAAACAGTTTCGTAAAAAAAAGTTTTTAACAAAAATTTTATTTTGAAATTATTTAAAGTATTAATTAATGGGAAAAAATTTTCAAATTGAAAATGTATATCATCAAAACCGAACTGAAACCGAAAGATTTCAAAACATTTAATTAAAATGTTTAACAAAAACAAAAAAAACATATTCTTTTCAGAAATGACAATTTCACAATGTTTAACTGAAATATTTTATTTTAAAACATGTTTCTTTATATATTTTGAAATATATAATTTAACTTAATAAACAATGCCTTTTCGGCTAAGTCGAAAATATAAATTTCAAGCTAGAAATGACTTTAAAACTTTCCAACGCCTGATACCACTTTGCTTATCTTTATAGCTTGTTTTACATCAAGAATTTTAAGTAAGCAATACATTTTTCTTATAACAAATTGTTCTCCATATATCTAATGTCATTTCGTTAGCATTTTATTTATGATGCACAATATTTTTCATACTATTTTGAATCGGTTTACGTTGACCACACACATACGGCTGCCCAAACTGCAAATGCACTACAATGTCCTACACATATAACCTTTTGTTCTTGCTAATACTTGCTAGTAAGTATTTACTAAAAATTATTTAACTAAGTTTGCACAGCGAGTGATTAGTCTGAAATAATAAAAAAAATTCCTAACCTAAACTGGCAAAGCTTACTATATTGCTCATAAACTGCTATCTAAAACTTTTAAGAAGTATCGAACTACAAATAAAAAATTACTTAGTATTAATTATTACATATGTATTAAGTATATAATTGAATAGGCGCATCAACGAAATAAAACTTACTTATGCTTTGTTCACGCATATTCCACCCAAGCATAATAAATGTTATAAATTATAATAATTAGGTTTACGTATAATACAGTAAAAGTTTAATACGTTTAGCAAATGTTCCCTATGGCTTGACTATTCACATTACATACAGCGTTGTTGTAGCAGTGACAGTTGACAAATTTTTATATAAATAAGAACTTGTGAAATTGTATAAAAAATAACGCAAAATTGAGTCAATAAATTTATAAATATATTTAAAGAAAAATTGCAAATCGCACAATTTTCACAAGCACTACTACAACAACGGAGCATTGCTAACACAAACCATTTCACTTTTAAACCACCTTATACACCCTGTTAATTAAAGCACTTGAAAAAATGCCATTGTTTCTTTACCTTTACGATCGTGACATGCCTGCGTATTTGCCTAAACATTTGCTATGGGTGCATTGCGTGTCTCCGCATCCCGATTCGACTTATCCTACACGTACTGATAGTGCGCCAACTCAGTGCCACCACCTTCACCATCGGCATTGCCGCGCAATAGCGGTTCTTGTTCCACCGTTGTACGGCCCACCTGCATATCCATATCGTAGTAATTCATCCAATCGACGTGACGCGGTTGCACTAAGCCAAAACATTTGCACTCCAAAAAATCGACCAAATTGTTGAATGGTCCACGTGTGAAAGGACTATGTCCGCCTTTCGCCTGAAAATGCCGGTAGCGTCCACGATTCATGCGCTCATTAGTAGTCATACCCAAGCAGACGACTTGATATGTCTGGCAAATTGTTAGCAGCACAACCCAGGAAAGATGTAATAATGCATTCGCCATCACCCAACCGACCCAGGCATTACAATTGGCTATGTCCATAATTGCTTTTTGGAAATCCGCCAGCGGTACGAGCGTAAAGTATACATTACATTGATAGATATAATAACAGGCGCCACCATATAACATCCAACCGCACATGATGAGTAACATCCAGAGGAAACCCATAAAGTAAGCGTGATTCTTGAGACCAATACAATTGCCCACCCAGGGGCAGTGATGGTCGAAACGCGCAACGCAACGATCGCAAACGCTGCAATGCTTTGAACGTATCGGACGCCGTACCAGACAGCCGGAGCAGAAAGAAGAGGGTTCGAACCCAATACCACCGCGTTCTGACAATTCGACAATCGTCTGTAATATAAAATTATTGTTTTGTGAATTATTCAAATAATATGTTAAGTGCAGCGGAAGAATTAAAATACACTTTATAAGAAGCATATGCGCACAAATAGTTCACAAAAAACTATCTTAGCACGCAATCTCTCAAAGGAATTCTTACTTTAAAACGTTGCTCCTGCGTCGGCCGTATAATACCTGGATCGCCTTTCCATGACTTCATAAAACATACCCAAAGCGCTGCGGAGCAAGCCAAAAACATTAAGGTTTCCGCAAACGAAACCGCATCCACAATATAGACAATCCACGTGACATAGAACCACGCTTTCGTCGCCAGATACACACTTAACGGTAATAATGCCAGTAAATGCTCATCGAATAATGCCTTACCAAGCGTATGGAAGATGCCATACAAGCATCCAAGAAGGAAGAATTTAATTATGTACAGTGTATTTAGTGTAAATACGACGCCAGCTAAATAAAACGCCGTGAATGGACAAGCAACCATTGCCCACCAACGTAGACGTTTATCATGACGTAAGCGTGATATTAATGACCGTTGTGTTTGGGTTTTTTGTGAAGCCTCACGTACGCGATCTAATACTTTGGAACCAATCCATATTGCGCCTGCCTGTGATTCTAGCATTGTTAAAGGCGTTTCGCCACGTAAATTAGGAACGTCGAGGGAGGCGCGTGATTTTAGAACCAATGTAGAAATCGCAGTAGCGTTGCGTGCCAGTATGGCCCAATGTAACGCAGTGTTGCCGTGCGTGTAATCGACCATAGCTGGATTTGCGCCAAGCGTGAGCAATAAACGTACGGGATCCAGTGCACAGACCTAACAATAAGTTATTGAATATTTTAATGACCATATGCAAATTTATAATGTTAAAATATACCTTCCAAGCGGCCCACATGAGCGCAGTCATCCCGCCACGATCTTGCAAATCTGGATCAACACCTTTTGCTATGAAATACGCAACCAAAGCTGTGTGCGCAAACTGTGCTGCAATGTGTATGCAAGAACAACCCTCGGCATCACGTATGCGTGGATCAGCACCAGCACACATCAGCAACACAACGGAACCGAGATGCCCTTGTCTTGTTGCCCAATGTAAGGGTGTCGCATTCAATTCACCACCTACGGCATCTACAATGGCGCCTTTCTCCAGGAAATAACGTATTATATCACGCCTATTATTAATGGCTGCCCAATGTAGCAAAGTTACAGTCTCACTATCGGGTTGATTAACATCCCAACCAGATTCAATAAGTTCACGTACACGTGCAATAGCGCCATACTGTGTCGCTTTGACTATATCGAATCCGCTGTAATCTGGTTCCACCGGTGCGGTGGGTGGCTGTTGTGCCATAAGTGCAGCTTGACGTTCAGCATCGCGATCATTTTCCGTACCAGGCACACATGAGCCAGTCGTAGCGACATTGCAAGCGGTCTGATACATGGTACTGGGATATTGATGTAACCGTGATAGGAATAGACTTGCTTCAACTATAATAAGTAAATAGTTAATTATTTTTTTTTTATTTCTAAACCTATATTTCCAAGTCAATTCAGCGATGTATAAATAAACTTTGTCGCTTACCTATTCAATTGCAACTTTTTTCTTAACACTAACCAGTGGGGTCCTTAAAAATGAATCAGCCTGCAGCCGTTGCTGCTATCATAAAACGCACTAATGCGTTAGTATGAGTGTTGGTGCACTCAATCCAGCATTAAGGGCAATTTTAAGCAGCTTATACGAAAACACTTGGTAAATATACACAGCGTTCTATGAATGCGCCATTTAACTACGCAATTTGAGTATTTCGATAGATAAATACTTTTTTACACAGGTAGTTGAAAGAAAAAGCCAAATTTTATCACGCAACTCGGAAAAAGTAGATTACACTCAAAAATTTGACCACTTTTGACATTTCAAGTGACAATTCGCTGCTGTTGTCAGTGGGGGTGACATTTTTCCTAAAGATATGTGTTTGTGTGTATATTGTCATGTGCAATGGTACGAAAGTGGAGACAAAAGAAACGAACCAATTAGCGATGATGCCATCGCAAACGAATAAAATGTTATACCCTTTAAACACAGCGAATTATATGCATTAAAGCAGTAAAATTCAACTATGACGTCATGAATAGAATAGTCATGACATCTGCTGCAAACTGTTGTTGCTATCGTAGCGACAGAAAACATTACAGAAATTATTTGCAGAATTTTGAATTGAAGATGCTGAGTAGTGAAGCCTGGGTTATTTGAAGTTATTCACAAACTACTAAGAAAACTTACCATTCCTTAATAATATATGAAATAAAACGAATATTTCCCCTCATCATATTTTCTTCTTCTTCATGTTTTATTCATTTTATTTGACCGTATAATAAAGTTAAATAGTTTTACACTTAATTATGCAATGATGATAAAATTAAAAAATATACATTATAGTTTTTTCTTATGTTTTAAGAAATACATACATACATATGTATGTATATACATGAGCATGATTTGCTTTGCCTGTTACAACACTGCAAATGAACAGTGGGCGCTAAAATAATCATACAGCGTGAAACAAATATGACCGATTATTATTTGTAATTTATTGGACTGGAAATTTATATGAAATAGTTTATAAAATTATAATTTTTAAATATCACACATTTTGTTGCTACATAAAGGTTTTTAATTAAATGCTCCCACTATTCTCTTACAGTATTGCACTCATGTTTTGTTTCTGTCACTTTTTATATAAAATGTGTGACTGTCAATATTTTTTTTTTATTAAAGTTTATTTTATTTTTTGCATATCATTAATGATCAATGATGTTGCTTAGATTTTTAAGCCTATGATATATATTTATTTATTAGTATTATGCCTTGGGATATATAATGTATAATATAAAAAATAACGTTTACAACGTTTATACGCTTTTTTTTATTTAGTTTCTATATTTTACAAAAATGTGTTTTTTTACTTATAATTATGCAAGTTTACGTTTTAATAATTTTTGCTTTAGGGTTTCTTTTCTAGTTTTTGTATATATTTCTTTCTACTGTCTTGGGCTGGATAAGTGTTTTTATTGATTTGTTGTGTTTTGGTTTTTGTTTTACATTTAGACTTTTGAGTTTTACTTTTATTTTAAATTCCTTAATTTGTCGCCATGCTAACCGATCAAAAATGTTGGCGCAGGAAATGTGTGCATGCAAAAAATATGTTAGTGTAAAATTAACTGTTTGCAAGTGCGTTAAATTGTGTGCTTTTTGTAAAATAAATGTAAATAGCAATGCAAAAAATATAGTAGTTTAGTTACAAATATGAATTTTTTAGATTTTTGAAATACATTTAATATACTATGCAAGTGTAAAAATCATTGGTATGTTTATTGTACAAGGATATGGGAAGATGGAGGTAGTGAGCGCAGCTAAGAGCTTAGATGAATATATGTATGTTTGTATTTAGTATTAAATATTATAGTTTAGGTGGGCCGATGCATATTTGCTTGCGCTTAAATTTATTCAGCATTTGCAGTTTCTTACTATAATGTATACATATGTATATACTGTGTTGACTATGTAACTTCTTTCAGAGCAGTGTTGTGATATTACGCAATATTCTTTTATTTGATAGTGGCAATATTTCTATTTTACAGATTGATATACTATTTGCAAAATTGTATATGTGTGTGTGTTTTAATCTATTTCTAACATTTATAAAGCTCAAAAATTTTAGCAGTTACAGATATATGTACTTATACTTATTTTCTTACAATGTTGGTTGAGTTTTCCCCGAAGCTGACAAGCTGCGCTCAATTGCATTAAATAATATTCTTAATAAACAATTTTATTAAATTTTCTTAATTTTAAACTGCCAACACACTCTTGTTAATCGACTTTGATCGATAGTTCGCTGAATGCTGTCATAGATAAATAACGGAAACGGAAACACATCAGTAGGAGAATTAATTACAGGAATAATTACCGAGTATTTTCATAGTTTCACTAGAAAAAGCAGACTAAAATGGAAGCTAATAAGAAGCAATATTATATAATAGATTATAATAGGTTTGTGGTGTTGATATGTGATGGAAAGTGTGTAAGTTGCTTTCGCTAATCTTACTTAAGATACAAAAGGAATATACAGCTTATTGGTGCGTGGAATGGCTCTTGAACAAAAATCCAAATTGTGTTGAGACAATCTGCCGCATAAAGTGTGTTAGTTATATCCTGGTAGTGACGAAAATATGCTGACTGTAAAAACATAAAAATGTTAAAAGAAAAATTAAAATAAGAGAAATACATATGAATACCTGTGATTGTAGTACCAACGCAAAATATTCTTATACGTTTTATTATATAGTATACATACATATGTACATACTTGCATATGTATAACCTCCCGAATTAATTGTTGAGTATAAATTTTGCGTTTTTCTCTCATATTGCAATTTTAACTATTCGAAAAATAAAATATGAAAAACAGTACAAATCGAAAATAATCTACAAAGTGATATTAAATGTTCAAAGCATAATCAAAAATTATTTGTGTGCAACTTTTTATTTAATTTCTTTTAATTAAATATAATGAATACAAAATAAAAAACAAGAGCGTTTTTTGTTTATTTAAGTTAATTTTTTATTGCATAAATTAAAAACAATTACTTTTTTTCGCTGGTTTGTTGTAAAATACAATATAAATTATTTAAAATTAAATTAAATTGGTTTACGTAAAAATTATTGTTACAATTTTTTTGTAGTGTGTAGAGTTAAGAGCTTGCAGGGATATGGTGTCAAAATAAACTTAAAATTAATTATGTAAAAATCGGTTCTTTAATGTACTTTATATATAAGCATATATATTATAAAATTAAAACAAACAAAACTTGTGAAAGAATAAGAAAATTTAAAATTAAACAATAACAACAGTTAAAATACACTTTTCTTTACTTTCAACTATTAGCTAATACAAGTATAGAATATAAATGTGAGTAAGGATAAACTGATTGGTTGTACGGTGTGTAAGACACGGTGAGCGCGAGCATAGCAAAAAAAAATTATGTAAAAAGCTATGTTGCATACAAACATGAGGAATACGCATTGCTATGTTTGCAAGTTCATTACTATTTGCTTGTTGTTGGTCTATGTTTGTATGTGCGGCAGGAGAGCACTACTATGTTATGTAGTTAAAGTGTACCCTTATTTAACATTATTGTTTTTTTTTGTTCGCTCTTGTTTTTAATGTTGTTTTTTTTCTGCATATTTTCGAAGATTCCGTGTTTTTTTTTTTTTAATTATGCAAATGTCGGTGTATGCTAGTTATATTTTAATAAAAAATATAGATGCGCTCGAATTTACAGGCATTGACGCATAAATACATATGTAAGTGTGCTTATTTGTTGTTTTTGTTCGTCTGTATACATATGCTTAACACTTCGTTTGCCAATCATTGCTCATACAATGTCGCTGATTATCTTTTTAGCTTTTTATTACTTTTTATTTTAATTTTTTTGTTTGCATTCGTCTTTCGTTTCGACTTTTTCGCTTACACGCACACGTTTGCACTTTTCAAAGAGTTCGTTTCACACATTTCACACCTACAGATTATCATTACGCCGCTCATTCTACTTTGCCCTACTATCTATTACTTTTACTTTTTGCTGCTTCTGCTACTACTTTTGTTTGGTGGTTGTGGGTTACATTTGTATGCATTTGCCTGACTTATTAACTGTATGTATGTATGTAGTTATGTTGTATGTAATGCTTTACAGTTGCACTTAATAATAATTATAAACTTGTTCAGCATCTTCTGTTAATTTGTTGTATATAAGTATGTTGTATATACTACGTTTATGTGTGTGTATTGCAATTCTTTGCTACATCCTTAGCCTAGATGTGTGTGTGTGTGTGTATTATTTATAAATACATGTATATTACAGCATATTTATATCTTCGATTTGTTTCAACACATTTGCATGTGCATACGTGTATACATATATATAAGTAGTTTTAATTCAATTTCTGTTTTTTTTCGTTTTTTTTTGTTTTTTCTTAATAAAAAAAATTGCAGCAATTGTTATAGGAAAGTATTTCGCGGGGGGATAGGTAGCGCGTTAATTTGTTTGTTTGTGTATTGTATAATTTCTTGTTTACATATAAATATATATGTATGTATATATCTATATAATATTAATATTATACGTTTATTATATACATATTTCTTGTATATATGTATGTATGTGTGTACGCTAATTTATTTAAAAGCAAAAAACGCAAATTATATATTAATAAACATCAATTCCCACTGATGTTACGTTTTATTACTTAAATCGGGCGGATTTGGCGGACTACCTTCCAGCTGCTGCTGATGCTGCTGCTGCTGGTTTGTTTGCAGTTGATGCTGTTGTTGTTGCTGCTGTTGCAACTGATGTGGATGCTGTGTCGTCAGCAATGTCGGTACTGATATTGTTGTCGCTTGCGTAATTACCGTTGTTGCTGTAATCGTCTGTTGCACTCCTCCCTGCTGCTGATTCTGTGGATGTGTCGTTTGTATTTGCAATTGTTGTTGTTGTTGTACAGTTTGATGCAACTGCGACTGCGGCATGGACATTTGCTGTTGATTCGTGTTGTTTCTATTTCGAGGGAAAGAGAAGCGCAAAATTAATGTTTATAACTACAACAAACGAACCTTATTAAGAATATTATTTTAAATAATTATTTTCAGAGCAGTTTGTGGTTTGTATTTTCGAATTTTGTTTTCTATTCCATTAATTATACTATTTGTTACACTTCAATGCCAAACCAAAACAGTTCAACACCTTAGATAACGAATATTAGGAACCCTGTACCTACAGTTGACTTTTATCGGAAATATTAATCAATGTGTCAGATTTATAATTGAAATTCAGAGAGAATAATATTAAGATTTTCGAACTTCCGGGCGACATTATACTCACATATATCGGCCAACATGTGCGTTATTTTAATTAAATTGATATAGCGTATTTTTCTTATAACGGTGCATATTTGTGCTTAGAATGAATAAAATCGGACGAAAACTTGCCTAGATCCAACAAAACTAGCAGGCCTTATGTACATAAGGTACTTTCCTGGCTTTAGCCCTTGGAAGTTGCAAGGGTATGAAATGTTCGGCTATACATGAACTTAGCTATTCTTTATTTCTGATTTTGAGATTAAAACCTAAATTTTCAATTTTTAAATCTCATTTCTTATTAAAAATTCAATGTTTAATCCCATTTTTGGACGATTTGTTACTTAATAAATTGTGAATTGAGATTTGAAAACCGAATGCTCAATCTAACTATATTACTATGTAGTTCTAAGAGTTGAAAATAGAGCTAGACTAACTCCGGGCCACTCAAAAATTATTTATAGACAATAAATATTATCTTGATCTTTTGCCCTATTGATGAAACCGAACGCTTCCTCACCAGATTTTTACTTTGATACAAAAAAAAAAAAAATTGAACTAATCCTTCGATTATTACCCCAGAACGCAATAAAAAAAACATTATTCTTCGCAATCCGTGTAAAATAAGAACGTCCAAAAAAAAAAATAATTTAAAATATAAAAAATAATCCTATTTTCACTTACATTTTCGCAACATTATTCAGCGGATTATTGGAATTGCACAGAACGCTATATACAGAATCAACTTTGCTGAGTTTTTCAAATAACGGTATGAGTTCAAGCAACTCCGAATCGTTCGTGTCATCAAACCATGACTTTACAGGAACCTGCAATGGTAATGAAATATTTTTATTGAAATTAAACAGATAAAATATATTTTTGTATTTGTATTCACAATGCAAAATTAAATTTTTGTATACAAAAAGTAGTAAAAAAACATTAAATGTTGATTGTGTAACAGTTTTCTGCCATTTTCTCCAATATGTTGCAGATATTGCCTACTTACCGCATTATCTGGATGAAATATATAACTCGCTGGTGAATTATCAACAATGACAATTTTTTGTAAATCACGCCCAAGACGATTTAAATCCTTAATATAATTTCCCCTGTAATAAACGCACGATTCCCTAAACAGTCTTGCGCGAAACACATCCCATCTAAGGATAAAAAAGGCAATTAATTATTTAATTCAATTGCATGAGGGTAGAAAAAGTCTATTAAATCACACATACTTGTCTAACAGATCGGCAACGGGATCCGCGTATTTGGCTAGTGATGCTGTAAATAAAACACACTCGTACAATTCGCCCATTTTTCGCAGGAACTCATCGACATAGGGCCGTTTGAGTACATAAACTTGATGTATGGTGCCATCAATTTCCACTGGTACAATAAAATCAGCATTTGGAATCGGCTGCAATTGAAAGTGTGCAATTAAATAGTGAAAATTAATTATAAAAATAACAAAGAAGCTGATTTGTAGGTCATAAAATATAATTTTATAGTTTCAAGTATGCTTTTAGGCGCTTAGCAGCATTTAGTAGTGACATGTATGCATGTATTTATGCTTACCTTAAAACTACTGTGTACTAATGTCTCATCCAAATCGATGACCATGCATTTTTTATGCATATCCGAGTGCCTAACCTGAGGTAGTAGGTACCTTTGTTGGTCCGGTAATGGTGGCGGTGTTGTGGAACCATCGATTGATGTGCCATTTTGATTGGTTTTCGTACGATTGCGTCGCCAGCAGCATAGAAACGATTGAAAGAAGCCGCGTTTTGGTGGTTTCAAGCGTTCGACATCATCTGAAATATTTAAGAAGACGCGGCATTATTTAGAGGTTCTTAAAAAATTCTGTTTTATATTTAATGTATTTACAATTCACATGTGTATCCATAAGAATATACGAAAATAAATTCATTTTTGTAATTTATATTTAATTATTTATTACTGTTTTCACTTCTTTTAAATATAAAATGATGGAATGATTGACCTCATGTTCCGGGTGATATTCATTGCACTTTTTTAAATCATGACTTTATCAAATGGCTTACTACTTGCATTTAAATGAATAATCTTACTTTATTTTTCTAAAAAAAATTCAAAACAAAATAATATTGATATTTTTTAAATCATAAACCCAGCACATAACCAATTTTTTTTGAGAAACATAATCTAATTTTTCTAAAAAAAAAATTCAAAACAAAATAATATTGATATTTTTTAACTCATAAGCCCAGCACATAACCAAATTTTTTCGAGAAACATAACCTAACTTTTGTGTAAAAATATCTTTTTCGAAAAATTTCTCAAATATTATTTGCTGCCATTTCCAAAATCGCATAGCTATAACATAACGAAATTTTCCAGATGAATATAAGCTCACTTTTGTACATAAAATATATTTTTAGAAAATGTTCTCAAATATAACCTACTTAATTTTCCTTAAAAAGAATTGTGTGAACCGATCTCAAATCTAAATAATATTGACATTTTTTTTAAATCATAAGCCTATCACATAACCACAATATTCAGATGGACATAACCACATTTTCGTGTATATATATATTTTTTTTAATTTCGCAAACTCAAAATAATATTTCATCAAAAAACCAAATATTTGATTTCAGAAAAGTATCACCCCATTCATTTTTCCAATCATAAGCCTTATCACATAACCAAACTTTTCAGACAAACATAACCTCACTTTTGAGTATAAAATATTTTTTTTGGAAAATTTCTTCAATTCAAGATAATATTTGATCACATATCGTAATATTTGGTTACAGAAAAACATAACCTCACTTATTTTTCTAAATTATAAAAATTTGAGTCGATCTCATATTCAAAATGATATTTGCTCACGTTTCAAAATCTTTTCACGTAATCAAATCTTTCAGAGGAATATAACCTCACTTTTGTTTATAACGCATTATTTTTGAAAATTTTCATAAGTTAAGGTTAAAATTAAAATTGTAATTTAAATTTTTTTCTTATTTTTAACAACAAAAATAAAATATTGAAAAAATTAAATAAAAAAAATGTAATATTTTATATTATTATTTTCAGTAATAAAATCTGCAATAAAATAATTTAATTTTGTATAATGAAATATTATTGAATTTATTCCTCCCAAGCTTTAAAATCACAACAAATTCAAAAAACAAACTTCAAAACATGTCAACAACATAATTTGAAATCTCCAACAAAATTGTTTAGCACACTGACCTTTCGTTACAACGACGACCTAACCATAACCCATACTCTTAAACTAGTTGCAAGTTGTACTCTCAAACAATAACTTCGTAAACTTAAAAAGCGACCATTTTAAGCATAGTTTTTAGCACGAATCATACTCTTCAGAAGTGGCAGCCACTTGAGCTTGACTTTCGCGTAAAATTCTCTGCATAACTTTGCATCTTTTTTGCTGTTTTCGATTCGTTTTTTATGCTAGTTGCAAGAATTTGCACTTCCTGTCCGCGTCTCGCTTCGCCGCTGCGAAAAACAAACCGAGCGAACAGTCTTAATTGCTTTAATTGTCAATGACCTATCGGCGGACGGTGAGGGCACAAGTCGCCGCACCCATTCTTCAATGTAAACTTTCGCTTTCGCTGAATTTGCGTTATTATGTAGTTAAAAGAGCGAAAAAATAACTGTTTGTCGTATGCTAAAATGTTTTGTCTTTAGGTATATATGTACGTATGTACATATGTAAGAATATATTCACAAGTTGCTCGATACGTACGGGTGGCAATGACATGCTGAGGTGAGTAATTTCGTCTTGCTGAAAATATGTTTGCGGAATAGTGCAGAACTAGTACATTACGTTAAAAATGGAGGCAAGTAAGTATTAGAAGTGAACAGAAATATTAGCATCTACAAAATTCGTTACAGAATTGATAATAAATTAATTAAAATATTTAAAAAAAAAAATAATAAAAAAAAAAATAAAAAAAAAAATAATAATAATTTTTCACAGCTTTGCAGGATAGTTAATTTTAAAATGAGTATTTTCTTTTTGCAAAAATAAAATATTTCGCCGGCAACGGCAATAGAAACTTTTCGTTTAGAAAACTATATACATACATATGTGACCTGGTCTACGAAAAGGGGGCTTATGTGTCAAAAAAATCAATTTTCACTTTTTAGTTGATTCGGATGGAAGATGAGATGCTTTTTCACGTGAACTAAAAAGTGAAAAACTCATGGAGTATCCATGGAAGTACTTGGAATGGAGACTTCAAAGAAATCCAAACTTTTTAAAAATGATTCTCCGATTATTAAGGTTTTCAGAACTATTTTCAAAAATAACTCATTGAACTTCATGAATATTTGTAAATACTAGTTTCAGGGAATATTTGTTAAAAAAAATTATTAACATTTGAAAGAATAGCAATTTAATCTTTTAAAGTTTATAAAGCTTCATCAAAATTGTTTCAATCGCTTAAAAACGAACCCAGTATAACCGTAATTTTCTGCTAAGTATATGAATCTAACCAGCACTAGTAACTAAGGTTTTTACCAAGCTCGTAGACAAACAAACACTTGTTGCTGTCGAAGCAACCCGTTTTCGTCACGACACACAAAAAATTTAGGTCAAATCGTACAATTGACCAGAGGTTAGTAAACTCACCCCACCAAAATACCAACGTTTACCGCACTTTTTCTTGGAAAGCAAAAGTTTAGCTGGCTACTAACCAAATGAGAAACAAATATATGCCGTTACCTAGCAAAACTTTAACAACTATTCAATATAGAACATATCCTCATGTGACATACATATACGTATATATTTTTTGACAAGCTATGCAAACATTGCTATCAACATGTTATTTATTTATAGTTATTATGTACATATGTATAACAGGTATATATTTATACACATTTGTATTAATGTATGTGTGTATATAAACACTTATATATATTAATACCCTTTAAGCGCTCAGGCAAAATTAATTTCCTGTTGGATAAACGACCTGAAAGCGCAACAGCCAGCCATGTATATACATACACACACACAAACATGTATAGGTGACTCGACTCGCACGAAAATATTGTTAAGTAATAAAAAAGTATGCAGAATAGCGAACTCGTAAAATTAGCAAGAATACAAGCAAGTCGACTGGTTGACCCAATTTCGTCTGTGACCCGAGTAATTCAAACAAATGCATATAACAACAAAAATGTTGTTGCAATTGTATATATGTACTATGTATATGCATTTCATGTGAATCGATGTACATATGCGTAAGTAAATAAGAGTATCGAGGTACATATGTACGTTGTAAATAGTCGAATTGTGTTGCAAGAGCAACAGTTGCCATTATATAGGGTGATGATGATATGATAGCGTAACATAATATATTTATATTTTTAATTGTGTATGGCATTCAAAAGTCAAAAATCGTGAAAAAATAAACCGCAACTAATAAAAATAAGAAAAAAAAAAACGAGTATAGTGCTTCAGAGGCACATCTGGCGTGAAATAAAAAAAAATCGATATTTTTATATTTTGTTAGGTTATACCTATACTAAAATTTGATATTGCTTTCTCGAATAGTTATTGAGATACACCTTCTAAAATGAGACCGCTCGGTTTAAACAGTTTAGTGAGTTCAGCTTTAAACGTGATTTACACGTAACAGCATTTTTTGAATTTTTTACAGTGATTTGTAGGATTCGATAACTAAAAATTTTTTCTATATATTTTTATATACATATACCATACAATGACATAACAGATCAGTCGAAATTTGGCAAGCCGAAAATCCGAAAAATTTTGGAACGAATTCAATTTTTTTAAACGCCGCCATTTTATAAACTTTTAATTTAATTTTTTTTAGGACAGTGGGTCATTGACCATATCTTCTAGTAGAAAAGGCCAGAATCACCGCCACACTGAGGAACCTTTTCTTAGTGCTGTCGGAAATCGCGTGTAACTAGAAAAACGTTTAATATTTTCCAATCACTGTAAGGTGATTTCTTAAATATTAATAAACACACCCTGAGAATTTTACAAAGAATTGATATAGGCTTTTTTTAATTCTCAAAAATCGCCTTTTTTAGGCTGTCCTTACCACGTTAAGATATTTATTGATTTCGGAAGTCGATCTGAATTTGCTATACCAAGTACAGTTTCAGCCGATCTCCCAGTTTTAAGGAGTTGAAGCAGTAAGGGTTTATAATAATAATTCTTATAGTATGTTTTTTGAGGTATTTAAGTTTGCAGATAGCATTAATGCGACAATAAAATACTATTGCACGATGAAAATGCTTGTTTTCGAAATTATCTAAAATTTTGAGGTTATGTTTCTTGTTTTAGATTTATATAAAAAAGGTTTAAAATGGCGTAAGTTGTTTCTTTTTTAATTCATATTTTTATTCTCTTTTTATTATAAACTGATAATTTGAAATTGAAACACAATTCATTTGAGGTTAGGTGTAGAGATAATATCAGTTTTAAGGCTGAACTTACTACTTTTGTTATTGATTTTTTAATAAATATTTTGAGCTATTTTCAAAAATTTAATTTTTAGAAATTTTGAATTTTTTTTATGTAATTTGTTTAATTAAATGATGTATTTAAGGGGGTATTCTAGACTAGAAATTTAAAAAAATCGAAATTTTTTTTTATATTTTCAAAGTTTAACTATTCAAGAATATGTGCACAAAAGGATTTTTCAAATTATTTTCGGAGATATAGGCATTTTTCTGACCCGGCATCCAAACTGGTTCGGCAGGAACGCGAAACTTTAAAGGCGTTTTCTTCAAAACTGACTTTTTCGGAACGATGCCCACGATTTCTCAGGTTCTACTGGACCGATTTACTTGAAATTTGTATAGAGTCTTCTTTATAAGCTTGTCTTGGTTGTCTATGGTTGGAACTAGCCCCATCCCCAAATTTTTATTTTTATTATTTTTAAAAAATTCGAAATAGTCAGAAAAAGTGATCAAAAAAAAATTTTTTTTCAGGCAGTCGCCATTTTGTAAATTTTTTTTTACCACTTTTTCGTAGTTCTGGCCATTGCGACATTATTCTAGATTAATAATCTTTTTTTCTTTTTGGTTTCAGATAACTAGGAGGGTTGAAATCATGGGCATGGCCACGTGGAAATTTTTAGAGACCCCCCACTTCGTCAGCTCATAATTTTTGAAATTTTTTACTTTTTTTAGTTTTTAATTTTTTTCTGTGCTCTTCAAAAATTAATAAATAACTAATAAAAAAAATGGATGGTAAAAATATTAATTGCCTTTTTTTACGACACTTTAAAAATTACCTGAAATTCATGCTTCTAGACTAGAATACCCCGTTAAATGAAAATTTATGCTAAAATAGAATTTTGTCCACACGAAATTTGACACACTGTATAATAAATATATCGACATAAATATCAGGTACAACATAAAGAAGTAAATATAAAGATATTCATGTGTATGTATATACAGTATTACATATTTATATAACACATAAATGTTTTGTATCTATGTAAGTATGTATTCTTCTGCACGAGTGCACAACACACAAACACACATACATATATTGCTAAAAAACGGAGTAACTTTTGTACATTGTGCGCACCAATGCGACCTACATTGCGGATACGCGTTTATTAATTAATACATATGAACCGCACTTGCACTTACACACATACTATACATGCGTATGTACTTTGCATCACTCATACGCCGTGTACACCAGTGGCTGCGGTTGAGATTTGAGAGTGCAACAGAGGAAATATAAAATAGAAAGGCAAAAATGCATACAAGACACATATGAACAGACAAATACGTTATGAAAAAATAAATACTATTCGTATGTACATATGTATATGCGTTATACATATCTGACATATAAATGTTTTTGCTCTGCTTCTTGGTCAGGCAGCCGAATTCGACATGCAAATGCATTTAATGTTATTAATAAGTACATATGCCCCAATAAATGCATTCATGCATGCATACGTCGCGCACTTACACATACATACATATAAATGCGCGCTCACACACATATACGCGAGTAAGTACACTTTCATATACCCACACACATACAGTAAGCATAAAGTTGGGTGCATAATGCTCTTGTGTCTGTGTTACAAAGTGAAATTTGCAATTTGTCTGGTGGGTTGTTGTTGTTTCTGCAGCACTAGCAAGTACATATAATATGTGAAATATTCAATATGCATACATAGCAAGGGCGTATGCGCATATAACTGCAATATAGGCTCCATGTATGTATATATATGTACAATAAACGATGAATTAAGTACATTTCTCGACACGCACACACTCACACGTACGCATTAAAATTATGAAATTGAAAGTTTTACGCGTTTAATTGATGTCGAAAGCGATGTCAACGCTGTTAACACTCTTGTTAGCGTGAAGTCACATTTAGCAAATGGCATTTGCAATAATTAACAGAGAGGCGTGTAGAAATTGAAACAAATGTAGGCGAAAGAAATCAAGGATAATTATAAAGAATTTATGCTTAATTAAGAAAAATAACTATGTGTAGGTTAAAAAAAAAAACATATATTTAGTATGCAAAAACTGTGTTTTTTTAAACAATTATGATATACTGCTCTCTATTATTATATTTTTTAAGGGGTTACATACGTCCAGCAGCACCAAAAATGCGCTAAAAGAAAAACTTTTTTCAGAAGGGATAACAATAGAAGTATATTTAAAGAAATTTTATATAATGTTTATTGGTACTTAAAGTTTATAAAAAAATGTATTTTAATTTTTCTTTACAAAAATTAGTACATAAAATATCCCGTGACCCAAAGTACAATGAAAAAAGTTGCTTCACGGTCTGCATCATTTATCCTTGGAATGTTGATGGATTTGTAAAAATAAAAAAAATTCTTGTAAAATGAAGTTGTAGTTATAGTCTGCCGAGCCGAATTTTTCAATTTCGAAAAATTTTCCAATTTACGGAATTTAGAAAAAAAGTATGCGTTTTACGTCATAAATGTCGCACTTTAATTATGTTTATAAAATTTTTTAATAAAAATATCGAAAATCCGGCTCGACAGACTATAGAGAAAGCATTTTCGAATATTAAAAAAAAAATTGCAGCAAAAAATGTTAAAAACTGTATGAGTTATCATGCAGACCGTGCCGGGAAAAGTAGTTTCGAGAAAAATGCGTTTAAACTTTCACCTGTGTGCATTAAACTCTCGTCGGGCGGTCTGATTTTCTACCATAACTTTGTATCTATGGAGAATTTTTACTATCCATTTTCACAGAAATCCGCCTAAAACTATAAAGAATAATAACCTATAAAAAAATCGATTTTTTGAATATTCTGGACGTATGTAACCCTTTAAATATAACTCAGATATGCAGAATTAGTAAGGCGATTAGGACAAAATGACGAGTTTCTATGATTTTTTTTATTTTCGCTCGAAAATTCAAGATGAAACAATATGTAACAATTTCTTTGGATACACATTTCGTATTGCTTTTACGAATAGCGCGCAACTTCACGTTGAAATTCTTTAGTAAGGCTAATTTGGCGTGGATTTTTGTGAAATTTTGATGCACATGACTATGGCTGACCTCTAGTTGCGACTTCTTAACAACAAATACATATTTATGTCATTGCTAACGAATCCTCTAAGTATCTGTCCAGATCTAAACATTTCAAAGTAAAATTAGTGGATACGTTTTCGTTTTTTTTCACCAGAAAAATTGTCTTTACGTCAAAATACACGAAAAATAATTGAAATCTGTTTAGTCTTAAAAAAAAATGGTATAACAAGAAAATATTCTATTATAACGATTTTTTTAATAGAAACGTTACAAAAAAGTAGACTGCTAGGGACAGCAAAGGACACCATATTTTCCCCCGCTCTTTTGACATTTTTCTTTTAGTAAGGTATGACATTTCATCATGGAAAGATATACGATCCAACGAGTCGAAATTATTAAAGTTTATTACCGAAATTCGGAGTCAGTGGTCTCAACTTTAAGAGCGCTAAGTCCAATTTATGGTCGTCATAATCATCCTGTCAGATCAACAATTGAGTGTCTAGTGAAAAAATTTGTATGCACAGGCACAGTACAAAATGTTCCCGTGGCAGTGAAACAAAAAAGTGTCAGTAGTGTCGAGAATATTGCTGCCGCCCAAGACCCAAATCAGTGTCTCACACGTCGTTCTCAAGCGTTGGGCATCTTTGTGATGTCGTTGTGGCGAATTTAGCGAAATGATCTTGGCCTACATCCTTACAAATCTAATTGACGCAAGAAATGAAGTCGTTTGACCACCAGAATCGTCGTATGTTCGTGAATTGGGCTAAGCAACAACTTGAAAATGTTTCGGATTTTCATTGAAAAATCATCTTCAGCGCACGTACTCCATGAGTCCAATATTGTACCCCATATGTTTGAAAACCGTCGAATATTGGTGGACATGCAAAAGAAATCGAGTTTTATACATAATGGCATCGAATGTACTTTCACAGGAATAAAGAATTTCATTGATAATCTGTTTTTGTTTTATTATTATTAAAAAAAAAACTTTTGTAGTGCTCTTATATAAAAACTCGGTATAATTAAAAAGTGAATGAGTAGAAATGAATTAGTTTAACTGCTTGGGTCTATTAAAAGTTAATAATATGTCTTAGAGTTCTAAACTACATCGATTTTTATACAAAACCTAATCTTAAGTCTTTCTATATAATAAGCTAAGATATTCAAGTCCGACCACTTAAGTTAATTAAATTAATTAAGCTATTGTCCTTTTTCGCACAGGAGTTAATTAATCAGTTAATGGGGCTTTGCCCGGTTAAAAACTAATTTATATCGATTTACCATACAATATAAAAATCTTATTTTACTACATTACTTTTAATCGAGTTAAAACTGGAATGTAACTCTGCGGGTTCTTGTCTTCTGTAAATGTGGCTGTGTTTAATTCGACGGGCTGTTGACCAGGCTGAAAATTTGGTTGTGTACATTGATAAAATAACCATCAGCTGATGAATGTTAATCATTTGAAAAATACAAAATGAAGAACACAAGCAAGTATAACAGCATTAGCCGGTTGTGCGAAAGGCAAAAACTGTTTTCTCAATTACAATTTTATTGTACTAAATTAATTAGCTGTGCGAAAAAGTTATTATAAAAGCAAATTTGTCTTAACCAATAGGAGACTTAGACAGCCACTTAATTGAATCAATTAAGAAGGGTTTGTCTATACTTCTATAAAAAAACTTCTGACTAATCCAGTTCTTTTTAAGATTATTGTTTAGGTATTATTTTAGAAATGTAGAATCTTAGAAGCTATGATAGAATTAGTATGAACTAATGGATTTTTTTTTTAACTTAGGGGTTCGACATTGGCTATTAAGGGGGTATTCTACTCTAGAATTTTGAAAAATTAGATTTTTTTCATAAATTTCAAGTTTAGACCCTCAAGAACATATCCTCCAAAGGATTTTTAAAAATTAAAATTATTTTAAGAGCTACAGTTACTTTAGTGACGCAGTACCTAGCCCGGTTCGGCCGTATCGAATTTTTTAAACGCGTTTTTCTCGAAACTACTTTTTGCCACACGGTACCGGCATTATCTCAAGTTCTATACAACCGATTTACTTGAGTTGTGTGAACCTTCTTTATATAATCCTTTATCGTTCCTACCAGCATCGTGTCAAAATTTTTGTTTTTAATATTTCAAAAAAATTCAGGAATTTCAAAAAAAAATCGTAAAAAATGATTTTTATTTTTAGGCAGTCGCCATTTTTAAATTTTTTTTCGTGTTCCCTGAGGTAGGGGATTATAACAGCATCCTTACTGATTAAGATTTTTTTTTGATTTGTTTTTTTCAGACCACCAGGAGAGTCAGGATCAATGTCACCAGGATGCGCCATTTTTTACATCTGTCTCTCCCCCCCTCTAATTATTTTAATTTTTAATATTTTTTTGTAAAATTTTTTTTCTGTATTCTTAAGATATCAATAAAAACACCTTAAAAAAATGTGTAGTAAAAATATGTATTTTTTGGTTTTTTTTAAATAAAATTCAAAAAACTGCAATTTCTAGACTAGAATAAACCCTTAAGATAATTATTTTCATTATGTAACATACTTCAATCCACGACACATCACACGAATAACATATGGGTTTACAAACACCCGCTCGACTAAGGTCACTGGCGATGAACGCATGTGAATATAAAAATATGCACTTTAAAGAAATGCATTGCCCTGTATTTACCAATTTACAATACCCTGTATTTATTTACATCACAATAAAAATGGACAGCAATAAACTATAATTGCAAGACTAACGGCATTAAAGCTTTTTGCTTGAGCTTTTATATGCTGATCGTTTGTATATTTTATCTACTTTATATTGCCAAATAATTTTAAATGTCTTTATTGAACTTTAAGGCAATTAAAAAAAAATAAAGCATAATTTTGAACTTGAACTTGTGCCAAAGAAACAAAAACAAAAAACGCAAAAATTTGCAAAATTCAAAAATGTCTATGAAATACAGCAATAAATGTATATAGTATGTCCAACATCGTCAAAGGCAAAACTGGGGGCCAACCAAAGTGTAGACATATTATAACAAATGGCAATATTGTGGCAGTTAGAGATGGGTATACATACTATAAGTTTTCAATACGACTTAAGAATAGCGCTTTAAACTTTTTAACCTCACAGAATTAATCAAAATATTGGAAACTAGGAAATTTAGCTAAATAGATGAACTCTTCATAAATCTTTGGTGAGCTTAAGGAGGTATTCTACTCTAGAAATCAAATTTTGGGCAGTTTTTTGAATTTTATTAACAAAAAAAAAATATTTTTACTATCCATTTTTTATGGTGTTTTTATTGATATCTTAAGAATACAGAAAAAAATTTTACAAAAAAATATTAAAAATTAAAATAACAGGTGTAAAAAAATAGCGCAGCCTGGTGACATTGATTCTGACTCTCCTGGTGGTCTGAAAAAAAAAAAATCAAAAGAAATTCTTAATAAGTAAGAACGCTGTTATAGTCCGGGAACACGAAATTTTTTTTTTTTTTTGAAAAATTGCGACTGCCTGAAAATAAAAATCATTTTTTACGCTTTTTTTTTGAAATTTCTGAATTTTTTTAAAATATTAAAAACAAAAATTTTGACACGATGCTGGTAGGAACGATATATAAAGAAGGTTCACACAAAATTTCAAGTAAATCGGTGTGGAAAAAAGTAGTTTCGAGAAAAACGCGTTTAAAGTTTAGGAGACAATTCTAGTGAACACGGACGCCACCTCACATAATCGGCTGTATCTCCGAAAATAAGTCGAATTTTGAAAAATCCTTGCAAGGTCTTATTTTTGAAAGTCTAAACTTCAAATATATGAAAAAAAATCGAAGTTTTCAAAATTCTAGAGTAGAATACCCCCTTAAAACCCAGTCTGGGATAGATTTACGAGATAATAACTTATATATCATTAAACATTTATAACAGGCTGATTTTGGTCCGGTATAAATGTTTTTTGTCACTGTCTTCTGGAGTATTATACTAAGTTTTTGTAAAATTTCATTTGGTAAGAAAAATATAACTTTTTTGATTTTAAGCATAAATAAGTACTAAAACAATATAAATACATATATATTTATAATAAGTCCAGGAATAATCGCAGACGTAAGTTTGTTTTAAAGACTTTATATATCCTATGAGGGTTTATAAAGTTTAAGCCTAAGACAATAATTCTAAAAAAGATACAACACGATAATCAGTCCTTTAGTGAAGCCTGTACAGCTCTTTTTCGTAAAAGTACATATACAATTTTTTAAAATATTCGACTTGGTTTATCCTTAATGACGTTAAAGTGTGTAACTTCTTTAAGACAGAAATTTGAGAACATTAATAAATATTTCATAGATTCAGAGAAGAATCATAAGAAAAATTAATTTCAGGATGAGATGTAGTATAAGATCTACATATAGTCTTTTCCAGTCTTCCGATTTATGCTGATCCCAGACAATTTTAAAATTAAGAAAACTATCTATGTAGAGCAGATAAGCAACATAGAGCCAAATTTTTATCTCCGAAGTCATAAATACCATATTCATATCGGGTGGAATTTAGTGTCTGAAGTTATAATGATTATATTAAAATTCAAGTCAAATTTGGTTTCCAAGTTAATATTGATACACTGGCAGCGGGTCGAGTTTGGTCTCCGAAGTCATAATTACCAAATTGACATCAAAATTTGTTATCCGAAGTATAGGTATAGACAGCGCGCCAAATTTAAAATCGAGTATAATTTTATGAGAATTGGCAATTTGTTTTTTTTTGTCTCTTTACTAAATAAATGGACAAATCTATATTAAAGATAATTTTCTATTGTTCTCATCTCTAATCAAAAATCAATAGAAGTTCTGAAAAACAGCCGCAAGTACATAAATTCAATACAAATATGTTTGTATGTATGTCTTATGCAAAACAATAAGAAAAATGCAATTTTCTGTACTATTTTCTTAGCAAATTTAAAAATAATTGCTTTGCAACAGAAAATAGTAGATTGACAGCTGCGGATAAAAGGCGAAAAATTTGTGGGCGAATATGGATGGCAAGAAGTATTAATGCGCAAAGACAATAATGAGCGTTCAAGCAAAAGGAAGCGAGCAAAAATACAACAAAACAAATTGACAGCGCAGCAGGCAGCAACAAACATTAATTAAGCGTCTAACAGCAGTCAATGATTTTCTGCGCAATTTTATTATTTAAAAATTTTGGCTGCATTTACATACCAAATTTTTTCCTCAAAGCGAAGCCGCACTTACTTATGAAAACAGTGAAAAATTTACTATGTATATAGCGATTGTCGACAACATTAGTGGCAAGTGTTTGCGATAAAATTTGCTGGAGAAATAAAAAAAGGAGCGGTGTAAATAACTGTGAGAGAGTTTGTGTGGGTATGAACGTCTTTTGGGTTTAATGCGTTTGACGCCAAGCGGCGCTTTACTGACGACTGCGTGGTTTTCGTGCAGTTCATTTTACTTTTTCATGTTTTTCGGAATATTTAGCGTACTACATAGCTGCCGTGGATAAAAGTGTGGCTGAAAAATTACTAGAGTGACATAAAATGTGGCAAGGGCGACACGGAGGCTGAGGCGAAATAATGAGAAGCTGCGTAGAGTATACGCAGAGCGTGTTTGTGACTAATTGCTTGGGTTGTTAGAGAAAACATAAACATTTAATATGCGACGAAAATTACAAAATATTAAAGTTTGGGGCTATGCGAAATATGAAAGTAAATACTCGCGCCGTTCAAAAGGAAAGTGTAAGAGAAAATTAACAGAGGAAATCGTATTAACATTTTATGACAGTAAGCGTTAACGGATCGAGGTAATTTTAAGAGAGGCAACTCTTTAAGTGCGAATGCAATTTACTCACTGCTTGCTTAAAAAAAATCACACCTATTTATTCAATTAAGCAGTACTGAATAGCAGCATAAGCTCTTAATTTACTCAATTAACAATAACTAAGTAGACATGTACATAATTGACACATGTTAACTTTGGTTATTTCTTTTATTATAAAATATTATAAAAAAATATTATCTTGATTTTAATCGGTTAGTTGGTCGGATATTGCGGCATTGTCTTGGATGGTAATACATTTAAAATCTCGGGAATATATCTTGCCAATATAGGCGGTTCCAAATTATGACAGCAACTTCTTGGTATGAAAAGGGCGGGTCGAAATTTCATATCGATATCTAAAAAAAACTGAGAAATTAGTTCGCGCATATGCAGACTAACGGACGGACGAACAGACAGACAAGAATAATTCAACTCAGCTCATCACGCTAATCATTTATATATATTTTTTAAGGTCCTCGATTTAGTGGAGGAGTGTATGGGAAAGCTGAACCGCCTATAAGTTTGCAACCGTGTACACCTGATCTGGGTGCTATAGCATGAAGGGGTAGTCGGCAACGAGCTAGCCGGCGAACTAGCCTGCTCTGAGGAAGCTTTCAGGTTTATGGTGCTAGAACCATGCATTGCGGTGGAGAGAGTGGGGAGCGAACGCTACGCCAAATTACTATTTGAAGGTTAAAACCTAGCAAAGGTTTTGATATATGTATGATCAACCTCCCCTCGAGACAAATTCCTTCTCCTTACAATACTTGGACATAGCGGCTTCAATCTGTGTCCCCGGAGCGGTCTTTTGAGCTCGGTGAACAGCTAGAAGTCGCACGGCGCCAGATCAGGTGAATACGTTGGTTGCGGAACGATATGGGTTAGTTTTTGGCGAAATGATCACGAATTACGAGGGCAGTATGGGATGGTGCATTATCCATCCAAACCAAACCAAGAATTGTCTTTCCACAATTCCGGCCTTTTTAGGCGGATGGCGTTACGCAAACGACGCATAACGTTCAAATAATATTCCTTGTTGACTGTTTGACCGGTTGGAAGGAATTCATAATGCACAACACCACCATAATCGAAGAAAACAGTCAACATGACCTGGATTTTTGAGCGATTTTTTTGGTCTCGGCTCTTTTTTGGTATGATATTCTCTCTACTGATCGGTTGTTTCGGGGTCGTAAGCATAGATCCAAGTCTCATCGCCAGTTATAATGCATTTCATGACACCCTGGTAGTCGGAAAGCATCGTTTCACACACTTCAACGCGACGCCTTTTTTGCAAAAAATTCAATGTTTTCGGTACCAGTCGAGATTTGACGCGCTTGAGGCCCAAAACATCCTTCACAATGGTATTGGCTGAGCCTTTCGATATGCCAACTTCATCAGCAAGGTCTCTAATTGTTAATTGACGGTTTTTCAACACCAAATCTTTGATTTGTTGAACGTGAGCTTCGTCGGTTGAGGCTGATGGTCGCCCTGGACGCTCTTCGTCTTCGACACGTTCACGGCCGGCTTGGAACTCACTATACCACTTGTAAACATTTTTTTTTAGACATAGCCTCATCACCAAAGGCTTTCTGCACCATCCTCAACGTATCCGCAGCAGAAAATTGATTCCGTAAACAAAATTTGATGCAAATTCTTTGCTCAACAAAGTTCGACATCGCAAAAAACGAAAAACTCACTTTTAGCAGCTCACAAAACGACACGTATCTCAAACATTAATGAATATTTTGACATGAAATTTGACATAAATGTGACTGACAGTACTACCAACCTAAAAAAAAAAATAATTCTCCAAATTCTTCGACGCGCGCAGTTTAAATTCAAATGTCATCTTATTTTTTGGGCACAGTAGTATATTTCCTGGGTCAATTTAATTCGTAAGAGAAAACGAAACAAAAACTTACAAAGAGCTTTAGATGGAAGATTAGTTCGAAATCGTATATAGTTCAAACGAATGATTAAAGTACTAATTATGTTTAGTATTAATTTATATTAAATTGGAAGAGTTTTTCGCCATGGGACATGTATATTATATAGACAGACAAAAGAGATCATAAACCACGGATCGCTTAAAACATTGAACTGCTTGGGGAAAATTTAGTACAAAGAAGTTGAGAGGTCGTGTTTTATTTGTTGTATAATCGGTGTCATTCCTTTTGATTCACTTGGAAATGTTAAAAACTTAATTGGAGACATTACTTTGAGATAATTTACAGTTTAAGAGACTTTTGAAGAGAAAACGAAAGAGCCAACTAATTTGAAAGGAAAATTGTAGTTAAATTTAGTACCAGAATCAGCATATAAAGAGCCAACTAATTTCAAAAATTGAAGAATATAATATACGTTGAGACTTAAACAGGATATATTAGGCGTTGACATTTACATTGAATGAATAAATGAACACTAAACAACTAGCTTATTTTGAAAGACTTCGAAAAACACCATTATAGTTTTGGACTTCGAGAAAAAAAAATGAGCAATGGCGATTTCAATAATTTTTACATATTCATTTTGACGAAATATGTATGTATGTATATTACACGAAAAAATTACGGAGTTAAAACTTGCTTTCCTGTAATTTTAGAATCCGTATTTTAGAACACAAAATTTTCAGTATTAAATTATTGCGTCCAGACAACCTCGAATAAACAGTAATTTCGTACGTTCATGACTTATGACAAATGAACGCGGCTCATTAAGAAAATAATAAATACTAATTACACAAACAAATATGAGGCATGTACAAGCCAATGAAATGCCAAGGACAACTTCAACGAATGTGTGTGTCTTCCCAAAAAAGTTTTAATTTGCGCCAATCCCATGAACTTTTGACCAATGAACCGGCGTTAGCAGCTAACCTACCACAATGTCCTATCGAGTGAGTGTTGTCCGTTAATTAGTTTTGGTCATAAGTAATTACATAGAAAATTATAAATTCCCACGCAAAAGCATAGCGTAACCACAGCGCATTTATGTATAAGCAGAAAGGACGACGCAAAAACCACAAATGGATCTAACTTTTCTTTATTTGTACATTTACATGCAGTTAGCACAGCATTGAGTTGTGTAAATAAAAGCCCACACGTTTCGACGCCTATTTGTATGCTACATTTTTTGATTTTTTTCTTAAGCTTTTCGTTTTTGCTTTTTGCTTTTGCATGAAGCAACAAGTAGACATTGTGACGAGCCTAAAATATAGCGGCAACCACTACACATACACATACAAAAGCGCGTTGAGTATACGTGCCTTATGTGTCCTCTCGGTTATAGCCGCAAGCGGTGTGCTTTGCGAATGTACTGTGCATAAGTATGTGCGTATTTACGTACGAATGAGTGTGTGTATTTTAGTAAGTTGTGATGTGTAGGTGACCCACCAGTAGTCACTGCTTTGAGTTGTGTTGGGATTTCAGTCGCCATAACGTCTGCAATTGTTGTTGCTGTCATTTGTGTGTATGTGCGTGTGTGTGAGTATGCGACAAACAGCATCCTCATATTTTCAAACAAAACAAAACACATACAAAGCCTAAGCTGATATGTGCAAAACAATAAGGCCATGAAATATGACAACTAGTGCAAACAACAAAAACAAAAACTAGCGACGACCCCAAAGATTGTATGTAAGCGGGTCACTAACGTCACGCTGCAAACCCTGAAAAATAGGTCTTGGCTTTCACGGTTCTATAGTATTTGCATTGTTGGTATTGTAGTGTGCTTGTAGTTGTGTGAGCACGTTTCATAAATTTTTTACTTTTTCGAATATCTGGCAACTCTATAAACAAATTTTTCGACTTTTTAAATATATATTTTTTTAGGCTTTGTCTAGTTTTTTGACGTTTTTTATTTCGGCAGCAGCACGTTCAGCAAATAGAAGAGACCATTTAAAACAAATATTGACAATGTCGCAGCTTGGGGCAACTTGTTGACACAAAGCGGCTGCTGCGGATTTCTTAAAATATTTTTCAGTATGGTACGCCTTTCTCTGATAACAATTACCTTTTGATTGGTATTCTCAACGAATTTTGCGTATCGATAGGTATTGCCTTATTATGAGTTTTTATCGGTGATTTTTGAGGTTCCTAAATTGACAGCTGTCACAGTAAACACATGTGATTTGTCATTTGCGTTTATTCTATTTTGTCGAAATACAATTGAAAAGATTTTCACCGGAAAGACATTAACTAAATGATGGAAATTTATTTCCAAGTCTTACTGTCTGCGCACCAAACAGATATTTACACTTTCACCGTTTACAGTGTGATCTTCACCATTGAAGTACCTTTCTGGCTTAGCAATCTCATAAATAAACCAATTATCATATTTGAGGTAGGAACAGCCCTGAAAATATTCTTCAGACTCCATTTCATACAAAAAATATTAGGCCCTGATGATTGGTTTGAATACCGCAGATAAACTTACTTTTTACTTGCTAACCTGGAAATTATTTCAAAAGCTACCTACAATCGTACGTACTTTTGGTAAATGATTCGCGAATTTTTACCTACTAATGTGAATATCAATCTTCTAAGTACTAGGTATTAAAAAATTTCAGCAGAAAGTTGGAGTGGCTTCGGCTCCTGAAACCATCACTTTATTGAGATTCGGTTTTGATGAGTGAATCAAAAATTAATGATTCAATTAGTCACAGAGGAGTCTGACCTAAAAAGTACATAGCCCTAACGTCACAGCAATTTACAATAGTATTCTCGTAGAGAGTTACTGTAAGAATTTCAGCGATATTAGAATAAGGCAAGTCGGGTTGTGATATAAAAATCACTTGGATGTTGTACAAGGTATCTATATTCCTTTGATGGCAATTATATAACGAGCTTGCACGTCAGATTTTGATAAGTCATGCTCACGTATCCCTTAAAAAGCTATCACAGGTGCCACGTTTATTCACTTCAGACACTAAATACAACTCTGAGCGCAATTGGAAGGGCCCAAAAAATAAGGTGACATTGTATTTATTTTGAAAATTCTTTATTTATTCTTCCAAATCAATTTCACCCTCTTCAAAGTAATACCCTCCCGATGCAATGCACTTATGCCAACGGATTTTCCAATCTTCGAAACACTGGTTGTAGTCACTTTCCGGGATGGCCTTCAGTTCCGTCTTCGCTGCGGCTTGAATCTCCTCTATCGTGTAAAAACGGTGTCCCCGGAGCGGTCTTTTGAGCTTGGTGAACAGCCAGTAGTCGCACGGCTCCAGATCAGGTGAATACGGTGGTTGCGGAACGATATGGGTTGAGTTTTTGGCGAAATTATCACGAATTACGAGGGCAGTATGGGATGGTGCATTATCGTGGTGTAAAAACCAAGAATTGTCTTTCCGCAATTCCGGCCTTTTTAGGCGGATAGCGTTACGCAAACGACGCATAACCTTCAAATAATATTCCTTGTTGACTGTTTGACCGGTTGGAAGGAATTCATAATGCACAGCACCACGATAATCGAAGAAAACAGTCAACATGACCTTGACTTTTGAGCGACTTTGGCGCGATTTTTTTGGTCTCGGCTCTCTTTTGGCACGATATTCGCTCGGTCGATCGGTTGTTTCGGGGTCGTAAGCATAGATCCAAGTCTCATCGCCAGTTATAATGCATTTCATGACACCCTGGTACTCGGAAAGCATCGTTTCACACACTTCAACGCGACACCTTTTTTGCAAAAAATTCAATGTTTTCGGTACCAGTCGAGCTTGGGCTTGAGGCCCAAAACATCCTTCAAAATGGTATTGACTGAGCCTTTCGATATGCCAACTTCACCTTTTTTGCAAAAAATTCAATGTTTTCGGTACCAGTCGAGATTTGACGCGCTTGAGGCCCAAAACATCCTTCAAAATGGTATTGACTGAGCCTTTCGATATGCCCACTTCATCAGCAAGGTCTCTAATTGTTAATCGACGGTTTTTCAACACCAAATCTTTGATTTGTTGAACGTGAGCTTCGTCGGTTGAGGTTGATGGTCGCCCTGGACGCTCTTCGTCTTCGACACGTTCACGGCCGGCTTGGAACTCACTATACCACTTGTAAACATTTTTTTTAGACATAGCCTCATCACCAAAGGCTTTCTGCACCATCCTCAACGTATCCGCAGCAGAAAATTGATTCCGTAAACAAAATTTAATGCAAATTCTTTGTTCAACAAATTTCGACAACGCAAAAAACGAAAAACTCACTTTTAGCAGCTCACAAAACGACACGTATCTCAAACACTAATTAATATTTTGACATGAAATTTGACATAAATGTGACTGACAGTACTACCAACCTAAAAAAAAAAATAATTCTCCAAATCCTTCGACGCGCGCAGTTTAAATTCAAATGTCACCTTATTTTTCGGGCACAATTGCGACAGAGGGCGAAGAAATAATCGAAAGAAAGGATTTCGGCGAAACTGGCCTGAAGAAAGTGAAAACTGGCCAGCCAACCGGTGAGGGACCATCGCCACAACTGCATTTTCTGGAACTAAAAAACTTGGATTTTCATATATATTATCAAATATATTGAAAGTCCGAGCCTATGAAATTAATTAATAAAGTTTTAAGTACTAGTTAAGGAATTTTAAGTATTTTAGATAGAGCCCAAAATTAATGTTAAAAAAAGCTCATGGTAAACACTTCAAAATTAGACAAACAAAAACAGTTAAGCTAATGAACTAATGGATATTTTGTAGCAACAAAAAAGGTATGTGCTTTCACGCATGTCTCTTTATATTATTAAGTAATGAAGATAACAAATATCAATGTAAACAAAGCGCTGTTACTGTTGTAGTAATTGACATTGTGGGCTTTCGACTTTTTGTTGCTAATTTTACCACTTTATGTTATTGTTGTACCATTTTGTCATATTGCAACGAATCCACTATGAAACATTTACTTAAAGAGATAAGATAAGTAATAATACGTTAAGGGACTTTGCATGTAAAATATCAAATAAAGCGAATTGAAAACAAAACAAAAACAAAGAAAAGGCTAAGAAATAAAAATGGGTGGTAAAGAGTGCCATGATATACAGAGTGAATCAGAAAGTGTAGAAAAATATAAGAAAGTGTACACGAAAATAATAAAAAGAAAGCAAATAAAAAAGTTTAAAATATAATAGAAGATTGAAGCTACGAATGATACTGGCAATGGGTGTGTTCTTTTCATATGAAATTGCTACAATGAAGGTTATACGTTGCCAAAAAGGAAGCATTGACATTGCCAGACGACGTTCATACATACATATATACTTATGTACATATTTAAACAAGTATATGTGTGTACATGTGTACACATGTGGCCGACAGCAAGCAGACAGTAGCAACGGCATTTAAACGCTCAGTTCGTTGCGTGGCTACCCTCTTGGCCTTGTTTGGCATTTCGTTTTGTGTTTAAGAAATATCTATAGAAAGGCTTCGACTCAGTCGTATGACTCAGTCGACAGTTTACGGATTTACTGTTGATGGTCGACAAAATGGCGTGTTATGATAAATGTGGTAGGAAGAGGAAGGAAGGAAGGAAGGAAGGAAATAGTTTCAAGGTCGTATAACTATTTTGAAAGATGAAGCGACAATTTGGGGGTTATTTCGAATTGACTATTTTTAGACAAGCATAAATATAGTCATAATGTACAAATATACATATATTTATTTCAAAATTATGCATAACATTATGGAAAATAATTTAAGATGCGGAACAATTTCTATTTACGAATTCAAATGTGGTTACATTCATACATTTGACTTTGATTATTTTTAGGTATGTGATTTCGAAGGGTAAGAGTTGATGGTGGCAATTATTTAGACGAACAATAAGTTAAGTAAAAACCAACGTTTACTGCTGAATTAAATATGTATATCTTCAAAGAAATAATGTAGAAAAGTTTAACAGTCACTTTATCTTATGGTTAAAATTTAAGCATAGCTATACATAACTCCGTGGCTGCCATACTTGGTTACGAATTCGTGTCGAATTTTGTCAGTGCGTTCAGAATTGCCATTTCACCACGTCACGTTTTACAACGCCTGGAAATTGTTCTATATTATTATGCAAATTCACGTTCTCTGATGGCTATTGTAAGAGTTCTTCGCGCAAAACACGGTCACGCGGCATCATCAGGCCTTATTTCTTTCGGAATGAGACAGGTGAGGCCAGCAATAGAGAGCATTAAATTCGGTGTTGACGCAACCGGAATTTGATGAAATCGACGAGGATGATCTATATTTCCAACAAGACGAAGCGCTTGCTCATGATTCACATCTAAGCATGGACACATTGTTTGCAAAGTTTGGTCACTCGTTAATTTCGGAAATAACCCAGTAAAGTAAAGTGGCCTCCAAGATCATGCGATTTAATGTCTCTAAATTATTTTATCTGGCGGCATGTTAAATCAAATATTTACTCAAATCAACCTGCAATGCTCGAGGTGCTCGAGGGCATAACTCAGCGCACATAAGCCGAAATGTTGCACCGGGTGATCGAAATATTTCGTAAACGGGTGGAGATATGCAAACGGAGTAGTGGTGGCCATTTGGCTGACATTTCGTTCATATCATAAATTATGAAAAATGATCTGGACAACAAAAAAACAGAAACCATTTCTGACCAAATTTGAGTGTTTTATTTAATTTCAAAATTATGTCATTCTTATTGTGGACAAAAACAGTTAGGAATGTAGGCTTATCTTCGACAGTAATATATGCCAAATTGAAGACATCTTGACATATAAAAAGTTTTCCAAATTATAGAACATAGCTACATCGACTGATCGTATATGAGACGAACTCGAGCGATTATATCAGCTTTCAGTGCAAAAAACAGTATCGGCAAATACAGAGGAGAGGAACAAGAGCACCAAAATGTGGCAGCAGCGGTGGCATTCCTCATTAAAAGGCCGCTGAACCCACAATACCCTCGTAGATAGACAGACGATATGGGGATCTGAATTTCCATTTGATCCAAATACTTATTGGACATGGGTGCTTAAGAAGCTACCTTTACAGATTCCACAATGACAATAGTCCAAAGTGTCCTTAAAGTGCATTCATAATGACTAAACCGAGACTTTTTCAACAGATTAGGTGTTCGTCCGTCCGCACTATAAAGAGACTTAAGGGGTTAGGGGTAGTCAGAGGCACGAAAAAATGAGTTTTCAGTATTTTTTTTTTTTGCTACTAAATTATGTTGTTTTACAAAAGTAGTAATATGGCATTATTATAGGATGTGTTGACTTGAAGTCACGAAAATTAAAAAAAAAATTTATTTCCAAAGTTATAGTTGTTTGTGTTGACCCTGTTCCCAAAAAAGGTACTTGCGGTGACAAGCATAAGTCCTTGGAGATTCATCTAAAAACAATCGTACAAAAAAAAATTAGTTTTATGAATAGATAATCCCGGGCCTGAACGAAGGATTTTTTTTTTTTTCAAAATTGACAAAATGGCGGCCTCAGGATTTTTTTTCTAAATTTTTGCTAAAAAATCAACAATTAATTGGTCTTAAAAAATCGAAATTTGCGAAAAAATAAAAATCCTTAGATCAGGCCCGAGTTTATTATGTATTCTAACAGCTGTATAAATTTAATTAAAATCTACTAAGCGGTTTTCGTGTTACAGTTGTCACCGATTCAAAAGTTTTGAGAAAAACGCGTTTAAAGTTTCACACAAGTGCTTTGAAGTGCCCGAGCTCTCTTTATTATTTCTCGAATAACTCAAAAACTAATTATCGGATCAACGTGAAATTTTTAGGCAATATTTATACGATATTACACTTAACGAAAATGCAAAAAAAGAAACATTAATTTTTTAATAATTAATTCTAACTACCCCTAACTCCTTAAATGTCCTGTCCCTCCCACGAAGTAATACTTAACCGGCGGTTCTGTGGGAGAGTCATAGGTTGGGAGTAAGTTAGGTTTAGCAGATTAAAGTTTCGCACTCCGACTTTCGATGCTTCCCCTACTATAAAAAATATATAAATATATATTTCAACCACTGGTAAAAAATTAACTAAAACTTCCTGACTAAGTTCTAAGAAGATTTAAACCTTAAACTAGTTTATTATAAAATAACACAATGATTTCATATTATTAAAAAAATAGCGAACAGAGCTATTGGTCAGTTTTTCAAAGAAAACATCAAAAAATGTAAAGAGCGCGTTACTAGACACCACGCAGTGTTGGCTTATTCGCTAATTTTTAAATAAAATTACACTAATTTTTGAATAAAATTACACTAATTTTAAATAAAATTATACTAATTTTCAAATAACTCAACGTAACTTTTAAACTTAATAAAAAGAGAGTAGTCCAAATTAAATTACAAAGTAAAAATTGTGAAGCAATCTTCTCATCCTACGTGACCACTACGTTGAAAATAGTTTACAACACTTTTCAAACTAATCAAATCAAGTTAACTGATAACAAGCGTAGGCGTAAAATTATTTACGCACATAGTTTACTTTCCGGCTGAGAGCAGTGCAATGACCAACACTATAATGAGTTCTTTTGAAATGCAATGAGGTGGAAATTTCACAGACTTAACAAAAAAGAAAAACAGAACAAAAATCAATAAATAAAGAGATGATCCTAATAAAGTGTTAAGAAAAAACCATTAAACGCAACTAAAAGCTTAGCAATAGTTACGAAGCGTTGAAGCGGCGACCAACTACGGCGAAACATGCTAAAAAAAGAAATCCTTTTATCCCTTGCAAAATGCTGGCTATGCGAAAGGCGTTGAGAGCCATAGTTAACCCTGGTGGCTGGCTGTCATAGCGGCCTTCAACGCTAGAGTTCTATTAAATAATATACACACATATGCGCTCTTACAAAAACACTGTGCTTACAAGTGTGTGTTTGTATGTGTGTGTGATATACGCTATTCTATTTCATTTCAGCGCTAAGTTGGCAGTGAATTTAAAAATAGCGCACAAGAGCAGCGTTTATGTATGTGAGCGTTGAATGTACATAGATGTTAAAAGGAGCAGCAGCGAGTTGTGTGGTGATAAATTTGTCTGCTTAGGAAAATAACTTGGTTATGTGCGAAGTGACAACACACATACATACATATCTACACGTTTCTAAAAATACCAACAAACTTATGAGCTTATGTGTAACGGAAGCACACCCATTTATGTGTGTGTGTATATGTCTGAGCGAGTATGTGTGTTTTGTGAAAAGGACATTTAAAATTATGCGAGCATAAATAAACAGGAAAGCAAGCAGACAGCCATTTGACCTTAGAGGAATTCCAAAACAATACTCGAGTAAATTTGAGATGACTAAAGCAGACACGTTCGTTGGGAAAATTTAATTATAAAATAAATTCTTGGATGGCACATTTGTTTGTAACTTTATCAAGTGCGAATATCATGGGCGAAATTTTCAAAGTAGTTTATTTTCAATTAAAATGTAAGTTATTTGAAAGGATATTTTTTGATAGAAGATACAACTTAGATCCATCTCTTTGTGTTTTTTATGAAAATAATAACATAGCTAACTTTGTTAAAATGAGAGACAGTTTTTTTGTTACTAAACGAGTCTATTAGACTTATGTCAGCTGTTTGTTCGATTTGCCACTCCCAAACTTCTGGCGTATTGATGACAAAGTAACTCTTTTATCGCCACTTCAAAATCATTTATAATGATAAAATATCAAGACTTACTACAGACAGCAAACTCAACCGTGAGGACACTGCGCAGTAGTGTTTGACGAGATATTTCATGACCGTATGCGAAATTATGAATTCACTGGTATACTTCAGAAACTAAGAGGCAGTCAAAACAAGAGATTTCGATCAGTGATTTGGACCACAAAAGAGCGAAGGCTGTCGCAACTACAAAAAAAGTGATGACCACAGTTTTAGAATTCACTAAGTGTGAGCTACATCGATTACTCTCGTAACTACAACAATAACAAGCGCAACCGAGAGAACACATTAAAAAATACTCGTGTCCATACCAGACACTAAGGCAAAGTCGAAATAGTAGGCTTGATCAGTAGCCTTCTATTCAAAAGAGGGTGAAGGCTGATCTATCGGCCTGAAAAGTAATGATCGCCGTTTTCATAGTTTTTTTACAAACATACTTTCTCAGACAAAAATGTGAGTGAAATAAGTAGGTTATCGCCTCCACAGAGGTCTACTTGGAGGAAGTTGCTAGGTCTAATATATCACGAGAGAGACTATTTTGCGAAATAGTTCATAGTTTTTCCAAAATTTTAATTTTTTGGGACTAGCTCTACTTGGAAGAAGTTTGCTAGGTCTTATATATCATGAGAGAGACTATTTTGCGAAATAATTAAGTTTTTCCAAAATTTTAATTTTTTGGGACTAAGCGTTTATCGGTAGGTTAAGACATTTTAAGGAACGAAATCGAATTATTTGCAAGCAAAATCAACGATAGTTCGATCAAGCGTTTCAAAATAACATTTTATACAATACTGTTATTATTAATTAATCGAAAATTCGACTATTACATTTGCTGAAATTAATTTCTTAATAATTACATTATTCGTTTCGAAAATGTATTCATTCTCTTAATTTATCGATTAATCGAAAAGTCGATTGATCGGTTTTCAGGAATAATCGAAATAAGTATTGTAATCAAATATTCTAATAATCTCAAGGTGTGATGTTTCCAATAAAGTTTAAATTTATCGATCTATCTATAATATTTTAAATTTGAATTAATCGAAATCAATTTATAGATTTATCGAAAAGTCGATTGTTCGATTTTTTGGAACAATTGGTCAAATGCCGAAATATTTTTTTAATAAAACTTTAACTACTCGATCTATCTATAACAATATTTTAATTTATAAATTAATCGAAAAGTCGATTGTTTGATTTTCTGGAATTGAATAAATGTCGAAATCTTTTTTTAATAAAGTTTTAACTCATCGATTTTTCTATTACAATATTTTAATTTATAAATCAATCGAAAAGTCGGTTGTTTGATTTTCAGAAATAATTGAATTTATTTTTCAATAAAGTTAAAATTAATCGATTTATCAATTAAGAGTAAATCTAATAATTAATTTTGCTGTAATAACCGAACACTGATTTATTTTTCAAACACTGATTTCTCACTCTTTCAATTTGGGTAGTCATAAATGTTGCAATATATTTAATAATTTTTCAAAAAAAAAAAACCTTTAACGTGCTCTTTGAAAAAGACAGCGTCGAAAAAAACCGTACGTATAGCCATTAAATAGGGGTATACAACAATATACGCAACAAAAAGTAACCTTTAGCGATTAATGGACTTTCCCGTTTTATTATTAAATTTCCTGCACAGCTTTGAATCGTGAACGAATTTAATGTAGATGCAAAAAAAGTATTTCCTACAGCTTTTTGCCGATCACAAGAGAGATATGGCATTGCAGAGAAGCCTGCAATTACATACAGTCACACAAGCGAAGGCAATGGATTGCGACAATGTCCTACTTAGAAGCGATATTGACCATACGAACAGGATATGATTGTTCCCTTTTAACATCATCATAAAAAAGTGAATTACCGACATCCATTTGTGCGACCGCACGCATTTGCTTTTGCGCTTTGTTCGCATTGGAAAGCACGTACTGCTCAATACATTGCGCTCACAATCTACATATTGCTAGTATTTGAGCACATTTTCTTGTTTCTTGCACCCCGACACCCTGCACGGTAGGGTAAGGCAAATTCATCGCCTCTCTCCCGGTCTCCAAAGTTTTGCAGTTAGACTTTTTACATTACTTATTCGTTTTTATTTTATTTATTTTAAAGATTTCCGAAGACCTTTTTTGAGCGAGGATCTACAAAGTGTTAGCTGGAAATTGCGTGCGTCGGTTTGTTTGTACAAAATTGATGGTAAATGAAATTATGCATGACAAAGCAGTAAAGCAAAGTAGTGTACCATATAAGAAATCGGTGGTCGGCAGCCGCCATAACAGGAAGTTGCAACACTGTTAATGTAATGTGCGCATAAAAGCGTATGAAATGCGGAAAATGTTGATGAAAATGAAAACTGAACAAAAAAAATGCGTTGATTTCACGTAGCAATGTGTTGAGGTCAAACGACAAATAAAAGAAGATTTTTAAATTACAACTCGTGTTGGACTGTTTATGTTGAACAGGCGCCTAAAGTGGCAGCCAAAGTAACGCAAAGGAAGTGGCTGAGTAGTGGAAAGGGTAGGCGAAAGCAGCATCCTGTTGCGCAGATAATATGATGATTTCGAGGTGGAGCGTAAGATTGTAGGGAAGTAGCTAAAAGCTTTCGTTTGTTGTTGTTTGATCGCAATTACTTTAAAGAATTTATAAATAAGCCAATATTAGTTACAAGACAAAACTGAATATGAGTAAAAGTGAAAAGCACAGCTGTGTGTAGGAGATAGTATAATCTCTTCGATATTTTACCTCCCGTTGGAGCGGTAAGGCCAAAATAAAAATGATTTTGGAATCATGGCTGAAGTTATGGCTAAAGTGCAAGTCGAGCTTTAATATAACATACCTCAAAGAGGTACACATGAGTAGATTCAGAGAGCATTATCAGCTTAGTATCTCAGTTACATTTGAAATTGTATAACTAAATAGAGGCATCTTAGGGAGAGGATGGATAACAGCAGACTGCGTCATAATATGATTCATATTCCAGATTTATATTAATAATTAACTTCTGTTGTGTTCAGAATTCGTCCGGATTAAGGACGTTACATACATATATCTACTTTGAAGACCTCAAGAAAACGTAAAAGTTGCAGCATCGTAGGATTAAGTTTATGAAGGTAAAAAAATCGATTTCATATTATAGAGCGAAATTAAAATCTTAGCGAGCAAAATCAATAAAAGAAATTCGATTGGATGTTTCGAACAAATTAATTTAATTATTATTGACTAATCGAAGAGTAGTTGAAATTAAATTCTTTGCAAGATAAATTAATAAATATTCCATTAATCGTTTCGAAAAAAACACTATTTTAATAATATTTTTATAATTCAATTAATCGTTTTTAAAAAATCGCGCCTTAAGGGGGGAGCCTGCTTTAGAGACTTCAAAAAATTGATTTTTTTTTTTTTGCTTAAATCTTCTTAAAAAATTTCTAAGAATATATCCCCAAAATTATAGATGGAAATTCGAAATATTTTCGAAGCTAGAAGGAAAATAATGACGGAGCGTCTAGCAGATATCTGAGCGATTGAGCAGAAAGCGAAAACTTTGACGGGCGATTTCGCGGTTTTTCATTTTTACTGTTTTACTGAATTGGCGAGCAAGATAGGAAAAAAAGTAAACGTCCTATCGAAACGAATCAAAATGCGTTGTATTTGGAATTAAATTCTCTTCTAGGTGAACCTAAAATACTTTAAGAAAGTTAACATTAATCCGGTTTTTAAACGATTTAAAGTAATTTTTTTTTAATGTATTTTTTTTTAATCTGCGAAAAATTGCTGAATTTTTCACTTTTTGTTGAATTTTCTTGGTTCACCTAGGAATTACACTATTGAAAATTAGAAATTTCTTTTGGTTTTTTGTTTCATATGAAATTGCGACCTGCATCTTGCCCGCCACACAGAAATTGCACACTCGAGGCGCCTCCGTAAATTTCTTCAAACATGAAGAATATCTAATGTATAATAATAAAAAAATTTGAGAAGACTCTTCAAATATATAAGAATAAATCCTAAAAGTTTTATTTCAATCAGACATTTCTTTCCTTTCCAAAAAAAAATCCTTGAAAATATAGATTTTTTGAAGCCGCTAAAGCAGGCTCCCCCCTTAATTAATCGGTTTATAAATCTTATCGAAACTCATATTAAGACTCTGTTATTCATATTTATATCCCTACTCCTACTCATATTCATATGAATTTTCATACAGTACACTAAATGTATTTCTGATAATAAAGTTGCAGGACGCTACAATGTAAATATTTAATATGTTCTCGTACATAAGTACTTCTATAAAATTATACTCGCGTTACGCACAGGCTTATACGTAGGCTGCTATATATATTTCTGGCCTAGGCAACACTAAGTGTTGCCAGGTGCAATCTGACATTTCTATTGGAAAGTTTGATATTTTTTAGCAAAACATCACTCAGAACGTTTTGTCATTTAATCGTGAATTGTTTTATTTACAGGGAATTAAAAAATTCATCTCGGCCAAACAACTTTCGACGACATCGATGAACTAAAATCTTTGTATGGCTATGAAGCACCATCCTATAGCACTGTGAAAAACTGTTACAACGAATTCAATCGTGGCCGACGCTCGCTCA
This sequence comes from Bactrocera zonata, assembly GCA_037783105.1. Taxonomy (NCBI): domain Eukaryota; kingdom Metazoa; phylum Arthropoda; class Insecta; order Diptera; family Tephritidae; genus Bactrocera; species Bactrocera zonata. Next base: position 10,692 of record JBAWJQ010004250.1, on the reverse strand, counting down.
AAGACGAATTCCGTGAAGGTCGTCCAAAAACAGCCGTTGTGCCGGAAAACATCGATGCCGTACGTGAAATGATAATGCAAGACCGTCATGTAACATACCTTCAGATAGAGGCATGCCTATGCATTTCTCCCACCAGCATACATTTGATATTGCATGAATACCTGGCCGTAAAAAAGGTTTGTTCTCGTTGGATCCCGCACAATTTGACAATCGCTCAAAAAAAGGCTTGTGTATTTAGGTGTAAAGAAATGCTGAAAAAATACGATCGCGGTGCTTCAAAAGACGTTTATAAGATCGTCACAGGAGACGAATCATGGATCTATACGTGAGCCCGAAACAAAACAGCAATCGACCGTGTGGGTCTTCCAAGACGAGCCAAATCCAACGAAAGTTGTTCGTGGAAGAAGCACTTTGAAGCAAATGGTAGCTTATTTCTTCGGCAAAGTGTTCATGTAGCGACTGTTCCGCTTGAGCAACATAGGACGGTCAATCGTGAGTGGTACACCACCATTTGTTTGCCTGAAGTCTTCGGAGAAATTCGAAAAACGAACAAGAGAAGACGAATCATTGTGCACCATGACAATGCGAGCTCTCACACATCGGCTCAAACCAGCGCCTTTTTGACCGGCCAAAACGTCGAATTGATGGGTCATCCGCCGTACAGTCCTGACTTGACACCCAATGACTTCTTTTTATTCCCACACATCAAGAAAATAATGCGTGGTCAACGATTTTCGTCGCCAGAAGATGCCATGTTTTGGAGGTGTCTCAATCGGAGTGGAAAAAGTGCTTCGAAAATTGTTTTGAGCGCATGCAAAAGTGTATAAATCTTGATGGAGAATATTTTGAAAAACAATAAAACCATTTTCGTTGATAAATATTCCTATTTTCATTATTAGGCCAGAAATACATATAGCAGCCCTCGTATTCGGTGTTTATGAGCAAAGTGCTTAATATTGTGAAATACATCACAATATTACAGCTGCACAAATTGAGTCCACTTTATGGCGCATTCGAACACTCAAGAACGTGAAACTGCCCAGGAAGATACAGAATACGCTTTTTATACGAAATACCAGTATTTAACCGATTGCAATTGGATTAGTTGAGAGCAACACTTAATTTCATGGTGTGGTGAAAATGCTTGAGGTAATACTAATGAAAAAAGTTCTTTTGCTCTTTATCTTAAGGGGTATTCTCCTCTAGAATTTTGAAAAATTCGATTTTTTTCATATATTTAAAGTTTAGACTTTCAAAAATATGACCTTGGAAGGATTTTTCAAAATTCGACTTATTTTCGGAGATACAACCGATTTTGTGAGGTGGCGTCCGTGTTCACTAGAATTGTCTCCTAAACTTTAAACGCGTTTTTCTCGAAACTATGTACTTTTTTCCACACGATACCGGCATTATCTGAAGTTCTACACAATCGATTTACTTGAAATTTTGTGTGAACTTTCTTTATATAATCCTTTATCGTTCCTACCAGCATCGTGTCAAAATGTTTGTTTTTAATATTTAAAAAAAAATCAGGAATTTCAAAAAAAAAAAAAATCGTATTCCCGGACTATAACAGCATTCTTACTGATTAAGAATTTCTTTTGATTTTTTTCAGTCCACCAGGAGAGTCAGAATCAATGTCACCAGGATGCGCCATTTTTTTTTACACCTGTCTCTCCCCCCCTCTAATTATTTTAATTTTTAATATTTTTTTGGAAATTTTTTTTCCTGTATTCTTAAGATATCAATAAAAACACCATAAAAAAATGGATAGTAAAAATATTTTTGGTTTTTTTTTTAAATAAAATTCAAAAATCTGTCCAAAATTTAATTTCTATAGTAGAATATCCCCTTAAACAGATAAACAGAATGTAATGAATTTCTAATGAATAAATAAATGAAGTATCAAAACTAGGTGCCTATAAAAGGAGCTACGATCAAAATAAAATAATTTCAAAGAGATTCAAATTAAACCAGAGTTTCTACTATAATACCTACGTGCATACCTCTTGGACACCCTGACTGTGGATGGGTATGGCATTTCTCGAAGTTCCAACCTCGAACAATTTGTAGATACTTTTTCCTACAATTGTCACTCAAACCGCCAATATTTTTCTCATCGTATTAAGGGAAATTTTTTATAGGCTGTGTTCAATACATTCAAAAGATAGCACAGTAAATATGAAGGAATACAGATGCATAAACAGCAGATAGTTAATCTATTGAAACATATTGAGGATGATTTGGAAATTAATTATATTAATAATAGAGGAACAGTAACAATCAACAGCTGCTAATTCAAATGTATAATAAAACAGCAGTTTTCATAATATTTCGGTAATGTAAGAATAAGTGTTGAAAAACCAGGAAGAGCTTCAATCAAAAACTACATATTGTTTGAAAAAAATCTTCGCCTTTAATATTTTCTCTGAATAGTGCCAATTTTCCATTTAATCTGTAATAAAATTAGATAAGCATCAGGCATAAAAATTTCGAGGCGATCTAGTGATATATAAAATAAATCTCGACAAGATTTATTATTGTAAACAATTTAAAGACAACAAACAAATCACGCTTAATGGAGCTTTTCAAAGAAATTCCACATAAATGAGATGTTTTTTAATTAACATGTTCATTGCCTTCGTCATATGCGAATATTATTTAATGCTAAAAATAGTAATAATAAGAAAAATAAATATTTGAGTAATGCAAAGAACGTACTTCATTGTAAAACAATTTCAAAGAATTTCGCTTAAATTGAATGCGACGGCGGCTATAAACACACTTTCATACACATAAATGAGTACAGATAAAGCTCTTGAAACATGAAACAGGTTTTCGCTTCAATACTTATTATTTTCAAAGCGTAAGCAGCGCTAATGAATGGCGGCATTTCGAACTGTAACTGTTGTTGTTTTACATACTTTTTAAAAAATTTAACAAATTAAGGTCAACAGAGTTTGACAGCAGCATATGACGCACGAGCACAGAAAAAAAACGACAAACATGCACTTCAAACTATGTATGTAGGTGTATGTGTGTATGCAAAAGTACAGCTTAAGGAGCAAACAATTTAAAAGTATATTGTGGAAATTAGCATAGCAGACCAATCGAAAAGTTTTTGAATTTTTCAAAAGTGCACGACCGCGGCAAAAGTGAATTGAACTCAAGAGCGGTGGTCAAAGCGAGGTAAAAAAGCAAATAAAATAATTTAAAGTTAGTTGTGCATAAAGCAGTGGTTTGCATAAAAAAGAGCTGAAAGAGTAAGAGATACACCAAAATAGATACATAAATATATATAGTGTATATATTGTATGGATCTGCAACAGTAACAAGAAACAAATAAGGAAGAGATAAGTTCGGGTGTAACCGAACATTTTATACGCTTGCAACTTTCAAAATACCTTCAGGTGTTTGCCAAACTTTATATTAAGCTAAGGCACTTGTTGACCTGATTTCACCAATTTTAGGCAAGAGGATACACTGTTATTAGAAAGAGGTTCTTTCTGAATTTCTTTAAGATTTCTTACATGATGAACAATAGATACGATATAAAGTCAACCGCAAGTTCGAATATATTTATTTAGATATCTGTAGAGGAGTAGGAGCAGTTTTGGCATAAGGGGTCCCGGTGGTCTAGAACGCTCAATTAAGGGTGTTTTCTGGATTTTTTTTAGATTAAAAAAAAGAGCAATCAATTTAAAATTTTTACAGTTTATTTATACACTTATGAAGAGTACAAAAATATATTTTTTTAATAAACATTTTTTTAACAATATTAAAAATGGCGTCCAGAAAAAGGTATCTTAAAAAAAGACTCCCGGTGCCGTTGTAGATTTTGACTTTTTTGAACATCTGAAACATAAAAACCAAATAAATTATTAATCAGTAGGAGTGCAGCTATCGCTGGAACTACAACCAAAAAAAAAAATATTGAAAATTAAAAAAATTTCGCGCTTTTGAATTTCAGATTCTGAAAACAGCTAATTTGGAGCAGTTTTAGATCGAAAAAAAATCGAAGTTCTGAAAATTAAAATTTGATCGTAGTTCCAGCGATAGATATTGATCTTATAAACACCATATTAAAATTTTAAGTGGTTCGGTTGGATAGTTTTTTTTTTCATCAACGGCACCCCGAAAAAAGTGGTTTTGAGATAAATGAGTTTAAAGTATTCATTCTTCGAGCCTCTCGACCGCGCGCTACCTGCTAAAACGGCTGTAGAAGCTAAAATAATGTGAATATCCTTCCAAAAATTTTACAGTATATTCTTAAAGGACTATACTTTCGAACTATCAAAAAAGAAAAAAATCGATTTTTTGAAAATTCTAGACGACCGGGACCCCACAACAGTATGCTGTCATCTTAAATATATTTTTCCCAAATTTTAACACTATACCTCACAGATCGACCGATAGTCTGATAAAAAATCGTCATTATGTACTGGGGTCCACATATTTATTACCTGGATTCTTTGAAATTATAGACCGATTTCGACAATTTTTGGGCCTAAGGCGAAATACCTTATGTGTAAAGTTTTATTCCGATTACGTCATTGATGTGTGATCTGCATGCTGTGACAGAATCAGATAGAAATTTAAACTTTGTTAAATGAGAAGTAGGCGTGGTTGCCCGATTTGCCCATTTTCATACCTATACACCTATAAAAGAAATGTTTGAATATTTGGTTGAAATTGACAAAGTAGTTCCTAAGATATAGGATTTCACCCAACACGCTGCTTATCCAAATTTTGCACCCAAATCTATAAAGTCGCTCCGTACTATCTTGGTTTATAAATTTATAATTTTGTTAAGATTTTTTGTAAAATAAAGTTTTTGCCAAAAGATTTTGATTTTGATCGGTCAGTTTGACTTGTGCAACATTTCAGATTGACATCTCAAGAACTGAGCGACTATTTATGCAATAAGAAACGTCCTCCGTGGCAAACTCATTGCACACTGTTCAGGATATAAAAAGTACTTGAAGTAAAGTACTTGCGTTCAACGGTCTAACGGTGAATAAATAACAAATGTCAGCAATTCAGTTTATTTAGCCTATTTAAGGGAAATTTTCCAACGACTAATTTGTCTAGTAAATGCAAAAATTAAAATAAAAAAAATAATATTGGGTGAATCGTGCTTAAAAAGAAAAATGTTTCTCTTAGACGATTAAATAAATGCAGTAGAGCGGCGAAGAGAAGGTAAAATGAGCCACAACAAAAATCAAAATACCAAGAAAATTATTAAGCGCCGTAAAAACGATTAAGCACCAATTGCCTTTGTTTAAGCAGATAAACAACGGTATTGCCGCTAGCTGTGAACGTACAGAAAAAAAAAAACAAATACAATTACAAGCGTTTAAAGCAAACAGCTGCAAAAATCACAAAGCAGAAATAAATGGCCCACAACTGTCAAGTGCCAAATTAGTTTCGAGGTCAGAAAGCAAAATTAGAGAGATGTGTCATAGATTAAGAAAAGAATGTGAGGAAATAAAAGTAAAAGGAAAGTTAAATGAGTGAGCAAAAATAGGTTTCGAAAAGGATCTAATTAAAAAGTAACAAAGAAAATAATCAGACAATTCAATTAATTATTGCATTGCTGAAGAACGCTGAAATTTGAGCTGTTTGTTGAGAGGCGAAAATTAATACTTTTTAGCATTGGTAGGTGAACTTTTAACAACAATAAAGAGACGGATCTTTTGTAGATTAAAGTTCTCCTACAAGAGGAGCAGCTGGTCAATTGAAAAGCCATTAAATTGAAATATGCTATTTGACAAAAATACAATAGCCAGGAGAACGAAGGAATCGTTGCGAATGTTGGAAAAGGCTTACGGTGATTTAGTTTTATCAAAAACACAAGCGTACGAGTAGTAAAAAAGCCTTCAAAGACGGTCGAGAGATCGTTGAAGACGACCTTCGACCTCTTCAACTGATGAAAATATTAGAAAAGTGAAGGATATGGTGCATGAAAATCGTCAGACAAGTGTTAGAGAAATGGAAATGAAGTTCGACAACTTTCGCGATTCCGTACGAATGATATTAGTGGATCGTTTGGGTATGAAAAGCTTTCTTGCTCGAGTCGTCCTTGCATTTGATATTTCATTTTGAGCACAAAAGAAAATTTTGTTGAATTGTCTAATCTAAAAATTTTTTTCACGTTTTTTTCAACAACACGTCTACATATAAAGAATGCATTTATTTTTTTTTTTGTTATACTCTCGCAACAAAGTTGCTAAGGAGAGTATTATAGTTTTGTTCACATAACGGTTGTTTGTAAGTCCTAAAACTAAAAGAGTCAGATACAGGGTTACATATACCAAAGTGATCAGGGTGACGAGTAGAGTAGAAATCGGGGTGTCTGTCTGTCCGTCCGTCCATCCGTGCAAGCTGTAACTTGAGTAAAAATTGAGATATCATGATGAAACACGTATTTCTTGGCTCCATAAGAAGGTTAAATTCGAAGATGGGCAAAATCGGCCCACTGTCACGCCCACAAAATGGCGAAAACCGAAAACCTATAAAGCGTCATAACTAAGCCATAAAGATATTAAAGTGAAATTTGGCACAAAGGTCGCATTAGGGAGGGGCATATTTGGACGTAATTTTTTTGGAAAAGTGTGCGTGGCCCCGCCCCCTACTAAGTTTTTTGTACATATCTCGGAAACTACTCTAGCTATGTCAACTAAACTCTATAGAGTCGTTTCCTTCAGGCATTTCCATATACAGTTCAAAAATGGAAGAAATCGGGTAATAACCACGCCCACCTCCCATACAAAGGTTATGTTGAAAATCACTAAAAGTGCGTTAACCGACTAACAAAAAACGTCAGAAACACTAAATTTTACGGAAGAAATGCCAGAAGGAAGTTGCACCCAGGCTTTTTTCAAAATGGAAAATCGCGGCGCCCACTTATGGACCAAAAACAATATCTCAGGAACTACTCGACCGATTTCAATGAAATTCGGTTTATAATATTTTCTTAACACCCTGATGACATGTACGAAATATGGGTGAAATCGGTTCACAACCACGCCTTCTTCCAACACTATTTTGAATTCCATCTGATGCCTTCTCTATATAATATATACGTTAGGAACCAATGATGATAGCGGAATAAAACTTTACACAAATACGGTATTTGAGCCAAGGTATCCCTTGTGGAAAAATTGTCGTGATCGGACTATAACTTTTCAAGGTCCCTGAGATTATCACTTTATCATGCGAGAGTATAAAATGTTCGGTGACACCCGAACTTAGCCCTTCCTTACTTGTTTTTGTTTAACTATATTATAATTATAAAGTGGACAAGGGATAGTAGAGTTTCAAGAGTTTCTCTTGGGACAAGTTTTTCGGCAGCAAAAGCATTCTGTTCGGAACATAAGTAGTCCGTAATAATCTATCAACCAAGCTTCGGGAATTTCTCTATCACTCTGTTACTATCGATGTGGTGGTACACAACTACTTTCTTATTGACCAAAGCTGACCGGATCTATGTTAATAGTTTGGCCGTAGATTAGCTAATAGCAGAAAATACACTGCCAATACCACCTTGGCCATCGTTTACTCCGGGTATTACAGTATCAAAATCATAAGAACCATTCACATTTTTAGCTTGCGTTTTCGCATTTATAGTAGAAACTTAGAAACGTCATATTTGACGCGTATTTTATTAATACTGAGCTAGCCAACACCAAAACTGTCTTTAAATTTTTTTTAAGTACGAAATATCATGCTTTTAACGCCATGTAGAGTTTCCGCTCGCACTTATACAACACGAGATGCAGATCACTAAGCCGATCTAATGGAAAAATAATACATTTATTTTTACTAGATCCAATAATAGAAACCATATCCGCTATAAGCAAGTGATATCGCACATTCTTCAACATTTTTCCCGCATACAATTAATAGCAATTACTGGTAAACTGGTAAATGCCATAAATCTAAAGTCACTGCCAACAAATCCAACGTGAAAATTAGCACAGCAGCAAAAGAAAAAACGGCGTTGCCTAACCAGATATGTATCTACTCATCGCATAGACAGGCGCTTCTCCGCTATTGCACTCGTAAAGACATATGTTTATTAATATACGCTCAAGTATGACTAGAATCAACGCCACCACGAACCTCAACGTCATTGAGGTCAATTGCAAAAAAAAAGAAAAAGCATAAAATGCCATAATGAATGCAACTAAGTACTTTTTAGAGACATATGCAAAACTCATCTACTCATGTGTATGTATGTACGGAGGTATGTCATAGCATATGCAGTGCCAAGTGTGCGACTTATGTGGGCATTCCCCACATTCTTCAACAGAAAACTAAATAACCTGCACTACCAAACAACAAGCCAACCAAGAAACAAACCAAGCGACGAACCACTAAGTAAATAAAAGTGCTCGGTATGTTTGTAGATGTGTGGGCGTGCGTGCTATGACCCACCCATAACACTTTGTTTTACAGCGCTGCAAACACCCTGTATCTAGCTGTGGCTGCCGCTGCTAAAACCATATTCGTATTCATAGTCAACTTTCAAAGCCTTTCTTTCAGCGTCGGCATTATGAATGCCATGCCCGGTACACGCTTATATGTCACACCATTGGCAAATTGACTGTCTGTCGTCGCTCTGTGTTTCATAGCGCTCGTTGGTGTGTACGTACATACGTTTTTTACGACTTGTTTATGGTTTTGGTTGTTTTTGTGCATCTTTTGTTCGCTTGCCGGCTGGCTACTTATTTTCTTGTATTCATTCATTACCCACTCATTTTGCTGCAGTTTTACACCCACCCACCGCACCTCCGCACATGAATGCATAATGTAAGTGTAGATATGTGGGCATGTGTGTGTGTTCGTATGCCTTCTTCTCCTCTACCGAACAATACATTCTATTGCGCTGTCGTTCGTGTTCCGGCGCTTGAGTATTTTGTAGGCGCCAGTTTGCGATTTTTTTCTTATTTCGTTTATTGTTGCAATTGTAATTAGTGTCAACCTGTACATATGTATGTATGTACTTGGGAATATTAAATATTCAGACTTAAATATTCATATGAGGTACAATTATTTATACAATGTGCTTGTTTTTATACCCCGAACAGGGCAAATAAAGTTATATCAAAAACAAGTTCTTGTATGGAAAACTTTTTTTTTTGAAGAGATATCTTCACGAAATTTGGCATACCGTTTGGATCGGACCACTATAGCATATAGCTGCCATACAAACTGATTGATCAAAATCAAGTTTTTATATAAAAAAAACTATTTTATTTGAAAAGAAATCTTCAATTTATGTCTATGACAAAGTTACAATCTCCAAAAAAATAGTTCAGGTCAACCAATGTTGCTGGCATATAAACCGATTGATCAACATCAAGCTAAAAATCTGTTTATACCTTTTTTAATTATTAAGAAATACTTCTGTGAAGGGTATGAAGCTTGATGCAGCCGGAGTTAACGTTTTTTCTAGTTTGTTTTTCCTTATTTTCCTGTTTGCTTTTTTTTGTTGCTGTGCAGTGTTGCCATTGTAATTTTTGTGTTACTGCCACTGTGACTATCATCAATGCCTCTATAATTAAATTCACCACATGAGTACTTTTCACATACACATATGCATATATCACTGTAATTAAAATAGCGGGTCCACAAGGTCACACGATTAGTTGGCTAGCAGAACCGCGTAGCAAATTAAGTTTGAAAGGCCGCTTAGCGGAAAATGTGTAACTATATTAAATGTGGATATTTATATGAGCTCCAATAGGCATTCAATTAGAGTTTATGACAAAAGGACAAATAACACTTGACAAATACAAATGTCCACAACGATTCTTTACAGCAATTAAAATACAAAGTATTTCTATACTCCTGCTACAGGGTATTATAGTTTTGTTCACCTAACGGTTGTAGGTATCACCTAAAACTAAAAGAAATATATATTATGTATATATAAAAGATCAGGATGAGGATACAAGTTGAAATCTACAGACAATCAGCTGTCTTATTTGAGTAAAAATCGGACAACAACCACGCCTTTCTTTCACTTTCCAGTACACAAATCAGGAAGTAGTTAATATAACGGGATAAAATTTTGCACTAATAATTCCTTAAAAGTATGCCACCTTATGAGCAAAATTGTCCAAATCCAACCAAAACTGTTCAAGCCCTTTCCTGACAATATTAATTCTATGTATGAAAAATAGGTTAAATCGGGTCAATACTCCCCTGAGCTCCATACATATACCTAATATAGAAATTTTCGAACTTTCATAACAGTATATCTTAGATACACCTATCGCCTATATAACTATTTCCGGTATTTTCGAACATCCGGCTGATTTTGGTGATTATATGTGAGGTACCTTAATGAATCTCAAGCAATATTTTTTTAGTATGTGACATGATGATAGTTCATAAATAAAATCGCGTCGATACTACTTCAACTCCTATATACTACGTACTTATATATCTTTCGTTTTTCTGATAAATCTTATGCCGAATTTGTCAGTCGGTATATGGGTTACATATGCGGTATTGGACAAAACTAAAGCACCCTCTACTATGGTTCCGCTTGAACTTAACTGTTTTCAGACAATAAAAATAGATAAATGTAAAATTTTGACGTTTTTCAATGGGTTGCTAATTAATTTTTATTAAAATAAAGCTTCTTATTTTCAGTTTTCGAAATTAAATAAGTTAAAATAA